>CM061748.1:145381814-146581814 GCA_030979885.1 Lolium multiflorum
TTGAGGAAGCTGGCTTTGATGAGCATGATATTTTAGTCCCCCACCATTGAGGAGAAAATTTACTTGATGATACTTTGCCTCTATTTATGATGATTATAATGAGAGTAGTCTTTTTGTTACCACTGTTATGGAGGATAAATTTGATTATGATTACAATATGCCTCCCAGTATTTGATGATGAGAATAATGATAGCTACTTTGTTGAATTTGCTCCCATTACATCTAATAAAACCGATTATGCTTATGTTGGGAGTAGTAATAATTTTATGCATGAGACTCATGATAAGAATGCTTTTTGTGATAGTTATATTGTTGAGTTTGTTCATGATGCCTCTGCAAATTATTATGAGAGAGGAAAATATGCTTGTAGAAATTTTCATGTTACTAAAACACCTCTCTATGTGCTGAAATTTTTTGAAGCTATACCTGTTTTATCTTCCTATGCTTGTTACTTTGCTCTTCATGAACTTGTTTATTTACAAGATTTCTTTTCATAGGAAGCATGTTAGACTTAAATGTGTTTTGAATTTGCCTCTTGATGCTCTCTTTTGCTTCAAATACTATTTCTTGCGAGTGCATCATTAAAACCGTTGAGCCCATCTTAATGGCTATAAAGAAAGAACTTCTTGGGAGATAACCCATGTGTTATTTTGCTACAGTACTTTGTTTTATATTTGTGTCTTGGAAGTTGTTTACTACTGTAGCAACCTCTCCTTATCTTAGTTTTGTGTTTTGCTGTGCCAAGTAAAGTTTCTATGTCAAAGTTGATGTTATATTTGGGATTGCTGCTAGAAACAGCATTGCTGTCTGTCAAATGAATCTGGGCTCATTTTTTGTGAAAAATTGCAATTCGCCAATTTACGTAGCGTGATCCTCAGATATGTACGCAACTTTCATTAGTTTTGAGTTTTTCCATTTGAGCAAGTCTGGTGCCATCTTAAAATTCGTCTTTATGGACTGTTCTGTTTTTGACAGATTCTGCCTTTTATTTCGCATTGCCTCTTTTGCTATGTTGGATTTATTTCTTTGATCCATTAATGTCCAGTAGCTCTATGCAATGTCCAGAAGTGAAAAGAATGTTTGTGTCACCTCTGAACATGTGAATTTTTGATTATGCACTAACCCTCTAATGAGTTTGCTTGAAGTTTGGTGGTGTTTTCAAGGGTCAATAGAAGAGGGTGATATAATGTATCTAGAAGAGTGAAAGGTCTAAGCTTGGGGGATGCCCGTGGTTCATCCCCATATTTCAAGAAGACTCAAGCATCTAAGCTTGGGATGCCCAAGGCATCCCTTCTTCACCGACAACTTATCGGTTTCTTCTAGTGAAACCATATTTTTATTCCATCACATCCTATGTATTTTACTTGGAGCGTCTATGCTTTTATTTTGTTTTTGTTTTGTTATCTTAGTTCTCTCAATAAGTTCATCCTTGTGTGGCCTCCGCCGGTTCGTATGAACACATGTGTTCTTAGCTCATAACATTCATGGCGAAGTTTCTTCTTCATAAATTGTTATATGGTTGAATTGGAAAATGCTACATGGAGTAATTTAAAATGTCTTGGATAATGTGATACTTGGCAATTGTTGTGCTCATGTTTAAGCTCTTGCATCATATGCTTTGCACCCATTAATGAAGAAATACATAGAGCTTGCTAAAATTTGATTTGCATATTTGGTCTCTAAGGTCTAGATAATTTCTAGTATTGAGTTTTGAAACAACAAGGAAGACGGTGTAGAGTCTTATAATGTTTACAATATGTCTTTTATGTGAGTTTTACGCACCGGTTCATCCTTGAGTTTGCTTCTAATAACACCTTGCTAGCCTAAACCTTTGTATCGAGAGGGAATACTTCATGCATCCAAACACTTGAGCCAATATTCATGCCATTTGTGTCCACCATACCTACTCTACCACATGGTATTTCCCCCCCATTCCAAAGTAAATTGCTTGAGTGCCACTTTAACCATTCAAAATTTATCACCTCCGATTTGTGTCAATGCTTTATAGCTCATGAGGAAGTATGTGGTGTTTATCTTTCAATCTTGTTGGCAACTTTCACCAATGGACTAGTGGCTTCATCCGCTTATCCAATAATTTTGCAAAAAGAGCTGGCAATGGGATTCCCAGTCTCAAATTAATTAACAAAAATAGACACTCCTCCATGGTATGTGATTGTTGGACCGCACCCGAAGGATTCGGTTAGCCATGGCTTGAGAAAGCAAAGGTGGGGAGGAGTGTCACCATAATAAAACTAAAATAAAAGGCACTCCTTCATGGTATGAGATTGTTGGCAGGCACCCGAGGATTCGGTTAGCCATGGTTTGTGAAAGAAAGGTTGGAAGGAGTGCCACCCAAAAATAAATAAATGGGAGCCGCTCTTTTGAGTCCGGTTGATGAGGTAGTTAGTGTACCCAGTACCATTCGTTGACAACAACAAACACCTCTCAAATTTTTTACTTTTATGCTCTCTTGATGTTTTCAAAATAAAAGCTCTAGCACAAATATAGCAATCGATGCTTTCTCTTTGAAGGACCTTTCTTTACTTTTATTGTTGAGTCAGTTTACCTATC
Organism: Lolium multiflorum; assembly: GCA_030979885.1. Taxonomy (NCBI): domain Eukaryota; kingdom Viridiplantae; phylum Streptophyta; class Magnoliopsida; order Poales; family Poaceae; genus Lolium; species Lolium multiflorum. Next base: position 145,384,386 of record CM061748.1, read on the forward strand.
TCCTCCACCTTAAGAAGCAAACACTTGTGTGAACTGTTGTGCATTGATTCCTACATATCTGCATATTGCACTTGTTATATTACTTTATGTTGACAATATCCATGAGATATACATGTTATAAGTTGAAGCAACCGCTGAAACTTAATCTTCCTTTGTGTTGCTTCAATACCTTTACTTTGATTTATTGCTTAATGAGTTAACTCTTATGCAAGACTTATTGATGCTTGTCTTAAGTACTATTCATGAAAAGTCTTTGCTTTATGATTCAGCTGTTTACTCATGTCATTACCATTGTTTTGATCGCCGCATTCATTACATATGCTTACAATAGTATGATCAAAGTTATGATGGCATGTCAATTAAGAAATTATCTTTGTTATCGCTTACTCGCTTCGGGACGAAAGGGTAATCTGTTAGATGCGACACGCTTCCAACGTATCGACACTTTATGTTCCATGCCACTTTATTGATGATATCTGTATGTTTTATACACATTATATGTCAATATTATGCTTCTTTAACTAACCTATTAACAAGATGCCTAAGTGCCAGTTCCTGTTTTTTGGTTTCAGAAATCCCAGTAACGAAATATTCCTTTTAATTGGACGCAAATCAACGCCTGTGTTCCTATTTTGCCCGGAAGCATCCGGAACACCCGAGAGCCGCGGGGGGCCCTGGTGGGCCCAGAGGACATGGTGGCGCGCCTGTGCCCCGGCCGCGCCACTCCATGGTGTCATCGCCTCGCGCCCTCCGCGCCGCCTCGCCATATAAAGCCCCCGGGGACGAAAACCCTTACAGAGGAAGCCACGATACGAGAAAAAGTTCTGCAGCCGCCGCCACTTCATGGCCAAGATCCGGGGACAGAGTCTCTCGCCCGCACCCTGCCAGCGGAAGTGCCCCTAAGGTCACCCACTACCGCCATTCCACCGCGATTCGGTCACCGCTCGCTGCTCCCATGAGGAGGGGAGTAGTTCTCCATCGAGGCTCGGGGCTGTACCGGTAGCTATGTGTTAATCTCTCTCCTATGTACTTCAATACAATGATCTCATGAGCTGCCTTACATGATTGAGATCCATATGATGAGCTTTGTATCGCTACTAGTTGTGTGCTATTCATGTGATGTTATTAAAGTAGTCTATTCCTCCTCCACGTGTGTAAAGGTGATTAGTGCGTGCACCGTGTGGTTCTTGTGTGGGCTATGATCATGATCTCTTGTAGATTGTGGAGTTAATTGTCATTATGATAGTATTGATGTGATCTATTCCTCCTTCATAGTGTAATGGGGACAAGTGGGCGCTATGTTAGTTCTTGGTTTATTTTGCAATGATCCATTATGCTCTAAGGTTACTTAAACATGAATACTTATCTAATGTTGTGGAGCTTGTTAACTCCGGCATTGAGGGTTCGTGTAATCCTACGCAACGAACGATGTTCATTATCAAACAAGAGTGTATGTAGCACATATGAGAAGAAGTATTTATTATGCGATCAATGTTGAGAGGGTCCACTAGTGAAAGTATGATCCCTAGGCCTTGTTTCAATACTGCAAACACCGTTTACTTACTGTTCTGTTGCATGTTTACTCGCTGCCATATTTTATTCAGATTGCTATTACCACTCATATACATCCATATTACTTGTATTTCACTATCTCTTCGCCGCACTAGTGCACCTATACACCTGACAAGTGTCTGGGGACACAAGAGACTTCTTGCTTTGTGGTTGCAGGGCTGCATGAGAGGGATATCTTTGACCTCTTCCTCCCTGAGTTCGATAAACCTTGGGTAATCCACTTAAGGGAAACTTGGTACTGTTCTACAATCTGCTCTTGGAGGCCCAACACCGTCTACAAGAATAGAAGCACCTCAGGAGACATCAAAGGGCACCACACCGTACCTAGATAAATTCTAATTCCCCACGGCCTACTATAAAGATACACTTCGCTAACTAGCCCAAACTTGGTAAACAAGGCTGATTCCACATATCCTTTCTATATGTATATCTTCATGTCCATCTTGATCGCGGCCCACCTCCGACTTGGTCAAATTCCGGTGATAACACACATAACTTATCATATCTTCTAGGTTTGCATAGAAGGCCATTATAAGTGGGTTATTATGTATTATAGAATAGATAGTTTACCTTCAAATCCCGTTGTGGGTGCGAAACTCAAATACTTATCGAATTGTACTGTGGTGATCCCCTGCACTTGGGGGTTATTAAGATACTTTTCTGGCGCCATTGTCGGGGAGCGTAGCGCTAGGCTTGTATTCTTGTTTGCATTGCTAGTTTACTTTTAGTACCCTTATTTTATAAAATGAAAAATACCAAAAATATTCTTGTTATTAGCACAAGTATGAATATCAATAACACTTTGCTTATGTACTTAAATGATGCTGAGATTGCTCAGAAACATAGAGAATCACAAGAAGGGATACTATTAGAACATTGCTTGAAATTTTAAATTATATTGCTATTGAGTTGCTTGACTATCATGGAGATAAAAACTGTTGCTCTGAACAAGATTTTAGACACTTTGAATTTAAATGTAGATCCCATGAAGAATATGTTATTGCATCTTATCATAGGTGTGATTATGCTCATTTATGGATGAAACAAGTAGAACAATTTGTTATTTATATGGCAGCCTCTGAATTAGACATTGTCATTAATGAACATGAAACTTGACCTTTAGCTTCTTAATTTAAAAGTTCGATTATGGCTTGATGCGCGTAGATGTACACGTCCGTTGGGAACCCCAAGAGGAAGGGTGGATGCGCGCAGCAAGTTTTCCCTCGTAAAGACACCAAGGTTATCTAACCAAAGAGGGAGCCAACACGTGAAGGTTGTTGGTGGAGGAATGTAGTGCGCGCAACACCGCTGAAACCGGCGCCAACGTGGAACTCGCACAACACAATCAAAGTACTTTGCCCCAACGTAACAAAGGAGGTTGTCAATCTCACCGCTTGGTTAAAACAAAGGATTAAGCGTATCGAGTGGAAGATAGTGTTTGTTTGCAAAGAACAAGAAAAAGAAGAGAATGTATTCAGATGTAAAAGAATGGACCGGGTCCACAGTTCACTAGAGGTGTCTCTCCAATAAGATAACTAGCATGCTGGGTGAACAAATTACAGGCGAACAATTGACAAATAAAGATTCAATACATATCAACGATGATTACTATGTGATTTAATCAGGCATTACGACAAAGTACATAGACCGCTATCCAGCATGCATCTATGCCTAAATAATCCACCTTCGGGTTAGCATCCCCCCTCCAGTATTAAGTTGTAAACAACAGATAATTGCATTAAGTATGGTGCGTAATGTAATCAACACAAATATCCTTAGACAAAGCATCGATGTTTTATCCCTAGTAGCAACAACAGCACATCCACAACCTTAGAACTTTTCTCACTGTCCCAGATTAAATGGAGGCATGAACCCACTATCGAGCATAAATACTCCCCTCTTGGAGTCACAAGTATCAACTTGGCCAGAGCCTCTACTAGCAACGGAGAGCATGCAAGAACATAAACAACACATATATGATATATTGATAATCAACTTAACATAGTATTCTCTATTCATCGGATCTCGCCAAACACAACATGTAGCATCACAAATAGATGATCTTGATCATGTTAGGCAGCTCACAAGATCTATAACAATGAAAGCACAAGCGGAGAAGACAACCATCTAGCTACCGCTATGGACCCATAGTCCAGGATGAACTACTCACGCATCAATCCGGAGGCGGGCATGATGATGTAGAGCCCTCCGGTGATGATTCCCCCTCTGTGGTGCCGAGGCGATCTCCGAATCCCCCGAGATGGGATTCGCGACGGCGGCGTCTCTCGGAAGGTTTTCCGTATCGTGGCCTCAGGATTTCGCGATTCGAGGCTTTGTAGGCGGAAGGGTAGGTCAAGTGGCGGCACGAGGGCCCCACACACCAGGCCACGGCAGGGCCCAGCCGCGCCGCCCTCGTTGTGTCGGCGCCCGTGGCCCCACTTCGCACCTCCCCCGTCTTCCTGAAGCTTCGTAAATAGGCCCCCGGGCGTTGATTTCGTCCAATTCCGAGAATATTTCACTAGGATTTCGAAACCAAAAACAGCAGAAACAAGAACTGGCACTCACGGCATCTTGTTAATAGGTTAGTGCTGAAAATGTATAATAATGCTGTAAAGTATGTATAAAACATTCAAGTATTGTAATAAAAGTAGCATGAACATAAGAAATTATAGATACGTGCGACGTATCAAGCATCCCCAAGCTTAGTTCCTACTCGTCCTCGTGTAGGTAAACGATAACACAAATAATTTCTGAAGTGACATGCTACCAACATAATCTTGATCAACATTATTGTAAAGCATATGAGATGAATGGAGTGATCTGAACAAAAGATTGCTAACAAAGATAATGACTAAACAAATGAATCATATAGCAAAACTTTTCATGAATAGTACTTTCAAGACAAGTATCAATAAGAGTTGCATAAGAGCTAACTCATAAGCAATAAATTCTAAGTAGAATGCATTGAAGCAACACAAAGGATGATTAAGTTTCAGCGAATGCTTTCAACTTGTAACATGTATATCTCATGGATATTTGTCAACATAGAGTAATATAACAAGTGCAATAAGTAAACATGTAAGAATCAATGCACACGCTAACACAAGTGTTTGCTTCTAAGATAGAAAGAAGTGGGTAAACCGACTCAACATAAAGTAAAAGATTGGCCCTTCGCAGAGGGAAGCATGGATTACTATTTTTGTGCTAGAGCTTTTTATTTTGAAAACATAGAAACAATTTTGTCAACGGTAGTAATAATTCATATGTGCTATGCATAATACTTTCTACAAGTTGCATGTCTCATGCATAGAGTACTAATAGTGCTCGCACCTTGTCCTACTTAGCTCGGAAACACGGATTCTCATCGCATAACATATGCTTCAACCAAGTGTCACAAAGGGGTACCTATGCCGCCTGTACAAGTGTCTAAGGAGAAAGCACGCATTGATTTCTCGCTTTGATTATTCTCAACTTAGACATCCATACGGGACAACATAGACAACAGATAATGGACTCCTCTTTTAATTCTTAAGCATTCAACAACAGTTAATATTCTCATAAGAGATTGAGGTTGTATGTCCAAATCGAAACTTCCACCATGATACATGGCTTTAGTTAGCGCCCAATGTTCTTCTCTAACATATGCATACTCAAACCATTTGATCGTGAAGTCCACTTACTTCAGATAAGACGAACATGCATAGCATCTCACATGATATCCAACAAAGATAAAGTTGATGGCGTCCCCAGAAACATGGTTACCGCTCAACAAGCAACTTATAAGAATTAAGACACATAACTACATATTCATAACCACAATAGTTTTTATGCTATTTGTCCCATGAGCTATATATTGCAAAGATAAAGGAATGAAATTTTAAAGGTAGCACTCAAGTAATTTACTTTGGAATGGCATAAAAATACCACATAGTAGGTAGATATGGTGGACACAAATGGCATGGAGTTTGGCTCAAGGTGTTTGGATGCACGAGAAGCATTTCCTCTCAAGACAAGGTTTGGGCTAGCAAGGTTGTTTGAAGCAAACACAAGTATGAACAGGTACAGAAAACTCACACAAGAACATATTGCAAGCATTATAAGGCTCTACACCTGTCTTCCTTGTTGTTCAAACACTTTACCCAAAATATCTAGACTTAGAGAGAACAATCATGCAAACCAAATTAAACAAGCTCTACGGTAGTTCTTCATTAATAGATTAAACTACATGATGCAAGAGCTTAAACATGATCTATGAGAGCTCAAACAATTGCCAAGTTGCTAAACCATATGCAGCATTTTCCAATTCCAACCAAATAGCAATTTAACGAAGCAATAAGCTTTCGCCATGAACATTAAAGCACAATTAAGAACACAAGTGTTCCATATGAAAAGCGGAGCGTAATATCTCCAATATAAGAATGGCGGGATCCAACTTTATTCAAACCAATACAAAAATAAAAACAAACCGACGCTCCAAGTAAAGAACATAAGAATGTGACGGAATAAAAACATAGTTTCACTAGAAGTGACTTGATAATGTTGTCGATGAAGAAGGGGATGCCTTGGGCACCCCAAGCTTAGATGCTTGAGTCTTTGATATGATATGAACCAAGGCATCCCCAAGCTTAGACCTTTCACTCTTCTTGATCATAGTATATCATCCTCTTCTCTTGACCCTTGAAAACTTCCTTCACACAAACTTCAAGCAAACTCATTAGAGGGTTAGCATAACCAAAAATTCACATATTCAGAGGTGACACAATCATTCTTAACACTTCGGACATTGCACAAAGCTTCGAAAGTTAATGGAACAAAGAAACTCATTCAACATAGCAAAAGCGCAATGCGAAATAAAAGACAGAATCTGTCAAAAACAGAACAATCCGTAAAGATGAATCTGGCAGGGCACTTAAATTGCTCAAATGGAAAAAATCATAACTAATGAAAGTTGCGTATATATCTGAGGATCATGCTCGTGAATTTGCGATTTTTTCGATTTTTTTACAGAGACTTCTGCGAGAATTCGTGACAGACAAGAATGCCGTTTCACGCTAGCCGATCCCAAATATAGCATCAACTTTAGCATAAAAACTTTACTTGGCACAAAAACATGATAAGGAGAGGTTGCTACGTAGTAAACAACTTCCAAGACCCAACAATACAAATAAAATAAACTTGGGTTATCTCCCAAGAAGTGATTTTCTTTAACGCCTTTCACGCGCAGTAAAGTGCAAATCAAGTAACATCAAGAGAAGAAGCATCAACATTATTATTTTTCTTGCAAACACAACTTGTTGCAGAGGGTACTTTAGGTGCTCCATTATCTAAATTTTCTATGGTGGTGCTAGGGGTTTTAGCAATTTTAGGCCTATAATAATTCTTTTGTTTAGGCATCTTAGAGGCATACATGAATTTTTGCTCTTTACCCACATAAGCTTTCTCCTTATACTTGAGAGAAGAAAAGGTTGAACCCAAGGTTGCCATAGCTTTTTCAAGTTTATCTATCCTATTGGTTTGATTATCCTGGACAACACAAGTTCCTAGGACACTAATTCTTTCATCAATTCCTCCTAAGGATTTATCAAGTTCATCAGTTTTATCAAGTAGCATTCCCAATTTAGTTTCAACACTTGGAAATTTTTTCTCTATGGTTTCCAATTTTTTCATAACATCCTCAAGAGAGATTTCAATTTTAACTTCATTAACAGGTGGTATTCCAACTAGACTCTCAATGATGCAACTAGCTTCTAAAGCAGGAGTACCTAGGAAATTACCTCCCTAAAGAGTATCAAGAACATACCTATTCCAACTAGATAAACCAACATAAAAGTTCCTAAGAAGGATAGTAGTGGAGTGTTTCTTAATGCACCTATGATGAGCATTACTAATTATGTACCAAGCATCTTTAAAACTTTCTCCACCTTGTTGCTTAAAAGAACGAACTTCAACTTCAGGATTACTCATTATAACAGTAATAAACTAGGCAAATAGAGTAAAGACAAGTAACTAATTTTTTTGTGTTTTTGATATAGAGAACAAGACAGTAAATAAAGTAAAGCTAGCAACTAATTTTTTTGTGTTTTGTTTAAGTGCAGCAAACAAAGTAGTAAAAAAAATAAAGCAAGACAAAAACAAAGTAAAGAGATTGGAAGTGGAGACCTTGCAACGTGTCTTGATCTCCCCTAGCTTAAAAAATAGCTTGATGCGTAGATGTACACGTCCATTGGGAACCCCAAGAGGAAGGTGTGATGCGCACAGCAGCAAGTTTTCCCTCGTAAAGAAACCAAGGTTATCGAACCAGTAGGGAGCCAAGAAGCACGTGAAGGTTGTTGGTGGAAGAATGTAGTGCGGCGCAACACCATGAAACGCGCCAACGTGGAACCTGCACAACACAATCAAAGTACTTTGCCCCAACGTAATGATGAGGTTGTCATTCTTGTCATTGTCAAAACAAAGGATTAAGCGATCGAGTGGAAGATGGTGTTTGTTTGCAAAGAACAAGAAATAGAATGTATTCAGATGTAAAAGAATGGACCGGGGTCCACAGTTCACTAGAGGTGTGTCTCCAATAAGATAACTAGCATGGGTGAACAAATTACAGGCGAGCAATTGACAAATAAAGATTCAATACATATCAACGATGATTACTATGTGATTTAATCAGGGCATTACGACAAAGTACATAGACCGCTATCCAGCATGCATCTATGCCTAAATAATCCACCTTCAGGTTATCATCCGAACCCCTTCCGGTATTAAGTTGTAAACAACAGATAATTGCATTAAGTATGGTGTGTAATATAATAAACACAAATATCCTTAGACAAAGCATCAATGTTTTATCCCTAGTAGCAACAGCACATCCACAACCTTAGAACTTTCTGTCACTGTCCCACATTAAATGGAGGCATGAACCCACTATCGAGCATAATTACTCCCTCTTGGAGTTACAAGTATCAACTTGGCCAGAGCCTCTACTAGCAACGGAGAGCATGCAAGAACATAAACAACACATATATGATAGATTGATAATCAACTTAACATAGTATTCTCTATTCATCGGATCTCGCCAAACACAACATGTAGCATTACAAATAGATGATCTTGATCATGTTAGGCAGCTCACAAGATCTATAACAATGAAAGCACAAGCGGAGAAGACAACCATCTAGCTATTGCTGGGGCCCATAGTCCAAGGATGAACTACTTACGCATCAATCCGGAGGCGGGCATGATGATGTAGAGCCCTACGGTGATGATTCCCCTCTCCCGCAGGGTGCCGAGGCGATCTCCCGAATCCCGAGATGGGATTCGCGACGGCGGCGTCTCCGAAGGTTTCGCATCGTGGCCTCGCACAGGGGTTTCCGGACGAGGCTTTCAGGGAAGGGTAGGTCAAGTGGCGCACGAGGGCCCCATACACTAGGCCGCGGCGAGGGCCAGCCGCGCCGCCTCGTTGTGCTCCGCCTCGTGACCCCACTTCGTACTCCCCGGTCTTCTGGAAGCTTCATGTAAAAATAGGCCCTCGGGCGTTGATTTCGTCCAATTCCAAGAATATTTCTTACTAGGATTTCGAACCAAAAACAGCAGAAAACAGCAACTGGCACTTCGGCATCTTGTTAATAGGTTAGTGCCGGGAAATGTATAATAATGCTGTAAAGTATGTATAAAACATTCAAGTATTGTAATAAAAGTAGCATGGAACATAAGAAATTATAGATACGTTTAGACGTATCGTATCCTAAATTATTGTAAAACCAACTACATGGAAAATATCTATGTTGTTGAATTTAAGAAGAGGGGCACGGCTGCCCAAGAGAGAACTAATATTTTGCAGGAAGAATATGATGAAAGCATAAGCTTGGGGATGCCCATGCATACCCAAGAGGGAAACAAAGAAGAACAAAAGAAGGAGGATGACAAAAGCATAAGCTTGGGGATGCCCATGCAACCCCAAGAAGAGCATGAAGAAAAACAAGAGGATGAAGAATGGAGTAGCTACCTATCTCCAACTCCCAACAATGGCATTCCTATGAACACCCCTTCTTATAATATTGATGATGATATTCTATGTGAAATAAGTTTGTCTAATTTATGGGAGGATCATGATGATGTAAAAGAAATAGATGATACTATATGCTCATTAGATGATTTGTCTTTATGTGGTGATTCTATTCACAACTATGTTATTGAGTTTACTCTTGATGCTTGCAAATTTTATGGAAGAGGAAGAGATAAGAACCCTCTTTATATTTCTATGTTATTTAAAATGATAGCTAATGGTCATTATATGCATTGTATACCATTTAGTTGTTGTTATTTATTCATATATAAAATGCCAATGCATAGGAAGAGAGTGAGACTTAAAAGTTAATGGTTTCAAATTTTATGGTGTGCTCCATATGCTTTCAAGTAACTTTTAATTTGAGCACACCTTTATATCCTTGTTAAATAGTTTTACTTATTATTAATATTAGTGAGTTTTTTAGTTTTAATAAAATAAAAAATAAAGTATGGAAGAGTAAATGAGAATGATGAGCGATGAAGAAATTGGGGTCGACCTTGAGCATGTGTTGTTCATGCCAATGAAACCATTGCAAAGTTTATATCATTAAAACTCTTCCTACAGTAAAACAAAATAAAAAGAATATTTATTTTTATTTATATATGTTAGATTCTTGAATAAAATGGATTCCCAATGATTCATATAGTTCCCTCTTGTTAGAAATTATCATATCATTTGTTTGGAGAACTAACAATTTTGTGGACATTGGAGTATCATGGAGATGAAAATATTTCTTTGTTTGATATGAGTAACATGATATGATCAGGAAGAAGTAGAGGACAAGAAGTAGCAATATCATAATCTTTGGTATGCCCACGCATACCCCTCTTCTTTCAAGTATCTCAAGTAAATCGTTTCGAACTCATGTTCTAGTTTTATCTTCATGATCTCGTTGAATGTTTGCGGGGACCATGTTTTTATTTAACTTGTTTGTTTTTGGTTTTTACTATGCATGCTTGTTGTATTATGTTAGTTTTTGTTTTTGTTTACTCTCTGGTTTCTAAATAAAGTACCAAGTTTTACCCATTTGGATGTTAAAAGTTGCATAACAAAAGTGGGAGTTGTTGTTTTCTGCGCTGCACTTTTTAGTGCATGATTTTTAATTTTTTTGGTAACTCCGAAAATCTTTATAAAATCACAGCAGCTGTAAATTTTCATCCTATATATGCATGTAAATTGGATAAATTGTATGAGGTGTCTAAGTTGTGCTAAAAATTCAGTTTTGCTGCAGCAAAATTTTTGGACAGATTCTGCCTTACTATGTTAGATTAATTCTTTTGAGTATCAAAATTATTTTTACTTAGAACTTTTGATATACTAGAATGAGTAGAAAATTATGTTCTCTATGGTTCATAAATATATAATTTTATTATTGAGTTAAATAGCATAAAGCGTGATTTCTTTGTACCTCTAGTGTCACCCCATAGAAAAGAATGAGAAGAAAGTTTTGTGTTGAAGTTTTTTGGCAGGGATGGAAGAACACCACATCAAGAGAAATAAAAGAATGGTGAATACCATAAGCTTGTGGATTCCCAAGGAACCCCACTAGACTCATATTTTGGTTTGCACACTTCTAAACTTTGTTTTTTGAGCAACATAGAATTCTCTCAAAAACTTGGACCGTCCTTTATTAGGTCCAGTTTTGCTTTCAAATAAATATTGCCATAATGAAAAATGCCTTGCATTCATATTAAATATCTACTGAAATAAAATTATCATATTCTTGAATACCTCCATAAAAGCGAGTTGTGTGTTAAAAGGATGAAGAGGGATGCATTAAAAAGCTGAAATTTATATTGTGCATAGTACTATTAGTTTCAAATGCTTTACTAAGTGATAATTTGTTATATGCCTTATTGAGTGTTTCTTCTCACTAGTATACATGGATTTTTTATTTTAAGTATCATTGTTTGAGAATGAATGAATAGGCTATGGATAATATTACATGCTTTTAGACCTCTTGCTAGCCAAAATAATTAAATTCTTACACAAGCATAGACTTGTTTCCAAGCTCAACTCAAATTCAATGTCTATCATACCTACCTATATAGCACTTGCTATTCCAAGTATAATGTGTGTGTTTGGCACCAACCTTTTCAAAATATACTTTTTGTGTAATTTAAAGCTCATAAGAAAGTAAGGTTTGGTAGGAAATACCACTATGCATGTTGTTGGTTTGACTGATTATGAGTGAAGAGCTAGACCGTAACCATGTTTACTGGGGAAGTCTTTCAAGAATGCACTTTTGGGGTATTGCACCCTGCGTTGATCATCATTTATTTGATTTTGTTGATGACTATCTCTTGTGGAATGAATGGAGGTTATTTTAAGCAAGTAGGCATACATTGTTAGAGAAGAGCAATTGGCCGCTAACCGAAGCCATGCTTAATCATGGTGAAAGTTTTAGCAACGAGCATCCTCAATAGGAAGAGTGAAAAAATATCAAAAGAAAAAGAGTTGTGAGAAAAGAAAAAAGAAAGAAAAAATATTATGAGAAAAAAGTGAGAGAGAGTTAGAGAGGATGCTCAACGTATGTTGTTCATGTTGTCCCGATATGGATAGCCTATAGTTAAGATACCCATCTCATTTGGTCTTGTGTACAGGCAGCATGAAGGTACCCCATTGTGATAATTGGTTGAAACATGTATGTTGAAAGGTCTTGGTAACCCGAAGTTGTGAAACGAGAGGTGTGGTTCTTAGCATTCAAGAAAATGAGGCAACACTTACTCATAAGAGGTCAAACTCATGACACATATATCTTCATACATGAGATACTTGGTACCCCATCCTTATTATTATTGTTGACATGAATTGTATAGCTCAAAACCTTGTTTTATTCTCTATAGTTTTTATTTTGTTGGAGGTTTAGCACATACATTCCTTGCTTAATTTATTGTGCTCAAGAGTCAAAAGAAATATTAATGAAAAGAGAGGACAAAGAGTCTTCCAACAATTCTATAGGATTCTCCTAAGCATGCTTTGAATGTAAGAGTTATCACTTGATGAGTTCATATTACTTATTGTCATTCTTTATTGACTGAACCTTGTAAGACTTTGCATGAATACATAGAAAAGATGCAATAAACTCCAACGTCCATGTTAGTTTTATCACCTTTACGCTCGAGGACGAGCATAGGTTAAGCTTGGGGATGTTGATGCATGTAAAATGCATACATGAACTTTGCACTTTATGAAACAAATTACCACATATTTTCATCTTATATAATGTTATTCCCATGTTTTATGATGTTTTAGGGGATTTTTTAAACAATCCCCCTCCTCTGGTTCTGATTCTATTTGGCAGAAAACGCCACTGTTTAGTGTTTTTGACATTACATGAGCTACGGGACTCCAAAAAGGGCAAGGTTAGGGGCCACTCTTCGGAAATTTCGAGACTAACAAAATATATTAGGATCGATATCATGATAAGGATCTGGGAAAGAGGACAGGTGGCACACCCTCCCCCTCTAGGCGCGCCACCTGGTGTTGTTCGAAACTCATCCGTCTGATTCGACTCAATCTTTCGTGAACCACCTTTTTTGCCCTAAAAACACTATATATATATGACCCCGGGGGGTTTCGTCGAGGCTACGGTGGCGTAGATCAAAAAACACATAAACATAGAGTCAGCAGGCCACCGCCGTTGGAGATCGGAGGGGGGAAACGCTGCCGGAATCGCTTCCAGTGGACTCCACCCCCTCCGGTGAGGGCATCGGCACCATCTTCATCATCTTTATCAACATCTACAACAACTCTTCATCATCCCCCTCTGTAATCTCTTGGCAAACATGATGTATGATGCAATATATTGTTTTCCCATGATCTATTGTATCTCTATGTTGATGTTTGAGTAGTGAATTGTTCATGGAAATTATTATATAGTTTGTTGTTGGTTGCATACAAGTATTTGTTATCTTCTATGATGATCTTTTGTACTGATATATGAGTGCACACATATGTTGGGGGGGATGCATAAGGTTGTCATTGTTGCATGTTGATAGGATGAGGGATAGCGGGAGCGATATAAACCTTCTCCCGATTCTTAGATGCATGTTAGCGGGGGTCCAATTATGGGGACCTTTGAACTTACAGCGGTGGTTGGACTTCATGTTTTAATAATTCCTTTGTTTGCACATACCAATGGCCTTAGGATCAATCACTAGGGGTGTAGTTGCTCATGTTCATGGCTACACCTATCTATGGCTCCTCTCTAGAAGAAACGCTAAAAAGACTACAATGAGCTTCACTAATTGTGTCAACCACACAAATGAAATAGCAATTTGCCTGAACACTTGCTCTCTTGCATTACTCCACTTCACTTCCATTCATCTCATTACATTTTATTTTATTGCACTTCAGTTGTCTCGCATTCTACTTTTTGCATTTTAATTTTACCACTTATAGTTTCTAGTAAAATCTCTACACACACACACCATATCTCCTAACATTGCATAGAAGGCCATATAAGTGGTTTATAGGGCTTTAGAGAATAGATAGTTTATTTTCAGCTCATCGTGGGTTCGACAATCAAAAATACTTATCGAATTGTACTGCGGTGATCCCCTGCACTTGGGGGTTATCAGACATCATATACACATATTGTATATGTACTATTGATTTTTATCCAAATTTATGAAATTGTGAGTGCTAAACTAAGGTCAAGTGCACTAGTAGTCTAGTACTCATGAAGTAGCCGCAGAATCACACATAGACTCGTATTTTATCTTCCTAGTAGCACTGGCGGGTGGGATTGGGTTGAGTTTCTTAGGTTTTGCTCTCCCTCAGCTCCCTCCTCTTATAGGTCAGCACCCACATGGGCTTGGTGCACTTGGGCCACAAAACTAGTTAACATGTTCCAACACTATCAGTCTCATCTTGTCACATGCTAAGTTACAATCCTTTGTTCCCAATCCTTTTGTCAGACAATCTGCTACCCAAAGCTAACATGAGCAAGGTTGATGATCCCACCATCAAGTTTCTCCTTAATGAAGAAGCGGTCAATTTCCACATGTTTTGTCCTATCATGTTGAACTGAATTATTTGCATTACCTATAGTTGGATGATTGTCACACCACACTCTCAGGGGTCCCTTCCTTATAAGTTTCAACTCTCTTAGAAGATATTTGACCTTGAGCATCTCACTAACCCCTTGGGATAAAGCTCTATATTCAGCTTCTGCTATTGATCTAGACACAACTGTTTGTTTCTTGCTTTGCCATGACACCAAGTTTCCTCACACAAACACACAATAGCCCGATGTTGATCCTTTATCATCTTGACAACCAGCCCAATCAGGAACACTATAACCATCCACCTCAAGATGCCCACTCTTTGCGAACCACAATCCCTTTCCCGATGTTCCCTTCAAGTATCTTAGGATTTTGTACACTATATTAAGATACCCACTCATGGGTTCATGCATGTATCTGCTCACCACGCGCACGGCATGACACAAGTACAATGGCCTCCCAACCAGTTTCGGATAGTCTTCCTTATTCACTGGCTCACCTGGTTGTACCGTCACTTGATGATTTTGTTAAATCGGGGTAGGCGATGCACGACATCCCATCATTCTCATATCACTCAAGAGATCCAAGGTGTATTTTTATTGACACAAAGATATTCCCTTCTCTATCCAGACCACTTCTATGCCAAGGAAGTATTTTAGCTATGTTGTCCAAATCTTTCACCTCAAACTTGTTGCTTAGACACTCTTTCAATCTCTTTATTTCCTCATGGTCATCTCCAGTGATGATAATGTCATCCACATAAACTGCAAGAATGGAAATCTTCTGAGCATAGTGTCTATAGAACACCGCGTGGTCACTATTGCATTGACCCATACCCCATACCACAAATAGCATGTTTGAACCTATCAAGCCAAGCTCTCGGTGATTGATTCAGACCATACAAGGATTTATTCAGCATGCTACCCTTATTGTGGTTTGTGAGGTACCAAAACCTGGTGGTATCTCCATGCACACTTCTTCCTGCAGGTTGCCATGTAAGAAGGCATTCTTGACATCTAATTGAAGCAACTTCAACCCAATGCTAGCAGCACAAGAAACCATTATCCTTACTGTGTTCATCTTTGCTACTAGAGCAAACGTGTCATCATATTGAATTCCGTAATTTTGACTAAACCCTCTAGCAACCAATCTGGACTTGTACTGTTCTACCTTCCCCTCACGATTCTGCTTCAAAGTATAGATCCACTTATAACTTACTGCCTTTTTTCCTATCGGCAATATGGTTAGCACCCATGTCTTGTTTTTCTTAAGTGCTTCCCACTCATCCATCATTGCTTCACGCCACTTCGGATCTTGCTTTGCAGTTTTCCAATCCTTTGGAATCAACACAACTTGTAAGGAGGCGACAAATGCTCCATAGGAAGGAGACAACGCATCATAAGACATAAATTTTCCAATGTCATGGTCATCGGAAACTATTTGTAGAGCATGCATTTCACACAGGGCCTTCCTGCCATTTCACCCTTCCTGGCCGCTTTACGTGTCTCCTTTCACAACGCAATAGGAAGATCTAATGTATTAGATGAGCTAGCAGCACTACCTTGCTGCTCCCCTCGCATATGTGGTTGTTGTCCCACTGTGTGTCTGTGTCAGATGAGCTAGCAGCACTACCTTGTTGCTCCCCCTGGACATGTGGCTGCCATCGAGAGTACATTTGGAGATTCTTTGTCCACCGGTCTTGAACATGAACTAGGAAAGAGCCAATCTGAATTGTACCCACCATTGGTTGGACCCGAACCTGCACATTATCATCAGTTTTAGTGCCCACAGAATCACCTGCAGAATCAACCTGAGTATGGGACACCGCCTTCTCCCCCTCTTGACCATCTCGATACCACATAGAATCACACAGAGGCTCACCTCTTCTGTTCCCAGTAGCACTGGCGGCTAGGATTTGGTTGAGTCTCTTAGGTTTTGCTCTCCTCCGGCTCCCTCCTTATATAGGTTAGCACCCCACATGGGAGGGCTTGGGCCACCTGGGCCACAAAACTGGTTAACGTGTTCCAACAGTAGCTGATGCAAATAATACATCCACTAAAATCATTCATGTGTTACCTATCATTCAATCATTTTCAACTCTTATGTAAAACTAATTGATTTTCGACGTTAAGTGTTCACAACTTTAGTTATGTCCATCTTCCACAAGTCCAACATACTCGCTTTCTCTATGTCTTCTTGCTTCTACATTGCACTTGTCATGGAAAATCATTGCCCTCTGTGTTATGTCTTTGTTTCTTCCATTATTCACAATCTTCGCTTCCCTGGATACGACCTACTCTAATTAGAAATGCTGAAGAAATATAAAGTTCGAAATTCATGTGATATTACAAAACAATATACATGACATGGATATTATCTTAAAGCTTATAACTTCTTAGGGGCATATATGATGAACTTTAGTAAAAAAACATTTGTAAAAAACACATGATGCAAACATACAATAGCGCAAACACATTTCATGTATGGCACCAAGAAACTTAAGAAGTCAAGATATCCCAACCATGTACAATCATTTGGCATTATAAAGATGTCATGCACAGTGATACATTTTTTCCAAACAAATGAAGCACTTTTCTTTTGAAAGAATTGTATAGTGCTTTAACTAATTGTTAAGGTCTAAGACCCCGTGTGTGGCCCGATCTTGCGAATGACCCAAGAATCAAAGGGGGAAAGAGAGGGAGAGGCGGAAGAACACGAAGAACGCGAAGAACACAACGCACACCAACCCGATACAATCGATACTTACCCCGTGGCTCGATGGACCACGCCAATAGAATCACCACGGGAGAGACTCGAGGTAGAATCCCGGAGCGAGAGATCGGTGTTGAGGATGGAGGTAGGTGAGGGAGAGAGAGTGGGCTACACTAGAATCTCACTCACATAGATCCAATCATACAACATGGGGTGCCTTGATACAAAGGGGATGAAACCCTAGGGAGACAAAGCTCAAAGTCATGTTTAAGCCTAAATCTTGTCTAACCAGCTATGGGGGCGAGCTGGGGTCTTATATAGGCATACAAGGCAGCTCGGGTCGAATGGGTACAAGTTGGTGGGTCAAACCCGTGAAATCCGGTCCAGGGCCGGACCGGTTCTGGGAGCCATCCGGTCCAAACCGGATGGGCGGCTGTGACCGGCGAGGCGCCCAGCCCGGAAAGCGTCCGGATGGCACGAGCGTAGAATCCGTCGAACGGACGGCCGGTCGGAGGCCGGTCGACCGGCCTGGGACCGGTGATCCGGTCAGAGGCCCGCCGGGCCTATGACCGCTGGTCTCTCCTCCTCCCGCCTCTTCTTCCTCTTCCTTCTTCTTCCTTCCTTCCTTCTTCTTCCTTCTTCCTTGCACCATGATGAATGGCTCCTCTTCCCTTCCCTCGCTTCCTTGCACCATGGGTGTTTCTCCTCTCCGGTTCCTCGATGATTCTTGTACCTAATGATATGTAGCACACCGATATGAGGTAGCATTCCATTCAAGGTATGGACGAGGTCGAGTATCGAGAGGAAGGAGTTCACCTTGTCGCGTGTAGCGTGGTTTAGGGTTGAAGGTCCACTTGGGGGACTCTTTGGCCATGGTGTAGCGTCGACGATAGGCGGGGTTGCACTTGATGGTCTTGGTGCGGAGGTGTCCGAAAGCCACCCTGCATCATCTCCCCCCTTGGGAAGAGTCGTCCTCGACTCTTGCTCCTCCTCACCAACGAGGTAGACGGGAAGGACTTGTATAGGTGCCCTTGTGTCCTTAGGGATGCTCGTCGTAGTGCAGGCGTCTTTGTTGTAGTCCATAACGGGTCTCCCATGTAGTGGTGGAGGGGCAAGTCTCGGTCGAAGAAGAACAAGGGGAAAAACAACTTGCAAAAGGAAAGCTTGTGGATGCCAATTTGGTGACCGGCGAACAAGAGGCTCTCAATCAAATACGAAGCATCAAGTCGTTTCTCCAAGAGGCATTTGGCAAAAATGGGAACCAAAATAGTGTGGGTGTATCCAACATGTGGAAGGGCAAAAATTTGTGCATGTAAGAGTTTTATGGTGTCAAAAATGTGTGGTGTAGCCTTGTCCCAAGCAAATGGAACAAACAAAAGGCAAGTATCGGCGGCAAAATTTGGGGCAAAATTGTTATGTGCAATGGCAAAGCGATGGAGACTTCGAACTTGGGAGAGTATGGTTGGCTTGAGCCGAGTATGATTGTCCTCAAGTGTCAAAGAATCCATTGCAAATGCCAAAGATGAAATGAGAAATCCAAAGAAGAGCAACTTTTGGTGTAACATGTGGCACAAGATGCATAAGGTGTCTCTCA
Organism: Lolium multiflorum; assembly: GCA_030979885.1. Classification (NCBI taxonomy): domain Eukaryota; kingdom Viridiplantae; phylum Streptophyta; class Magnoliopsida; order Poales; family Poaceae; genus Lolium; species Lolium multiflorum. The sequence continues at coordinate 145,403,335 of CM061748.1, forward strand.
CATGTATGACATGATCCTTGAGATTCTCGGAGTGTATGATGATATCATCAATACATACAACAACCATTGTGCCAACAAGATATGTCAAGATATGTTGCATAAGAAGCAAAAGAGGTGACGAGGAATTGGACCAAACCGGAAGCTTGACAAGAGATGTTGGGAACACATGATGGCGAAGGCGTTGGGAAACATACCCTTTGGTGTGAGTCCCGCGGGTTAGGTCCTTGATGGGGTAGCTTTCAATGGCGCGTTTCGTGAGATCATGCTCCGTAGCGGTGGAAGTGGTCGTCCGTGTGTAGGCCGACTCATTTGAGGTAGGTGTTGTGGAAGTAGGAGGATCCATGTGGTCGACATGTACATCTTGGAGCAAGCATGGTGGGATATCATCGTCTTCATGCACCATGTACATCTTCTCCATGAGCGGGAACTCGTCCTCCGTGGAACCTAGTGCAACATAAGGAGACACAAACGAGGGAGAGGTTAATGTGTTAGCAAATGCGATGTCCTCCATGGACCTATCATCTACCTCTCTCAACTCATGTGTATCACTCATGTCCTCCAAATGGAAGCACTCAAACTCACATATGGGGTGGAAGTCACTCAACTCACTATCACTCTCGCTCAAGTGGGCTAAGTGGCTCTCATGCTCACATGGGATTGGTACCAACTCATCAATCAAGCATGTAGGAGTAGGTTCGACTTGCTCATCTCCATGCGCCTCCGTGGTTGAAGGGAACTTCCCATGCTCAACCATCTCAACTCCATGCGCCTCCGTGGGTGAAGGGAGAATCCCATGCTCACCATGCTCAACTCCATCGCCTCCTAAGTCGTCCTCAAGTGGTGGCATCTTGGAGACTTGTGCATTGAGCTCGTCGAAGTAGAGCTTCTGGCGCTTGGCGTTGTGCATTGCCATGCCACGTGACCCTTGGCCTTGCACACCTCACATAGGAGATTGGGACATTCCCGTGGAAGGTGGCCTTGTTGCTTGCACTTGTAGCATCGGAGTCCATAGGCATATGACGAGGTAGGGGCCATTGTGGTGGTGGCGCAAGAGGTAGAAGTCGCTTTATGAGGAAGGTCTTCACGTCGAGGCTCTCGTCTTCTTGCCTCATCACCATGTCTTGAGTGGTGTCGTCGAAGATCATGTGTGGAAGGATGTCGATGTAGACCATGAGGTGGTGGTGGTCGACGACGATCATGAGATGGTGTGAGTCGACGACGGTCCTTGCCTTGCCTAGGTGATGGCTCATGTTGGTGGCGCTCTTGATGCTCCATATGATGTCCGTGATGTCGATGATCTTGTGCATAGGCACTCTCATGATGGCGCCTTGTGGAGCTCGGAGAAGTGTGTTGATGCCGAATATGTTGGGGACGCTCTTGATGATCCACAAGATGATGCCATCGTGGAGGTCCTCTATCTTCATATGTAGCTCCATTCGCCAAGTAGGGGTATGTGGGAGCATCGGCGGTGGACATGGTGGGGTCGATGTCGTCCTCGTGGTGGTGCTCCACCATGTCGTCCATGCTTGTTGAGCAAGTGTCGATGTAGAGCTCGTCGGTGTCGTCCATGTAGGCGATGCTCGCGGAGCCATAGTCGGTGTAGAGCTCCTCGATGTCGGTCATGCCGATGATGCTTGCGGAGCCATAGTCGGTGTAGAGCTCCACATGTTCCTCCACATCCGCGGTGCTTGAAGAGGCATCCTCCTCGAAGTGCTCCGTGTACTCCTCCGTATCTTCTTCTTCGCTATACATGTTAGCAAGACGGTATCTATATGGTGTATGTTAGTGGAAGAACACTACCTCGCAATCTTACCGTGGTATGACAAGATTGGGGTGATCCAACAAACCAAGAGTTAGAACAATTGTATCGGGCACTCACACAAAGACACACGCAAAAGCTAGCAAATATGGTGTTAGGTGAGTATGGTGGAAAGCCAAAAGATGAAATCCAAAATCAAGTTTGTTGTTAAGGGTGGGTAAGATCCAAAAACTCAAATGTCAAAGCGATGATCACTATAAACACGTAAAAGATGTGGAACTCACACACGGGATAAGCGGGGTTAGTGCGACCAAGGAATGAGCGGAAAAGTGTATGAAGCCCGAAAGCAAGGTTGCTCGGTGTCACACTAACACAAGGAGAGGCAAAGCTTTGGTTGCAAACGATGAGACAACAAGATTCACACGCGGCCTCTCTTCTCTTTTTCTCTTTTGCTTAAAAGCCTTTTCCTCTTTTTGTATTTGGTGGCACTTACACTCTTTGTATCTATGTATGTATGATGGCACTCGCACACTTTCGCTCTATGGTGCACTTGCACTCTTTTTGTGTTTTGGCGGCTTTTCTCGCACTATGTTAGCGTTAGCTCGCTTTTGCTCTTTTGCCACACGAGTTTTGCTTAGAAGCTTGACTCCACACTACACACACACCTCACAATCGGGGCCACGTGCAATGTCTCGCAACACTTGATAAGCAATGCTCGATAGGATAGATCGCAAAAGAAGAGGGGTTACAAGGGGAATGCAAGTTATACCTAGATGTTAGGCGGTGTCGGAACACACAACTTGCGATGAAGGCGGTGATGTCAAGATGTACGTTTGCAAGTCCGGTGCCGAGGATGTCGCGCTTGCTTCGGAGCTGCGGGTTAGTTTCACAAACAAGGCACTCAAACCGGAACAAGCAAACACAAGTTAGCGGAAGAAAACGGTCAAAGTAGCTTGGCGGTGGTGGCGGTGGTGGCGGTGGTGGTGGTGTCGATGCTCTTGCGGATGCGGCGGCGTTTGTTGGGGCGCGGTGGTGTTTGCCGGTGGTTGGGGATGATGGCGGTGCTTGCCGGCGGAGGAGGAGTGGCGGTGGTCGGCGGTGGAGGTGGAGGGATGTAGCCCGGTCCAGGGCCGGTTGGACCGGACTGGGGCCGGCTGGCCGGCCACACGGCCGGTCGACCGGATCTGGGCGCCGGTTTGCTCGGTTGACCGGATTTCTCAACGGACAGTTTCTCTCTCCTGTTCTTCACGAAAATCGACCAAATTGACCAAAACGGAGGGGAAACGATGGAATTGGGGGCTAAAAGTTGGGGAGGTAGTAGATCAAGCACTCCAACACCAAATCCATGGACCAAAACCACTCAAAACGCAACCAAATCGCAGATCCATCCAAAGGCAAATTAGGGCTATTTTTTGGGGATTTTTGGGGAAAATTTTTAGAGACGAAATTGGGTGGGTGGGGGTCAAATTCGCGGAAACCAAAGGCTGCCGATACCATATGTTAAGGTCTAAGACCCCGTGTGTGGCCCGATCTTGCGAATGACCCAAGAATCAAAGGGGAAAGAGAGGGAGAGGCGGAAGAACACGAAGAACGCGAAGAACACAACGCACACCAACCCGATACAATCGATACTTACCCCGTGGCTCGATGGACCACGCCAATAGAATCACCACGGGAGAGACTCGAGGTAGAATCCCGGAGCGAGAGATCGGTGTTGAGGATGGAGGTAGGTGAGGGAGAGAGAGTGGGCTACACTAGAATCTCACTCACATAGATCCAATCATACAACATGGGGTGCCTTGATACAAAGGGGATGAAACCCTAGGGAGACAAAGCTCAAAGTCATGTTTAAGCCTAAATCTTGTCTAACTAGCTATGGGGGCGAGCTGGGGTCTTATATAGGCATACAAGGCAGCTCGGGTCGAATGGGTACAAGTTGGTGGGTCAACCCGTGAAATCCGGTCCAGGGGCCGGTCCGACCGGGGGACATCCGGCCAAACCGGACTGGCCGTGGACGGCGAGGCGCCCGAAGCCCCGGAAAGCGTCCGGATGGCACGAGCGTAGAATCCGGTCGAAACCGGACGGCCGGTCAGAGGCCGGCCGACGGCTGGGACCGGTGATCCGGTCAGAGCGGCCGATGGCCTATGACCGCTGGTCTTCCTCCTCCCGCCTCTTCTTCCTCTTCCTTCCTTCTTCCTTCCTTCTTCTTCTTCTTCCTTCTTCCTTGCACCATGATGAATGGCTCCTCTTCCCTTCCCTCGCTTCCTTGCACCATGGGTGTTTCTCCTCTCCGGTTCCTCGATGATTCTTGTACCTAATGATATGTAGCACACCGATATGAGGTAGCATTCCATTCAAGGTATGGACGAGGTCGAGTATCGAGAGGAAGGAGTTCACCTTGTCGCGTGTAGCGTGGTTTAGGGTTGAAGGTCCACTTGGGGGACTCTTTGGCCATGGTGTAGCGTCGACGATAGGCGGGGTTGCACTTGATGGTCTTGGTGCGGAGGTGTCCGAAAGCCACCCCGCATCACTAATGGGAAACAATTTTGTTCACCTGATCAATCCATCGAATGGATTTTCTGGTTGTGTTGTTGTTGCTTGTGTCGCCTCTATGTCATTTGCACACCACCCACTCCATGTGATTTGTATGTCATGTTTATATTCTCTGGCTTACGACTCCACGATGAGCTGCCATGCAAGATCTACACCTCCTCCCCCAAAACCTAGCATCATTTGTTGCCTCATCTTCCTCATTGGGCATATCTTTTAGTGCTTCCTCTGCTTGATTGGACAAAGTTCCGTACCATGGAAGTTGAGTACCAAAATATTTCCCTGATGAGAGCTCAGTTTTGTGGCATTCAAGCAAAACAGATTCAGGGTCGTTTGATATGGCTCCAATGAGGTTCCAACGAGATCAAATTGGCGAAGTTGATGCCTCCATTAATAATGGCACAAGCACAAGTTAGTGACTTTATGATTTTCTTTTATGCCATGTATGTTTTTTTTTCACACGCTGCAAGCACGCATTTGCTTGTTATGTAAATATTAGCATTCGACTACAATGAGTCCTGACATTTGTCTCTAAGGCTAAGTTTATGTTGGAAGTGTGATTCTTCATTATTGGTTGCGTTGTTTCAATATGTTGCATGTGCTTCTCCCATGTCGTTTGCACTTGATGTGTGATGATCAATAAAGCTCAAAGTTTCTCTATTGAGCTATCTGTGACTTATTTATATTCTTTTATTATTTGGATTATATTTCTATTTCAATATTGTTTTAAATATTCATTACCTTATTCAATTTGCATTGTTTTAGTTTGGATATCAATTCAAACTCATTTCACTTTCAAAACCCTAATATTCAGAAGAGGTCATGTCAAAGTTTATCGCACTCTCAAAACCCTAAACCCTAATAGCATCGAGAGAGAAACTTGATCCCCTTAGGTTTTTATGCAATAAAGCGCGAAATTTTCCCCAGTTTTGCGATGTAATGCACATCCCTTTTCTAATTCTACCCCGCGATCGTCTAGAAACCTGGGGTGTTACATCTTCCTCAATGGGCATATCTTTTAGTGCTTCCTCTGCTTGATTGGACAAAGTTCCGTACCATGGAAGTTGAGTACCAAAATATTTCCCTGATGAGAGCTCAGTTTTGTTGGCGTTCAAGCAAAACGGATTCAGGGTCGTTTGATATGGCTCCAATGAGGTTCCAACGAGATCAAATTGGCGAAGTCGATGCCTCCATTATTAATGGCAGAAGCACAAGTTGGTGACTTTAGGATTTTCTTTTATGTCGTGTATGTTTTTTTCACACGTTGCAAGCACGCATATGCTTCTTATGTAAACATTAGCATTCGACTACAATGATTCCTGACATTTGTCTTTAAGGCAAAGTTTATGTTGGAAGTGTGATTCTTCATTGTTGGTTGCGTTGTTTCAATATGTTGCATGTGTTTCTCCCATGTTGTTTGCACGTGATTTGACCCACTTAAAACCCTTTGATGTATCCAATGGGGTATTTATTGGATTGACATGTTTGTATGCTACATAGACTTTGGATGATTTTTTGATGGGTCACAAAGACAAATGTTACAAATATTCGAGAAATGTTGCATATATGAATGTTGCGTTGATCGAAATGTTCCGAATCACAACTTTCAGTCAATTAACTGGATGGCTAGGAAGGTGGTTTATAGGAGAAAACTTTAATTTGATTGACACCTAGGACCCTTATGTAATTTAGTAGTACATGAAATTTAATGAGGAATTTTCATGAAGTTTCAGGGAAGGAAAGATATAGATCGTTTGAGGCTAAGAAAAATATTATTTATTTGAGATGCCTAAGAAAAATATTGAAAACCACAACCGGCTACGGTAGAGCGGAGAAATATGACACACCTGGCCGCCGGTTTGCAATTCCAAGGTCAATCACATCACAAGTCTAGGTGGAAACTTATATATACCGTAGATAGAAAAAAGAGTGTCTAGGTGGAAACTTGAAGCTTTAGTAGGTGCCACGCCTAATCCCAAGTTCCTAACCCAAATTATTAGAACGAAAATAGAAAAATAAATCTCCAACAAGGCCGCCCTCAAATCATTCGTTCATTCGATTGAGGAGCAACTAACCCACCGCCCACCACGGACCTTCCAACGACGACAGCCAGGACGGCGGCGATCTCGGACCCCGCCAAACCAATCCCGCCATTGCCCTGCGCTAGGAGGCCTCTGGATCTCGGATGGCGTCGGCCAAGTCCTCGCGGTCGCGGCCGGCCGGCCACTCCGGGGTGTTCCCGGTCGGCGGGGCGGCGTTGGGGGTTGCCGGCGGTGGAGGTGGCGGGGGCGGCGGCGACGGCGGGGTGCAGCTCGCCGACAAGCTCAAGATCTTCAAGACCGACAACTTCGATCCCGACGCCTACGTGCAGTCCAAGTGCCAGACCATGAACGAGAAGGTGAGACAGCTCTCTCTCTCCCTCTCTCTCTGATCCGGCTAGGGGTTGGGCGCGCGCTCGATCCATCTCCATTTGTGTTTGCCGAGTCTGGATCGCGAATGGTGGGATTTGGGTGGTGGAAGGAGCCTGTGATCGCGGTTCATATAGGGTCACGAGAAATGCGATGTGGTGGCTCGATTGGTGTTCGCATGTAGGGCAAATACGTTATGGGGGCATCAACTTCTCCTTTCTTATATTTGCATTGTTGAATTATGCTATGTATCTTGAGATTTTGGTCAGATGATTAGATAGTCTATGTAGATGAATAATTCTGATTCTGGGGATGTGAATCTGTGACATGGTTGTGGTTGCAATATAGGACTAAATGAACTGGAATTGTTTCAGGCGATAGTTGCGAATAATTTATTATTACTCTAGCTGGAGGTGAAACTTGATTAATTCATTGTACGAGGGATTGTGTTTTGGCTGCATTATACGTCAAAACGGAAAACCTGGCTAATAGCTGCTCTTTATTACAGGAAATAAGACATTTGTGTTCTTATCTGCAAGATCTAAAGAAGGCTTCAGCTGAAGAAATGCGCAGAAGTGTCTATGCAAATTATGCTGCATTCATCAGGTCTGCCAGCCGCCCCAAGAGTGTCATTTGTGCTTTTGTCAATTGTCACTTGTGTGCTAGAAATTAACCCCCGTAATCATGATGGCACATTATTTTCTACTCTTGTTAAATTTCGGATAAGGCCTATAAGAACAACTAAACATGACGATGGTATCTTCTAATTACTGATGCCAATCTTTTCATCCACTCTGTTATGTGCTGCATTAGTACCACAGGAAAAATCACTTAAAACCTTTTGGTCCTTCAATAATCGATACTACGCTACTCCTATGTTTATATCAAACGCCTTACATTAATAAAAATTGCTTATGCGGAAGCATTTACCTATTTTAGTTTACTGTCTTTAGCTTATTTGTTTCTTAGAAATTCCTTTAAGCTTTTTGTGGATGGCTACATATGCAAACGCCAGCTACGTACAAAAGTTCCTCAAATGTTCTCCTTTTTCATATATTCATACATATTCCCACTTCCGACTTGTTAACTGAATAGTGAGTGGATGGTTGGAGAATTGTTTGGTAAGCACGTAGCATACAGTCACACAATTGTACACACTATAGTCAGTCCCCTTTTATACATATGCATCCTTTGTGTTTATATATAAAGGTTGTAGGTAGCTATCATGTATTTGGTTTTTCTTCTGTCCTAAACTCAAAAGTTAGTGCTCTGACAGTCAAGAGTAACAGTAAATGTGTCTTCTTCAACCAATAGCCTCACTATTATTATGAATCGAGGATCATGGGTATAATCATTTTTTATGTGCAAAGCATCTAATTTGTGCCATGTGAGATCCTAATTTTGCATTCATGACATTGCTGTTAAATAATTTCTTTTATTTGTTTCTGTTCATCCTCTTCAATATTATTTCTGTGTCCCCACTTATATATTAAAATTGATCTCCTGGCCATCAGAACATCGAAGGAGATATCAGACCTAGAAGGAGAGCTCTTATCAATTAGAAATTTACTCAATACACAGGCAGCTTTAATCCATGGTCTATCTGAAGGAGTTCAGATAGATTCCCTGACTTCGGGCACAGAAGGTTCTACAGAAGAGGACATATCCAATGTTGAAGATCAGGAACCTTCAGAAATACAGAAATGGTCTGCAGATTTCCCTGACTTGCTTGATGTTTTGCTAGCTGAGAGGAGAGTGGACGAAGCGCTAGATGCACTAGATGAAGCGGAGCGAGTTGCTGCAGACGCAAGACGTACACAAACTCTAACTGCAGCGGAAATTTCAGCTTTGAGAGGTGCTGTCTCTGATAATCGTCAAAAGCTTGCAGACCAGCTTGCTGAAGCTGCTTGTCAGTCGTCTACTCGTGGCATTGAACTTCGCGCTGCCGCTTCTGCTCTTAAAAGGCTTGGTGATGGCCCTCGAGCTCACAGTCTGTTACTCAGTGCACATAATCAAAGGCTCCAATGCAACTTGCAAACTATACATCCGTCAAGCACATCATATGGCGGGGCATACACTGCAGCACTTGCTCAACAAGTTTTTTCAGTTGTAGCTCAGGCGCTCAGTGACTCTGTAGAAGTGTTTGGTGACGAGTCATGTTATGCTTCTGAGCTGGTTACATGGGCGACCAAGCAGGTCTTGTCCTTTGCACTTCTGGTAAAGAGGCATGTGTTGTCTTCTTGTGCAGCTGCTGGAGGCTTGAGAGCAGCTGCAGAATGTGTTCAGATATCACTTGGCCATTGTTCCTTGCTGGAAGCTCGTGGTCTGTCTGTTTCCTCTGTTCTCCTGAAGCAATTCAAGCCCAGTCTTGAGCAAGCATTAGATGCTAACTTGAGGAGAATTGAAGAGAGTACTGCTGCCCTAGCTGCAGCCGATAACTGGACACTTACTTATCCTCCAAATGGTATTCGCCCAGTAGGTAGATCTTCTGTTGCTAATTTGGCACTTCAACCAAAGCTCTCTACCAGCGCGCATCGTTTCAATTCGATGGTTCAGGTAATGATTGATCCATTTTGATTAATATGAATGAATCTTTCCTACTTGTTTTCATCAAAATGGTAGTGACCTATCCTTCTTGCAAGCTTGGCCATGCCGAGTATGGCATAATAGTATTGGTTTGTTCTTTACTAGACCACAAATAGCTACATCCTAAGTTAACATTTATATTGATTGAAGTTATGTTCGCACAACGATGTAGTTCCCAGCTTAGATTTGGTTAGTTCTCGGTAGATGATAACCTCGACTTCAAGGTTTTCAACCTAGTCAAGTCGAGTCTCCACGCAACCGACTAGGTGAAGTCATGAGTATCCTAAGACTAGTATGACAGTTGTACAAACGGATCAGAGCAGGGGGTGAGTTAGAGAAGAGAAGAACAGAGTAGAAGAGACCATGTGAGTGGAGGGGCAACATGATGAGGAAGGAGTACCAAGTATTTTTTTGACCCTGAGAGTACCAAGTATTGACCAGGAGAGGTGTCAGTACGTTAGGGGAGGTGGTGGCATGTCTTGGAGATGTGGCAGCTCAGCGGCGTCTCTTGGCAGCAGATGAGGAGCTTCTGCAGGAGTTCTCTGGAGAACTGCTGGTGACAGGCGTTACTGTCACAGCATCACCCTAAATGCTATGCTATTTGCTGAGCCTAGGTGGTTGGCATGGACCAGCTTGGTGATTAGTCCTTGGCCATTTTGTTTGCTTTGAGGGAACTATTGTAGTTACATAGTACATTAATACCAAAGGAGGCATTTCATGGCAATCAAGAATTAGGAATGTAGCCTTGGAAGTGGACAAATATGGGAATATTTAATTCTTTGTCCTTCGTCTTCCTTTAGCGTCAAACTACAGCATATTATATTAATACAGTAGGGTTGCAGACATTGAGGTGTCTGGAAAAATCATAGAGCTCCTGACAAAATTCAAATCTAACATCGTCCTATTTGGAAGCATAAAATCATCAACGACAGTAATACTAGTGGGCCAGCCTGTCAGAGCTTAAAATTGTTTAATACTTGGCTTCAATGGTATATAGGTGAGAAACTAGCCATCTACATCATCATCACATATCCATATAAGAAATCTTCTAATACAAACTGCCACCATTACACCCGGTTTCTTTGAAAGGGGTTATTGTCTTGTATCTTTATCCTTTCAACCATAGTGTATGACTTAACACAACATGTCTTTATAATACCTGTAACTTTCAGGATTACTTTGAGGATGTTGCACCACTCCTTAGCTTGCAGTTAGGGGGTTCGACAATGGATGGGATCGCAAAAAATTTCAACTTATACGTCAATTTGCTCATAAGTGCATTACCTGGATCAATGGATGACGAAGCTAACGTAGAGGGCTTAGGCAATAAGATTGTAAGAATGGCAGAGACTGAAGAACAACAGTTGGCTTTATTAGCCAATGCATCTTTACTTGCCGAGGAATTGCTTCCCAGAGCAGCTATGAAGCTATCATCGATAAACCAGTCCACGGATGATTTGCGTAAAAGAGGGCCAGATAAACAAAACCGTGTGCCTGAGCTACGAGAATGGAAAAGGAAACTACAACGCATGGTAGACAGATTGAGAGATAGTTTCTGCAGGCAGCATGCTCTCGAACTAATATTTACCGACGAAGGTGATACCCATCTCAGCGCGGAAATGTATATTAGTATGGATAATACTGTCGAAGAGCCAGAGTGGGTCCCATCTCCAATTTTCCAGGTATTTACAAGCTACATATATTTATTGCCTCTTGAGAATTTAAACCTTACTGCTTATGTCATTCGAATCGCTTATATTCATCCTTGACCCTTACCTTTGTCTTGCAAATCATTTAGCTTTTTGAAATCTTTGGTATATGTTGCTCAATTCAAGGTTAAAACAGTGCCTCGTTCAGTGGAATGCTATGTTGAAATGCTTTTCTATCTCATCGTTTGTGCTATTGGACACTTTAGTTTATAATTTTGTAGTTGTTCTATCGTGAATTGGTGATCATATAACTGGAGGATAGTTATAACTAACATTACCTGGGTCCATGGAATGATCCAGAGATTGTAAGGGACTAGAGTGGATGAAACATATATACAGGTTTGAAAAAGTAGGCACCTTTAGTGTGATATTCCACTCATATAGTTATAAACTGCGTCAATATGCTAGCTTTCATGATGGTGGTCCTTTGTACAATGTAATGTTTCTTTGTATGGGGCAAGGTTGTCCTGCACATTATGGTCTATGGAAGTATCTTATGTACTATTCATTGCAGGAACTGTATGCAAAGCTAAATAGGATGGCAGGCATTGCTGCAGATATGTTTGTTGGTAGAGAAAGATTCGCTACTTTGCTGATGATGCGGCTCACGGAGACGGTTATACTTTGGCTCTCAGAGGATCAGGCCTTCTGGGAAGAGATCGAACAGGGACCAAAGCCTTTGGGCCCCCTTGGTCTTCAGCAGGTATGTTCCTTACCCCCTTTTCTTTCTTTTAGCTGTAATTATTGTTTCATTTTCCCCCCTTTATTTGCAGTTCTACCTGGATATGCAATTTGTCATCATCTTCGGACAAGGTCGATTTTTGTCTAGACATGTACATCAAGTCATATTGGACATCATTGATAGAGCAATGGGTGCCTTTTCTGCCACTGGAATGAATCCTGATAGGTATTATGCTTGACTCCTATTTATACTTCTATTGGTTCAAAACCAAGTAACTCTGTATTAGCTAACTTCAGCAAAGGAGGTTAATCATCTAAAGCACGCAACTGTGCTATTCAAATACGAATTTACGAGATATTTAAAGTGTCATGTCTAGCTAATTTGTTTCGAAAACCAAGCATAAGTTTGCCTGGCAAATCTTCCAGCTACTAAGATTCTCTAAACAATAGAGATACAGCTGTTATGTGGTTAGTTACATTAAACAATATGGTGATATGCTTGTGCGACTACCACCACTGCCTCCTACTAAAATGATCCATAAATATTCAAGGAATATGATAGTTCCTTGTTTGGTTGAAGTCAAGGATAAGTAATGGTGGCAATTTTTCTTTGGTACCGTGGGGCTATAGCACTAGTGACCCCAGCTGTTAAATTCATCCCTTGTTCTCATGGAGCTATGTGGAAAAACTCAGTATGCTAGGGTGATTAACACACGTGTACAGTTTCTTTTTGTGGCTGGATGGGTATCTAAGTGCTGCAGTGCACTGCCACATGTTGTTCACGCATTAGCTTATACTACCTCCATCCCAAAGCTTAAGGCTTATATTATTTTTAGAAAGTCAAACTATGTCAAGTTTGACTAAGTTTTTACCAAAAATCATTAACATGCAAAATACAAATTTAATCTTTAAATAGATAATGAAATATATTTTTGTATGGTATCTACAAAATATTATATTTGTTGATAGATTGTTCTAAAAGTTTGGTCAAACTTTACTTGGTTTGACTTTTCAAAAAAAATATAATCCTTAAGCTTTGGGATGGAGGTAGTACTTACATATGCTAACTGAGCTCAGATCCCTGTGGCAACAATATTTAATCCTAGTGAATAACTAAATATCCATAGGGTGGAATAGCAGCTCCATGGAGCTCAACATCCACTCTCATTAAGTTATTTCTAGACATGTGAACTTTCGGTGGTCTAGGTCTTTCAAAGGTTGGTATGGTATAATTTGGATGATTTTATTTTGAAAATATAGCTGTTTGATTCACATTTATTAATTGTCAACATGAACATAATATGTAGCTACATCGCAATTGCAATCTTTGTTATGTGAATTGCAAGAAAGATGTTTCCTGGGTCTCCAGATTGGGTGCCTCCAGATTGCAGTAATACATCAGAAGTATCTTATGTCCGAATTGATCATGGTGACTCACCTGTTATTTTAATCGTAGTCTAACAGTTCGCTTCAGGATTGTTCTTACCAGTTATGGCCTTTTTGGATGAGGGGCACCTTTTTTGTTATTTTGTTCAAATTGGTGTGCATACCGATACTTGACAAAAGTATTACTCCATATCTGAAGTTGCTTTTGCTGCGGACTTCTAAATTACAATCGGCATACTTGGTTTTGTGCAGTGTCCTTCCTGGCGATGATTGGTTCATGGATGTCGCTCAAGAGGTTGTCGGCATGATCAGTGGAAAGGGTAGAGCTGCCAATGGGGACAGGGAGATTCACAGCCCGACCGCCTCAGTTTCAGCGCACTCGATGTCATCGTTCAGGTCCCATGGCAGCTCTTAGTTTGCAGGCTAGTATTTTTGTAGGCAGGTCAATGTATAATAAGCAATAGTACATTCTGTCCTTTCATATTTCTCAGCTTTATTTTCTTATGCGTTTGTTTTCATTCTTTATTTTACATACATCTGTTGTGGTAGCATAGATGGATAATGGTTTGACCTAGGAAAAAAGAATCCTTAGCAATTATTTCACGGCACTGAGGCCCGTGAGGGTTGCGTCTTGCATGTTCAGTATATGGCATGAGCTATCACCGTAGCACAGTATGATTCTTTCATAAGTTTTTATGTAGAATGAATAAGTTGTCGTGAACTTGCAATTCTGGATCAATTGGCTTAATGATGTCTCAAACTAATTCTGACCTCCCGCAAATTTCGTGCGAACTTGACTAATAGATGGGACTCGAAGATACAAACGTACAGAACATACACACCGGTTGCCCTTGGTGGCCTGATTCACCAACTCAATAGAATCCACAAGAGAGACTCAATAGGATGTTGTGGAAGTTGCAACTCTTTGCTGGGCTTTGTGGAAATTTAGAAATAGGGCTTATTTTAAAAGAAAAAAATTTGATCAAATCTCTGGTGGAGATAATTTGCTATTTTCCGAAATACTGGGCATGACTTCAAAATGAGGGGGATAAGCAAGATCTGTTATGTTACATGGAGCTGATATTCTTCTGGCAATAGTGTTGTTAGCTCACGGGTCTTCGACAACCTCTCACTTTCTTTGTATTCAAGATCATGGCTCGTCGTTAGAGGAAGCTAAAGATTGAGGATATGAAAGAGCAATTTCAATTTGGTGCCTAGACGGTGGTTCATTTTGCTCTGGAATAGGCCATGTATATATAGCTATTTTATGTTGAATGTTACTTTGCTGTTGGGTTTGGTTCTTGTTTCTAGTTCTCTTTCAACAGTTTGCATGTATTCTGGAGTCTTTAGGTGCGCTCTGCTGCAAGTAATTTGGTGTTTCTGAGAGGTTGATGGGCCTTTGTCCCTTAGGGGTTTGTTTTGTTTTTTCCTTCGTTACCCTTGCGGGTGGGGGTGGAATCATCTTTAAATCTGTTCCGATATCCTGGTGATAGTGGGACCTAGAGCATTTGCTTCATATAGAAAAAAGAAAGGCCCAAAGATAGAATTGCAAGTGGAATGATTGCCAACCAAAGAATAGAGTTCCAAGAGCAAGAGATTGCTAATTGATAGAGTTGCAAAGCAAGTGATCAGTCGCAATAGAGTTCACTCATAAAAGATATCCACTCACAAGGAGGGCATTGATACAACTCAATAGATTTGGTGGTCTAAGGAGAGAGGTTCCTATATAGGCTAAGGGACGAGCTATGCCTACATGGGCCATCCACGGGGTGCATGAGTTGCAGCCATACACTTGGCTCACAGGAAGGGCCAGAGGCTGGTGTAAGTAGGTCGGTTAGTGATGGAACATGTTTCTTATTTTAGCATGGTTAAAAAGAGAAATGTCTGCTAAACTTATCAGGAAGCAGCGCAGCTTTCCTATCCCAACATTCTTCAGCTCACTTACCATTTCTAACCAGCAACCAACCTTGAATGCAGCTGCTGATTAATCAAAGTTCAGTGTGTCCTCCCGCTGCTTTTCAGATTGACACAGGAATATTGCGACGGATGGAGTTTGTCTCGTGTGGGAATTGAGGCGAGGGGATATACCGTCCATGGATGTTGCGACCAACCTGGGTTGGCCTTGGCCTCGATGTGGTTCCCATGTCTCAAATACTTGCACATAGCGGGAATCTGTAGATACAGTGCCAAAGCTTGCATCTTCAGCTAGGCGGGCCAGACACACAGCGAACAGATGCAAGGACAGGTCAACAAACCAAAAACAATCCAGAACCTATACAAATGAAAAAAAAATTGAAACATCAGAGCAACCAATAACAATATGGAAGGGTTGGAGCCTGATCGTGCTAATAATCTCCACAACTTTAAAAGTGAATAAATAGGTCTAATGCATCAATTTGTGGGACGATGTATGTGACGAGATGACCACAAACAGTTCAGAGATGAGTAATCTCAATTGCTGCAGTTGACATATGAAGCAATAAGAATAAAAAAGGAGACAAACCGCTGGAAAACAAATAAATGTGCATGCTGCATCTAGCTTTTGGAGGGCAATGTCCACTAATGCTAGACTGAAGATGCTCGTCCTGGTAAAATTCCTGCTCACCATTGCCATGGGGGCATAAAGATGGAACACCCCGTCCATGAACGCAACTCAGCACCCACCCCCTTGCAATAACACAGATCATCAAAATAAACAGTGGAAGATAGGTACGAAGCAATCTCACCATCTGCTGGCAGTGCTATGTGAAGACCATGTCGTCAAAGGGTTCCGAGGCAGCTTCTGTCCCACCAACAGATCCGCCGCGATCCCTGTCGGCAAACGCCACTCCGCTCGCCTCACTTCTGATGTTGGACGCAGCGGCCTACACCCCGCCGGTGGCCACCTCCATACCCATCGGTGGACGCCGTGTTCTCCATCCCCTCCGCCCCTTCTCCCATTGTTGGACGACTCAACCTCCATCAAGTCAAGCCCGACATAAAGAAAATGGAAGGAGGAGAGGACCAGCAGCGTGGAAAAAAAATCCAAACGGAGCCTATACAAACCACAGGAAAAGGGGACACGTATACAAAGAAGGAAAGAGTGTGTCAAACAACGGATGTATCCCACCGCTGTAAACGGCAACGCCAGAATCACAGGAAGAGAATGAGGGAAAAAGGCCTAGAACCGGTAACCAGTAATCCCCTCCCATAAAAAAAACAAAGGAGAACCGGTCGACTGAATCACGGAGAGGGGAAAATAATAATCAAAGTGTCACACTACGACGGGAGTAAAGAGAGGATAAATAGCCCATCAACAGTACCCTAATCAATATAAGGTATTATTTGGGAACATTCCCATCCCGGTCTTTCCATCTGAAAAGATACTTCATCCCCGACATTTGAGTAGCTTGTAGTTGTGGAAGATGAATTTGTGTGCAGGGTCTAATCTTAAAACATATAGACAAACCAACAAAATCGCACAAACACAGAGGTTTTCCATGTCCGGAAATACAGTGACAGCATTATCCCTATGCAGCGCTCAGCCGCTCACAAGTAATACCAAGACATCAGTATCAGATAGCCGAGCACATGAATCCACACTGACTTATGAACTATGAAATGCAAGTTAATAAACGGCAGAGTGAAATTATAAAATGCTCAACAAACAAATTGGTGAGAGCAGCTAAGAGAGCTCCGGTCTATTGAACACCAAAACTTTGAAATTTCTTCCAGACAAACATGGCAATTTTAGCTCTGGCATGAAAAGCAAAGGGCCTGAACATTGAAATTGAACAACTGATTATTATGCAGAACAATTGATTATATCAAGATACACAATCAACAAAAGTTTGCACAACTGCAAGAAGCATAAGGAGTAACAATCGACGACATCTCTTGGATGGATATTGCATATCATCAAAATAAGCATAGTTGAACAATAATCTCATCAAAAGTTTAGAACACTACTAGAATAGAGTATCTCAAATAGTAACACAAGCCCAATTTCACCAACAACCATGGTCTATGAAGTGTAAACTAACATACATCAGCACATATGGCAGCCCTCATTGCAATCAAACAGATAGCAAAAATTCCCTTTCAAGAAAAGCACCTTTTCATCTACTTGCAAGTGCAAGCATGGGCGATACCATCCCTTGAATTCCCTGCAGTGTGTGCTGTATCTGAATCTCCTCCACAACCATTCTCTTGAGATTCCTGATGTACCCTCTCAGCTTCCCATCTGAGCGGATATCCTCAGCGCGCATCTCCAACACCTTGTTTGCCACACCGAGCAACAACCTGGCGTACCTTGGCAAGGTTGCGTTTCGATGCAGGAACTCCAGGAGAAAACCTAGTTCGTCGACATCCAGATTCCCAATGCATCTCACCAGCTTTCTCCTTGCAACTAGCTCCTCCATGACAGCCACCACACTCCTTGGATTGTTCTTAGCTAATGCTGAAACTAGAGCCTCCTTGTGCCTGAACTTCCTCAGCAACTTATCATGCTCTGCAATTTTCACCTTCTTAGGTCTCTCAATCACAAAGTCGCCCTGCTTTGGCTTTTCATTCTGACCACGGCTGAAGTACCTATAGTAGCTTGGCTTCAGTGCCTGCTTCTCTGGCTTGGGCGATGTCCAATCGAAGACACCACTGACAACCTTTTCATCCTCCTCCTCGGTTGCCTTCTTCCTTCTGCGGACGAAAATATCTCCCTTTGAAGACCCAGCAACAAGCACTGTGCCGCAAGGCGAGCATGCCACAGACAGCAATTGCTTTGGGTATCGCATAGAGTGTGTGATCTTAAGCTCCCCATAATCAAAGCTCTTCACATATCCATCACTCCCTGCACTAAGCAGCCGAGTTTCCCCGGTGGTGCCCATCTTCCCGAGCGCGAGCGCCATCACAGTCTTGACATGGCTCTCCACAGAGTGCACAAGCCGACCACCACCAATCACGTCCCAAATCTTCACCATGTTGCCTCCCGCAGTGGCAAGCAACCCGCCAGACGGCAGGAACAGCGCGCTCTCCACCGGGGCGCCATGAGAGAATGATAGAGACGGTGCTTTCCCGGTACGGGCATCCCACAGCTTGACGCTGTGGTCGTAGGAGCCAGTGACGAAGAGGTTGTGGTCGGCCGGGGACGGGGCGCCGGCGCGGATGTAGTCGCGGTGGGCGGCGGGGACGGTGAAAACGGGCGTCTCGGAGGGGACGTCCCAGTAGGCAAGCAGCGCATCGTCTCCGGCGGTGATGAGGTGGATCTTGTCGCCGCCAGCCACTGGGTAGCGGACGACGCGGGTCTCGGCGGAGTGGGCGCGGAGGGTCCGGAGCGGGCCCGAAGTTGGCTTGTCGACGCGGAAGACGCGGACGACACCCTTAATGTCGCCGGCGGCGAGGAGGGCCCCGTCTGAGCGGAAGGAAGGCGAAAAAACGAAATCCTTGGTGACAGATATCTTGGGGCGCGGCGCAAGGGGGTCGCCGGTGAAGAGCTGTACGGCGGCGAAGGAAACTGCTGCGAGCGTGGGTTTGGCGTGGGCGGGGGAGAAGGTGAGGTGGGTGACGGGGTAATTGGAGGCGGTTACGAGCTCGGAGGAGCGGAAATTGCGCCAGTAGGAGGCCTCCGGCGAGACGCGGTTAGGGTTGCCGTGGGAGGGGAGGAGGGAGGTGTGCGGTGCGGCGGGGAACAAGGGCTTCGAAGTGTCGGCGGCCATGGCGGGCGGCGGCGGAGGCGAAGTGGGAGAGAAACCCTAGAGGGGAACGGGGCAAGGGTTTTATGGGTTCAGTGATGATGGGTCGCGGAGGAAATGGTGGGGGCAACTTGGGCATCCCATGTCCTGGCCATTAGATCTGGAACGTGCGGCACAGATTGTATTTTGTAGAGTTGCTGGAACACTTTTACAAATAAGGCCCTGTTTTATTCTTTATTATTATAGTTCTGTACCCACCTATTCCCAGCCCGTTCTGATTGAACCCTAGTTCACATAATAGTTTGGCTATTGGTAAGAGCACCTCTAACAGAGCCCGTAAACAGGCAAACCGAAAATCTATAGTACAATTTCCTGAAAACGTGTTTTCGGTTTGGAAAAGGGATGACGCACATTAGAGCACGTAAACCAAAATTTATGTTTTACAGTTGTTCCGCGATAGCACCATCTGAAACCCGTAAAATCAGGATTTTTCACACAATCAACACATCAAACTGTAAAAGTGCAAACAATTGATGCAAAAGTCAAAGTTTTTACATCAAATCGTGCATAGTTCACCATAAAAAGTTGATGCAACTCGTCAACCAAATCAAAGGGAGACCGGTCCGCCGCCACCTCATCCGCCATCACCTCCATTGGTAGCCGATGCACCACTGATGGCGCGTAGATGTATACGTCCGTTGGGAACCCCAAGAGGAAGGTGTGATGCGCACAGCACCAAGTTTCCCTCAGAAAGAAACCAAGGTTATCGAACCGGTAGGAGCCAAGAAGCACGTGAAGGTTGTTGGTGGAGGAATGTAGTGCGCGCAACACCAGTGAAACCGGCACCAACGTGGAACATGCACAACACAATCAAAGTATTTTGCCCCAACGTAACAGTGAGGTTGTCAATCTCACCGGCTTGCTGAAAGCAAAGGATTAAGCGTATCGAGTGGAAGATGGTGTTTGTTTGCAAAGAAAACAGAAACAGTAGAATGTATTGAGATGTAAAAGAATGGACCGGGTCCACAGTTCACTAGTGGTGTCTCTCCAATAAGATAACTATCATGCTGGTTGAACAAATTACAGAGCAATTGACAAAAAAGATTCAATACATATCAACGATGATTACTATGTGATTTAATCGGGGCATTACGACAAAGTACATAGGACCGCTATCCGACATGCATCTATGCCTAAATAATCCACCTTCGGGTTATCATCCGAACCCCTTCAGGTATTAAGTTGTAAACAACAGATAATTGCATTAAGTATGGTGCGTAATGTAATCAACACAAATATCCTTAGACAAAGCATCAATGTTTTATCCCTAGTAGCAACAGCACATCCACAACCTTACAAACTTTCTGTCACTGTCCCAGATTTAATGGAGGCATGAACCCACTATCGAGCATAATTACCCCCTCTTGGAGTTACAAGTATCAACTTGGCCGGAGCCTCTACTAGCAACGGAGAGCATGCAAGAACATAAACAACACATATATGATAGATTGATAATCAACTTAACATAGTATTCTCTATTCATCGGATCTCGCCAAACACAACATGTAGCATTACAAATAGATGATCTTGATCATGTTAGGCAGCTCACAAGATCTAATACAATGAAAGCATAAGCGGAGAAGACAACCATCTAGCTACTGCTATGGACCCATAGTCCAAGGATGAACTACTCACGCATCAATCCGAGGCGGGCATGATGATGTAGAGCCCCTCGGTGATGATTCCCTCTCCACCGGGTGCGGGCGATCTCTGAATCCCCGAGATGGGATTGGTGGCGGCGGCCTCTCGTAATGTTTTCCGTATCGTGGCTCTCGGCGGGGGTTTCGCGACGAAGGCTATTTGTAGGCGGAAGGGGTAGGTCAAGTGGCGGCACGAGGGCCCCACACACAGGGCCGCGCGGCCGGGGCTGGGCGCGCCGCACTGTTGTGTCGGCGCCTCGTGGCCCACTTCGTACCTCCCTCGGTCTTCTGGAAGCTTCGTGTAAAAATAGGCCCCTGGCGTTGATTTCGTCCAATTAGAGAATATTTCCTTACTAGGATTTACGAAGCCAAAAACAAGCAGAAAATAGCGGCACTTGCATCTTGTTTAGGTTAGTGCGGAAAATGTAAATAATGCCGTAAAGTATGTGTAAAACACTCAAGTATTGTAATAAAAGTAGCATGGAACATAAGAAATTATAGATACGTTTGCGACGTATCAAGCATCCCCAAGCTTAGTTCCTACTCGCCCGAGTAGGTAAACGATAACACAAATAATTTCAAGTGACATGCTACCAACATAATCTTGATCAACATTATTGTAAAGCATATGAGATGAATGGAGTGATCTGAACAAAAGATTGCTAACAAAGATAATGACTAAGCAAATGAATCATATAGCAAAACTTTTCATGAATAGTACTTTAAGACAAGTATCAATAAGTCTTGCATAAGAGCTAACTCATAAGCAATAAATTCATAGTAGAATGCATTGAAGCAACACAAAGGATGATTAAGTTTCAGCAATTGCTTTCAACTTGTAACATGTATATCTCATGGATATTTGTCAACATAGAGTAATATAACAGGTGCAATAAGTAAACATGTAAGAATCAATGCACACAGTTAACACAAGTGTTTGCTTCTAAGATAGAAAGAAGTGGGTAAACTGACTCAACATAAAGTAAAAGATTGGCCCTTCGCAGAGGGAAGCATTGATTACTATTTTTGTGCTAGAGCTTTTGTTTTGAAAACATAGAAACAATTTTGTCAACGGTAGTAATAATTCATATGTGCTATGCATAATACTTCCTACAAGTTGCATGTCTCATGCATAGAGTACTAATAGTGCTCGCACCTTGTCCTACTAACTCGGAAACACGGATTCTCATCGCATAACATATGCTTCAACCAAGTGTCACAAAGGGTACCTCATGCCGCCAGACAAGTGTTTAAGGAGAAAGCACGCATTAGATTTCTCGCTTTTGATTATTCTCAACTTAGACATCCATACCGGGACAACATAGACAACAGATAATGGACTCCTCTTTTAATGCTTAAGCATTCAACAATAGTTAATATTCTCATAAGAGATTGAGGTTGTATGTCCAAACTGAAACTTCCACCATGATACATGGCTTTAGTTAGCGGCCCAATGTTCTTCTCTAACATATGCATACTCAAACCATTTGATCGTGAAGTCCACTTACTTCAGACAAGACGAACATGCATACATCTCACATGATATCCAACAAAGGTAAAGTTGATGGCGTCCCCAAACATGGTTACCGTCAACAAGCAACTTATAAGAATTAAGACACATAACTACATATTCATCACCACAATAGTTTTTAAGCTATTTGTCCCATGAGCTATATATTGTAAAGGTAGAGGAATGAAATTTTAAAGGTAGCACTCAAGTAATTTACTTTGGAATGGCAGAAAAATACCACATAATAGGTACATATGGTGGACACAAATGGCATGGGTTTTGGCTCAAGGTGTTTGGATGCACGAGAAGCATTTCCTCTCAGTACAAAGTTTGGGCTAGCAAGGTTGTTTGAAGCAAACACAAGTATGAGCAGGTACACAAAACTCACACAAGAACATATTGCAAGTATTATAAGGCTCTACACTTGTCTTCCTTGTTGTTCAAACACTTTACTGAAAATATCTAGACTTAGAGAGATCAATCATGCAAACCAAATTAAACAAGCTCTACGTAGTTCTTCATTAATAGATTAAACTACATGATGCAAGAGCTTAAACATGATCTATGAGAGCTCAAACAATTGCCAAATTGCCAAACCATATGCAACATTTTCCAATTCCAACCAAATAGCAATTTAACGAAGCAATAAGCTTTCACCATGAACATTAAAGCACAATTAAGAACACAAGTGTTCCATATGAAAAAGCGGAGCGTAATATCTCCAATATAAGAATGGTGGGATCCAACTTTATTCAAAACAAAACAAAAATAAAAGATACCAATTGAAAGGATCGTATGCCGCACCTAGAGGGGGGGTGAATAGGTGCTAACCAATTTTTAGTTCTTTTTCAATTTAGGTTTGACACAAAGGTAAATTCTCTAGATATGCAACTAAGTGAATTTACCTATATGACAAGGTTATCAACTAAGCAAGATATAGCTACGCAATATAGGAGATAGAGTGGGATAGAGGTAACCGAGAGTGTAGCACGCGTTGACACGGAGATGATTCCCGTAGTTCCCTTCCTTTGCAAAAAGGTACGTCTACGTTTGGAGGAGTGTGGTTGCTACGCAAGCCAAACCAACAGCCACGAAGGCTTCACTCGGATCTCGTGAGCAACGCCAAGGCCTAGCCCACTTCCACCAAGGGATTTCCTCGAGGCGAAACCGGGCCTTTACAAGGTTCTTGGGGCACACATCCACAATGAATTGGAGGCTCCCAAATATGTAACAATACAACAATCAACAACAACACATCAACAACAAATCAACTAGGGAACCAAATAGGAACACTAGCATGAGATCCCTCAAACAAGTGAGGGGAAAAGAAGAATGCTTCGGTGAGGATGTAGATCGGTGTCTTCTCCTTCGAATATCCAAAGATCAAGAGCTTTGGTTGGGAGGAAGGAGATCTTGCAAATCTTGAGTTTCTTGAGGTGGCTCTAATGGAGGTGGCTTGGCAGATTTCTTGTGTAATGATTGAGCAAGCAACCAAGGTAGAAGAAGGGGGTATTTATACCTCCCTTCAAAATTGAGTTGCAACTTCCGGCGGATATTCCGGCCTAAGTAAGGGCCGGATAATCCGCCCCCCCTGGATAATCCGGCCTTCGGGACAAAACGTGACTTTATCCGGCCAAATGTCCGCCCCCTAAGCAAATCTTCAGGTCCTTAGCCAAAATCGAGGCGGATATTTCCAATATATGCCAGGATATTCCCCTGGTACAATACCGGGACAATATCCGGGCAAAAATCCGGCCCCGGCTACTGCTTTTCCCATGAGACTTAGCAAAAACGGGGGCCGGATATTTCAATATCCGGCCCGGATTATCCGGCCTGGCCAACTTTTTGATTACTTTTGACAGACGATCAAATCCAACACACATGAATAAATATCTATGTAATCCCTGTACCACTTTAACAAACATTAGTGTATCACATACATTGACATCAAACACTCAAAACATAATATGAGAGATGTTCTTTCAATCTCCCCCTTTTGGTGTTTGATGACAATATATGGATTTGCAAGAGAATAACTATAGAGACAAACATGATGGCAAAAACATAGAGGCACTCCCCCTACATGTGTGCATATAAGTAATTTGCATTTGAATACAAATACACAACACATAGGATTGAGGTGCCTCAACACTAGAGGTATCCATCATGAGCTCTAACACGAGACATATACAAATATGAAGTTGAGATATGATGCAAGAAATCATACCCATGTGTAGATATAAGATACGGAGATATAGCATCACACATAATATAGCATCCTTGATCTCAACATATAGAAATCCGAAAACCATAACAATGTCTCACACCACATAGCACATAGTTTTAAACGGGACACAACCAAAGCAAATAGTGCAAATAAGAGGGAACACAAGCAATAAAGGAATGGTAAACGTTATGCTTGTGCCCAAACCATGCAAATCCCCGAGATAGTTCCTAATAGAACACTTCTCCCCCTTTGGCATCGAAACGCCAAAAATGGAACAAGCGCGATGCTACTCGCCCCATGGGGATCACTCGGAGGCATCTTCATCATCGGACTGGTATGCCGCTTCCTCTTCTTCCTCATCAGTGTCAGGTGCATCCGGAGAGCGGCGAGAGGTGTTGGACCTTTGAAGGCAATCATCAAGATCACTCCATGGAACCTGTGCAGAGTGCCATCCACTGTAACCCTGGTGAGCTGGAGGCTGAGGCGGGGTCCTTGATCACCACTGAGCTTGTGAAGAATAACCGAGTGTGCTTAATCTGAGAACGCTCGCGGCTAGCTGCATAGTTCTCCTTATGGATCTCAATGTTCATGCAAAGGATGTGACGATGAAACCAACTAAGCCGGCTCACTCGCTTCCTCATAGCCGGGACATCAGGATGACGAGCAGGAGCAAAATCACTAGAACGAGCATCACCCATGAAAGTGTCAGGAGCAGGTACAGCTGAAGAGACTGGCTTAAGCTTGTAGGCCTTCTTGACACTGTGCTTCACCAAAGGATACCCACTCAAGTCTTCATCACACACAGCCACAGAGTTGTTGATGAGAAGCTGAATGTAGGGTGCATAGGGTATGGTGGTCCGGGAGACCATGGCATCATGGATCTCATGGAAGATAAAGTCCATGACATCAAGAGTGTAGTCCCGTTCCTCAGTCACATCACGAGCACACTTATAGCTGAGGTGCATAAGGTCCACAAGGGCTCCCCGGAGAGCATCATTGTTACCACCACTTGGGCAAATGGTTGCCCGAAAGAACCGAAGCAACTGACTGTATATGGGAAGCAGCCCCTTAGCATGACCAATTTTTCCCGCTGAGGTATAGAGATGCACAAGAGCATTCTTATCTGTCTGTTGTGGTCCATGAAGGCGACGACCCCCATCAACAGGAACTCCAAGAAAACCAGCAAATTGGCGCAGAGTGGCACTGCAGTGAGTGGAGCCAGTCATCCATTCCATAGTGTGTTCCTCATCTTTCCTGATTGCCAAAGTGGCAAAGAATTGCTTCACCAAATCTGGGCTATAGTCACATTGAATCTTCATGATCTCAAGCAAGCCCATCCTTCCAGCTACCCAGATTGCGTCTTCAAAGTGATTGTTGACAGCCAGAATGTCCACATTGATAGCTTGCATGGGTCTCAGATTCTTCATGGGCTCATAGACGTCCTTGTAGATGAACTCCTGCTCAATGCACCAGTATCTCCTGCCCTCTATCTCTTCATCCCTTGGGACATCTTCATACCAGTTCTTCAAGCGGATAGCGGAATAAGAAACTGGGTCCATGGCCTTGTAGTTCTCCCTCACTTCCTTGTTCTTCCGCCTTGAAGTGACGGACTTGCGAGGTGCATTGGAGGCAAACTCATCACTAGATCGATCATGCCTTGAGCGTCTCCGACCACCCCGAGAAGCACCACCTGTGAGAAGCAAGGGCGGGTAGCAAAGGAAAGGTAATGCTCATAAGTCATGTAAGATACAGTAATATACTATAAGTCGGTACAAATCTAGACATGATAGATTGAAGCAAAAACTGCAGCAGATGAGGCCAGGCCGGATAATCCGGTGTCCTGGGGGCGGATAATCCGGCCGGGCCGGATAATCCGGCTCGGGGGGCGGATAATCCGGCCCGCGAATTTGCAGTTTTCCAATCAAAAGCTTGTCTAAGACTAGATCGGCCTCATAGCATGCAAGAGGAGTACACTACAAATGTTTTGGAACAACTAGACACCAATTCCACCAAGAAAAAAGTACATATAAAACACAACATCTAGGGTTAGAGATTGTGAATCATACCCACATCCATTGTGGAAACCGCTTGGAGGAGAAGGTAGCTAGGGAGGAGATGCACCCGATCCACCCAAGAACTCCGAGAGGGGGCGGACGGAGCGTCTCCGGCGAGGAGGAGGAACTCCGGCGGCTTGAGGAGGAAGAAGGGGGCGCGTGGGGGAACTGATTGGTGTGCCAACCGTTGGCCTCCCTTAATCCTCCCGCAAATCGCCCAGGCCGGATAATCCGGCCCAAAGTGAGGGCGGATAATCCGGCCCGGCCGGATATTCCGGGGCGCCAGGGGGCGGATTAAAATTCCAGAACACCGTAAATCCTGCCTATCTTTAGTTGGATATTTGCGAACCCATATGCGGTGCAATAAACTATCACGTCACATATGAGATGCATATTTACCAATAAGATGGGGCAACCTAGATCATCCGACCGAGAAACCTCAAACTCCAAGTTTTTACCAAACATGACAAATGAGCAAGATGGAAGTGGCTTATAGGAGAGTGTAGGCTTAGGTTTAGAGGGTTCAAACTTTAATGGTAGATGTCACTCAAGGGGGCAAATATGGCAATTACAAACTAGAGATTGTCTTGTAAGAATGCGAATTAAACTATCGTTTAGTTTACAAGCACAAACCCTAGATATGCTAAGCTCAACTAGGTATAACAATAACAACTAGAGCTAAGCAAGATAGGCACAAGATATATGTAGCACAAGTGATAGCAAGATATATATATACTTCAAGCACGATGGCTATCACAAGGAAAGAGAGCTCGGGTATAGAAATAACCGAGGCACGCGGAGACGAGGATGTATTCCCGTGTTCCCTTGCTTTGCAACAAGGTACGTCACGTTTGGAGGAGTGGAGGTCCCACGAAGGATTCCCCGCGCCACGAAGGCTCACCCTATTCTCCGAACCACACCCACGAAGGATAATGGCCCTTTCCTTATGGTTAGCTTTTCCTCCGCTCCGGAGATGGCAAGCTCCACAACCACTTCACAAGCTCCACGAAGGAGAAGCCCGGGCCCCTTCACAATCTTCACGAAGAGATCACCGGGACACCAACCAAGCCAACTAGGAGGTCACCCTCCAAGAGTAACAAGCTCACGGTCTCTCACTCGAACAAATCGTGGTGGAGAGCTCAACACTATGCAATGATGCAAAGCAAGAACACCGGAGGTGTTCAAGTCCTTCACACTCAAATCCCACCAAAGCAACGAATGCTAGGATGAGATTGGAGAGGAAGAACAAGGGGGAAAGTCAACCAAAGACTCCAAGATCTAGATCCCAAGAGATTCCCTCACTTAGAGAAGAAACGGTTTGGTGGAAGTGTAGATCTAGATCTCCTCTCTCAAATCCTCAAATATGAGCAAGAATGGTTGGAGGAATCAAGGGGAGAGCAAGTTCTTCAAATAGCAACAATGGAGGTGAGAGAGTAGGAAGAACTAACTTGCTCAAGGTGGAAGAAGGGCTATTTATAGTCTAGGGAGAAAAATAACCGTTGGGGAAAAAGAACCATTAAAAACGCAAAAACGGCTGAAAGTCGCCCCACCGGCTGGGCCGGCCGACCGGCGAAGCAGGCAGCGGCCAGCCCCGGGCGGCCCACCAGCCGGGCACATTGCGTGGGCGCAGGAGCAAGCAAGGGCGGGGGAGCGCCCACTGGGCAACGAGCGCTCGGCCGAGCAGGCCGCGTGGCGCCCGGCGGCAAAGCGGCCGTGAGAGCGGGTGGGCCGCGCGGCAGGCGGCAAAGTGGCCGGTCCGGCCGGAGCACTGGCGGGCGGGTCGGTGGCGGCCGGCCGGTCGGTCCGCCCAGCCTCCTCTTTTCTTTTCTTTTTCTATTTTCCTTTTATCTTTTCCTTTAATAACTTTTGCTCCCGAACCCCGAATGGCATGAAACCAATTTTGTTGGAAAGATAACGACGAATAGAACCCCAACAAAAACTGGAAATATGGAGACTCCTCTCAAGATATTTTTAGATGTTTTTAGAGAGGGAGTCTCCCACCGTCAAGAAACGGTGAAGACGTCCAAACTCGAAAACGCAATAGAAGATGCATGCGGATTCCGTTTTCGATGAACTTGGGCTTGTTGTAAAGCTAGCAACAAGCACAAGAACCTCACACGAGAAACACCAAGAAGCAATAAGGATATGCAAAGTATGCAAAGGGTTGAGCTCCCTAAGACGATGTGATCAGTTATCCAACCGAAAGCCCCTCTTAATAGTGCTGCTATCCTATAATCCGGTCTCCCATCAACCACCTTGAGACCGGTAAAAGGAAAACCTATCAAGGTCATACCTTTGCCTTGCGCATCCCGCTTGATCTTGATGATAACTCTTCAAGCTCTACACAAGCCGGAATGCCTCACTTGATCAATGTTGCTTTGTGAAGACTCACAAATGCTCCCCCATACACTATGATGGGAAAGCTCCATTGATACACATCTTCACATGTCCATTATCACCAAATGGACGGCAAGCTTCAAGCATGTGATCCACTCAAGATGCTCATCTTGAACTTGCCCAACTCAACCTTGTATCTTCTCATACTCACTTAAGATAGAGCATGGCTAATATTGAGTTCCACATAAGAACTCCATCTTCATTTCTTCTTCTTGATCATATCACATATATATCTTCATACCGATGATCTTGATGCCAATACACAAGGTATACCTTTATCTTCATGGCATCCATACTTGAATCCAACACATGGAGTACAAGTAGTACCTATGGAATATTCCTTCATATAAACTCAATGAAAACATTAGTCCATAGGGGTTGTCATTAATTACCAAAACAAATAGGGCAAGATAGATACAAACTGTTAATGGTACATGATCACTCAAGTTTGCAAGATATGAGCAAATAAGGCCAAACTAGAGTGATTTCCCATAAGAACATGGAGTTGTCAAAAAAGGCGATAAGACCCAAATAACTCCAACTCTTCACAAAGAAGAGTGTGGTGGCCTAGGCCACCATATATGAGTGTTATGGCATGGCACTGCGAAGATATATCTTGGGCCCAAAACCACTACTCATCATTAGCTCACATATCATTATATGATATAAAGAGAATGATTTCTTTTAATGTTGGCATTATGGGGGGGAGTGATAGCTCAATAGTTTAAACCGCACTCCCCCTATTTCCATGCCCACATCTAAACCAAATAAAGTTTTGAGACAAAGGTGTGTTTGCAAGATGGTCAAGCTATACTCCTTGAATCAATGATATTTAGCTCATTCCTCAAATAAGAGAACCTTGCTTCATCAAGAGGCTTCGTGAATATATCGGCAAGTTGATCTTTGGTAGGAACATAGATGAGCTCAATATCACCACGGGCAACATGATCCCTAATGAAGTGATTCCGGATCTCAATATGCTTCGTTCTTGAATGTTGCACCGGATTATAGGCAATCTTGATAGCACTTTCATTGTCACATAATAGAGGCACTTTGTCACAAATGACACCGTATTCCTTTAAAGTTTGCCTCATCCATAACAATTGAGTGCATCCACTTGCGGCGGCAACATATTCGGCTTCGGCGGTGGAGAGAGATATGCAATTTTGCTTCTTAGAAGACCAACACACCAAGGACCTACCAAGGAATTGGCAAGCCCCGGAAGTTGATTTCCTATCATCCTTGTCACCCGCCCAATCCGCATCGGTATATCCATTGAGAATAAAGCTTGAGCCTTTGGGGTACCAAATACCATATCTTGGGGTATCAACCAAATATCTAAAGATTCTTTTGAGAGCCATCATGTGGCTCTCCTTAGGAGAAGCTTGATACCTTGCACACACACCAACACTCAACACTATGTCCGGTCTAGATGCACAAAGGTAAAGCAAGGATCCAATCATGGAGCGATATACCTTTTGATCCACCTCTTTACCATTGGGATCTAGTGCAAGATGACATTTGGTAACCATAGGAGTGGCCACACCCTTCAACTCGGTCATCTTGAACCTCTTGAGCATGTCTTGGAGATATTTTGCTTGATTGATGAAGGTTCCTTCTCTCAATTGCTTGATCTCAAAACCAAGGAAGAACTTCATCTCTCCCATCATAGACATCTCAAACCTATCGGTCATAAGCTTTGAAAATTCATCATTGAAAGCTTTGTTAGTAGAGCCAAAGATAATATCATCAACATATAATTGGCAAACGAAAAGCTCCCCATTAACCCTCTTAGTAAAAAGAGTGGGATCGATTAGCCCAACATCAAACCCACGGTCTACCAACAATTCTTTAAGGTGCTCGTACCAAGCTCTAGGAGCTTGTTTGAGACCATAAAGTGCTTTATCAAGCTTGTAGACATGGTTAGGAAAGTTGAGATCCTCAAACCCCGGGGGTTGCTTAACATAAACCTCTTCATGCAAGGGGCCATTAAGAAATGCACTTTTAACATCCATTTGTTGCAACTTAAAGTTATGATGCGATGCATAAGCAAGAAGGATACGGATGGACTCAAGACGAGCCACGGGAGCATAGGTCTATCCAAAGTCAATTCCTTCAACTTGAGAGAAACCTTGAGCCACCAATCTTGCCTTGTTCCTCACAATATTTCCAAACTCATCTTGCTTGTTCTTGAATATCCACTTAGTGCCTATAACATTGCGGCACTCCTTTGGCTTCTCTACTAAGGTCCACACTTTGTTGCGCTTGAAGTTGTTGAGTTCCTCATGCATGGCTTCCACCCAATCCGAATCTTCAAGGGCTTCAAATACTTTCTTGGGTTCCACAACGGAGATATAAGCATGATGATTGCTAAAGTTAGCCAATTGCCTTCTTGTGGAGACCTTAGCTCGAACATCACCAAGGACCTTGTCATGAGTGTGTCCACGAATTTCAAGGGTCCTATCTCTCCTTGCTAGACGACGGGCCTCGATCTCCTCCTTGGTTCTTTTAGGCCTTGGAGGTGTCACTTGATCAACTTGATCATTTGGGTCCCCGTCTTGACCTTCAATTTGAGCTTCCTCAATTTCTTGAGAATGCTCATCCTCATGTGCTTGATCTTGGACAATGTTTGGTGAAGTGCAAATGTCGAATGGTTGATCTTGAATTCTTGGTTGATCTTGTCCTTGATCTTGTACATGAGAGAGAGAGTTTTCTTCTTGTTCTTGGGTTGGTGCATCATTAGCTTCAAGAGATGGGGTTTGTTGATGTTGAGAGGATGAGGGCTCCACCGTGGTAGAGCATAGTTCTTCCCGAGACGCCACACCGTGTCCCTCAATGGGGCGGAAAAATCCCACACCCATTCTTACTATGGCATCTTGAGGTATTTCATCACCTGCACATACATCAACTTGCCCCACTTGGGAGCCATCATTTTCTTCGAACCTCACACTACAAGATTCGATGATAATCCCGGAGGCTATATCAAAGATTCTATAAGTGTGAGATTCGGCACCGTAACCAACAAATATACCCTCCAAAGCTTTAGGAGCAAATTTAGACAAACGAACTCCTTTGATTTTGTAGAAACACTTACAACCGAACACCTTGAAGTATGAGATATTAGGCTTTTTGCCGGTTGATACGTCTCCAACGTATCGATAATTTCTTATGTTCCATGCTACTTTATTGATGATACCTACATGTTTTATGCACATTATATGTCATATTTATGCATTTTGGAACTAACCTACAATTATGAAGAGCCCTGTTTTTCTGCTGTTTTTGGTCCGAAATCCTAGTAAGGAAATATTCTCTAATTGGACGAACTTCGCCCGGGGTCCTATTTTTGCACGAGCCTGAAGACCGAAAGATAACGAAGTGGGGCCACGAGGCACCGGCATAGGCGGCGCGGCCCGGCCCTTGGCCGCGCGCCCTGGGCCTCGTGTGGCCCCGCGTTGCCCTTCCGCCTACTTAAAGTCTCCGTCGCGAACCCCCCAGTACCGACGATACGGAAAACCTTCCAAAGACGCCGCCGCGAATCCCATCTCGGGGATTCGGAGATCGCCTCTCCGGCACCCTGCTGGAGAGGGGATTCATCTCCGGAGGACTCTACACCGCCATGGTCGCTCCGGAGTGATGAGTGAGTAGTTCACCCATGGACCATGGGTCCATAGCAATAGCTAGATGGTCGTCTTCTCCTTGTTGTGCTTCATTGTTGGATCTTGTGAGCTGCCTAACATGATCAAGATCATCTATCGCAATACTATATGTTGTGTTTGTCGGGATCCGATGGATAGAGAATACTATGTTATGGTGATTATCAATCTATTGTTTATGATCTTGCATGCTCTCCGTTATTAGTAGAGGCTCGGCCAAGTTTTTACTGTTAACTCCAAGAGGAGTATTTATGCTCGATAGTGGGTTCATGCCTTCATTGACACTGGGATCGTGACAGGTAGGTTCTAAGGTTGTGATGTCTTGTTGCCACTAGGGATAAAACATTGATGCTATGTCTAAGGATGTAGTTGTCGATTACATTACGCACCATACTTAATGCAATTGTCGTTGCTTAGCAACTTAATACTGAATGGGGTTCGGATGATAAATGAAGGTGGACTTTTTAGGCATAGATGCGGTTGGATGGCGGTCTATGTACTTTGTCGTAATGCCGGATTAAATCTCACTATATTTATCATATCATGTATATGCATTGTTATGCCTTTCTCTATTTGTCAATTGCCCGACTGTAATTTGTTCACCCAACATGCTTTTATCTTATGGGAGAGACACCTCTAGTGAACTGTGGACCCCGGTCCTATTCTTTACATAGCATACAATCTCCTGCAATTGTTTATTGTTTTCTTTGCAAACATCTTCCACTCGATACGCTTAATCCTTTGTTACGGCAAGCCGGTGAGATTGACAACCTCAGTTCGTTGGGGCAAAGTACTTAGGTTGTGTTGTGCAGGTTCCGCGTTGGCGCCGGAATCCCTGTTGTTGCGCCGCATCACATTTCGCCACCATCAACCTTCAACTGCTTCTTGGCTCCTCCTGGTTCGATCAACCTTGGTTTCTTTCTGAGGGTGCCACCGTGCGCATCATACCTTCCTCTTGGGGTTCCCAACGGACGTGTACATTTACGCGCATCAAGCACATTTTCTGGCGCCGTTGCGGGGAGATCAAGACACGCTGCAAGGGGAGTCTCCACTTCAATCTCTTTACTTTGTTTTTGTCTTGCTTTATTTTATTTACTACTTTGTTTGCTGCACTAAATCAAAATACAAAAATTAGTTGCTAGTTTTACTTTATTTCATTGTCTTGCTCTCTATATCAAAAACACAAAAAATTAGTTAATTGTCTTTACTTTATTTGCCTAGTTTACTTTATTGCTGTTATCATGAGTAATCCTGAAGTTGAAGTTCGTTCTTTTAAGCAACAAGGTGGAGAAAGTTTTAAAGATGCTTGGTATAGAATTAGTAATGCTCATCATAGGTGCATTAAGAAACACTCCACCACTATCCTTCTTAGGAACTTTTATGTTGGTTTATCTAGTTGGAATAGATATGTTCTTGATACTCTTTTGGGAGGTAATTTCCTAGGTACTCCCGCTTTAGAAGCTAGTTGCATCATTGAGAGTCTAGTTGGAATACCACTGTTAATGAAGTTAAAATTGAAATCTCTCTTGAAGATGTTATGAAAAAATTGGAAACCATAGAGAAAAAAATTTCAAGCGTTGAAACTAAATTGGGAATGTTATTTGACAAAACTTATGAACTTGATAAATCCTTAGGAGGAATTGATGAAAGAATTAGTGTCCTAGGAACTTGTGTTGTCCATGATAATCAAACCAATAGGATTGATGAACTTGAAAAAGCTATGGGAACCTTGGGTTCAACCTTTTCTTCTCTCAAGTATAATGAGAAAGCTTATGTGGGTAAAGAGCAAAAATTCATGTACGCTTCTAAAGTGCCTAAACAAAAGAATTACTATAGGCCTAAAATTGCTAAAACCCCTAGCACCACCATAGAAAATTTAGATAATGGAGCACCTAAAGTACCCTCTTCAAGAAGTTGTGTTTGCATGAAAAATAATAATGTTGATGCTTCATCTCTCGATGTTACTTGATTTGCACTTACGCGCCTAGCTGAAAGGCGTTAAAGAAAGCGCTTATGGGAGACAACCCATGTTTTTACTACAGCAATTTTTTGTTTTGTTGAGTCTCGGAAGTTGTTTACTACTGTAGCAACCTCTCCTTATCATGTTTTTGTGCCAAGTAAAGTTTCTATGTCAAAGTTGATGTTATATTTGGGATCGCTGCGCGGAAACAGCATTGCTGTCTGTCACGAATCTGGGCACAGTCCTCTGTAGAAAATTCGAAAAAATCTGCCAATTTACGAGCGTGATCCTCAGATATGTACGCAACTTTCATTAGTTTTGAGTTTTTCCATTTGAGCAAGTCTGGTGCCAGCTTTAAATTCGTCTTTACGGACTGTTCTGTTTTTGACAGATTCTGCTTTTATTTCGCATTGCCTCTTTTGCTATGTTGGATTTATTTCTTTGATCCATTAATGTCCAGTAGCATTATGCAATGTCCAGAAGTGAAAATAATGATTGTGTCACCTCTGAATGTGAATTTTTAATTGTGCACTAACCCTCTAATGAGTTTGCTTGAAGTTTGGTGTGAAGGAAGTTTTCAAGGGTCAAGAGAGGAGAATGATATACTATGATCAAGAGGAGTGAAAGCTCTAAGCTTGGGGATGCCCCGTGGTTCACCCTGCATATTCTAAGAAGACTCAAGCGTCTAAGCTTGAGGATGCCCAAGGCATCCCTTCTTCATCGACAACATCATCAGGTTCCTCCCTGAAACTATATTTTTATTCAGTCACATCTTGTGTTCTTTACTTGGAGCATCGGTTTGTTTTTGTTTTTGTTTTTGTTTGAATAAGATGGATCCTAGCATTCACTTTGTGGGAGAGATACACGCTCCGCTGTTGCATATGGACAAATATGTCCTTAGGCTTTACTCATAATGTTCAAGGCGAAGTTTCTTCTTCGTTAAATTGTTATATGGTTGGAATTGGAAAATGCTACATGTAGTAATTCTAAAATGTCTTGGATAATGTGATACTTGGCAATTGTTGTGCTCATGTTTAAGCTCTTGCATCATATACTTTGCACCCATTAATGAAGAAGTACATAGAGCTTGCTAAAATTTGATTTGCATATTTGGTCTCTCTAAGGTCTAGATAATATCTAGTATTGAGTTTTGAACAACAAGAAGACGGTGTAGAGTCTTATAATGTTTACAATATGTCTTTTATGTGAGTTTTGCTGCACTTGTTCATCCTTGAGTTTGCTTCAAATAACCTTGCTAGCCTAAACCTTGTATCGAGAGGAATACTTCTCATGCATCCAAAATCCTTGAGCCAACCACTATGCCATTTGTGTCCACCATACCTACCTACTACATGGTATTTCTCCGCCATTCCAAAGTAAATTGCTTGAGTGCTATCTTTAAAATTCCATCATTCACCTTTGCAATATATAGCTCATGGGACAAAATAGCCTTAAAAACTATCGTAGTATTGAATATGTACTTATGCACTTTATATTTTATTAAGCTTGTTGTGTTGTGCGATAACGCATCAACTATTGGAATATCGCTCATGTACTATTGAATATCATGTGATCTATCATTTTAGTTGTCTTGTTAGAGGAAGAACATTTAGTGGTTGGAGCATGCACTATTCTTATCATTGCTAATGCATGAACCATGATATCTATGGTTGAGTAATTGTTCTGTAAAGCCAAATCCATTCATATCCTCAATCTCATATGAGAATAATAATTGTTGCTACATGCTTATGCATTAAAGAGGAGTCCATTATCTGTTGTCCATGTTGTCCCGTATGGATGTCTAAGTTGAGAATAATCAAAAGCGAGAAATCCAAAATGCGAGCATTCTCCTGACCTTTGTAAGCATGGAGGTACCCCTTTGTGACACTTGGTTGCATGACATGCGAAGATCCTAGTCCAAGCTGTAGGACTTAGCGGGCACTATTAGTATACTATGAGGCTTGCAACTTGTAGGTATAATTTACATAACTCATATGCTTTATTACTACCGTTGACAAAATTGTTTCATGTTTTCAAAATAAAAGCTCTAGCACAAATATACAATCGATGCTTTCCTCTTTGAAGGACCATTCTTTTACTTTTATTGTTGAGTCAAGTTTACCTATCTCCTTCCACCTTAAGAAGCAAACACTTGTGTGAACTATGCATTGATTCCTACATACTTGCATATTGCACTTGTTATATTACTTTATGTTGACAATATCCATGAGATATACATGTTATAAGTTGAAAGCAACCGCTGAAACTTCATCTTCCTTTGTGTTGCTTCAATACCTTTACTTTGATTTATTGCTTTATGAGTTAACTCTTATGCAAGACTTATTGATGCTAGTCTTGAAGTACTATTCATGAAAAGTCTTTGCTATATGATTCACTTGTTTACTCATGTCATTACTCTTGTTTTGATCGCTGCATTCATTACATATGTTTACAAATAGTATGATCAAGATTATGATGGCATGTCACTTGAAATTATCCTTTGTTATCGTACCTGCTCGGGACGAGCTAACTTAGGGATGCTGATACGTCTCCAACGTATCGATAATTTCTTATGTTCCATGCTACTTTATTGATGATACCTACATGTTTTATGCACATTATATGTCATATTTATGCATTTTCTGGAACTAACCTATTAACAAGATGCCGAAGAGCCAGTTGCTGTTTCTGCTGTTTTTGGTTTCAGAAATCCTAGTAAGGAAATATTGTCGGAATTGGACGAAACTTTCGCCCAGGTCCTATTTTTGCACGAAGCTTCCAGAAGACCGAAAAGATAACGAAGTGGGGCCACGCAGGCAGTGGCATAGGCGGCGCGCGGCCCTTGGCGCGCGCCCGCCCCGGCCCTCAGCCCCCGGCCCTTCCGCCTACTTAAAGTCTCCGTCGCGAAACCCCTGTACCGAGAGCCACGATACGGAAAACCTTCCAGAGACGCCGCCGCCGCGATCCCATCTCGGGGGATTCGGGGAGATCGCCCGCACCTGCCGAGAGGGATTCATCTCCAGGAGGACTCTACACCGCCATGGTCGCTCCGGAGTGATGAGTGAGTAGTTCACCCCTGGACCATGGGTCCATAGCAGTAGCTAGATGGTCGTCTTCTCCTTGTTGTGCTTCATTGTTGGATCTTGTGAGCTGCCTAACATGATCAAGATCATCTATCCGTAATACTATATGTTGTGTTTGTCGGGATCCGATGGATAGAGAATACTATGTTATGGTGATTATCAATCTATTGTTTATGATCTTGTATGCTCTCTTATTAGTAGAGGCTCTGGCCAAGTTTTTGCCGTTAACTCCAAGAGGGAGTATTTATGCTCGATAGTGGGTTCATGCCTTCATTGACACCTGGGATCGTGACGGTAGGTTCTAAGGTTGTGATGTCTTGTTGCCACTAGGGATAAAACATTGATGCTATATCTAAGGATGTAGTTGTCGATTACATTACGCACCATACTTAATGCAATTGTCTGTTGCTTAGCAACTTAATACCGAATGGGGTTCGGATGATAACCTGAAGGTGGACTTTTTAGGCATAGATGCAGTTGGATGGCGGTCTATGTACTTTGTCGTAATGCCCGGATTAAATCTCACTATATTTATCATATCATGTATATGCATTGTTATGCCTTTCTCTATTTGTCAATTGCCCGACTGTAATTTGTTCACCCAACATGCTTTTATCTTATGGGAGAGACACTCTAGTGAGCTGTGGACCCCGGTCCTATTCTTTACATAGCATACATCTACTGCAATTGTGTTTCTTGTTTTCTTTGCAAACATCTTCCACTCGATACGCTTAATCCTTTGTTCAGCAAGCGGGTGAGATTGACAACCTCACTGGGCGTTGGGGCAAAGTACTTAGGTTGTGTTGTGCAGGTTCCGCGTTGGCGCCGAACCTGTTGTTGCGCCGCATCACATTTCGCCACCATCAACCTTCAACGTGCTTCTTGGCTCCTCCTGGTTCGATCAACCTTGGTTTCTTTTTGAGGGAAAACTTGCCGTTGTGCGCATCATACCTTCCTCTTGGGGTTCCCAACGGACGTGTACATTTACGCGCATCACCGTGAGTATTCATATGGAGTCTGTTCAATCCCTTGCGGAGATAGAGCCGGTTAGAAGAGTGACAAGCGGTGGAGATGGCTTCGGCCCAAAAGTTATAGCGGGATTTATACTCCGCCATCATAGATCTTGCCATATCCATAAGAGTCCGGTTTTCTCCGCAACACCATTTTGTTGAGGGGTGTAAGCAGCGGAATATTGATGACGAATCCCCTCATCACTAAGAAAATCATTGAGTGTGTAGTTCTTGAACTCGGAGCCGTTGTCACTTCTTATTGCCATAATGAGGAGGTTGTGTTGGCGTTGCACCTCGGTGGCAAAGTCAATGAATATTTGTTGAGTCTCATCTTTCGTCTTGAGAAAGTAGACCCAAGTGTATCTTGAGTAATCATCAACAATCACCAAGCAATGTTTCTTCGCACCAAGACTTGCATGAGTAACGGGACCAAAGAGATCCACATGAAGGAGCTCCAAGATCCTCTTGGAAGAGATGATAGTCTTGCTTGGATGCGGAGAGTCATGCATTTTGCCTTCAACACAAGCCCTACAAACACGATCTTTGGCAAAAGAAACATTTTCCATTAGTCCCACAATATGGTTCCCCTTGTGAAGACTTTGCAAAGTTCTCATGTTGACATGGGCTAGGCGGCGATGCCACAACCAACCCACATCCGCCTTTCCGAATAGGCACATCGCACTTGAAGTGGTGGTCCCCGAAAAGTCCACCACATACAAGTTATGTTCGCGATACCCAACGAAAGCGACTTTTAGAGTCTTGCTCCACAAGAGGACCACAATATCATTATCAATAAAGACGGCGAAACCCATCTTGCCAAGGGCGGAAATGGAAAGCAAATTGTAACCAAGGGTTTTGACAAGCATGACATCCACAAGTGTTGTGTGCAACCACAACCTTGCCAAAACCCATTACCTCGGATGTAGAATTATCGCCAAAGGAGACGGTGATATTGTTTATGTTGGGCCTCAACTCCTTGACGAGGTTCTTGCCGCCGGTCATATGACTTGTACATCCACTATCAAGTACCCATTTTGAACCTCCCGGCATAGT
Source organism: Lolium multiflorum (assembly GCA_030979885.1). NCBI lineage: Eukaryota > Viridiplantae > Streptophyta > Magnoliopsida > Poales > Poaceae > Lolium > Lolium multiflorum. Next base: position 145,442,730 of record CM061748.1, read on the forward strand.
CCTACATGAGATCAATTCTTGGATTTAGGTACCCATTTCTCAATGGGTCCTCTTTTGTTAGCAACAAGGGTCTTTGGGACCCAAATAGACCAAGCAACATAACCATCATATGGGCCAACATATTTAGCATAGACATCACCATAATAATCTTTAAATAGAACATAGTTAGGGTTAGCATTTCCCGCATCATCATTATTGATGGTGTTTCCCTTAGGAGCTTCACCATTGGTGATAGCTTTCTTCTTCTCTTGTGCGGGCTTGGCTTTTTGCTTGTTTGCCTTCTTTGCCTTGGCAACATAACCTAGGCCCTCCTTCCCATTGTTTGATCTTTGCTTACTCAAAAGATCATCCAAAGAAAGTTTACTTTGGGGAGAGGAGGCCTTAGCAAGTTCATCCTTCAACCTAGCATTTTCCTCAATAATATTTGCATGATCACATGAAGGAGTAGAGGAACTAGGCACATCATATGAAGCAAGCCTAATTTGAAGTTGCTCATTTGACTTGGATAGGAGAGAGTATTCACTCTTCAAAGCTTTGTGAGCTTTGTCTAGTTCATCTAGATCCTTCACAAGTTTCTCATGATCAACACCAAATTGGGCCTTTTCCTTTTTAAGCAATTTAGTCTTAGCCCTAGCATGATCTCTAGCTTTAGTGAGCTTGTTAATTTCATCTTGAGGCTCTTAAAGATTTTCTAGCCTCTCCTCAAGAGAAGCTATAGTTTCTTGACTTTCCTCAAGGGCATTTTTAAGAGCATGGATTTCAAGAGAGTCTTCTCTCTCTATTTGACCCTTTTTCTCAAGCATATCATTTTGTTGAGCTAAACGAGCCATGAGATTTGAAACATGCTTTTTGTTGATACCTTGTAGGTTAAATATGAATTCATCAAATTCTAGCATTTCTTGTTTCACTTTTAGACTAGCATCATCAACCCCTAGATCACTTGATATGTTAGGCATAGAGGGGCTAGGAGATGATACCTCGGAGGATTTGGCCATGAGACAACTTTCTTCCTCCACGTGAATGATCTCATTGGGGGATTCACTTGGTGATGAAGAGTTAGTGGAGAGGGAGGCAAGAGCGACCAATCCATTAGAGGTTGCATCTTCTTCATCATCAACATCATCATCTCCGGAGGAATATTCTTCTTGAGTTGATAGCACAATAGATGTGTCCAAGGAGGACGTTGCCATGAAGCAATGTGCATTCTTGATATGAGGATTCTCATTGGGGGATTCAAAGAGAGATGAAGAGGGAATGTTGGTAGTGACAATGGCGGCCACTTCCTTTGAGCTTTCTCCTTCATCATCACTAGAGCTTTCAACTTCATCGGAAGAATATTCTTCCCTAGTCACTAGCACAACTCTTGGGGGCCTCTTGCCCTTCTTGGTCTTGTTGTTGTAGAACTTCTTGTTGGGGGCTTTTGAATATTTGCCCTTTGATTCTTTGCTCTTGTCCTTGGGAATGAGCCTTCCATTATGAAGGTCTCTATTCTCATAGGGGCATTCGGCAATGAAGTGGCGCTTGTCATCACAATTGTAACATGATCTTGTCTTTGGACCAAAGCTAGTGAACCCACTCTTGTGGTTTCTCTTGATGTTGTCTTCCTTGGCCTTGGAGGGATCAACCCAAAATGACTTTGCATGGAAGGCCATGTGATCATGATAGTGGCATTCCAAATCTTCCGGATAGGACATACTCCAAGATGCCCTATATTGTTCTTGAGGGTACACTTCTTCAACGGGGTTGACCACCAAGGCAAGGTTGTTCCCTTTTGCCATACCAATGGCACGATTGCGAGAATCATGAGAGTTTTGCTCGAGCACCTTGAGGGCTTGCATCTCGTGCACGGCATCTTGAGATGAGAGAGAAGAATAGCATTCTCTCCCAACAAGGGTCTTGACGTCAATGGGTACAAAAGGCATCATGCATTCAATGTACTTCTCCTTGATCCAAGAGTCATTGATGTGGGTGGCACCACTAAGCCGGAAGGCATCGGCAACGATGAGGAGTCTTCCATACATGACTTGATGATCTTCATCCGGTAGCCTCATGAATCCTTCGGCTTGATTCCGAAGAGCATTATACTTGTTCCTTCTCGTACTCTCACTTCCAATGCAACTAGCGGCCAAACCATCCCAAGCTTCCTTGGCGGTGGTGTAGTTCCGAACACGAGGAAGCTCTTGTGTCCCCACACTAGTTTGAATCATGTGCAAGGCGGTGTTGTTGAGTTGACTATCAACCGCTTCTCTTCTAGTCAACTTGTCGGGGTTGTAAGGCTTGAAGCCTTCCAAGATGATTCTCCAAAGTTCATTGGAGGCACTGCAAACATGAGAGCGAAACTCAAATTGCCAAGTATCAAAATTCTCAACGAAAAACTTAGGTGGGTCGCCTCGAATGTTCAAATGGGGATGTGGAACCGGTATATCGGGAGATGAAAAGGTGGAGCTACTCGATTGTAGCTCTCACCTCCATTAGTTCCACTAGGAGATGCAATGGGAGATTTAATAGTGTTTAAGTTATCACCTTCCACGGGTTTGGTAGAGGAGGGTAGTGCCGAAGCACCTCCCTCTTCTAACACACCCGTGTCCTCTAAGGCGGGAGCCTTAGGAGGGACCGGAGTCAAAAGCTCGGAAATCAATTTTCTCATGCTTTCCATTTGAGCGTCCATGGAGGATCTCAACGAATTGATTTCCTCCATGATGACCACCTTATCGGACTCTTCCATAGGTGTCTCGTCCGGCATACTCTTAGGCGGTTAAGCCCGAAATAGAGCCGAGGCTCTGATACCAATTGAAAGGATCTGCCGCACCTAGAGGGGGGTGAATAGGTGCTAACCAATTTTTAGTTCTTTTTCAATTTAGGTTTGACACAAAGGTAAATTCTCTAGATATGCAACTAAGTGAATTTACCTATATGACAAGGTTATCAACTAAGCAAGATATAGCTACGCAATATAGGAGATAGAGTGGGATAGAGGTAACCGAGAGTGTAGCACGCGTTGACACGGAGATGATTCCCGTAGTTCCCTTCATTTGCAAGAAGGTACGTCTACGTTTGGAGGAGTGTGGTTGCTACGCAAGCCAAACCAACAGCCACGAAGGCTTCACTCAGATCTCCTGTGAGCAACGCCACGAAGGCCTAGCCCACTTCCACTAAGGGATTTCCTCGAGGCGGAAACCGGGCCTTTACAAGGTTCTTGGGGCACACATCCACAACTGTATTGGAGGCTCCCAAATCTGTAACAATACAACAATCAACAATAAATCAACTAGGGAACCAAATAGGAACACTAGCATGAGATCCCTCAAACAAGTGAGGGGAAATGAAGAACGCTTCGGTGAGGATGTAGATCGGTGTCTTCTCCTTCGAATCTCCAAAGATCAAGAGCTTTGGTTGGGGAGGAAGGAGATCTTGCAAATCTTGAGTTTCTTGAGGTGGCTCTAATGGAGGTGGCTTGGCAGATTTCTTGTGTAATGATTGAGCAAGCAACCAAGGTAGAAGAAGGGGGTATTTATACCTCCCTTCAAAATTGAGCCGTTGCAGCTTCCGGCGGCGGATATTCCGGCCGGATAATCCGCCCCCGGATAATCCGCCTTCGGGACAAAACCGTGACTTTGTCCGCCAAATGTCCGGCCCCTAACCGAGAAGCAAATCTTCGTGTCCTTAGCCAAAATCGAGGGGGCCGGATATTTCCAAAATATCCGGCCGGATATTCACCCTGGTACAATAGGGACAATATCCGGGCAAAAATCCGGCCCTGGTACTGCGCTGCTTTTCCCATGAGACTTAGCCAAAAACAGGGGGCCGGATATTTCAACAATATCCGGCCCGGATTATCCGGCCTGGCCAACTTTTTCAGATTACTTTTGACAGACGATCAAATCCAACACACATGAATAAATATCTATGTAATCCCTGTACCACTTTAACAAACATTAGTGTATCACATACATTGACATCAAACACTCAAAACATAATATGAGAGATGTTCTTTCAACGCTCCAAGTAAAGAACATAAGAATGTGACGGAATAAAAATATAGTTTCACTAGAAGTGACCTGATAATGTTGTCGATGAAGAAGGGGATGCCTTGGGCATCCCCAAGCTTAGATGCTTGAGTCTTCTTAAAATATGCAGGGATGAACCACCGGGCATCCCCAAGCTTAGACCTTTCACTCTTCTTGATCATAGTATATCATCCTTTCTCTTGACCCTTGAAAACTTCCTTCACACAAACTTCAAGCAAACTCATTAGAGGGTTAGTGCATAACCACAAATTCACATATTCAGAGGTGACACAATCATTCTTAACACTTCTGGACATTGCACAAAGCTTCTGAAAGTTAATGGAACAAAGAAACTCATTCAACATAGCAAAAGCGGCAATGCGAAATAAAAGACAGAATCTGTCAAAAACAGAACAGTCCGTAAAGATGCATCTGGACGGGGCACTTAACTTGCTCAAATGGAAAACTCAAAACTAATGAAAGTTGCGTACATATATGAGGATCACGCTCGTAAATTCGCAGATTTTTTCGATTTTTTACAGAGACTTGTGCCAGAATTCGTGACAGACAGCAATGCTGTTTCTGCGCAGCGATCCCAAATATAACATCAACTTTAGCATAGAAACTTTACTTGGCACAAAAACATGATAAGGAGAGGTTGCTACAGTAGTAAACAACTTCCAAGACTCAACAATACAGTAAATAAAATAAAACATGGATTATCTTCCAAGAAGTGCTTTTCTTTAACGCCTTTCAGCTAGGCGTAGAAAGTGCAAATCAAGTAACATCAAGAGTAGAAGCATCAACATCATAACTTGTTCTAATAATAGAATCAAAAGGCAACTTCATTCTATTTTTAGGGAAGTGTTCCATACCTTTCTTGAGAGGAAATTGATATTTAATATTACCTTCCCTCATATCAATAACAGCACCAACGGTTCGAAGAAAAGGTCTTCCCAACACAATAGGACAAGATGCATTGCATTCGATATCCAAGACAACAAAATCAACGGGGACAAGGTTATTGTTAACCGTAATATGCACATTATCAATCCTCCCAAAAGGTTTCTTTTTAAAATTATCAGCAAGATTAACATCCAAATAACAATTCTTCAATGGTGGCAAGTCAAGCATATCATAAATCTTTTTAGGCATAACAGAAATACTTGCACCAAGATCACATAAAGCATTACACTCAAAATCATTGAATTTCATCTTAATGATGGGATCCCAACCATCTTCTAACTTCCTAGGAATAGAAGCTTCAAGTTTCAATTTCTTCCCTAGCTTTAATGAGAGCATTTGTAATGTGTTTTGTAAAGGCTAAATTTATAGCACTAGCATTAGGACTTCTAGAAAGTTTTTGTAAGAACTTTATAACTTCAGTAATATGACAATCATCAAAGTCTAAACCATTATGTTCTACAGCAATGGAATCATTGTCACCAATATTTTGAAAAATTTCATCTTTATCACAAACAGCAGTTTCAGCAGTTTCAGGCAATTTTGTGCGCTTTGGTAGGAGTAGAAACATTGCCAACACCAATTATTTTACCATTAATAGTAGGAGGTGCAGCAACATGTGAAGAATCAACATTACTAGTGGTGGTAATAGTCCATACTTTAGCTACATTATTTTCTTTAGCAAGTTTTTCTTTTTCTTCTCTATCCCACCTAGCATGCAATTCAGCCAACAATCTAATATTATCATTAATTCGAACTTGGATGGCATTTGTTTTAGCAAACCTAGCATCTTCAACTTTCTCAGGCATAACTTTCAATTTTAAAAGATCAACATCAAGAGCAAGACTATCAACCTTAGAAGCAAGAATATCAATTTTACCAAGCTTTTCTTCAACAGTTTTATTGAAAGCAGTTTGTGTACTAATAAATTCTTTAAGCATCACTTCAAGACCTGAGGGTACACTTATTATTATTGTAAGAATTACCATAAGAATTACCATAACCATTACCATTATTAGAGGGATATGGCCTATAGTTGTTGTTACCATAATTATTCCTATAAGCATTGTTGTTGAAATTATTGTTCTTAATGAAATTCACATCAACATTTTCTTCTTGAGCAACCAATGAAGCTAAAGGAACATTATTAGGATCAATATGAGATCTACCATTTGCAAGCATAGACATAATAGCATCAATCTTATCACCCAAAGAAGAGGTTTCTTCAACAGAATTTACCTTCTTACCTTGAGGAGTTCTTTCAGTGTGCCATTCAGAGTAATTGATCATCATATCATCAAGTAATTTAGTCGCGGCGCCCAGGGTGATGGACATAAAAGTACCTCCAGCAGCTGAATCCAATAGGTTCCTCAAGGAAAAATTCAATCCTGCATAAAAGGTTTGGATGATCATCCAAGTAGTCAGTCCATGGGTTGGGCAATTCTTTACCAAAGATTTCATTCTCTCCCATGCTTGAGCAATATGTTCATTATCAAATTGTTTAAAATTCATTATGCTACTTCTCAAAGATATAATCTTAGCGGAGGATAATATTTACTAATAAAAGCATCTTTACATTTAGTACATGAATCAATACTATTCTTAGGTAAAGAAAGCAACCAATCTTTAGCTCTTCCTCTTAATGAGAAAGGAAACAATTTTAGTTTTATAATATCACCATGTATATCCTTATACTTTTGCATTTCACAAAGTTCAACAAAATTATTAAGATGGGCAGCAGCAGTACTAACACCAGAAAATTGCTCTCTCATAACAAGATTCAAAAGCAGGTTTAATTTCATAGAATTCTGCTGTAGTAGCAGGTGGAGCAATAGGAGTACATATAAAATCATTATTATTTGTGCTAGTGAAATCACACAACTTAGTATTTTCAGTACCCATTATAACAGTAGTAAAAGTAACTAAGCAAGTAAAGTAAAGACAAGTAACTAATTTTTTTGTGTTTTTGATATAGAGAACAAGACAGTAAATAAAGTAAAGCTAGCCACTAATTTTTTTGTGTTTTGTTTAAGTGCAGCAAACAAAGTAGAAAATAAAGCAAGACAAAAACAAAGTAAAGAGATTGGAAGTGAAGACTCCCCTTGCAGCGTGTCTTGATCTCCCCGGCAACGGCGGAAAAATGCTTTGAGCGCGTAGATGTACACGTCCGTTGGGAACCCCAAGAGGAAGGTGTGATGCGTATAAAGCAAGTTTCCCTCGAAAGAAACCAAGGTTATCGAACCAGTAGGAGCCAAGAAGCACGTGAAGGTTGTTGGTGGAGGAATGTAGTGCGGCGCAACACCGGTGAAACCCAGACCAACGTGGAACCCGCACAACACAATCAAAGTACTTTGCCCCAACGTAACAATGAGGTTGTCAATCTCACCACTGCTGAAAGCAAAGGATTAAGCGTATCGAGTGGAAGATGGTGTTTGTTTGCAAAGAACAAGAAAAGTAGAATGTATTCAGATGTAAAAGAATGGACCGGGGTCCACGGTTCACTAGTGGTGTCTCTCCAATAAGATAACTATCATGTTGGGTGAACAAATTACAGGCGAGCAATTGACAAATAAAGATTCAATACGTATCAACGATGATTACTATGTGATTTAATCGGGGCATTACGACAAAGTACATAGACCGCTATCCACATGCATCTATGCCTAAATAATCCACCTTCGAGGTTATCATCCGAACCCCTTTCGGTATTATTGTAAACAACAGATAATTGCATTAAGTATGCGTAATGTAATCAACACAAATATCCTTAGACAAAGCATCAATGTTTTATCCCTAGTAGCAACAGCACAACCTTAGAACTTTTGTCACTGTCCCAGATTTAATGGAGGCATGAACCCACTATCGAGCATAATTACCCCCTCTTGGAGTTACAAGTATCAACTTGGCCAGAGCCTCTACTAGCAACGGAGAGCATGCAAGAACATAAACAACACATATATGATAGATTGATAATCAACTTAACATAGTATTCTCTATTCATCGGATCTCAAACACAACATGTAGCATTACAAATAGATGATCTTGATCATGTTAGGCAGCTCACAAGATCTAATACAATGAAAGCATAAGCGGATAAGACAACCATCTAGCTACTGCTATGGACCCATAGTCCAAGGATGAACTACTCACGCATCAATCCAGAGGCGGGCATGATGATGTAGAGCCCCTCCGGTGATGATTCCCCTCTCCGGCAGGGTGCCGGAGGCGATCTCCGAATCCCCGAGATGGGATTGGTGGCGGCGGCCTCTCGGTAATGTTTTCCGTATCGTGGCTCTCGGTAGGGGGTTTCGCGACGAAGGCTATTTGTAGGCGGAAGGGTAGGTCAAGTGGCGGCACGAGGCCCCACACACCAGGGCCGAGCGGCCAGGGCTAGGGCCGCGCCGCCCTGTTGTGTCGGCGCCTCGTGGCCCCACTTCGTACCTCCCTCGGTCTTCTGGAAGCTTCGTGTAAAAATAGGCCCCTGGGCGTTGATTTCGTCCAATTTCGAGAATATTTCCTTACTAGGATTTCTGAAACCAAAAACAGCAGAAAAACAACAACTGGCACTTCGGCATCTTGTTAATAGGTTAGTGCCGAAAAATGTAAAATAATGCTGTAAAGTATGTGTAAAACACTCAAGTATTGTAATAAAAGTAGCATGGGACATAAGAAATTATAGATACGTTTGCGACGTATCAACCACCATTTGCTCATGCTCGAGCAAGCCTTCTTCTCTCCATAATCTCTGTTGTGGCCTCCTTCCACCACTCCATTTGTTGCTCATTCATGTCCTTTGTGGACATCATCATGATCTCCCTCTCTTTGGTTAATAGCTCTTTCATTGCTTTGGCTTTCTTCATATTGATCTTCATATCCTCCAACTTGGCATTGTTCCTTGCTTCCTCTCGGGTGGCTTCAACCTTTGCAAACTTCACCTCTTTCTTCTTCTTGATAATGACAAAATTGTCCCTCAACAGTGATGCCTCCCCCTCAAGCTTCAACCTCTCTTTGGCATTCTTGTTCCCCTCAGACTTGTCATTGTCCCTTCCATCTCTCTCATCCTCGCTATCATCCATGCTGACCATTGTAGCTTTATTTGGGAGTTGTTCTTGATCCCTCAATTTCCACTCGGGAAGGTGTTGGAGCACATGAAAGCAATGTCTCGTTGTAAAGCTTTTGCCCTTGCTGCCGGCCATGTCTCTATACCTAGCATCCGCAATGCGGTCCTACATCGACAAAACAAGGATGAAATCATTTAGTTTTGTTCACCAAACATTAGTTGACTAAAAAATGTACTCACATATTCGTTGACAGTTGCGCCACTAGGAGGGTTCGTTGTAACTTGATCCATTGCCATAGCCCAACGGCTATGACGAGGGGGCTCCTCGGCAGGTTAGCACTAGACATCGGATACCAAACAAGCAAGAGGCGAGATTTACCCAGGTTCAGGGCCCTCGATGAGGTAAAACCCTTACTCCCGCATGCTTGTCTGATCTTGATTATTGGTGAAAAAAGTTACAATGGGGCAGTCGATAGACTGCGTGGTGATGATCTCGCCGGGAGGCAAGGTTTATAGGGTTTGTTGTATGCGGTGTTGTATATGGAGGATCCGACAGGCCCTCTCCTGGCCTTTACATAGGAGGCCAGGTCCCGAGGGTCCTGCACGGATTCGACTAGGTTATGAATGTGTATCTTACTCATATTATTGTTCTGCATCCTCATATCTCATCAATGAATTACTATATGTCCACTACAACTTAAAAGAGAGAATAGTCAAGTAAACTCATGAACCCCGGTCCACTTTTTATCATAAGAAACACATTTATATTGTTTTCTATTTGATGCACTATTTTAATCCGAAAATACTAAAATATACTTTTCTTATTTGCATCCAAAACACAAAAAACAATCAACCCCTTTACTGTTTTTACTTACTTTCTTTATTTTATCTAGTTTTACTCGCTTTATTTTTACTTGTGTTTACCTTGTGCTTGACAACCACACGGTGGGGTTGAGGGCACAAGGATTTTATTTTAATTGCAGGGTTGCTAGAAGAAGAGAGAAGAAAATACTCTTTGCTCAGTTCTTCGAGAGTTTGATTTAAACCCTCGAGTCACCCTTGTGGGGAAAATACTCTACTGATATAACACATTGCACTTTGAGTCCCAACGTATCAAGATTCTTTTTGGCGTTGTTGTTTACAATCATCAAGAATTATTTTCTGGTGCCGTTGCCGAGGAAGAATCAAGACACTCCATCAGCCCCGTCAAGCGCCATCACCAGCCCATCAAGACTGTCCGCGAGGGGTGGCTGACACGCATTGCCAAACTCGTCAACATCGCTAGTGTAACATCTCAAAATTCCAAACAAAGAATAAAATGAATTTTCCTTTTTCCAAAAATTGGAGCCAACAAAAACTTTATTTAAGTTCTATAATGTGCATAGTGCTCATGACCAAGTGTTGTGAGTTTTGCTAAGATGCTTGTGTGAAGTATTTTGAAATGTTTCTAAACCCTAAACCCTACCCTTCTCAAAACCAAAGAGGAACAAATAAAAAGAAAACAAAATAAAGGTGAGGCATATGTGGGCTTATGGCCATTTCACAAATAATGGCCTATGCCCTATTTACTTTACCCAAATGATGAAACCCTCCATCAACCCAACCTAACATCAAATGAACCCAAAACAATGATCTTTTGGATCAAAGAGAAATAAAATAAAAATAAAAATAGCAACACATATGAGGCTATGGCCACTTTTTTGTTGCAAATCTTTGACCTAGGCCATCTTACATTGTGTCAATGACTTGAAAACCTTTCTAAACTCAAAAGAACACCTTTTGGTCAAAGAAACACAAAACAAATCAAAATAAAAATCAAAAACCAAGACACATATGATAATGGTCATATGTGACAATTTTAACATCTTACCCACTTTGAGCCCCTGTGTTAAGAGATTCTTAAACCAAACTCTCCCAACTCTTTGCACCTCATCCAAGACCTCATCAAGCTGAACACTTTTGATGTTGACCACTTTGACTAGTTCCTTTTCTATTGATTAGTATAAGGATGCAAAGTGGCAACTTTGAAACAAATTCTAGATTACCCCAACTTTTAGAATTTTCACAAACCAATTCCAAAATTCAAACCAATGCCACCAATGGATGCCTAACATTATTTAGATCACTCCTATGAAGAAATTTGGCCAAATTAAAACACAAATGAGACCTTTGCATGTAATATAGGTTGATCACATAGAGTAAATTAGAAGTACAACCACTTTTCACCCACTATGTACCACCTCACCCTCCTCTCTCTTGTGTTCATCTATAGTGCATTGTACCCCTAACAACTCCCATTGACATCACCTAGCATTGCATGCTCACCATGACCCAAGCCATGCCAAGGACATTGCATATGTCACACAATATTGGCATTGATCCAATGTGCCTTGCTCTAGCACTCTCCAACCTTGCCCAACACGTCAAACACACTGGCCTCACACCACTCAAGCATGCCATGCACTCAGAGACCAAGAATTTTGCACAAAGGATCAATGTCTTGACCATGCCGGCCACCATGATCACCACCATGCACACCTGCTCCCCTCTCCTCACCTCTCTCTCTGACCTTGTCAAACAAGTTGACCTTGACCCCCTGACCCCACTGGCGCAAGCCCTGGCCAAGGAGAGGCCGACAGCACCCAGAACACGATGTGTCCAGAGGCGCCAGGACGCGCTAGAGCGTGCACGACCACGCTCTGGACGCGCCAGTACACAAGCTCGCCTCGTCGCGTCTGACCACCTCTCGCCCTCTCCTTTCTCCCCACGCACCCACCATGACCTCAGCTACCTCGTAGACATCCTCACTGTCTCGCCCGCGCCCTGTAGACGACGCCATGGATGACGCCCGTCCGCCACAGTACACGGGAACACGATGACGACGCTCCCGTCCCTCTCCTGCTGCGCCATGACGCATGCCGTGACCGCCTCGACGTCGCCAACACGATGCGCCCACTCCCTTGCCCTCTCGTGACCTCAAACGCCGTCGTCACCACTCACCTGCCCCGCGCCCCTCGGTCACCCTGGACCCTATAAATAGAGGCACTCCCTGGACGATTTCTTCACACCCTGTAAGGGTATATTGCCCCTATGTGTGGTTTTGGTAATTAATGACAACCCCTATGGACTAATGTTTTCATTGAGTTTATATGAAGGAATATTCCATAGGTACTACTTGTATTCCATGTGTTGGATTCAAGTATGGATGCCATGAAGATAAAGATACACCTTGTGTATTGGCATCAAGATCATCGATTTGAAGATCTATATGTGATATGATCAAGAAGAAGAAATGAAGAAGGAGTTCTTATGTGGAACTCAGTATTAGCCATACTCTATCTTATGTGATAAGCAATGGATGATCAAGATCTTGAGAGCTTGATTCCAAGTGAAGAATTCCTTATATACACCTCAAGATATTATGATAGAGTATGAGAAGATACAAGGTTGATTTGGGCAAGTTCAAGATGAGCATCTCAAGTGAATCACATGCTTGAAGCTTGCCGTCCATTTGGTGATAATGGACATGTGAAGATATGCATCAATGGAGCTTTCCCATCATAGTGTATGGGGGAGCATTTGTGAGTCTTCACGAAGTAACGATGATCAAGTAAGGCATTCTGGCTTGTGTGGAGCTTGAAGAATTATCATCAAGATCAAGCGGGATGCGCAAGGCAAAGGTATGACCTTCATAGGTTTTCCTTTTACCGGTCTCAAGGTGGTTGTTGGGAGACCGGATTATAGGATAGATAGCCGCACTATCAAGAGGGGCTTTCGGTTGGGTAACTTGATCACATCGTCTTAGGGAGCTTAATCCTTTGCATACTTTGCATATCCCTATTGCTTCTTGGTGTTTCTCTGTGAGAGGTTCTTGAGCTTGTTGCTAGCTTTACAACAAGCCCAAGATCATCGAAAACGGAATCCGCATGCATCTTCTATTGCGTTTTCGAGTTTGGACATCTTCACCGTTTCTTGACGGTGGGAGACTCCCTCTCTAAAAACATCTAAAAATATCTTTGTTGGTGTTCTATTCGTCGTTAGCTTTCCAACAAAATTGGTTTCATGTCAATCGGGGTCCGGACACAAAAGTTATCACAGTTTTTGTATAACATGTTTTTTCTCCTGACCCGGTTTCTCGCCTGGTTTGACCGGCCGTCCCACCGGATGGCCTGGTTCAAACCGGCCACTGGACCGGTGCCAACCGGGCAATATCCAGGCGACTTTTCCTTTGCCCGGTGCTGGCCTGGCGTGGGGTCTGGTCCCGGCGGTCCGCTCGTCCCGTCTGACGGGCGATGGACCGGCCGCCTGGGCCATTGACCGGCTCTGCTCCGGTGCACGCGTCCAACCGGCTGGTTCGGCTGTGGCCTGGTCGACGGGTCTGCACCGGACGGCCGGCACCAGGCCCGGTTGACCGGCCTCCTCGACGGTTGACTCAGCCCAACTTTTCCCCAACGGTTATATTTGCTCTTGGGCTATAAATAGCCCTTCTTCCACCTTGCTGCTCAGTTCTTCCATTCTCTCTCCTCCATTGTTGCCTTTGAAGAACTTGCCCTCTCTCTTGATTCCCCCCATGATTCTTGCTCATTCTTGAGGGATCTAAGAGAGGAGATCTAGATCTACAACCTCCACCAATCCATTTCTCCTCTAAGTGAGGGGAACTCTTGGGATCTAGATCTTGGAGTCTTTTGTTGACTTTCCTATTGTTCTTCCTCTCCAATCTCATCTTAGAATTTGTTGCTTGGGTGGGATTTGAGTGTGAAGGACTTGAACACCTCTAGTGTTCTTGCTTTGCATCATTGCATAGTGTTGAGCTCTCCACCACGACTAGTTCGAGTGAGAGACTGTGAGCTTGTTACTCTTGGAGGGAGACCTCCTAGTTGGCTTGGTGGTTGGTGCTCCGGTGATCTCTTCAAGAAGATTGTGAAGAGGCCCGGGCTTCTCCTTCGTGGAGCTTGCCATCTCCGGAGCAGAGGAAAAGCTAACCATAAGGAAAGGGTCATTATCCTTCGTGGATGTGGTTCGGAGAATAAGGTGAGCTTTCGTGGCGCGGGGAATCCTTCGTGGACCTCCACTCCTCCAAACGTGACGTACCTTCTTGCAAAGGAAGGGAACACGGGAATACATCCTCGTCTCCGCGTGCCTCGGTTATTTCTATACCCGAGCTCTATTTCCTTCTGATAGCCATCGTGCTTGAATTACATATATATTGCTATCCGAGCTCTATCTTGCTATCACTTGTGCTACATATATATTGTGCCTATCTTGCTTAGCTCTAGTTGTTATTGTTACACTTAGTTGAGCTTAGCATATTTAGGGTTTGTGCTTGTAAACTAAACGTTAGTTTAATTCCGCATTTGTAACATCCCAAATTTTCAATAAAGAAAGAAAAGGAGTTTCCAATACTCAAATTTCAGAACCAACAAAAACTTTTATTTGCATATAGTGCCATGCATAGGGTTTGTGCTTAATTGTGGGAGATTACCATGATGATTACTTGTGTGCTTATGTGCTACACTCTAAAACCCTACCTTGATCCTTTGAAGATCACAAAGCAAACCAAAAAGGAAGAAAAGAAAAGAAATAGAAAAATCCCAAAACCCTCACATATGGTTTATGCCATTTTTGCAAATCTTTAACCTAGACCATTTTGGCTTACAACCTTAGTTGTATTATGTTACTAAACACTTATTAACACTCTTGGAATCAAAGAAACCCAAATTAAATCAAATTTGAAATCAAATTGTGCTCACATGCACTAATGGTCAAATCTGCCAATTTCAGCCTGATCACTACTTTGAGCCTGTGTATTTAGAGATTTTCAAACCAAACAATTCCAACTCTTTGCACCTCATCCAAGTACACATCAAGGTGAACAACTTTCGTAAAGACCACCTGTACCAATTCATCCTAGATCAAAAGTTGTGCTCAAGCCAAGATGAGACTTTGAAGCAAACTTAAGATCATCCAATTTTGCAACTTTTGCAAATCTTTTTATTTTTGAATACCACCACCACCAATGTGTGTTGTGGATCATCTGAAGCAATTCCAATCCATCCCTATCACCATTTTTAAAATTTACATGCACAAGGCAATTGGACAAAAACTTGGTGATCCAATTCAAATTCAAACTCAAAATCCCTATTCTCAATAGTGTTGACCAAACCTTGCCCACCACTTGATCTCACCCTGTCCCCTGGTCTCCTCTAACCCTAAACCATGCATAGCAACCCTAGCAGGAGGGCAAGCATGGCCAAACCCTAGCCATGCCAGCCATGTTCTCCATGGACATGCCTCCCCTCTTCCCTCACCATCCTATCCCTAGCAACCTTGCCCTACTACCCCCACTTAAATTCCTAAGCATGCTTGTGCCCTCCATTTGTCGAACAGTGGACGGCAGGGGCCAGACCAGCACGCGCCCGCGACGCCCTGCCGCGACAGGAACGGCATGGCCACGACATCGTGTGTCTGCCGGAGCGCGCCACGGGCACGCGTCGTCTCGATGCACCGCCGCACCCCTGGACCCCTTTTCTTCGCCTTGAGCATACCCGCCGCACCAGGAACCCCACGGACACGCTCACGACGCCGAACCGCGCCCGCCGTCGCCGGAGACGACCAAACCCTCCGCCACTGCCGCGCAGTACCTCGCGACAGCCCGACACGATTTGGCACCGCCTAGTCTCGCCGTAGCTGCCCAGCGGACCGTCAGGACGTGCTGCACAGGATGTCGCCCACGCCTAGCTTGCTAGCTCGCCGGAACGCCCGCGCCATTGTCGACATGGCCGCAGTACATCGGTCCCCTTCCGCGCCTATAAAAGGAGGCCTTCCCTCGTCGATTTCTCCACACCGCAAGCTTCCTCTCATCTCCCTCGACCTCCTCTGCCACTCGCCCGTCGACATTAGCCGCCGTAGACCCTCAATTGCACCGTCGGAGCCCGCCAGTACCCGCAGACGCCGCCGTCGATTGGAGCTGCCCCAGGCCGCGTCGCCAGTACCAGAAGGACCGCCATCGTCTACACCTTCATCGAGCACACTGCCAGCCCTCACCGCGCCGCCGGTGAGCCGTCGACCCCCTCCCCTCGCCGCGCCAGAGCTCCCCTCTCGTCGTCGATGACGATGATTGTGATCCGTCGGATCCGCTTCTAATCGGACGGCCCCTTTTAAAACTTACCCCTTCGCGTTTAAAGAGAGGCTGACGGGTGGAGCCCACCCTGTCAGGCGGCCTGCTCGCGCTGGACGCGCAGGTGGGCCAGCCCAACTCCCTCTCCCCCGTTTCGGCCCGTTTAGCTTTCCCGCGCAGGCCCAAAATTCAAATTTCGAATTTCTGTTTCAAATCAAATTGCTTACAGATGCTTTATTAAAAATTGAATAGAATCAAATTGGCTAAACCAAATTTGGTGAATTTTATATATTTGGAAAGCTAGAGAAAAGACCTATCAAACCCCACTGGTCTCATCATGAGATTGTTTGTAGATTTAATGTGACACAAATAACAAGGCAGGGACTTTTACAACTTCAAACAATTATTAAAAATCAACCAAAAATGCTTTTGGGTTGATTCCAACTCCCCTAAATCACATTTCACTCACACTACATGTTTCTCCAAAAATATGACATGGTTACTTTGTGTGATCATGGCCTAGTTTAAATGAAGGACTCTATGTCTATTTCTAGTCAATTGATATTGTCCAAAACTATTTAATAAATCATATGAGAGGTTTTCCCTCATTTAAATCTTGTCCCAAGTAAATTAGTATGAGGTAGAGACCATGAGCTATATAATCTCATATTAAATTATTTGGTGATGTTAAATCATAAGTATGGTAGTGTTAAAAATTGCATGAGGTACTCTACCTCATTTAAATCAATTTCTCAAATGATGATTATGAATGGTTGACCTTGGTCAACAAGGGTTCATACATTATTAGTTGGAGAAATTAAATCTTAACTAGATTCAATGAGAGGAAATTATTTCTCCAAGAATTAAATAGAAACACTAATCAATATTTGTAATGAGAGGAAATTATTTTTCTTAAGAATAAAACAAAGTCAACCAACATGATGGCAATGTTGTGATGCTAGAATAGCTTGTGTGACTCATGTGCATGCTTAGTCTAGCTCTTAAGCTTTGTTTGGTGATTGTGTACATCGTATTCGTTTTTAGACGCTAGTACCGAGGAGTACCAAGAGAAGGAGGAGGTCTACACACAGGGAGAGGAAGACTACTTTGATCAATACACCAACCAAGGCAAGCTAATATTCTTGCAAAGTGCAAAGCTCTACCAGAGCAAGGCACACTCATCTTTTCTTATGCTTCATGCTCTAATCCCAAGTTTTATTCTTACAAGTTTTCACTTTGATTAATTAAGCTTACTTTTATAGTTAACTTTGGTCTAAGTATAGAGTACTACAAGAGTATCAAACTTAGCCTAAAAGTATTACAAGCTAGTTAGCACCCCTCATGACTAGTTGCTAGTGCTAACAACTAAAATTGACTACTCTAGATGGGGACATGTGAAATGAAATGACTTGGAAAGGCTTTGAAGGTGAATATGACTTGAAGGACATGATGAATTTGATAAAAACTGATGGTGTTGTCGTATGCGATACCATTCCAATTTTTAGTACCCCCACAATACCTGATTATGGGTAGGGCTTAGCCGGAAGTTTTCCCTCTGAACAAGCATCATAGGGGTTATGCCCGAGGCTGCCTCCGGGAGGCCAAGCTCATGGGGAGAGTGCCTATACTAGGATATGCAAGTGAAAGGTTAGGGTTGATGATCCGCGTACTGAGTTACGATGATCAGGGTTATCCCTGACGGATGTAATCAAATGTTGTGGCACAAGTGTGCAACCTCTGCAGAGTGTAAATCTATTCGAATAGTCGTGTCCACGGTTACGGACGATTGGAAAGGCCATACTGTTCCGTTGTCAGATATTTTCTGAACTGAATGGCGAAATGGATGGGACATGAATGTTGAATTTGAAATGAATCACAACTGAGTTGTGGGAATGACACTAATGTTCCCACTTGAGTTAGTTAGCAACTTGAAGAGTCTTTACTAAAGGTTTATGAACTAAAATTGGCATTATGCAAATAAACCTAGAGCTTAGCACTCCCTTGATAAAATTGACCAGTAATTACAATAGTATTAGTTTGCGAGTACTTTAAAAGTACTCACGGCTGTGTCCCCGACTCTTCAAATGGCCGAATATGAAGAGGAGCAAGAAGATGGGAGGACGTCTACACCAACTAGGAGTTCTTCTAACGTCAAGCGTTGGCCTGTGGATTAGATAGTCCACTTCTATTACGCTTCCGCTATTTGTGTTGTTCGTTGATCAATAGATCAACTATGGTTGTAATATTGGATCGTGTGATCTACGTTTGTAAGACGAATATGGTTTGTAATGAATGATTACTTATGATATCAATTGTTATGTCTCGTGATGTCTACTCACGCTTCTATTCATGTAGACAGTGTTGGGCCTCCAAGAGCAGAGGTTTGTAGAACAACAACAAGTTTCCCTTAAGTGGATCATCCAAGGTTTATCGAACTCAGGGAGGTAGAAGTCAAAGATATTCCTCTCAAGCAACCCTGCAATTAAGATACAAGAAGTCTCTTGTGTCCCCAACACACCTAATACACTTGTCAGATATATAGGTGCACTAGTTCGGCGAAGAGATAGTAAAATGCAAGTGATATGGATGAATATGAGTGGAATAACAATCTGAAATAAATATGGCAGCAAGTAAACAAGCAGTAAAACAGTAAATAAACGGTGATTCGATATTTGGAAACAAGGCCTAGGGATCCTACTTTCACTAGTGGACACTCTCAACAATGATTAAATAACTTCTCCTTACTTGTGCTACTTTCAAACACTCTCTCGTTGGATAACAAACACCATTCGTTGTGTAGGGCTACAAGAGCTCCCTCAAGCCGGAGTAAACAAGCTCCACAACATCCGAAGTTCATGTTTAAGTAACCTCTAGAGTGCATAATAGACCGTTGCAATTTAGACCGAGTACTAACATAGCATACACACTGTCACCAATAGCTATGAAAGGGGGAATAGATCACATCAATACTATCATAGTAATAGTTAACTTCATAATCTACAAGAGATTACAATCATAACCTACGCCAAGTACTACATGATGCACACACTATCACCTTTACATCATGGAGGAGGAATATACTACTTTAATAACATCACTAGAGTAGCACATAGATTAATAGTGATACAAAGCTCATGATCACATAAAGATCGCACCATGGGAGAGAGAGATGAACCACATAGCTACCGGTAGAGCCCTTAGCCTCGGGGGAGAACTACTCCCTCCTCATCATGGGAGACATCAACGGCGATGAAGATGGCGGTGGTGTCGATGGAGATGACTCCGGGGCAATTCTCCGTCCGGCGGCGTGCCGAACAGAGACTTCTGTCCCCCAAACTTGGCTTCGCGATGGCGGCTGCGTAACTTTTCCCGTATCGTGGCTTGATGATTTAGGTTTTCGCGACGGAGATGATATATAGGCGGAAGGGCAGCTGGAGGGGTCCCGAGGGGCCCACACCATAGGGGCGCGCCCCCTGGCCGCCGCCATGTGTGGGCCCCTTGGCCCCCTCCCACTTCTCTCGCTCTCGGGTCCGTCTCGGTAAAATAGAAGGTTTGGCTTTTGTTTCGTCCAATTGAGAATATTTCTGTGTAGGATTTCAAACCAAAACAGCAGAAAACAGAACGCGCTTCGGCATCTTGTTAATAGGTTAGTACCGGAAAATGCATCAAAATGATATAAAGTATGAATAAAACATGTAGGTATTGTCATAAAACTAGCATGGAACATCAGAAATTATAGATACGTTGGAGACGTATCAAGCATCCCCAGCTTAGTTCCTACTCGCCTCGAGTAGGTAAACGATAAAAACAATAATTTCTGAAGTGACATGCTACCAACATAATCTTGATCAATACTATTGTAAAGCATATGACATGAATGAAGTGACTCAAAGCAATGGTATATAGTTTGCTAACAAAAAGATAATGACTAAACAACTGAATCATATAGCAAAACTTTTCATGAATAGTACTTTCATGACAAGTATCAAAAAGACTTGCATAAGAGCTAACTCATAAAACAATAGATTCTTAATAGAAGGTTTCGAAGCAACACAAAGGATGATTAAGTTTCAGCAATTGCTTCAATTTGTAACATGTATATCTCATGGATAATTGTCAACATAAAGTAATATAACAAGTGCAATAAGTAAACATGTAAGAATCAATGCACACAGTTGACACAAATGTTTGCTTCTAAGATAGAAAGAAGTAGGTAAACTGACTCAACATAAAGTAAAAGAAAGGCCCTTCGCAGAGGGAAGCAGGGATTACTCATGTGCTAGAGCTTTTTATTTTGAAAACATGGAAACAATTTTGTCAACGGTAGTAACAATTCATATGTGTTATGCATAAAACCTCCTATAAGTTGCAAGCCTCATGCATCGAATACCAATAGTGCCCGCACCTTGTCCTAATAAGCTCGGATTTCCATGGATTATCATTGCATTACATATGTTTCAACCAAGTGTCACAAAGGGGTACCTCTATGCCACATGTACAAAGGTCCAAGGAGATAGATCGCATTTGATTTCTCAGTTTTGATAGATCTCAACTTGAGGACATCCATACCGGGACAACATAGAAAACAGATAATGGACTCCTCTTTAATGCTTAAGCATTCAACAACAGATAATATTCCCATAAGAGATTGAGGATTAATGTCCAAGCTGAAACTTCCACCATGATACATGGCTTTGGTTGGCGGCCCAATGTTCTTCTCTAACAATATGCATACTCAAACCATTTAATCATGATAAATCACCCTTACTTCAGACAAGACGAACATGCATAGCAACTCGCATGATATTCAACAAAGGTGTAAAAAGTTGATGGCATCCCCAGAAACATGGTTACCGCTCAACAAGCAACTTATAAGAACTAAGATACATAGCAACATATTCATCACCACAATAGTTTTTAAGCTATTTTCCCATGAGCTATGTATTGTAAAGACAAAGGAATGGAATTTTAAAGGTAGCACGCTGATGCGCGTAGATGTACACGTCCGTTGGGAACCCCAAGAGGAAGGTATGATGCGCACAGTGGCAAGTTTTCCCTCAGTATGAAACCAAGGTTTAATCGAACCAGTAGGAGCCAAGAAGCACGTTGAAGGTTGATGGTCGCGAAATGTGATGCGGCGCAACACGGATTCCGGCGCCAACTAGGAACCTGCACAACACAACCAAAGTACTTTGCCCCAACGAAACAGTGAGGTTGTCAATCTCACCGGCTTGCTGTAACAAAGGATTAAACGTATCGAGTGGAAGATGTTTGCAAAGAAAACAGGAAACAAGTAGATTGTATGCTATGGAAAGAATAGGACCGGGGTCCACAGTTCACTAGAGGTGTCTCTCCCATAAGATAAAAGCATGTTGGGTGAACAAATTACTCGGGCAATTGACAAATAGAGAAAGGCATAACAATGCATATACATGACATGATAAATATAGTGAGATTTAATCCGGGCATTACGACAAAGAACATAGACCGCCATCCAACTGCATCTATGCCTAAAAGTCCACCTTCAGGTTATCGTCCGAACCCTCCAGTATTAAGTTGCAAAGCAACAGACAATTGCATTAAGTATTGTGCGTAATGTAATCAATAACTACATCCTTAGACATAGCATCAATGTTTTATCCCTAGTGGCACAAGACATCACAACCTTAGAACTTTCTGTCACTGTCCCAGGTATCAATGAAGGCATGAACCCACTATCGAGCATAATTACTCCCTCTTGGAGTTAAGAGTAAAAACTTGGCAGAGCCTCTACTAATAACGGAGAGCATGCAAGATCATAAACAACACATGAACAATAGATTGATAATCACCATAATCATAGTACTCTCTATCCATCGGATCCCGACAAACACAACATATAGAATTACATATAGATGATCTTGATCATGTTAGGCAGCTCACAAGATCTAACAATGAAGCACAACAAGGAGAAGACGACCATCTAGCTACCGCTATGGACCCATGGTCCAGGGGTGAACTACTCACTCATCACTCCGAGGCGATCATGGCGATGAAGAGTCCTCCGAGATGAATCCCCTCTCCGGCAGGGTGCCGGAGGCGATCTCCAATCCCCGAGATGGGATTCGCGGCGGCGGCGTCTCCGTAAGGTTTTTTCCGTATCGTGGCTGGGGTTTCGCGACGGGAGCTTTAAGTAGGCGGAAGGTCAACGCGAGGGGCCACACGAGGGGCCCAGGGGGCAGGTCGGCGCGCTGGGCTGGCCGCGCCGGCCACCCTCCCGGCCCTCGTGGCCCCACTTCGTTAGGTCTTCGGTCTTGGAAGCTTCGTGCAAAATAGGACCAGCGAAAGTTTCGTCCAATTCCGAGAATATTTCTTTACTAGGATTTCTGAAACCAAAACAGCAGAAAACAAAGAATCGGCTCTTCGGCATCTTGTTAATAGGTTAGTTCCAAAATGCATAAATATGACATATAATGTGCATAAAACATGTAGGTATCATCAATAAAGTAGCATGGAACATAAGAAATTATCGATACGTTGGAGACGTATCAGCATCCCCAAGCTTAGTTCTGCTCGTCCCGAGCAGGTAAAACGATAACAAAGATAATTTCAAGTGACATGCCATCATAATCTTGATCATACTATTTGTAAACATATGTAATGAATGCAGCGATCAAAGCAAAGGTAATGACATGAGTAAACAATGAATCATATAGCAAAGACTTTTCATGAATAGTACTTCAAGACAAGCATCAATAAGTCTTGCATAAGAGTTAACTCGTAAAGCAATAAATCAAAGTAAAGGTGTTGAAGCAACACATAAGAAGATTAAGTTTCAGCGGTTGCTTTCAACTTGTAACATGTATATCTCATGGATATTGTCAACATAAAGTAATATAACAAGTGCAATATGCAAGTATGTAGGAATCAATGCACAGTTCACACAAGTGTTTGCTTCTTAAGGTGGAAGGAGATAGGTAACCTGACTCAACAATAAAAGTAAAAGAATGGTCCTTCAAAGAGGAAAGCATCGATTGCTGTATTCGTGCTAGAGCTTTTATTTTGAAAACATGAAACAATTTTGTCAACGGTAGTAATAAAGCATATGAGTTATGAAAATTATATCTTACAAGTTGCAAGCCTCACGCATAGTATACTAATAGTGCCCGCACCTCGTCCTACTTAACTTGGACTACCGGATCTTTGCATGCCATGTTTCAACCAAGTGTCACAAAGGGGTACCTCCATGCCGCCCGTACAAAGGTCCAAGGAGAATGCTCGCATTTCGGATTTCTCGCTTTTGATTATTCTCAACTTAGACATCCATACCGGGACAACATGGACAACAGATAATGGACTCCTCTTTAATGCATAAGCATGTAGCAAAGTTATTATTCTCATATGAGATTGAGGATATATGTCCAAAACTGAAACTTCCACCATGATTCATGGCTTTAGTTAGCGGCCCAATGTTCTTCTCTAACAATTTTGCATGCTCCAACCACTAAAATGATAGACCTTCAGACAAGACGGACATGCATAGCAACTCACATGATATTCAACAATAGTTGATGGCGTTCCCCAGAACATGGTTATCGCACAACAAGCAACTTAATAAAATATAAAGTGCATAAGTACATATTCAATACTACGATAGTTTTTAAGGCTATTTTGTCCCATGAGCTATATATTGCAAAGGTGAATGATGGAATTTTAAAGGTAGCACTCAAGCAATTTACTTTGGAATGGCGGGTAAATACCATGTAGTAGGTAGGTATGGTGGACACAAATGGCATAGTGGTTGGCTCAAGGATTTTGGATGCATGAGAAGTATTCCCTCTCGATACAAGGTTTAGGCTAGCAAGGTTATTTGAAGCAAACTCAAGGATGAACAAGTGCAGCGAGACTCACATAAAAGACATATTGTAAACATTATAAGACTCTACACTGTCTTCCTTGTTGTTCAAAACTCAATACTAGATATTATCTAGACCTTAGAGAAACCAAATATGCAAATCAAATTTTAGCAAGCTCTATGTATTTCTTCATTAATGGGTGCAAAGCATATGATGCAAGAGCTTAAACATGAGCACAACAATTGCCAAGTATCACATTATCCAAGACATTTTTAGAATTACTACATGTAGCATTTTCCAATTCCAACCATATAACAAATTAACGAAGAAGAAACTTCGCCTTGAACATTATGAGTAAAGCCTAAGGACACATGTGTCCATATGCAAAAGCGGAGCGTGTCTCTCTCCCACAAAGTGAATGCTAGGATCCATCTTATTCAAACAAAAACAAAACGAAAACAAACCGACGCTCCAAGTAAAGAACACCGGATGTGACTGAATAAAAATATAGTTTCAGGGGAGGAACCTGATGATGTTGTCGATGAAGAAGGGGATGCCTTGGGCATCCCCAAGCTTAGACGCTTGAGTCTTCTTAAAATATGCAGGGATGAACCACGGGGCATCCCCAAGCTTAGAGCTTTCACTCCTCTTGATCTTAGTATATCATTCTCCTCTCTTGACCCTTGAAAACTTCCTTCACACCAAACTTCAAGCAAACTCATTAGAGGGTTAGTGCATCATTAATAATTCACACATTCAGAGGTGACACAATCATTATTTTCACTTCTGGACATTGCATAATGCTACTGGACATTAATGGATCAAAGAAATAAATCCAACATAGCAAAAGAGGCAATGCGAAATAAAAGGCAGAATCTGTCAAAAACAGAACAGTCCGTAAAGACGAATTTATAAATGGCACCAGACTTGCTCAAATGGAAAAACTCAAAACTAATGAAAGTTGCGTACATATCTGAGGATCACGCTCGTAAATTGGCAGATTTTTTCGAATTTTCTACAGAGAATTATGCCCAGATTCGTGACAGACAGCAATGCTGTTTCTGTGCAGCAATCCCAAATATAACATCAACTTTGACATAGAAACTTTACTTGGCACAAAAACATGATAAGGAGAGGTTGCTACAGTAGTAAACAACTTCCAAGACTCAATAAAACAAAAAAATTGCTGTAGGTAAAAACATGGGTTGTCTCCCATAAGCGCTTTTCTTTAACGCCTTTCAGCTAGGCGCAGAAAGTGCAAATCAAGTATTATCGAGAGATGGTGTGTCAACCTTACCTTGGGCTTCATCTTTACCTTTCTTAATGTTTTTCTTTCCTTTTGGTTTAGGAAATATATGATTCCCCCCTGGTATAGAGGTGAATTTCAGAGTGCCTTCTCCCACATCAATGACTGCTCCCAATAATTTCAGCAAGGATCTTCCGAATATGATTTTTCCTGTTTCAATAATAAGATAATCAATGGATACTGTTCTTCCACGAATGGTTGTATGCACACCTGCAGCTATTCCCTTAGGAATTATGATAGAGTTATCAATAAGAGCTATTTCTTCTCCCCCTTTATCGACTCCCCAAAGTTTCAAAGATTTATAAATGTTTTCAGGCATAAGGCAAAATTCATACATAATATCACAATAGGCATGAAGAGTTCGATCACCGATGACAATTTTAACAGAAGGGTCCCATGATGAAGGTTTAGGATTCTCTAAGACTTGTTCAAGACGATTACGAACACAGTGATAATTATCATTTAAGCGAGATGTACTTATCTCGAGATTGTTCAATCTATTATGAATGCTAATAAGGGCTGAATCAAAGTTATTAGCTGAATCATGTGATGCAACCAATTTCTTTATGGCATTAAAAGCTTGATCCCCATTACAATGAAGGAAATCTCCTCCTACTAAAGTGTCCAAAGCATATCTATAGCGAACCATAAGACCAAAATAAAAATTACTAAGGAGCAAACTTAGAGTCATTTGAGGTTCAGTTTTACGATAAGAAGTAAAAATTCTAGACCAAGCATCCTTAAAACTCTCCTCATCCCCTTGCTTGAAAGTGAAAACTAAGTCTTCAGGTGAAGAAGTAACAGGTTCAGAGCTAGACATGATAATAAAAGTAACTAAATTTTTTTTTTGTATTTTAAATATAGAGTGCAGGACAATAAAGCAAACTAGATAGAGTAAATGCAAGTAACTAATTTTTTGTGTTTTTGATATAGAGAGCAAGACAATAAATAAAGTAAAACTAGCAACTAATTTTTTTGTATTTTGATTTAGTGCAGCAAACAAAGTAGTGAATAAAATAAAGCAAGACAAAAACAAAGTAAAGAGATTGAGAAGTGGAGACTCCCTTGCGCGTGTCTTGATCTCCCCGGCAACGGCGCCGAAAAAGTGCTTGATGCGCGTAGATGTACACGTCCGTTGGGAACCCCAAGAGGAAGGTATGATGCGCACGGTGGCAAGTTTTCCCTCAGTATGAAACCAAGGTTTAATCGAACCAGTAGGAGCCAAGAAGCACGTTGAAGGTTGATGGTCGCGAAATGTGATGCGGCGCAACACCGGGATTCCGGCGCCAACTAGAACCTGCACAACACAACCAAAGTACTTTGCCCCAACGAAACAGTGAGGTTGTCAATCTCACCTTGTGTAACAAAGGATTAAACGTATCGAGTGGAAGATGTTTGCAAAGAAAACAGTAAAACAAGTAGATTGTATGCTATGGAAAGAATAGGACCGGGTCCACAGTTCACTAGAGGTGTCTCTCCCATAAGATAAAAGCATGTTGGGTGAACAAATTGGGCAATTGACAAATAGAGAAAGGCATAACAATGCATATACATGACATGATAAATATAGTGAGATTTAATCCGGGCATTACGACAAAGAACATAGACCGCCATCCAACCGCATCTATGCCTAAAAAGTCCACCTTCAAGGTTATCGTCCGAACCCCTCCAGTATTAAGTTGCAAAGCAACGACAATTGCATTAAGTATTGTGCGTAATGTAATCAATAACTACATCCTTAGACATAGCATCAATGTTTTATCCCTAGTGGCACAAGACATCACAACCTTAGAACTTTCTGTCACTGTCCCAGGTATCAATGAAGGCATGAACCCACTATCGAGCATAATTACTCCCTCTTGGAGTTAAGAGTAAAAACTTGGCCAGAGCCTCTACTAATAACGAGAGCATGCAAGATCATAAACAACACATGAACAATAGATTGATAATCACCATAATCATAGTACTCTCTATCCATCGGATCCCGACAAACACAACATATAGAATTACATATAGATGATCTTGATCATGTTAGGCAGCTCACAAGATCTAACAATGAAGCACAACAAGGAGAAGACGACCATCTAGCTACTGCTATGGACCCATGGTCCAGGGGTGAACTACTCACTCATCACTCCGAGGCGATCATGGCGATGAAGAGTCCTCCGGAGATGATCCCTCTCGGTGCCTGAGGCGATCTCCGTAATCCCCCGAGATGGGATTGCGGCGGCGGCGTCGTAGGTTTTCCGTATCGTGGCTCTCGCGGGGTTTCGCGACGGGAGCTTTAAGCAGGCGGGTCAACGCGAGGGGGCCACACGAGGGCCCAGGGGGCAGGTCGGCGCGGGCTGGGCCGCGCCGGCCACCCTCTGGCCGCCTCGTGGCCCCACTTCGTTAGGTCTTCGGTCTTCCGAAGCTTCGTGCAAAAATAGGACCCCGGGCGAAAGTTTCGTCCAATTCCGAGAATATTTCTTTACTAGGATTTCAAACCAAAAACAAGAAAGAACTGGCCTTCGGCATCTTGTTAATAGGTTAGTTCCAGAAAATGCATAAATATGACATATAATGTGCATAAAACATGTAGGTATCATCAATAAAGTAGCATGGAACATAAGAAATTATCGATACGTTGGAGACGTATCACACGCAAGCAATTTACTTTGGAATGGCAGAAAAATACCACATATAGGTAGTTATGGTGGACACAAATGGCATGGGTTTTGGCTCAAGGTTTTTGGATGCACGAGAAGCATTTCCTCTCAGTACAAGGCTTTGGCTAGCAAGGTTGTTTGAAGAAAACACAAGTATGAACAGGTACAACAAAACTTACACAAGAACATATTGCAAGCATTATAAGACTCTAACTGTCTTCCTTATTGTTCAAACACTTTTACCAAAATATCTAGACCTTAGAGAGATCAATCATGCAAACCAAATTTAAACAAGCTCTACGGTAGTTCTTCACTAATAGATTTAAACTACATGATGCAAGAGCTTAAACATGATCTATGAGAGCTCAAAACAATTGCCAAGTATCAAATTATTCAAGACCATATGAAGCATTTTCTGATTCCAACCAAATAGCAATCAATCAGCGCTTTTCAACCTTCGCCATGAACATTAAAGCAAAACTAAGAACACCAGTGTTCAAATGAAAAAGCGGAGCGTGTCTCTCTCCAATACAAGGATTGCTGGGATCCAACTTTATTCAAACCAAAACAAAAATAAAATCAAACAGACGCTCCAAGTAAAGAACATAGGATGTGACGGAATAAAAATATAGTTTCACTAGAAGTGACCTGATAAGTTGTCGATGAAGAAGGGGATGCCTGGGCATCCCCAAGCTTAGACGCTTGAGTCTTCTTGAAATATGCTTGGGATGAACCACGGGGCATCCCCAAGCTTAAACTCTTCACTCTTCTTGATCACATTATATCACCCTCTTCTTGACCCTTGAAAACTTCCTTCACACCAAACTCAAAGCAATCTCATTTGAGGGTTAGTGCATAATCAAAAACTCACATGTTCAGTAAGGACACAATCATTCCCAACACTTCTGGACATTACCCAAGATTACTGAAATTTAATGGAGCAAAGAAATCCACTCAAACACAGTAAAAGAGGCAATGCGAAATAAAGGCAGAATCAAAATAGAACAGTCCGTAAAGACAATTTTTTTGAGGCACTTAACTTCAAAAAAACTCAAAACTAATGAAAGTTGCGTACATATCTGAGGATCACGATGAATTTTTTTTTGATTCCTACAGAGAGAAAACGCGAATTGTAACAGATAAGAAATCTGTTTCTGCAGAAATCCAAATCTAGCATCAACTTTCTATTAGAGACTTCACTTGGCACAAAAACATGATAAGGAGAGGTTGCTACAGTAGTAACAACTTCAAAGACTCAACAAAACAGTAGCAAAATAAAAACATGGGTTATCTTCCAAGAAGTGCTTTATAGCCATTTAAGCTCAGTAATTTTAATGATGCTCTCGCAAGAAATAAGAGTTGAAGCAAAAGAGAGCATCAAGAAGAAAATTCAAAACACATTTAAGCCTAACCCACTTCCTATGCATAGAAATCTTGTACACAAATAAATTCATAAAGAACAAGGTGACAAGCATAGGAAGATAAAACACGAGTAACTTCGAAATTCTCAACATAAAGAGGGGAAACTTAATATTATTAAGATGCATATAACCGTGTTTCCCTCTCTCATAATAACTTTCAGTAGCATCATTAACAAACTTAACAAAATAACTATCATATACAACATTCTTGTCATGAGCTACATGCATAAAATTATTACTCTCCACATAAGCATAATCAATTTTATTAGTTGTAGTGGGAGCAAATTCAATAAGATAGCTATCATTATTATTCTCATCACCATAATCATCATATATAGGAGGTAAAGTATCATCAAAGTAAATTTTCTCCTCCATGCTTGGGGGACTAAAAATATCATGCTCCTCAAAACCAGCTTCCCCAAGCTTAGAATTTTCCATAGCATTAGCAATAATGGTGTTCAAAGCATTCATACTAATAACATTGCCATTAGCATGCATATAAAGCTCCATAGGTTTTTTAATTTTCTCTTCAAACACCTCATGTCCTAACTCAAGATAAATACTATAAAGATCTCTAATATTTTTGTTGTTTTCCATTAAGCCTAACTAGTGAAATAAAAACAAGAAACAAAAAGATGCAATTGCAGAATCTAAAGGAGATAGCTTCGAGCACTCACACACCGGCAACAGTGCTAGGAAATAGCTTAGTAGCCGGAGGATGTGAATACCTTTACCTTACCTCCCGGCAACACAAGAAAATAGCTTGATGTCTACTCACGCTTCTATTCCTGTGAGACAGGGCCTCCAAGAGCAGAGGTTTGTAGAACAACAGCAAGTTTCCCTTAAGTGGATCACCCAAGGTTTATCAAACTCAGGGAGGTAGAGGTCAAAGATATTCCTCTCAAGCAACCCTGCAATTAAGATACAAGAAATCTCTTGTGTCCCCAACACACCTAATACACTTGTCAGATGTATAGGTGCACTAGTTCGGCGAAGAGATAGTAAAATGCAAGTGATATGGATGAATATGAGTGGTAATAACAATCTGAAATAAATATGGCAGCAAGTAAACATGCAGTAGAACAGTAAATACACGGTGATTCGATATTTGGAAACAAGGCCTAGGGATCCTACTTTCACTAGTGGACACTCTCAACAATGATCACATAATAAATAAATAACTTCTCCTCACTTGTGCTTCTTTCAAACACTCTCTTGTTGGATAACAAACACCATTCATTGTGTAGGGATACAAGAGCTCCCTCAAGGAGTAAACAAGCTCCACAACATCCGGAGTTCATATTTAAGTAACCTCTAGAGTGCATAATAGACCGTTGCAATTTAGACCGAGTACTAACATAGCATACACACTGTCACCAATAGCTATGAAAGGGGGAATAGATCACATCAATACTATCATAGTAATAGTTAACTTCATAATCTACAAGAGATTACAATCATAACCTACGCCAAGTACTACATGATGTACACACTGTCACATTTACATCATGGAGGAGGAATAGACTACTTTAATAACATCACTAGAGTAGCACATAGATTAATAGTGATACAAAGCTCATGATCACATAAAGATCACACCATGGGAGAGAGAGATGAACCACATAGCTACCGGTAGAGCCCTTAGCCTCGGGGGAGAACTACTCCTCCTCATCATGGGAGACAAGAACGGCGATGAAGATGGCGGTGGTGTCGATGGAGATGACTGGGGCAACCCGTCCCGGCGGCGTTTAACGAGACTTCTCCCCCGTACTTGGCTTCGCGATGGCGGCTGCGTAACTTTCCCGTATCGTGGCTTGATGATTTAGGGTTTTCGCGACAGAGATGATATATAGGCGGAAGGGCAGCCTCGGAGGGGTCCCGAGGGGCCCACACCATAGGGGGCGCGCCCCCCCTTGGCCGCGCCGCCATGTGGGGTGGGGCCCCCTTGGCCCCCCTTCGGCACTTCTCTGGCTCTCTGGGTCCGTCTCGGTAAAATAGAAGGTTTGGCTTTTGTTTCATCCAATTCCGAGAATATTTCCTGTAGGATTTCTGAAACCAAAAACAACAGAAAACAGGAACTGGCGCTTCGACATCTTGTTAATAGGTTAGTACCGGAAAATGCATCAAAATGATATAAAGTATGAATAAAACATGTAGGTATTGTCATAAAACTAGCATGGAACATCAGAAATTATAGATACGTTGGAGACGTATCATCTCGCAACAACAATATTCCTGGGATTGCGATGTATGACATAATAGGCATCTGGACTTATAAATCCGGGTGTTGACAACATTCTTACAAGACAATCCGTAAGAGTTTTTAATTGCCTATTCACCCCCCCTCTAGGCGACATCTCGATCTTTCACACCCCTCACCTCTCCTCTCCTCCCTGAGTCTCCTAGAGCTCTTGCTGCACCACATTAGTCACCCAGTTGCCGAATTTGATCGGAGTTGCCGCGGCAGTAGCTCGAGGGAGAAGGCGATTGCGACCCCCCTCAGCACCTCCTGCGACCCTCCCTCGACTTGTCGTCGTCTCCGCCGCCGATTGCCCGCCTCGCCAACCTCGCTGGACGCCGGTAAGCCCCCTATCGCAACCCCTCTGCCGCCAGTAGGGTTTGCTCTCCGGCGAGCCCCGTCGAGGAAGGTGACGACCCTCAGCCACTCGATTTGCTTTTAATCCGACGGCTCACATCGATGCGTACCGCTTTGGGTTTAAACAGCCGCTGACAGGTGGGTCCCTCCCTGTCAGGCAGCCCACTGCGCACTGGCGCGTAGCTGAGCCGGCCCAATTCTTTTCCCGCGCGAGCCCACGTATTTGAATTTGGTTTAAATAGTTTAATTCAAATCCAATACTGGTGTTGTGTTCAAAATTGAATAACTTCAAATCTACTGAGCCAAATTTGATGAATTTTATATTGTTGGAAAGCTTAGGAAATTCTCTAAACAACTACAATGGTCTCAACCCTAGATTCATTGTAGAATTCATGTAGTAAAAATAACAAGGCAGGGCCTTTTCAAACTTCAAACATTTATTAAAAATCAACCATAAATGATTTTGAGTTGATTCCAACTCTCAAAAATCACATTTCATATTGTCTATCTGAATATGTAAAAATATGACATGGTTGCTTCATATAATCATGGGCTAGAATAAATAATGGCTATGTGGCTATTTCTAGTCCATTTAAATTGCCCCAAATTAATTAATTAAATAGTATGAGAGGCATCCTCTCATTTAAATCTTTGTCTCAAGTATTTCAACATGAGGTATTGACCTTGGTCTTTATAATCTCATATGGTATTACTTGGTGATAATAAATTATTAATAAGGTAGTGTTAAATTGCATGAGGTATAATACCTCATTTAAATCATTTTCCCAAATGATAAAGATGAAGTGTTGACCTTGGTCAACATGTGATCATACCTTATTATTTGAGGAGATTAAATCTTAACAAGATTCATTGAGAGGAAATTATTTCTCCAAAGAACTAAATAGAAACCCTAATAAATATTTTCAATGAGAGGAAATTATTTTTCTTAAAAAGAAAACAAAGCCACCCACCATATGAATAATGATGTGATGCTAGAATAGCTTGTGTGAACCATTTGTGTGCTTAGTCTAGCCCTTAAGATTTGTTTGGTGATTGTATACCTCGTATTCGTTTATAGACGCTAGTACCGAGGAATACCAGGAGGAGGAGGTCTACTTTGAAGAAGAAGAAGAGAACTTTGACCAGTGTACCAATCAAGGCAAGCTATATTATTGCAAGCTATTACTACTACAAGATATTACCATGAGCAAGCTATACTCTTGCAAGCTACCTTAGTGCAAAGCTCTACTAGAGCAAGGCACTCTTACATAATACTTTATGCTTAATGATCCCAACCCAAGTTTTTTACTTTACAAGTGTTTGACTTTGGTTTATCAAGGTTTATTTTTGATTCATGATTCACTTGGTCTAGATATAGAGTAGTACAAGAGCATCAAATCTAGCCTAAAGCAATACAAGCTAGTTATCACCCCTCATGATTAGTTGCTAGTGCTAAAACTAAAATTGACTACTCTAGATGGGAACATGTGAAATGAAATGACTTTGAAAACCTTGGAATGATGAGTCATTCTATTGAAATATTTTGAAGGTGAATGTGACTTAAATGACCTGATGAATTTGATAAAAACTGATGATTGGGTTCGGATGCGATACCATTCCAATTATACAAGTGCCCCCATAATACCTGATTATGGGTAGGGCTTAACTGGAAGTTTATGTATTTTAGTATGGGTTCCCTCTAAACAAGCGTCATAGGGGTTATGCCGAGGCTGCCTCCGTTGAAAGTGAAATGACGTGAATGTCCGGCCCAAGCCCTGTGCAGTTCTCAGGTTGACGGTTTGTCTTCACTGGGAGGCCAAGCTCATGGGGAGAGGTGCATATACTAGGATATGTAAGTGAAAGGTTATGGTTGATGATCCGCATACTGAGTTATGATTATTCAGGGTTATCCCTGACGGATGTAATCAAAAGTTGTGGCACAAGTGTACAACCTCTGCAGAGTGTAAAACTATTGGAATAGTCGTGTCCACGGTTACAGACGATTGGAAAGGCCATACTGTTCCGTCATCAGACCATTTTTAAAATTGTGACATGTGAAGGGTGACTTGTGACTTGAGCTTGAAAGGTGAATTTGACATGAATCACAACAGAGTTGTGGGAATGACACTAATGTTCCCACTTGAGTTAGTTAGGCAAACAAAGAGTCTTTTACTAGTAAGTGCTTATGAAATAAAACTGACTTTATGCAAATGAACCTAGAGCTTAGAACCCCCTTTACTATAGTTGAAAGTGCTTACACTAGTATTAGTTTGCGAGTACTTTAAAGTACTCATGGCTGTGTCCCTGGCTATTCAAATGGCCAGACTATGAAGAGGAGTACCAGAACCAAGAAGATGGACAGCAGGACGTCTATGACAACTAGGACTACTCTCGACGTCAAGCGTTGCCTGTGGAAGATGGACCGCAACTACGTTTCTTCCTGTGTGTTTTGTATTTGATCATTAGATCAACTATGTTGTAAGTGGATCATGTGATCCCTTGTTGTAAGACGATTATGGTTTGTAATGAATGATGTTCTGTGATATCAATCTATTATGTCTCGCAAAAACAATATTCCTGGGATTGCGAGGTATGGCATAATAGGCATCTGGACTTAAAAATCCGGGTGTTGACAGCTAGTAGCGCTCCAACGCCATCCCGCTCCTTTGTGCCTCCACAAACGGAGGGTGCCCGCGCGGGGCAAGTCGCTCATGGAGCTCCTCCTCCACCTCCGCGTCCTCCTCGCCCTCAGGGTGTTAAAGCGGAAAGCGCTCGCGCCGCTCCTACGCTCAAGGGGGCTTCCCATGGCGCCTCCTCGCCGCACGTCGATGAAAGCTACCAAGAGATACAACGAGCGCCTGAGGACGCTCGCGTGGCTTTCGAGCGCCGGCCTGAGCGCCAGATCCACACTGTCCAGGACATCGCCGAGGCAGGCCGCAACGCTTGTGCCGCGGGCACCCCTACATACAGCGGTGGCTGCCTCGCTCTTGTCAAGGACATGCGCTACGTCATGTGGCCGCACCCAGGCCTGCCCGCACAACGACATCACCAACGCTCTCGAGTTTCTGCAGCTCTACACCGTGGGCATTCATGCCGCGCGTGGTGACCACCGCATCATGGCCAACTGGTTCCCCATGGCCCTCAAGGAAGCGGATCGTGCATGGCTGATGAACCTCCCCGTGGAGTCCATCTCCATGTGGGACGATCTCTGCACAATTCGTCGCCAACTTCATGGCCACCTACGAGTGCCCATGCTTCGAAGAACGACCTCAACAAGCGCTTCAGCCATATCCGCAACAAGGATTCCCAAGATCTCCAAACGGGAAATCATCTCCGCGGGAGTCACTGACGTCAAGACGAGGGAGAAGGTCTCTGTCAATGACGATCTGGACTTTGTGATCAGGCTCTTCGAGATCGCTGATAGATGCGCCAAGGCTGAGGAGGGACGACTGTTTATCCACGACGCGCCTGAAGCGGCTCCCGTTGCCCCTCCTTCCAAGAGCAAGGCCAATATGAGTACAAGCGCAAGGAACCGACCATCCTCACGGCGGAGCCTAAGCAGAAACACCGATGCGAGGACCGCGCCGAGGAGAGCAATGACGACCATCCGTACTACATACTTCATAAGAAGCGCACCCATAACACTGAAGACCGCTACGAGCTCAAGAAGTTCCATGAGGACCAGACAAACAGCAGGAAGCGTGGAAATTGTCGTTGCTACGACCGTGGAGGTGGCCGTGCCGGTGGCCGTTTCGGTGCTCATGGCGAGAACAACCAAAAGGAGAACTGCCAGCAACCTCCTCACAAGGCAAATGCTCAACAACAACAACCTTTTTCGTGTTAGGTTGCTGCCAAACTGCACCTTTTGCTTCTCTGTTCTCCTTCGAGGGAATTTAACATTTGTGTGTTTCATAAACACGGAATATTCTGTCGGTGGGAGGCGATGTTTCTGCTAATAGCGACGTGCTTGTGGTGACTTTGTTAATTTCAAGACCCGCTCTGGTGGCTCGGTCTTTTGGAGCCGGAGGTGCTCATATAGGTAGTGCGTGCGTGTGTGCGTTCATGGGGTGACCGTATATGCATGTATATGAGCGTTTGCATTTTTTACCATGTTTCTAGAAAAAGTATCGGTACCCAAGGTAGTCGGAGTCGGGATTCAGAGTTGAGTTGATTTTCGTCGGGCAGAATCGAGTCGTAGTATCGAATCGTAGAATCTGGGATCCTACCATACTTACTCAGAGAAGATATTTTTAGCAAGCACGAAGTTTGTTTAATAGTATAATGAAGATAAAATAATAATCCATAAAGTTTCTAGCAATAACATTCTAGCGATAGATCATTTGAGATTTGGTAGGTAAATAAAGGGTACTGAAGCAAGTGAAAATGGCTTGAGATGTTTAAGTAGTATCCCTGTAAGCTTGCGGATGGGGAAAGTAAAAAGTTAGTAGAATCGAAAAATCCATAGAAAAGATCGAGATTCTACATTAGAGTGTGGATTTGTTGCCACCCGGTGGCAATGCCCCCCCACTAGCTACCGTCAGATGTTGTGCTTGAGATTCGTTCTACAGTGGCTAACCCCCTCTAGATCGCATTTATGATCGCGTGCGAACCTAATTAGCTCCTAATTTCACGTTGATATGCAGCAGGGGCAGAGGTGCAGCGGCAAAAACGGCCTGCTGAGTTTCCAGGCCACCATGCATGCATGCATGGCCTCCTCGATTCCTTCCCTGACCTCGTCTGTATGCGTCTTGTCCCACATCTGTATCTGTCGCATTTATCTCTATCGCTGGTAGCGTTCTGGTCTCCTTGATTCCTTCCCAGAGCTCAACGATGATGGATGTGAGCAGTGGCGGCGCCAGGAAATGGCGCCTGGGTATTCCGCCCAAAAATTTTTTTTGCTCTAAATGTAGTATATGAATCAAACACCCCAATACTATCAATATATGAATAAAACAACACTACCACATTTCTTTTTCTACAGTAAAATAAGAAGAAACAGAAAATTAAAAACTTGAATCTACAAAGCTAGTAGGAGTGGATGATTTCTCTAGGAAGCAGCCAATGAAGCACATCAAGCAATGAACAAATTTGGGGGCAAAGAACTGAGGAAATCGGCCGTACCTTCAGCGCTGCTCGCGGGTGAAGGGGTGCGGGTCGGTGGGGGGCGGGGCGCACCAAGTTCAAGGAAACGCGGCACCCTGTTTACCGCGGGGTGCGGCGCCGCGGCAACGCCGGCCGGTGGGTGCGCGAGGTGCACGTCCCCGGCCAGCGCGGCGAGCGGCTCTGGCTCGGTACCTACCTCACTGCCGAGTCAGCCGCGCGAGCTCACGACGCCACGGGAGGAGGGGTGCGGGTTAATGGGGGGCGGGGCCGAGGCGGCGCCGCGCTGCGGGCGCGGGGCCGTCGCCTGCTGCTCCGGGCTGCATCGCCGGCGGCGGTCGTGGGGCGTGGGGCGTGCGTGCTGTGAGGTGCGAGCGAAAGGGGATTGCGTGCGTGCAATCGATGGCTTGGTTTCTGCCTTGTTGGGCTGGGCCAAATAGCCACATTTTTTTTCCAGTCAAAATCTTGGGTATTCCAGGGAAGACAGGGGAATACCCCAGCGCCGTCCATGGATGTGAGGACGGCCAGCGCGCGTCCTTCCTCCATGCATGGCGAGCCAAGTATGGCTGCGTTGCCGACATACTCAAGGTGGTGCTGGGGGTACCTGTGCCCTGCCCGTGGCGCGGCAGAGGCGCCGCTGCCAGCTGGCACGCAGAGCCGCGACACCGCCCAGCGGCACCGTCAAACGCACCCATTGGATGCGCGCACCGGTACTCGCCCCATACAGCGCGACCGTGTTGACATGTTGCGCAGTCGTCCGTGACGGCGCGTGGGGCGGCTCAGCCGGCTCGGAGGATGTGGTGGACAGGCGCCAGGTGCTGCAGCCTAGGGCGCTGGCCTCCCAGGCCGCTCAATCACGCAGCGCACTGGCCGTGTCGCTCCAGGTCGAAAGACGCGACGCGCGGACGGTGGTGGTGCCCTTTCCTTGGCGCGCCACATGAACAGTGACGATCGCCGCCGGCGCGGAGCTGATGCACAGGTGATGCCTCCTCTAACGACCATGCGGGGGTGAGCTGGCGCGGAGGCCGGCGCGTAGCGCCTGTGTCTTCCCATGCACCACTAAGGTGGAGAGGCGGCACTAGCGCTCCAAAACGCGCTGGTTGGCATGCTCGTGGGCGAACGCGCCGATATGCTTCTCCGACGGACATCGCTGAAGCTATCAAGCCCTGCTACAACTTGCTGACCAAGGTCTCTCCGTACATCACCATGGCCTGAAGAAATTCGATGGAATAATCTCCCTTTGAATGATACATCATAGACTGATCGATGATCATAGCTAAGCACGCGCCAGGATGTGCTCATGGGGGAAGAGGTCGTCGGCTGAATGTGCCTGCACAAGCCAGGAGCACTGCACTGTGGACTGCGAAACTGGACTGGTTGCCTCCATGGAGTGTGCACTCCCGCTCCAAGATCTTCACCTCACAGTGACATCATATTGAGGAACCTGCTCCTTCCATCACACGCCCAAGAATGAAAAACAAATCTGTTGGCCAGCATGGAGGCGGTAGACACCGACGGCCACGACGAGGGCCTCCGCGCCGAATTTCCAGTGTATGTGCGGCAGATTGACGGCGGCGACGAGCGCCGCCATGCCCAACGGCTTGTGCGGCGGCGGCGAGGGATACGACGCCGAGCATAGGGGGGCCACCAGTTTTGCCACCATTCATCTCGTGGGGAGCGATGCCGGGAGCTACAGAGACGAGAGGAATCGACCGACCTCGAGGTCTCCCATGCAAAGGGAAAAGCAAGCGGTTGGGAAAAAATGGCATTGACATGAATAGTTCGATAGTTGTAGCTCGGTCACAGTGACATGAGCAAAGTAGTACTCTCTCTCTCCCAATTTTCAAACACGACATGGTGATAGACTTTGACTAAGCAGTCCACCCTGAACAAACCTGCCACTCTCTGGTCTGTAACACTGCCATAGCTGTGCAGTCCGGGCAGCAGGTTTGTAGGGTGTGCAGGTAATTAGCAGCATAGGTGATAGTTTGTTTGCATTGCAGTGAGAATCTCCAAGGTAGATCGGACGGTAGCTGGCTGGGGGCAGTGCCACCGGGTGGCAACACTATATTTTGCTTCTACATTATTGTAAAGGATTCTATGATTTGTATCGGGACTCAACATGGATTCTACCCGATTGGGATTCATAGTGAGATTTGGATCGATACGGTGATGTAAGATTATCAAATTGTAGGATTCCGGTAGTAGGATCGGGATTCTTACTACCTTGTCGGTACCTGAGAATTAGCAATTTTTTTTATTAAATGCGCCCAAAAGATTTAACCCATTCTATTAACTAAGAATTTTTTTGAAAAAAGTAAAAGTTAAATTACAACGGAAGTGCTCTCCAGACATTAGTTTACTTATTAAACCTTTTGCTCCCACGATCACCTAGAAACAAGCCTCTTTCTTAATCATGTCCAAGATGATCGAAGGGGGCCATGCTTGTCATGGAATACTCCTGTGTTTCATTCATATCAAATTGCCCAAGAAAAGAGAAATTCGAGGAAAGCCACACTTTACGGTTTGGAGTTGAGGCACCCTTCATCTTGAACCGCCAACTCTCACTAGAGAGGCCCGTCCATTGTTGGGCATCGAGAGCATGCAGGCCAATCCAATCTTTGATGAAACCCCAAACACGAGCGGCTTAGCGGCAATTAACAAGTATGCCAATGATTGTTTCCTGGGCTCTCTTGCAAAGGGGGCAAACTCCGCAAATATGCCAACCATGCTTGCGCGCTAGCTGATCGGCCATACATTCATTATTTTGAATTGCAAGCCAAATGAAGAAGTTTATGGTTCAAGGTTTTTAAACCTTTCACACCATACAATTCATGTTTGTGGATCTTGCTCCTATGAATTGCATTTTGTAAACCGAGACCGCCGTGTATTGTCCATTTGGGAATAAATATTTCAGCTGTAATGATGTTGCAACATATGTGTTTGTGAGTGAATACTCCAAGATTTTTAACAATATGCTTTGTGTGTTTTTCAATGAAGCAAAAATGAACCCAAATTTTCCGAAAAAGGATCAGGTAAGTTAATGATGATACAAATACTTAGGCTTCTCCACGCCGAAGTATAAAAACATTACTACCTTACTACACAACTATAGTATGTTTCTTTAAAGGATGAAAAAAACCATTTTCATTATCTAACAAGAAGATATTTGTCTGGTTAACTAGAGTGGCCATTCGCTAGCCGATGCAGGAGCATGAGGTGGTGCCCCCGACTATCGTGTCTAGTTGTCGATGTAAAACCTAGAAGATCCGCCAGAGTGCCAGGGATCCGTGGCTGCCGTTTGTGCATCACAATCAACGCCACAACATGCATGATTGCCGCCCTGGCGACCTAGATGACTGACCGGCTTGAGGTTAGGCGTAAGGAAGTGTCGGCGGCGTACTACAACACCATCACCATGCACGGCTCCATCGACGACGATGATGACTTGGACAACATCATTTTTGAACGATATGTAGATCTAGGGCTAGATTTAGTACTGTTTCTTTCAAATTTTATAAAACAATTCAAAAAAAATGAATGAAGATCCTTAAGTTTGTTTAAATTTATCTTCTTAGATTTTCATTTTGAAAAAAGATACTAGAAGCACCCCTCGAGGCGGCCGCCCCAATAAATTAACATGCGCATGGATGCCCAGAAATACATGATGTATGAATTTTAGTACTAGCAATTTTAATACTGCAGTGCTTTCTCCGTTCTTATGGCAGATTTAATTAAAATATAGGCTGAAATATATCTACATCTACATGTATAATTAAAATATAGGCTGAAATATATCTACATGTAGTATTAAATTTGCAACATGTAGTATTCAGAACCGAATATGTTTTCTTTCGAAAATCTTTTGAACCGAGTAACATTGGAAATAGTACGTCAGGTGGGCACAGTTGAATCGAAAAAAAAGTAAACACGCACGAGGCTTGCACCCTACTCTCCCCCCTCGCTTCATCAGATTCAGATCCATGTCCATGCCACTTCTGTGAGCACCTCCACCTCCATCTCCACCCTCCCCCCATTCACTCCCTCCCTCCCCCGCGAGATCACGACTCGCGCCACCGCACTCCGCCGCCCTTCTCCCTGCCTCGCCGTTTCGGGCGCCCACCCCGTGCGCGCGTCGGTTCACCGCAGTAGCGGCTATGGCGCAGCCGCTCGTCGTGAAGAAGGACGACGACATGGACGAGGAAGGTACGCACGCTCTAGCGCAATGGAACTCTCTCCTCTCTATCTTCGCCTCTCTATCTCTGCGTGCCCGGATCTGCCGCCGCCGAACCCTAGATCTGGCCCCAAGATCGCCGCTCCCATGGCCGCGCCCAGCGTAATGTGCTGGGATTGAACGCTTGTTTGCTTTGCCGCAGAGTACTACTCGCCATTCCTCGGCATCGAGAAGGGCGCCGTCCTGCAGGAGGCCCGCGTCTTCAACGACCCCCAGCTCGACGCCCGCCGATGCTGCCAGGTAGGTGCTTGCCTAATTCCTCGTTCGCTGGATCTCACGTCTCAACCTCACCTACCCCCCTTCCACTTTCACTTAATCGCATGCTTACTGATGCAATTCCGTCTATCTATCGCTATAGGTGATCACCAAGCTTCTGTACCTGCTCAACCAGGGCGACACCTTCACCAAGGTACGCATGTCATTCTGTTGTGCTAGTTCCAGAACAACACATGCTCTTGAATAGGTACCTCAATGTGGATTGTTTTGTAGGTTGAGGCAACAGAGGTCTTCTTCGCAACCACCAAGTTGTTTCAGTCCAAGGATGCAGGCCTTAGAAGGATGGTGTACCTAATGATCAAGGAACTCTCGCCGTCAGCGGACGAGGTATGTCACTAGTGCCTCCAAATATACAGTTATTTGCTTTTTCTGGGCTCTCATCGTGATTGCATCTGCGTTTCCTTGGGTTTAGGTTATTATCGTCACAAGTTCCCTGATGAAAGACATGAATAGCAAGACGGATATGTATCGTGCCAATGCTATAAGAGTTCTTTGCCGCATCATCGATTCTACTCTTCTCACCCAAATCGAGAGGTATTTGAAGCAAGCTATCGTTGACAAGAACCCAGTCGTTGCCAGTGCCGCTCTTGTTAGTGGTATCTACCTGCTTCAGGTGCGTGCTACCATTTAATCTCTGCATTTATGCAATTCAAGGCTACTGCCAGCTACGGATTCTCACCAATGTTTCTTCATATATTCTTTAAATCCAAACAGACAAGTCCGGAAGTTGTCAAAAGATGGAGCAATGAGGTTCAGGAGGCTGTGCAGTCCAGAGCTGCTCTTGTTCAATTTCATGCCCTTGCTCTTCTTCACCAAGTGAGTTCCACATTTTGTGCTTCTTTCAACTAGTAGTGGCGTTACATGCTTCCCAAATGAATTAAGCTACATGCATACACATTCACCTGTTTGAAACAAGCTATACTATTCCTGCCTACTCCCTTGAGAACATGCTATGCAAGTAGCACAATCTTTGAAACATGATATAATAGGTGAAAAACATGCTATACTAAGTACCCTCCCAAAGAAAAGCTATATCTCTTGAAAACATGATATACTGCTGCTGGTTCTCCCATTCAATGTCATTCGACATTTTGTTTGATTTCTGCCTTCTGGGCTTTCTCAACTTACTACATTTCATTCTAAATTGCAGATTAGACAAAATGACCGCTTGGCTGTCAGCAAGCTTGTCAGTAGTCTGACTAGGGGTTCAGTTCGCTCACCTCTGGCTCAGTGCCTACTTATTCGGTACACTAGCCAGGTACTTATTTCTGATTCTTGCATTCTGCAGAATTGTAAATTGATAGATATCTGAAATATGAGTGTTATCAACAGGTTATTAGAGAGTCGGGCATGAATACGCAAGGAGGAGATCGCCCTTTCTTTGATTTCCTGGAGTCCTGTCTGCGTAACAAAGCTGAAATGGTCATACTTGAGGCTGCACGAGCAATAACTGATTTAAATGGTGTCACCAGCCGTGAGCTTACACCTGCTATCACTGTTCTGCAATTGTTCTTAAGTTCATCCAAACCTGTGCTTCGATTTGCTGCTGTTCGCACACTTAATAAGGTTAGTTTGTTCATGCTAGTTTGATATATTGTCCAGTTGTTCTCTGAGCATTTAGTTCCCTACCAATCACAATGGTCTACCATACGAAAACTTGCCCATGTAGGGAAGAATCATGCCAGCAGCTTGATTTTGACAAGTTCTAAAACTTTTGCCCGTAGTGCCATATTTTTTTACCTTTCCGATATTAATGCCATTGATAGTGCAGGCAAAGTTAAATGTGGGAAAGCTCAAGTTATTACAATACTGTTTTTAATGTAGGCTGGCACCAGAATTTTGTTTTATTTACGGGTCTGCATTCTTGTTACTACCTTGCTATCTTTCCTTGCTGATCCCTATTAGTGATCCAGTGTTCATTTGATACTTCATAGGTTGCGTCAACTCATCCATTGGCCGTTACAAACTGTAACATAGATATGGAGAGTTTAATATCTGATCAGAACAGGAGTATTGCAACACTGGCGATCACCACACTGCTCAAGACGGGCAATGAATCAAGCGTTGACCGTTTAATGAAACAGATGACAAACTTTATGTCAGATATAGCTGATGAATTCAAGATTGTTGTTGTAGAAGCAATAAGATCCCTGTGCTTGAAGTTCCCGCTGAAATATCGCTCGCTGTATGTACCACATGTTCCTAATATTTCTGAAGAAGAATTAGAACTGATTCGTCACCAGTGCTTTAACATCTGTACATGTTGGCAGGATGAACTTTTTGAGCAATATCCTACGTGAAGAGGGCGGTTTTGACTACAAGAAAGCTATAGTTGATTCAATTATCATACTCATTAGAGATATTCCTGATGCTAAAGAAAGCGGGTTATTTCACTTATGTGAATTTATAGAGGACTGTGAGTTCACATATCTGTCCACTCAGGTGAGTGCCAATACATCCTTTCTTCGCGTGTAATGTGTAAACTAACGGCAAAGATATTGTAACCCTAGCATGTCCTAATTTTGTCGTTGTTTAATTCTGTACCTTCTGCAATCTAGATACTGAGATTTCCTTCTTGAGAAGTAAAAAATACAAGCCACCTAACCTGAAAACTATAGGTAGCATGACAATTTTGCTTAGTTTACTACATTGCTCAGAATCAATTATTATCATAGGCAACATAAAATAATTTTAAATGCTTTTAAGGCTCAGTTTGTGGTTGCCAAGCTGCCTGTGCTGAACTTATTTTGTATTTGTAATGTGCTGTGAAAAAATAGCCAATGCTGTAAGAAGCAGTTGGTTAAACAGACAGTAAAATAGGCAATAACCTGTTGGAATTTTGATAAGTTAGAATAATCCACCATAACAAAGAATATGCGTTAAGTAAATTACTCTTTATGTAGAAGCAGTTTGCATCATACCACAAAATGACATGATAATTTACTAAATTCTAATGGAATTGATGTTTTTTTTTATCTTGCAACAGATCCTTCACTTTTTGGGAAATGAAGGCCCAAAGACATCAGATCCTAGTAAATACATACGGTACATATACAATAGGGTGATACTTGAAAATGCTACTGTTCGAGCTAGTGCTGTGAGTACATTGGCAAAGTTTGGCGCTTTGGTTGACGCACTTAAGG
Source organism: Lolium multiflorum (assembly GCA_030979885.1). Classification (NCBI taxonomy): domain Eukaryota; kingdom Viridiplantae; phylum Streptophyta; class Magnoliopsida; order Poales; family Poaceae; genus Lolium; species Lolium multiflorum. The sequence continues at coordinate 145,487,436 of CM061748.1, forward strand.
TACTTCAACAGATATATACTTTGTTATACTCCCTACGTCCCATATTATAAGATGTTATTACAACCAAGAGACGAAGGTAATAACACCTTATAACATGAGACAGGGAGTACTTCAATGCAATGTTTGCCTTTTTCTCCTTTTAGCTTGTAAGTTGTGTTACACTAACATTCTTAATTGCAGCCTCGCATATTTGTTCTTTTGAGGCGTTGCCTTTTTGACGGTGATGATGAGGTCAGTGAGAATTTTCACTCAAGAGGATAAATTATCTCCTTTTCTGTATATTTTAGTTGTCCTTTTCACTTTGGATTGTTTTTGTTTTGCTTCCTCCTTGTGCATTGGCAGCTTCATCTGTGTGAATACTAGATTGTGAAATAAACTGAGTATTATATTCAAACAAAAGGACTAATCGAACTATGCATTCCTGTCAATAGCCCTGTTCTTCTCTGACATCTGCTATACTCTTTTTCTCCTTTTTTAGGTGCGTGACAGAGCAACACTTTACATCAAATTGCTTGATGGGGAAGCTACTGTTGGTGAGACAGAGAAGGATGTGACTGATTTTCTCTTTGGTTCGCTTGATGTTCCACTAGTTAACTTGGAGGCCAGCCTGCGGAATTATGTAAGCATGCCAGCATTATTACAGTTTTAACCATCGATTTGATCCTTATTTATTGTAATATATTGGCAGGAACCATCAGAGGTACCTTTTGATATTTCATCTGTACCCAAGGAAACAAAATCACAACCCCTTGCTGAGAAAAAGGCCGCGGGCAAGAAATCAACAGGTCCAGCATCTGCTGTCAATGGCCCTGTTCCTACCATTGATGCATCCTATGAGAAGCTTCTTTCATCCATACCTGAGTTTGCTAGTTTTGGAAAACTCTTTAAGGTCGGTATGGTTTTTTCCTTTCCACGAAAGACAAGCAGATGCACTGAGGGTTCTAGTACTTGTTTGATAATAATTGTAATATTCTTTCTTCCAGTCATCAGCACCTGTTGAATTGACTGAAGCCGAGACTGAATATTCAGTCAATGTCGTGAAGCACATCTATGATGGCCATGTTGTGCTCCAATACAATTGTACAAACACAATACCTGAACAGCTGCTTGAAGAGGTAAGTAACTTCTTCCATACCTAGTTTCCTATAAATGCAGTATGCAAATATGTATTTTCTTGTGCTTGCGTCTTTGTAACTCTTGTACTTCAGGTTGTGGTCTTTGTTGATGCTTCTGAGGCAGATGAATTTTCAGAAGTTGCATCGAAACCTTTAAGATCCTTACCCTATGACTCCCCTGGGCAGACCTTTGTGGCCTTTGAAAAGCCAGAAGGTGTCCTGGCCACCGGGAAGTTCTCAAATATATTGAAATTCATTGTTAAAGAGGTATTTGCTTGTACTACTCCCTCCCTGTTATTGAATATTATCTTAATTAAGCACCCTTCAGTTAATATTTCATGTCAAGTTTAGTGTTCTTGGTCAAATAAAACATGCTTCTCTCATAATTTATCTGTAGAAATCAGTGCTTTATAATTTATGCTGTTTCACTTTTGATTTAGTTGGTACACTAGCATTTGCTTTCAGAAACAATATCCCACCCATATGTTCCCTCATGTAGGGGTCGACTTTATTAGCATACTGTGCGCTCTTTGGGTCCTTTAGTTTGCCCTTTAGATTTCCTTTCTTGGTTCTGTTCTTATATTTACCCTTTTATCAAACTTAAGATTTTATTTTTTAACCTACAAGTATGTTAAAATGTATTTAACATATCTTCTAAACAATAAGTGCTTTAGTTCTGTCAGCATTTCTGTCTGTAGATCATACATATTCTCCTATTCTTTTAGGATAAGGTCAAATTGTCAGTTTGGTACTTGGGTGTGCTTGTACATGTATTAGACATGACCTATCTGCCTCTGGAATGTTCTTATCGTGTTAATCATACGTTATAACAAATTTCCAATTCAATGCGCCACATTGAACAATGCTTTTACACCATTTGTGCTACATTTCAGGTTGATTCGTCCACAGGTGAAGCTGAGGATGATGGTGTTGAGGATGAGTATCAGCTAGAAGATTTTGAAATTATTTCTGCTGATTACATGTTGAAGGTGGGGGTTTCGAACTTCCGAAATGCCTGGGAAAGCATGGATGCGGAAAGTGAGCGGATTGATGAGTATGGTCTGGGTGTTAGGGAGAGCTTGGCCGAGGCTGTTAGTGCTGTTATAAGCATCCTCGGCATGCAACCTTGCGAGGTATTTTCTCTTTGAAATTACTTCCATGAAAAAAACACTTTAGTCTTGGTGTACCAGTTTTTGATATTTTAGTTGAGTAGTTTGTCAGCTTCTGTCTCTTGATTACTGTTTTGTCTTTTGGCTTGTAGGGTACTGATGTTGTCCAAAACAATTCGAGATCGCACACTTGCCTGCTATCAGGTGTGTTTATTGGTAATGTGAAAGTCTTGGTGAGGCTTTCATTTGGAATCAGTGGGCCAAAAGAAGTAGCCATGAAGCTAGCAGTCAGATCAGATGATCCGGAGGTCAGTGACAGGATCCATGAAATTGTTGCAAATGGCTAAAAATACAAGCAAGAGTTTTCCGGTTGACCTTTTTGTTGTTTTGCCTTTCGATCTGCTGAAAGCAAGGGAATTCGTTAATTATAGTATATGATCATATGTAAGTTTGTCTTCTCGTTGGATACCACTGTTGTTGCAGCACCATTCTTGTTCAACACAGTAAAACAATTTTTGATTGATGTGGAACCACAGTATTTTCTTATATATATACCGGTATCCTGGACTTGAAGAGTGCATGCAATAATATTGTAACGAGTATCTAGTGCAATTTAAAAATCTCAGTGGCAACAGAATAGAGATTTTGCTGTGTAGTTTCTATACAGATATTAAACAGGGTATATCGCGACCTAATAAACTAGCTGAGCGGATATGCGGGGCTCTTGCCCGACCTTGGCGACGCGGGATGAGCTGCCGCCGCCGGCGGCCTGATCTCCCCCGCCCGGCCTCCTCTCCCGCAGCTTAGTCTAGATCCTCCATCACCTGCTCCTCCTCTCCCCTCCGAGCTCGGCTTCATCCTGGTGCTGCTCCTGATGCTCCGCCCCAACGTCTGCCGCCTCCTCCCGCTGGTCCGCCGCCGGAGCTTGTCCTCATGCGCCGCCGAAGCTCGTCCTCGCCCTGCACGATCGCTGGCCGCTCCACCCCTATGCGGCATGTAGCTGATGGGGCTGCACACGGAGCAGCGGCCTTGGAGGCGACGGTGGTCGTCACGCCGCCGCCGCCCTGTTCTCCAACCGCCGGCCGTCTCTGCCTCTGCCGCGTCAAGCGCTGGCCTCACCTCGACTTCCTCGCCCCGTGCAGCCGTGCTCGCTCCGCTGCCCTCGCTATGGAGGCGTTCGGGCCAACATCTCTGCCTCCGGAGCCCGCCGCCGTGCTTGCTGCAGCCGCCCTCGCTCGCCGCAGGTCAGACCCAGCCGTTGGTGGGCAGATGCGTCGTGCTCGTCGCTTCCGCAAGCCTGTGATGGCGTATCCTGTTGCTTCTCGCCCTCCCTGCGAAGACCTGTTGTGGTGGTTGAGGGTCTCGGATGCCTGTCGCTGCCGCCGCTTGAGGTGTTTCCCCAAGCTCCCTCACCGTCGTTGCCCGTCATGAACGACGATGTCCCCGGTGATGCCCAATGCTCCGTCGGTGTGTGCGATGGGGAAAGGGCGCCGGAGAAGGTGGCGGGTTCCGGCGATATGCGCTCTGAGGAGATGGCGCCTGAGAAGATGGACGATGATGAAGAGTTGGCCCCGCGGGCGCCGTCGGTCTCCACCAACGGTGTTGTTCCTGGCTCGGTTTGCGATGCCGCTGATGTGCGCCATGGTGCGAAGGCGCTGGAAGAGCTCTGCGACGACCTCTCTCCTGCAGCTGCAACTCTTGGTGTTGAGGAAGGTTGGGTGCAGGTGGGTCGGGGTAACCGCCCTGGTCACGAGCCATTGTCGTTGCTTCGCAAGGAAGGTCTTGAGCGCAGCCTCGCCTTCAAGCGCTGGGCTCGAGGGAGATGCTTCCGGTGCCTCGAGCGTGGCCACCAAGTCAGCTCATGTCGTGAGCCCTTCAGATGCATCCGCTGCCGTCGTCCGGGTCATCGAGAGCGTTTCTGTCGTGCACCTCCTGCCGCTCGTTCTCGCTCTCCGGACACTCGTGCTCGCTCTCCGGACGCTCATGCTCCTCTCCAGCGGAGCCACTCTCCGTCTGCTCAGCTTCGTCGTCCCGGAGTTGGGCTGAGGTCGTGTCCCAATCACCTTTGTGTGTAGCGGTGCCGCCAAGTCCCTCTCCTAGGTGTTGCGGAGAGTTTGACGCCACTTTGGACTCCCTATTTCAGTCACAGGTTGCGTTCATGCGCTTGGAGCTCCTTCAGCTGGTTGACGTCTGCATCGAGGAGGTGGTCTGTCCCCTTCGTGAGGAGATGGCAACGCTTAAGCGGTTGTTGGCACACGATGGTGTTGCTATGGAGCCAACGGAAGTGCATGCTTTGGTTCCGCCTGTTTCCGCTGAGCAGGAGTCATCTGTAGTTGAGGATGAGCATCTCTACGGTTGTTTCTCTCCTCGTGGTTGTTTCTCTCCTTGTGTTGGTGCGAGCTCGACAGTCACGGCTCCGACAGATGTTGACGCTGCAGTCTTGTTTGGTGGTGTGCTTACGCCTCCTCCCGTCAAGGAATTTAGGCCCGGCTCACACGAGTTCTCGGATGTGGCTTCTCCACCGTGTCAGACACTTGCCTCGGAGAAGTGTGGTGATGTTGGCACTTGCCAGACCTAGGGAAGAAGAAATGGATAAGGGGCAGTGACAACTTTGTTGTTTAGGGGTCCCTTCTCACGAGGGTGACCACGAGTCGCTGAGTTAGCCCCCCATACTTTGAAGTAGTTTTTCCGATATAAATATAGACGACCAAAAATTCCCTATGGCAAGACAACATTTTTGTCTGATGTCTCGTGTATCGCTGTCTGCCACCCCAGCAGAGCCAGTGGTGGTACTTGCTCCGATTAGACCTTGGGAGCGATCACCCTTCACCCAACGCCGAACGGTATTACAGGATGTCATAGTCTACCTTCAACAACAATCATTTTGGATAGCAAACGGTAATTCAAAGATATAACCGAAGAAAAACTTGGCGAAGACCATGTTAGTTTTGAGATTGCATAATGCTAGAGCGAACACGAGGTATGCTGACGGGATTAACTGCATTGTCTTGTAATCTTGGTGCAAGCTTAGCACATTCAAAGATCCTAGGGAGTAAAGATAACGAACTGTAGGTATAGTAAGGTTGCTTTGAGATTGATCTTTTGTATTATTTCTTGTAAGGTTTCGTGAATAATTAAATAAAAAAAACCGTGTGTATCCTTTGGATGCAGAAGTTGGGACGATATTTCTCCCATTTCGAAAAGAAAAGATAACGAACTAACATCATGCCGACAATCCTTAACTATTTTGTTCCTGCAGTTCAGATATCAGATGTACCAAGAAAGTTTCTGTGTTAGAGACGCCACGTGCCTAGTAGCTCTGCTTCATCCTTTCCTCAAAGCGGTTCTTCTCATCCTGAATAACAGAAAACTCGACAACTCAGTGCATATAACTATTTAAACACACTTTTTTTTTATTTAAACACAAAGGCTAAGAAAGATGTAACATGCCACTTTCGAAAATAGTACGAGAGATGCCAGGAAGGCCAAATTAATGATTTAAACCAACCATTATGTGGACAAGTCATGCGATCCATCTTTCGGGGTGATCAGACTTGCTGTTATACAAAGATAAAACCTATTTTGTAATGTTGAAGTAGTAGCTAAGCAAGTCTTGAGACCAGATGGATCCATTGTGTTTTTGATGTTATGATGAAGACTAATGTAACATCTAAAGCTTTGACTGAGCGTACTCTTGTGCTACCAATAAAACCGGAAGAAAAAACCACGCAGAAGAGGTTGTCTACTGGACGCAGTTCAACTAGGGGAGACTCTTCGATAAGATGGACTAAAAACTCCCTAAGTTAGGGGGAGGGGGGACCGTCAAGCACTCTAGAACTGTGATTAGGACTTACCAAACCCAAAAAGATTAGTTCTTCCCTTTCATTCGACCTTGAGGTGAGGCAGGAACAAGAGGATGGGTCACTTTTCTGTAGCCTCTCTTCTCTCGATCTCACGATCAAAACCCCGAGAAACACGAAGAACAGAGAGGCGAGGTGTTTATGCTGCGTGCAAAACTGTTGCAGCTTTTCGGTTTTCTCTCCTTTTATTCAGCAAAAGGGAACGTGCATAACCTCCACCATGCCCACAACAAACGTGCCATCCCACGCCCAGGCAAAGAGGAGATCGGGTCAAGCACAAGACCGATTCCTAGTCTATCAGCTCCAAGAGGATAGCTGAACTCTAACTAAACACTGAAACTGTCAAACAACAGATTATTATCTGACGAAACTGACGAAACTGAATAATAGACAACTAGATTAACCAACAACCCCCCCCCCTAATCTAGATGTCCTTCACCTGAACGACGCCAATTCGTCGTCGCAGCTCCTGGAACTGCACACGACCAAGTGCCTTCGTCAAAGTGTCGGAAAGTTGGTCCGTCATGCGCACGAACTGGACGTCGATGTCGCCGTCCTCTACGCATTTGCTGCGCTCATTGCAGTAACATACTCCGCCTCACAAGACGAGAGTGCGACGATCTTCTGCTTCGTCGACTGCCAGGACACGGGACTCTGCCCGTAGAAGTGCAACACGCCACTGGTGCTCTTGCGATCATCAACATCGCCGACCAGGTCGGTGTCGCTGTAGCCCACCAGCCTGGCCTTGGACTCCTGGCATGTGTACACACACCCAAGAGCCTTCGTTCCGGCGATGTAGCGCAGCAAATGCTTGACTGCGGCCATGTGCTCGCTCGTCGGCCTCTCCATGAATCTGCTCATGTAGCCCACCGTGAAGCAGATGTCCAGGCGCGTGTGGACGAGGTAGCGTAGCCCCCCTACAATGCTGCGGTAGAGTGAGGGATCCACTGCCGTGCCGTTGCCGTTCTTGTCAGCTTCAGCCGTGGCTCCATCGGCGTTGCAGTTGAGTTGCAGTCAAGCATGCCCATTTTTTCGAGCAGCTTATCGGCATAGGCTGCTTGTCCCAACCGGATGCACCCAGGCTTCTATGCCACCTCGATGCCGAGGTAGTAGGACAACAGGCCCATGTCGCTTATCCGAAAGAGAGACATCATCTCTCGCTTGAACTCACTGGTGGCCGTCGAGGAGGTGCCGATGATGATCAAGTCGTCGACGTACACACCAAGAAGAAGCCGTGCGCCGTCCTTCCTGCGCGTGTACACGACGTACTCCGATGGGCACTTGACGAAGCCGAGCCCGGCGAGGCTCTTGTCCAGCTTCGAGTTCCATGCGCGCGGAGCTTGCCGGAGCCCATACATGGCCTTGCGCAGCCGCAGAACCTTCCCCTCCGATCCGGCCTTGGCGAATCCAGGAGGTTGCGCAACGTAGACATCCTCTTTGAGCTCTCCGTTGAGGAAGGCGCTCTTCACGTCGAGGTGGTGGACCTCCCACCTTTCTTGCGTGCAGTAATAGTGATGACCCACAAGTATAGGGGGTGTATCGGAGTATCTTCGATAAGTAAAGAATGTCGATCCCAAAGGAGGAGAAGGTGTTGACAAAATGAAGGATTCACTTGTAAAATTCAAAGTTTTGATGTAAAGATGAATAATAAAAAAATACGAGAGAAAAAGCATATAATGGGCACAAAGGACAAGACGGTTTGTTTACTTATAATGACCAAACGTTCTTGAGGACACACGGGATTTTAGTCTAGTGCTTTCGCTTCATACAATTAATCTTCATTGTTTTGATAAGTGTTGTGTGGGTGAACCTATGCTAATGCACCGCCCTTCCTAGGACTAATACATACTTGTGATTATACCCCTTGCAAGCATCCGCAACTACAAGAAAGTAATTAAGATAAATCTAACCACAGCCTTAAACTCGAGATCCTGCGATCCCTCTTGCATCGATATACCAACGGGGCTCAGGTTTCTGTCACTCCGGCAACCCCGCAATTAGGAACCGAATACAAGATGCACTCCCCTAGGCCCATAAATGGTGAAGTATCGTGTAGTCGACGTTCACACGACACCACTAGAAGAATGACACCACAACTTAAATATCATAACATTGAATATTACTCAACCATAGTTCACTACTAACATTTAGACTTCACCCATGTCCTCAAGAACTAAACGAACTACTCACGAGACATCATATGGAATACAATCAGAGGTGATATGGTGATGAATAACAATCTGAACATAAACCTTGGTTCAATGGTTTCACTCAATAGCATTAATAACAAGTAGAAATCAACACCGGGAGATTTTCCCCTATCAAACAATCAAGATCCAACCCAAATCGTTACAGCGGTGACGAGGTGCAGCGGTGGTGATGGCGGTGTAGATGGTGGAGATGATGATGATGATGATGGAGATGATGTCCAGCTCGATGGCGATGGCGATGGCGTCGATTTCCCCCTCCGGGAGGGAATTTCCCGGATTCCTGACCGCCGGAGAGCTCTTTTCTCTCTGGTGTTCTCCGCCCCGCAGAGGCGGCTGTAACTCTTCGTGAGGTACCCCCTGTGGCTTAGGTTTTCGGGACGAAGAAGTACGCGAAGGAGAGGCGACCAGAGGGGGCTGTGGGCCCCCTCCCCACAGGGCGCGCCAGGCCTGGGCCCGCGTCGGCCTATGGGGGGGCCCATGGTGGCCCCTCTCGGCTCCTCCTTTTGGCTCCCTTCGTCTTCTGGAAAAATAGGAATTTACGTGTAATTTCCTTCCACAGTTGATCTTCCGAAATATTGCGTTCGACGGTGCTTTTCCAGCAGAATCCTGGCTCCGGCGCTTGATCCTCCAATAATGATGAAACATGCAAAATAGATGAAATAACATAAGTATTGTGTCCAAATATGAAATATATCAATGAATAACAGCAAATTATGATACAAAATAGTGATGCAAATTGGACGTATCAACTCCCCCCAAGCTTAGACCTCGCTTGTCCCCAAGCGAAACTGAGCTCAATAAACAAGACCACATGTTTATGGAGTGAGGAGTCGATAAATAAAATACGGACAAGAAGCATCATATTGATTCACACAAGACATTCTAGTAAACATTCTCTTCATATTACTCAACTTGAAATAAGTAAAGAGAAATCACAAGTAAAGGTGCATAGGAAATCATAAATGGTTATGGCAAACTTCGTTCTTGGTCAGAGAACTACTAACGGATTGTACTTATCTTCTAAGCAAAGCTTTCATATTAGAATTTATATAGCAGGGCTTTCATTCTCAATCATAACAATCTCCTCATAATCATTGATAACTTTCAAAGTCATATTCATTCAGATAAAATTTGTACTAAACAAGAAAGTATAAAGGACATGATTAGCTCAATCATAGCATAAATGGTTGGTTCACAACAACTCAATTGCTTGCTTAAGACAGAGGGAAATAGGTTTACTGACTCAACATAAAAGTAAAAGATAGGCCCTTCGCAGAGGGAAGCAGGGATTAAATCATGTGCTAGAGCTTTTCAAGTTTTGAAATCATATAAGGAGCATAAAAGTAAGATTTTGAGCGGTGTTTGTTGTTGTCAACGAATGGTAGCGGGCACTCTAACCCCCTTGCCAAACGAACCTTCAAAGAGCGGCTCCCATGAGGGACGGCATCTCTACCAGCTAGGTAGATCACCCCTTCTCTTTTGTTTACACATGTATTTTAGTTTTATTATGGATGACACCCCCCCAACCTTAGCTTTCTCAATCCATGGCTAACCGAATCCTCGGGTGCCTTCCAACATTCACATACCATGGAGGAGTGTCTATTGAAAAATTAAGTTGCTTACTGATAAATCAGGGCAAAACATGTGAAGATAATTATTAATGAAAGTTATTAATTGGGGTTGGGAACCCCGTTGCCAGCTCTTACTGCAAAATTATTGGATAAGCGGTTGTGCCACTAGTCCATTGGTGAAAGTCCGCCCAACAAGATTGAAAGATAAAACACCACATACTTCCTCATGAGCTATAAAACATTGACACAAATAAGGAGTAGTATAGTTTGAATTATTTAAAGGTAGCACATGAAGTATTTACTTGGAATGGCAGAAAATACCATGTAGTAGGTAGGTATGGTGGACACAAATGGCATGGGTTTGGTCTAAGGTTATGGATGTATGAGAAGCATTCCCTCTCAATACAGGTCTTTGGCTAGCAAGGTTTGATAGCAAGCATAAAGGTTGAGGGAAACAAACAAATATACATATGATAGAAACAATCATGCATCTTTCTCATAAGCACAAGCAATTTTAACTTCAAAATACTAAACTCATTAACATAGAGATAATAGAGTAATATATCTACATGTATTTCCCTCTTCTATTTAAACATCAGGGTGTTGTTGCTATTGACCAATGCTAAGTTTGCCAAAACCAAATAGATTTACTTGATGCTCCCAAAGTGATATCAATACTAATGTCAAGAGTAATCATATAATGGAGATTGCAAACTAAAATAGGGTGTGCAAAAAGTAAATGATAAGACTTCTCATTAATATTCCATAACGATAACTCACACCAACGGATACATAGATAACCAACTAAGAGAGATACTTCCACATTGCATACTATTCCATATGATAACTTCCTGTAACATCCCAAGTTTTAACAATAATAAAATCAAGGAGAGATCAAGTACTCAAAATTTGCAACAAACAAAAACTTTTTATATGCATAGTGTGTCATATACAAGTGCATGCATATGAGTGATTATCTTTGGGGCATTTGCCATGATGAGTGTTGATATGATTATCATTTGCTAATAAACCCTAACCTATGATCATAATAAACCACTTTGAGTAAATAAAAGAAAAATGCTAAGTGTGAGCCAAACCCTCACATACACATAGGGCAAAAATGCAAACCATCACCAAAGGCCACCATGGCTTGATCTTTGGTTTCTAAAATGATTATATAACTCAAACAAACCTAAAGGCATCAAAGAAACCAAAATTGAATCAAATTTGAACTCAAAACCATCTCACATATGATGATGGTCAATTATGCAAATTATAACATGATCCCCTCTTTACCCCCCTGGTTAAATCCTTTCTTACACTAAACTTGATGAACTAAAGCCATGTCATCCAAGACCATGTCAAAGTGGTGAACTTTCATGTTGACCACCATGGCTAGAGTTGACTAGGTTGACCAGAATAAGGGTGACAAGTGAGGACTTTATATTAATGTGAAGATCATACCCAATTTGGATTTTTGCAAACAATCTTCATTTTGAACACCAACACCACCACTCTACTGCAAATAATATATAAATCAAACCCTGAAAATTTCATTCCAAAATTCCAAAGTAAAGTTCTTGCGGCCATTTGGTCGAGCACCTTGTGTGCATGAACCTGCCAACCCCATGCATTGCAAAAACCAGTGGTTCTTTGCATAAACCCTCATGCCTAGCTCATCAAATGTACTCCATTGACCTCCCTCTACACTGCCAAGCACCTCAGACAAGCCCTAGTACCCTCTTGCATCATCATCAAGTGGAAAGCATGCCATGCCGTGGCATGACATGGCATGGACATGCTCTCTTTCTCCCTGGCCATCTCCAGCACGCCCCACCGTGTCAAACACACGCTCCACACTTCCCTGAATCACCTCGACGTGGCCCTCGACGTTTTCGTGCACTGCACTGGCCAGGCAAGCGACGCCCAGACGTGCCAGTGACGCGCACGCGCGCGCCAGAGCGTGCACGGCGACGCCACGGACACGCCCAGAGCGCCAGCTCCCCTGCCAACTCCGTTGACCCCAGCCCCTGCCTCCAGCGCCAAGCGCTTCACGACGCAACGGTGAGACGCCCAGACACCGCCATTGGCCCGCGGGAACGCCGTGCGCCACGCCCACGCCGACGACGTCCGCCACGGTACTGGCCGCTTCCGTCACGAGCTCGTCCTCGCCTGTGCCTCATTTTCAACGCCGTCAAGCGCTGCGTCACCGCCAGGACAGCGCCTATCCGCGTGCGTCATCGCCAGTGCCCCGGAGCCCCTGTAGACGCGTCGTCGTCGATGAGCTCATCGCCGCGCCACGGCCACCTCCAGACGCTATAAAAGGAGACCCCCTCTCGCCTCACTCTCCACACCATTCTTGCTCACCTCCCTCCCCTGAAGCTCCTCGTCCCCTCGCCCTGCTCGATTAGCCACCACCGCCGCCCAATTTCACCGTCGGAGCCCGCAGAGGTGCTGAGAAGGGCGCCGTCGATCCAGGCCACCCCCGGCGACGCCACTGCTACCAGGCGACTCGCCGTCGTCGACAACCTCCCCACGCACACTGCCAGACACCTGCAACGGCCTGGTACCCCCTCCGACCCCCTACCTGAGCCGCCGGAGCTCGACCTTCTCGCCGGAGACGACGACGCATAGCGTCCGTCCGATCCCCCTCTAATCCTACGGCTCACCTCTCTCTGTACCGATTCGGGGTTTAAACCCACTGACGCGTGGACCCCACGCTGTCAGGCGGCCCGCTGCGTGGACGCGCTGCTGGGCCGGCCCATTTTCCTCTTCCGCTGTGCAGCCCGTTTAGTTTCCCGCCTAAGCCCAAGAATTCAAATTGAGATTTTCGAATTTAATTAATTAGCCTCTGATGCTGTTTTCAAAAATTAATAGAATAAAATCTACCCAACCAAATTTGACAAATTTTATATATTTGGAAACCTTGTGAAAATATCTACAAAACTACACTGGTCCCAACCTTAAATTGTTTGTCGAATTAATCTGAGAAAATAAACAAGGCAGGGCCTTTTTCCACTTCAATTAATTATTAAAAATTGAATAAAAATGCTTTTAAGATGAAACCAACTCTCAAAAATCACATTTCAACATAGCTATCAGAATATGTAAAAATATTGTATCAGTGTTTGCATGATCATGTCCTTGTTTAAAAATTGGCCCTATGGCTATTTAAAGTACTTGGTAAATGAGCATATTTCTTATTAATGTGTATGAGAGCATCTCTCTTATTTAAATCTTGTCTACACTAAGTTACTATGAGAAAGACACCATGGTCATGTTAAATTTATATTAAATTAGTTGATGATATTAAATCATTAACCATGAGTTATTAAAAAGCATGAGGTGATGAACCTCATTTAAATCTTTTCCCAAATAATAATTATGAAGAGGTTGACCTTGGTCAACCTAGGTCATATGATATTAATTGAGGAAATTAAATCTTAATAAGACTTAATGAGAGGAAATTATTTTCTCTCAAGAAATAAAAAGAAACCTAAATTAATATTTATAATGAGAGGAAATTATTTTTCTTAAGAATAATAATTAAATCAACTCACATAATAAGCATGTGTTATGATAGCTTAGTAAGAGTGATTCATATGTGTGCTTAGCTTAGTATTTGAGTTGTGTGGTGATTGTGTGTATCATACTCGTATTTAGACGCTAGTACCGAGGAGTACGCCGAGGAGGAGGAGGTGTACACTCAAGGAGAGGAGGACCACTTTGATCAGTACAACAATCAAGGCAAGCTAATACACTTGCAAAGTGCAAAGCTCTCAAGGGCAAAGCACCTCACCATTTGTTTTATCTTTATTAAGCCTATCCCAGTTTTATTACAAGCTTTACTTTCAAGTTTTACTACTTTACTTTGTCAAAGTACTTTTTGATTCATGATTCACTTAATCTAGAGAAGGACAATATCATCTAAGTTAGTCTATGTCAATCAAGCTAAGATAGCACCCCTCATGATTAGTGGCTAGTGCTAAATGCCTAAAATTGACTACTCTAGATGGGAACATGGTGATATAAGATGATGATGGTGAAGTTATGAAAGGAATTTTGAAGGTGAATAAGACCAAGAGAAGATAGTGATTTTTGATTAAAAACTAATGTTGGTTTGGATGCGATACCTTTCCAATATTGAGTACCCCCACAATACCTGATTATGGGTAAGGCTTAACTAGAAGTTTATGTATCTTAGTATGGGTTCCCTCTGAACACACATCATAGGGGTTATGCCGAGGCTGCCTCCGTTGTTGATAAATGATGTGAATTAAGGTGAACTGTCCGGCCAAGCCCTGTGCAGTTCCCAGGTTGACAGTTGGTCTTCACTGGGAGGCCAAGCTCATGGGGAGAGGTGCTCATACTAGGGTTAGTAAATGAAAGGTTATGGTTGATGATCCGCGTACTGTGATACGATGATTCGGGGAAATCCCGACGGATGGAATCAAATGTTGTGGCACAAGTGTGCAACCTCTGCAGAGTGTAAACCTATTCGAATAGCCGTGTCCACGGTTACGGACGGTTGGAAAGGCCATCTAGTTTCCAGTATTAGAATTTGGATATGGATGGTGAATGATGAATTATGGTGAATCACAACTGAGTGGTGGGAATGACACTAATGTTCCCACTGAGTTAGTTAAATTTATGAATGATCTATATGAAATGAGTATAAACTAAAATTGGCTTTATGCAAATGAAACTAGAGCTTAGCACCCCCTCTTTAAGTTAGTTAGTGATTACTTTGGTATTAGTTTGCGAGTACTTTAAAGTACTCACGGCTGTGTCCCTGGCTATTCAAATGGCCAGAATATGAAGAAGAGCAGCAGTATGAGGATGACGGTCAGCAGGACGTCTACAACAACTAGGAGTCGCCTGACGTCAAGCGTTGGCCTGTGGAATAGATAGTCCACTCCTATTACGCTTCCGCTACTATGTTGTTCGTTGATCAATAGATCAACTATTTGTGTAATATTGGATCATGTGATCCCCTTTTGTAAGACAATGATGGTTTGTAATGAATGATGACTTATGATATCAACTGTTATGTCTCGCAACAACAATATTCCTGGGATTGCGATGAATGGCATAATAGGCATCCGGACTTAAAAATCCGGGTGTTGACAAGTTGGTATCAGAGCCATTGTTTGACCTTAGGAGACCCTAGTTTAGAATGGACGTTCTGAAAAATCTAGTTTATAAAATCAAGAAAATGAATATCTGTGAAAAACTTACTTATGTTCTCTTCTACAGATCTTTTCGAAAATGATGAGCCATGCCCCTTCTTCTAAATTCATCTAAAAATATTGTCACACTTAGTCACCTCTCTAACTTACTCATCCATTTCACTTTCAGATGGAGCCCTACGTCCAGACGGAGACGTACGACCTGGAGAACGGAGGAAGTCTGGTGTTCGAGCGCGACTTGTACTTGGTGTCCGAGAGGCTCGAACGCCCACCTCCCAAGTTCCATGGAGTTCGGATCCACGACACCCCCACCGGGGAACAGCAGTGGATGATCACCGCTGACTTGAAGGGAAGTTCGGAGCCTCCCATCTCGGAGAGGATCCTTTTCTCCTTCAAGGCATGCAACTGGCCGGACGGGCTTGCTCACGCTCTTCAGGAGGGACTTGCTCGGGTGTGCGGACAGCACATCGCCGCACTCCGGGGAAGCCGCTTCGCCTACTTCGCCAGGCACGACACCATGGGAGAACCCATGGCACCCTCTTCGCACCCGGTGCTCATGATCCATGTGCAGCATTTGGACCTCATGCTCCATGAGACCCGGAAGGAACTGGAGCTAACGCGTGTTCACAACCACCGTGCCCAGATGACTTTGGCTCACCATGCCGAAGCTATCCGGATGCTCGCCAAGGACCGCAAGTCACTCCGCCTGCAGCGCGCCAAGAAGGACGCCACTATCCGCCGCCTTCGCGAGAAGATCCGCACTCTGGAGGTGACTGTCCGGACCCAGCAGGACCAGATCCAGGAGATGGAGGATGAGGGAGATGACATTCAGGGAGGCGATGACTTCCTGAGTGACGACAACGACTTTGAAGATGATGAGTTCACTGATGAGGAGGACTACGCGTTTCTGGAGTCCGAGGAGGATGGGATCATCCCCATCGATGTTGATGAGAACGAGGAGTAGTAGTTTCACTAGCTTCACTTACGTAGGTGTGAGTTATATCCCGCACCATGTATCGTAGTTTGTGGAAGAAGGGTTCTTAAAACCCTTAGTGTGTTAAGCTGTAATGTGTAATGTTGTGTGAATAAATAAAATGTGTGTTATGTGCATCATAAAAATATTTCAAGTTTTAAGTTTAAACTTAACTCAAAATAAGCCATAGAAATTCCCTCTCATCTCATTATCTATCTACCTGTTCAGATGGCCCCTCCGAATCGCAATCAAGATGCAATGCTACAAATACTGCAAACGTTGTTGGCTGACCGAGAAGATGAAAGGGCTGAAAGGCAGGCCAACATAGCAGCACTGCAGCAGATCGCCAATCAGGGCCATGGAAACCATGATCATCCCGGATCTAAACTTAAGAATTTCCAAAACACCAACCCACCTGTCTTCAGTAAGACGGAGGAACCCTTAGATGCAGATGATTGGCTGCAAACCATGGAAAACAATTTGGAGGTAGCCGGAGTAGAGGAAAATGAGAAGGTGTTGTTTGCTACGCACTATCTAGCCGGACCAGCCAGAGCTTGGTGGACAAGCGCCCGCGCATTAAATGCCGGACAGATGATGACTTGGGCTGATTTCAAGCTCAAGTTTAGCAAGTATCATGTGCCACCAGGTTTGATCAAGAAAATGAGGGATGAGTTTAGGGAGCTGAAACAAGGAAGAATGTCGGTGGTAGAATACCGCGACAGGTTCCTCACCCTGTCAAGGTATGCCCCCGATGAAACAGACACCACAGAGAAAAGAAAAGAGAGATTCCTCAACGGTCTGCACGATGAGATGCAGACAGTCTTAGTCAACATCCCCTTCGCCGACCTAGAAGCCCTCGTGGACTCTGCCATCCAGATGGAAGGCAAACTGCACCAGGCAA
Organism: Lolium multiflorum; assembly: GCA_030979885.1. Lineage (NCBI taxonomy): Eukaryota > Viridiplantae > Streptophyta > Magnoliopsida > Poales > Poaceae > Lolium > Lolium multiflorum. The sequence goes on from CM061748.1 coordinate 145,504,364, forward strand.
ATGAAAACCGCAAACGCCGCATGATGAATCAAAATGGGCCCAGCAATACACCCCGTTTTCGCCCCAGCTCAAACAGTGGTTTCAACCCCCGCAACACCAAGCCCCAAAACCAGATATCGCGCCCCGGTTTTCAGAACCGGAGCGGAGGAAACCCAAGGCCAGGAGGCCCCCACCACAACAATAACTATGTACACCACAACAGCAACTTCAACCGCGCACCGCCGCGAGCCCCCAACCACAACCAGAACAACAACAACAACACCAACACTGCACCCAGGACAGGAAGCAATGCTATCCCTGTCGCAACCAAGGACAAGTCCACAATCACCTGCTATGAATGTGGAGTTGTGGGACACATCTCCAGGGAGTGCCCCCAAAGGCTGGCCAAGCTCGCAGGCAACCCCTCTGCACCAGCTCAGCAGCAGCGCCGTGTCTCCACCGGCAAGAAGTTCGCCCCCAACAACCCGCACAACCGCGGAGGTCGCCTCTACCACATGAACGCCGAAGAAGCCCAGGAAGCACCAGATGTGGTGCTGGGTATGTTCTCTGTTAACTCAATACCAGCAAGAGTGTTGTTTGATTCAGGAGCATCACATTCATTTGTTACCGAAGATTTTGTGAGCACTAGTAAGATTCAACCCATCAGCCTGAAACATGTCATGATAGTTCAAATACCTGGATCCACCACTAAAGCTAGAAAATTTTGCAAAGAAGTACCCATAAGAATTCAAGAAATAATGTTTTTCGCAAATTTGATTGTTCTGGGAACCAAAGGATTGGAGGTAGTACTGGGTATGGATTGGATGGCGAAACATCATGGATTGATAGACTGCGCCAAGAAGGCCATCACCATGACTAGTAGCACCGGAATAACCATAGAACATGTTTCTGAAAAACTACCCAGAAATTTCACCTGCAACCAAAGTGAAGCCAAGCCAACTCTGGATCAGATCAGGGTCGTATGTCGATACGCTGATGTGTTTCCGGATGATCTACCCGGTATGCCCCCGGATCGGGATATCGAGTTTATCATCGAGTTAATTCCTGGAACCGGACCTATAGCCCAAAGAGCTTATAGCATGAACCCAGCAGAGTTAGTCGAGCTGAAGAAGCAACTGGATGATATGTTGTTCAAAGGTCTGATTCGACCAAGTGCGTCGCCTTGGAGATCACCAGTGTTGTTTGTGGATAAGAAGGATGGTGCCAACCGGTTATGTACGGATTACCGTAAACTTAATGATGTCACCATCAAAAACAAATACCCCTTGCCAAAGATAGAAGACCTGTTTGACCAGTTGACCGGTGCCACAGTGTTCTCTAAGATTGATCTTAGGACTGGTTACCATCAGCTGAAGATCCGTGCATCGGATATCCCCAAGACTGCCTTTACCACCAGATATGGGTTGTATGAATACAATGTCATGTCATTTGGATTAACCAATGCCCCTGCTTATTTCATGAACCTCATGAATAAAATTTTCATGAACTTCCTGGATAAGTTTGTCGTTGTCTTCATCGACGACATCCTTATCTACTCCAAAACCGAAGAGGAACACGAGCAACATTTGGAGGTTATCCTAGAAACCCTTAGGCAGCACAAGTTGTACGCCAAGTTCAGCAAGTGCGAGTTTTGGTTGAAAGAAGTTGGATTCCTGGGACACATCTTGTCTGCAGGAGGGATTGCTGTAGACCCAGCCAAAATCAAAACCGTTGAAGAATGGAAAACCCCAACCACACAGACCGAGGTCCGTGCATTTCTTGGATTAGCCGGATATTACCGCAGATTTGTTGAAGGATTCTCAAGCATTGCCCGGCCAATGACACAGCTGTTAAAGAAAGACAAGAAGTTTGAATGGACTGATAAATGTGAAGCCAGCTTCCAGCAACTTAAAACCAGACTAACCACAGCCCCCATCCTAATCATGCCGGACATCACCAAGCCCTTTGACGTCTATTGTGACGCATCTAAGATTGGTCTTGGATGTGTGTTGATGCAAGAAGGAAAGGTGATATCTTATCTGTCCCGGCAGTTGAAACAGCATGAGCAAAACTACCCAACCCATGACCTCGAACTTGCAGCCGTAGTGTTAGCATTGAAAGTTTGGCGTCATTACCTCATGGGTAATCGATGCGAGATCTACTCCGATCACAAGAGCCTAAAGTATATCTTCACCCAGAAAGAGCTAAATATGAGGCAAAGGAGATGGTTGGAACTGATAAAGGACTATGATATGGAAATCCACTACCACCCCGGCAAGGCCAACGTGGTAGCAGATGCTTTGAGTAGACAGCCGTGTCAGCTGAACTCCATGATCGCAGCAGAACAACCTAGCCTGCATGAAGAGTTTGAACAGTTTAGGTTGGAGCTAGTTAGTGAAGGGTACCTAGCCAGCATAGAGCTGCAACCTACTTTGATTGGTCAAATCAAGGAAGCCCAGAAGGGAAATGCAAGCATTGCCGGAATCAAGAGTCAAATGGCAGCAGGAAAGGCACCGGGATTCACGGAAGATGAAGAAGGAGTACTTTGGTACGACGGTCGCCTATGTGTGCCGTCAGACTCAGAATTGAAGCAAGTCATACTGCAGGAAGCCCATGACACCTTATACTCTATCCACCCCGGAGGTACCAAGATGTACCAAGATTTGAAGGAACAATTTTGGTGGCATGGGATGAAGCGAGAAATCGGGAGCTACATAGCTAAGTGTGATATCTGTCAGAGAGTCAAGGCAGAACATCAACGACCCGCCGGACTGTTGCAACCCTTACAGATTCCGGAATGGAAGTGGGACTCAGTCGGAATGGACTTTATCACGGACTGCCCAAATCTAGCCGGGGAAATGATTCTATTTGGGTAGTGGTAGACAGATTAACCAAAGTAGCCCATTTCATCCCCGTCAAAACCACTTATCAAGGCCCAAAGCTAGCAGAATTGTACATCTCAAGAATAGTCGCCCTGCACGGAACCCCCAAGTCAATAGTGTCAGATAGAGGATCGCAGTTCACTTCAAGATTCTGGCAGAAAGTACATGAAGGACTTGGAACCCGGCTGAATTTCAGCACCGCTTATCACCCCCAGACTGACGGACAGACTGAGAGAGTCAACCAGATACTTGAGGACATGTTGAGAGCTTGTGTACTGGAATATGGATCCAAGTGGGAAGACTGTTTACCTTACGCAGAATTCTCGTACAACAATAGTTATCAAGCCAGCTTACAGATGGCCCCCTTTGAAGCCCTGTATGGAAGGAAGTGCCGTACCCCTCTGAATTGGTCAGAAGTCGGAGAAAGCCAAGTCTTTGGACCGGATGTTCTTCGAGAAGCCGAAGAGAAGGTGCACAAGATTCGCGAGTACCTCAAGACTGCGCAATCAAGACAGAAGAGCTACGCCGACAAGAGACGCCGAGAGATGACATTTGAAATTGGAGATTTTGTTTATCTCAAGGTGTCACCCCTCAAAGGAATGCAGAGATTCCAGGTGAAAGGAAAGCTCGCGCCCCGATATGTCGGACCCTTCAAGGTTCTGAGCCGCCGCGGAGAAGTATCTTATCAACTGGAACTACCGGAAGAAATGGCGGCTGTGCACAATGTGTTCCACATCTCATTGCTCCGGAAGTGCCTTGAAGTACCGGAGAAGACTGAAGTGTTCAAGAATATTGATCACAGATCAGTGGACATCAACTCAGATTTGACGTATCGAGAAGTGCCCATTCGTATCTTGGAAGAAGCATACAGAACCACCCGCACCAGGAGTATTAAGTTCCTGAAGATTCAGTGGAGCAATCACACTGAAGACGAAGCCACCTGGGAGCGAGAGGAAGATATGAAGAAGGAATACCCAGATCTCTTTAGCACCTAGTTTTCTTTAAGATCTCGGGACGAGATCTTTTGTAAGGGGGAAGGGTTTGTAACATCCCAAGTTTTAACAATAATAAAATCAAGGAGAGATCAAGTACTCAAAATTTGCAACAAACAAAAACTTTTTATATGCATAGTGTGTCATATACAAGTGCATGCATATGAGTGATTATCTTTGGGGCATTTGCCATGATGAGTGTTGATATGATTATCATTTGCTAATAAACCCTAACCTATGATCATAATAAACCACTTTGAGTAAATAAAAGAAAAATGCTAAGTGTGAGCCAAACCCTCACATACACATAGGGCAAAAATGCAAACCATCACCAAAGGCCACCATGGCTTGATCTTTGGTTTCTAAAATGATTATATAACTCAAACAAACCTAAAGGCATCAAAGAAACCAAAATTGAATCAAATTTGAACTCAAAACCATCTCACATATGATGATGGTCAATTATGCAAATTATAACATGATCCCCTCTTTACCCCTCTGGTTAAATCCTTTCTTACACTAAACTTGATGAACTAAAGCCATGTCATCCAAGACCATGTCAAAGTGGTGAACTTTCATGTTGACCACCATGGCTAGAGTTGACTAGGTTGACCAGAATAAGGGTGACAAGTGAGGACTTTATATTAATGTGAAGATCATACCCAATTTGGATTTTTGCAAACAATCTTCATTTTGAACACCAACACCACCACTCTACTGCAAATAATATATAAATCAAACCCTGAAAATTTCATTCCAAAATTCCAAAGTAAAGTTCTTGCGGCCATTTGGTCGAGCACCTTGTGTGCATGAACCTGCCAACCCCATGCATTGCAAAAACCAGTGGTTCTTTGCATAAACCCTCATGCCTAGCTCATCAAATGTACTCCATTGACCTCCCTCTACACTGCCAAGCACCTCAGACAAGCCCTAGTACCCTCTTGCATCATCATCAAGTGGAAAGCATGCCATGCCGTGGCATGACATGGCATGGACATGCTCTCTTTCTCCCTGGCCATCTCCAGCACGCCCCACCGTGTCAAACACACGCTCCACACTTCCCTGAATCACCTCGACGTGGCCCTCGACGTTTTCGTGCACTGCACTGGCCAGGCAAGCGACGCCCAGACGTGCCAGTGACGCGCACGCGCGCGCCAGAGCGTGCACGGCGACGCCACGGACACGCCCAGAGCGCCAGCTCCCCTGCCAACTCCGTTGACCCCAGCCCCTGCCTCCAGCGCCAAGCGCTTCACGACGCAACGGTGAGACGCCCAGACACCGCCATTGGCCCGCGGGAACGCCGTGCGCCACGCCCACGCCGACGACGTCCGCCACGGTACTGGCCGCTTCCGTCACGAGCTCGTCCTCGCCTGTGCCTCATTTTCAACGCCGTCAAGCGCTGCGTCACCGCCAGGACAGCGCCTATCCGCGTGCGTCATCGCCAGTGCCCCGGAGCCCCTGTAGACGCGTCGTCGTCGATGAGCTCATCGCCGCGCCACGGCCACCTCCAGACGCTATAAAAGGAGACCCCCTCTCGCCTCACTCTCCACACCATTCTTGCTCACCTCCCTCCCCTGAAGCTCCTCGTCCCCTCGCCCTGCTCGATTAGCCACCACCGCCGCCCAATTTCACCGTCGGAGCCCGCAGAGGTGCTGAGAAGGGCGCCGTCGATCCAGGCCACCCCCGGCGACGCCACTGCTACCAGGCGACTCGCCGTCGTCGACAACCTCCCCACGCACACTGCCAGACACCTGCAACGGCCTGGTACCCCCTCCGACCCCCTACCTGAGCCGCCGGAGCTCGACCTTCTCGCCGGAGACGACGACGCATAGCGTCCGTCCGATCCCCCTCTAATCCTACGGCTCACCTCTCTCTGTACCGATTCGGGGTTTAAAACCCACTGACGCGTGGACCCCACGCTGTCAGGCGGCCCGCTGCGTGGACGCGCTGCTGGGCCGGCCCATTTTCCTCTTCCGCTGTGCAGCCCGTTTAGTTTCCCGCCTAAGCCCAAGAATTCAAATTGAGATTTTCGAATTTAATTAATTAGCCTCTGATGCTGTTTTCAAAAATTAATAGAATAAAATCTACCCAACCAAATTTGACAAATTTTATATATTTGGAAACCTTGTGAAAATATCTACAAAACTACACTGGTCCCAACCTTAAATTGTTTGTCGAATTAATCTGAGAAAATAAACAAGGCAGGGCCTTTTTCCACTTCAATTAATTATTAAAAATTGAATAAAAATGCTTTTAAGATGAAACCAACTCTCAAAAATCACATTTCAACATAGCTATCAGAATATGTAAAAATATTGTATCAGTGTTTGCATGATCATGTCCTTGTTTAAAAATTGGCCCTATGGCTATTTAAAGTACTTTGTAAATGAGCATATTTCTTATTAATGTGTATGAGAGCATCTCTCTTATTTAAATCTTGTCTACACTAAGTTACTATGAGAAAGACACCATGGTCATGTTAAATTTATATTAAATTAGTTGATGATATTAAATCATTAACCATGAGTTATTAAAAAGCATGAGGTGATGAACCTCATTTAAATCTTTTCCCAAATAATAATTATGAAGAGGTTGACCTTGGTCAACCTAGGTCATATGATATTAATTGAGGAAATTAAATCTTAATAAGACTTAATGAGAGGAAATTATTTTCTCTCAAGAAATAAAAAGAAACCTAAATTAATATTTATAATGAGAGGAAATTATTTTTCTTAAGAATAATAATTAAATCAACTCACATAATAAGCATGTGTTATGATAGCTTAGTAAGAGTGATTCATATGTGTGCTTAGCTTAGTATTTGAGTTGTGTGGTGATTGTGTGTATCATACTCGTATTTAGACGCTAGTACCGAGGAGTACGCCGAGGAGGAGGAGGTGTACACTCAAGGAGAGGAGGACCACTTTGATCAGTACAACAATCAAGGCAAGCTAATACACTTGCAAAGTGCAAAGCTCTCAAGGGCAAAGCACCTCACCATTTGTTTTATCTTTATTAAGCCTATCCCAGTTTTATTACAAGCTTTACTTTCAAGTTTTACTACTTTACTTTGTCAAAGTACTTTTTGATTCATGATTCACTTAATCTAGAGAAGGACAATATCATCTAAGTTAGTCTATGTCAATCAAGCTAAGATAGCACCCCTCATGATTAGTGGCTAGTGCTAAATGCCTAAAATTGACTACTCTAGATGGGAACATGGTGATATAAGATGATGATGGTGAAGTTATGAAAGGAATTTTGAAGGTGAATAAGACCAAGAGAAGATAGTGATTTTTGATTAAAAACTAATGTTGGTTTGGATGCGATACCTTTCCAATATTGAGTACCCCCACAATACCTGATTATGGGTAAGGCTTAACTAGAAGTTTATGTATCTTAGTATGGGTTCCCTCTGAACACACATCATAGGGGTTATGCCGAGGCTGCCTCCGTTGTTGATAAATGATGTGAATTAAGGTGAACTGTCCGGCCAAGCCCTGTGCAGTTCCCAGGTTGACAGTTGGTCTTCACTGGGAGGCCAAGCTCATGGGGAGAGGTGCTCATACTAGGGTTAGTAAATGAAAGGTTATGGTTGATGATCCGCGTACTGTGATACGATGATTCGGGGAAATCCCGACGGATGGAATCAAATGTTGTGGCACAAGTGTGCAACCTCTGCAGAGTGTAAACCTATTCGAATAGCCGTGTCCACGGTTACGGACGGTTGGAAAGGCCATCTAGTTTCCAGTATTAGAATTTGGATATGGATGGTGAATGATGAATTATGGTGAATCACAACTGAGTTGTGGGAATGACACTAATGTTCCCACTCGAGTTAGTTAAATTTATGAATGATCTATATGAAATGAGTATAAACTAAAATTGGCTTTATGCAAATGAAACTAGAGCTTAGCACCCCCTCTTCAAGTTAGTTAGTGATTACTTTGGTATTAGTTTGCGAGTACTTTAAAGTACTCACGGCTGTGTCCCTGGCTATTCAAATGGCCAGAATATGAAGAAGAGCAGCAGTATGAGGATGACGGTCAGCAGGACGTCTACAACAACTAGGAGTCGCCTGACGTCAAGCGTTGGCCTGTGGAATAGATAGTCCACTCCTATTACGCTTCCGCTACTATGTTGTTCGTTGATCAATAGATCAACTATTTGTGTAATATTGGATCATGTGATCCCCTTTTGTAAGACAATGATGGTTTGTAATGAATGATGACTTATGATATCAACTGTTATGTCTCGCAACAACAATATTCCTGGGATTGCGATGAATGGCATAATAGGCATCCGGACTTAAAAATCCGGGTGTTGACACTTCCCTACTCATGATATGACACTACTTGATAGTAAAAGATAAAGGTAGTGATGATGTGATACCGCGGCACTCCCCCAAGCTTGGAACAAACCAAGGGAATGCCAATACCGATGACGAATTACTCCTTCGGTGATGATGGTGGATTCTTCTCGCGCTTCTTAAGGATCTCCTTCAGCTTCAGCTTCTCAGTTTTGCAATTCTGCACCAAAACTTGAAGAGACTCATTGTTATCCGAATGTGGCGGTGACGGCCTTGTGCTGGGAATTGAGTAATATTCCAGCATTCTGCGAAGTCGCTGGTTCTCCTCCTGAAGTATCTCCACTTCCCTTCTTAGAGCACGATATTGATCACAAAACTCATCGGCAACCCGTATTGCTTCCTCCACACAAGGGAAAGAGTCGAGGTCCAGAGCAGGCGGAAGAACTCCCTGCAAGTTATGAGAAAAAGAACGCCCAGTGTTAACCGATCCCACCAAGATTGGCTTACTCTCCATAGTTTCCCACTCTCCTTTTGCTGATGCTATCTTCTTCTTCTCCTTATTGATCCTTTCATCCATCTCTTCCTTCCAAGGCTCCTTGTCTTTGTTGTTGGAGACCATAGGGCTTCTAGATCAAAACAAATCTGGCAGAAAACAGCTCGAAACAAAACACGACGAGAAAACGATATACGGACCTCCAGGGGTCCGGGGGATTATATAGCAAATATTTTTACGACAAAAGGAAGGTTCCAGGCCGAAAACGAGTGGAAACGGGACGCCGAGGGGCTGTCACCATAGGGCGGCGCGGCCAGGGTGGGGCCCGCGCCGGCCTATGGTGACGGGCCCTCGCGCGTCTCTTCCACTCCGTTTCGATCCCGTAATTTTTCATATTTTCCAAAAACAGCAGAAATATTGTTCGGAAAGCTAAACGTGGACTTTTATTACCTGTACTGTTACCTATTCAAAGTCGAGTTCTGGCGGACTGTCAATTTGTCCTTTGATGAAAGCCTCCGGTGTTTCCACTTGAATAATATCAACGTCAACATTATAAGAATCACCCGAGATATAATGCTTGAGTCTTTGTCCATTCACCACTTGCGTAGCATTGCCTTGGAGAGAGCTAATTTTAATTGCTCCTGAACGATACACCTCCTCAACAACATATGGTCCTTCCCATTTCGAGAGTAATTTCCCTGCAAAGAATCTGAGACGAGACCGATACAATAGGACTTTATCCCCAATATTAAACTCTCTTTTGATGATCCTTCTATCATGCCATTTCTTAACTTTTTCTTTAAAGAGTTTAGCATTTTCATAAGCTTCACTTCTCCATTCATCTAGAGAACTTAATTGCAGCAACCTCTTATTACCGGCTAGTTTAGGATCTTTATTTAGTTCTCTAACAGCCCAATAAGCTTTGTGCTCTAGTTCTAAAGGTAAATGACAAGCTTTTCCATAAACCATTTTATAAGGAGACATTCCCATAGGATTTTTATAAGCAGTTCTATAAGCCCATAGTGCTTCCTTCAATTTGCTAGCCCAATTCTTTCTAGATTTATTAACGGTCTTTCCCAAAATAGATTTAATCTCTCTATTTGATAATTCTACTTGACCACTAGTTTGAGGGTGATAAGCGGAAGCAATTCTATGATTAATACCATACTTAGCAAGAGTTTTTCTAAAACCTCCATGAATAAAATGAGAACCTCCATCAGTCATAATATATCTAGGTACTCCAAATCTAGGAAAAATAATATCTAAAAGCATTTTTAAAGAGGTCTCACCATCAGCACTTTTTGTAGGTATAGCTTCTACCCATTTAGTAACATAATCAACAGCAACAAGTATATGAGTGTTACCTTCTGAAGAAGGGAAAGGACCCATGAAGTCGAATCCCCAACAATCGAATGGTTCAATAACAAGAGTATAATTCATAGGCATTTCATTGCGTCTAGAGATATTACCAACTCTTTGACATTCATCACAAGATAAGATAAACTTCCTTGCATCTTTGAAAAGTGTTGGCCAATAAAAACCTGATTGTAGAACCTTTTGCGCGGTTCTATCTCCAGCGTGATGTCCTCCATAAACACTACCATGGCATTTACTCAATATCTCTTGTTGTTCATATTCAGGAACACATCTTCGCATAATACCATCTACTCCTTCTTTATATAAGTGTGGGTCATCCCAAAAATAATGCCTCAAGTCATAAAAGAATTTCCTCCTTTGCTGAGCTGAAAAGGTTGGAGGCAAGTACTTGGATACAATAAAGTTAGCATAATCGGCATACCAAGGGCTATCTCGCGAGTTCACCTTTATTACAGCCAATTGTTCATTTGGAAAACTATCATTAACAGGAACAGGATCATAAGCAATATTTTCCAATCTAGACAAATTATCAGCAACAGGATTTTCAGCACCTTTCCTATCTATAATATGTAAATCAAATTCTTGCAAAAGAAGTACCCATCTAATAAGCCTTGGCTTAGCATCTTTCTTTGTCATAAGGTATCTAATTGCAGCATGATCAGTATGAATCGTGACTTTTGAATCAACAATATAGGATCTAAACTTGTCACAAGCAAAGACTACAGCTAACAATTCTTTTTCAGTTGTAGCATAATTTCTTTGAGCAACATCAAGAGTCTTACTAGCATAATGAATAACATTTAATTTTTTATCTACTCGCTGTCCAAGAACAGCGCCTACAGCAAAATCACTAGCATCACACATAATTTCAAAAGGCAAATTCCAATCAGGAGGTTCAACTACAGGAGCAGTTGTTAAGGCTTTCTTTAGAGTTTCAAAAGCTTCCTTACAATCATCATAAAAAACAAAAGGTACATCTTTTTGAAGAAGATTAGTAAGAGGCTTTGAAATCTTGGAGAAATCTTTAATAAATCTCCTATAAAACCCAGCATGACCAAGAACACTACGAATACCTTTAACATCCCTCGGATAGGGCATCTTCTCAATTGCTTCAACTTTAGCTCTATCAACTTCAATACCTCTCTCGGAAATTTTATGTCCCAATACAATTCCTTCATTAACCATAAAGTGGCATTTCTCCCAATTAAGAACAAGGTTAGTTTCTTCACATCTCTGCAAAACTTTATCGAGGTTTCGCAAGCAATTATCAAAAGAATTCCCATAGACAGAAAAATCATCCATGAACACCTCTACAATACTCTCGCAAAAGCCATGAAAAATAGCAGACATGCATCTTTGAAAAGTAGCAGGAGCATTACATAAACCAAAAGGCATACGCCTATAAGCATAAGTTCCATAAGGACAAGTGAAAGTGGTTTTCTCTTGATCTTTAGTTTTAACAACAATTTGTGAAAACCCAGAATAACCATCAAGAAAGCAAAAATGAGTATTTTTAGACAACCTTTCTAGCATTTGATCAATAAATGGTAAAGGGTAATGATCTTTCTTAGTAACTTTATTAACTTTTCGAAAATCAATGCACATTCTATACCCTACAACTACTCTTTGAGGGATGAGCTCATCATTATCATTAGGCACAACAGTCATTCCTCCTTTCTTAGGAACACAATGCATAGGACTAACCCATCTACTATCAGCAATAGGATATATAATACCAGCTTCAAGAAGTTTTAATACCTCATTCCTTACCACCTCCTTCATCTTCGGAATTAGACGACGTTGATGTTCAACAACAGGCTTTGCATCATCTTCCATATTAATAGCATGTTGGCAAATAGAAGGAGAAATCCCCTTCAAATCATCAAGAGTGTAGCCAATAGCTCCTCGGTGTTTCTTCAATATTTCCAATAACCTTTCTTCCTCAATCTCTGAAAGCTTAGAACTAATAATAATAGGATATATTTTCTTATCATCAATATGAGCATATTTAAGATTATCAGGTAAAGGCTTTAAATCAAAAACAGGATCTTCCTTTGGTGGCGGTGTTGTACCCAAATCTTCCACCGGTAAATCATGCTTGAGAATAGGTTGGCGAAGAAAAATTTCCTCAAGCTCATCTCTTTCTTTCCTAAAAGCTTCACTCTCGCTATTCTCCAAATGTTGCTGCAAAGGATTATTAGGAACAAGAACAATAGATGCACACTGCTCCATTTTAAAATCATCACTAGGCAAATCAGCTTTATAAGGAGTTTTGGTAAATTTAGAGAAGTTAAACTCATAAGATTCACCAGCAAATTTAGTCAAAATTTTCTCTTTCTTGCAATCTATAATAGCTCCACAAGTATTTAGAAAAGGTCTACCAAAAATGATAGGACAATAATCACTAGCAGCAGAACCAAGTACCAAAAAGTCAGCAGGATATTTAATCTTACCACATAGAACTTCCACATCTCGAACAATACCAATTGGAGAAATAGTTTCTCTATTAGCCAGCTGAATAACCACATCAATATCTTCAAGTTCACAAGAATCAATTTCGTGCATAATCTCCGTGTAAAGCTCATAAGGAATAGCACTAACACTTGCACCAATATCACATAAACCATAATAGCAATGATCACAAATTCTAACAGATAGCATAGGAACACTAACTTGTTTGGGTTTATTAGGATGTGAAACAATATTAGAAGCATCTTCACAGAAAATAATATGACCATCCTCCACATTTTCAGTCACAAGATCTTTAACTATTGCAACAGCAGGTTCAACCTTAATTTGTTCTTCAGGTTCTATAGGTTTCTTTTCACTTTTATTAACCACACTAGATATAACAGAGTACTCTTTCATTTTAGCAGGAAAAGGAGTTTTTTCAATATAAGCTTCAGGAATAACATGATCAACAGTTTCAATCACTACACATTTGTTTACAGATGAATCAATTTTATCTTTATACGGTTCATGATACTTATCAAAATTCTTCTTAGGCAATTCATAATGAGAGGCAAAAGCTTTGTAAAGATTTGCAACAACTTGGGAATCAAGACCATAAATAGCACTCATATTACGAAATTTATCAGTATCCATAAAAGCTTCAATGCATTTATAATCAAAGATTATACCTGACTCTCTATCTTTGTCGTTCTCCCATCCTTCAGTATTCTCCTGGATCCGATCAAGAAGGTCCCTTTTAAACTCTTCTTTGTTGCGTGTAAATGATCCAGAACAAGAAGTATCCAGCAAGGTCTTGTCTTGAAAAGAAAGTCTTGCATAGAAATTATCAATAATAACATTACCAGGAAGCTCATGAATGGGGCATTTGAGCATTAAAGACTTCAATCTCCCCCAAGCTTGGGCAATACTCTCTCCATCATGAGGCCAGAAATTATATATGCGGTTCCGATCTTTGTGAATTTCACTTGGAGGATAGAATTTGGAATAAAATAAAGGCACAATGTCCTCCCAATCAAGAGAATCACCATTCTTCAGCAATTTATACCAATGCGCCGCTTTACCAGACAGCGATATAGAGAATAGTTTCTTTCTAACTTCATTCATAGCAATACCTGCACATTTGAATAACCCGCATAATTCATGCAAAAACAGTAAATGATCACCGGGATGGACAGTTCCATCCCCTTCATAGCGGTTATCCATAACACGTTCAATAATTTTCATAGGTATTTTATATGGTATCACTTCCTCACCTGGCGCCTCATCCACTACCGTTGCAGTAGTAGTAGATTTCCCAAATAGAAATTGAAGAGAAGATCTCTCCATAATGACTTATAGCAGCAGGCAGAAATAAAATCAGCACAAACAGTAAAGGTTTTCCTTACCAATTCCACTTACCAATAGCGCTTCACTCCCCGGCAACGGCGCCAGAAAATAGTCTTGATGACCCACAAGTATAGGGGGTGTATCGTAGTATCTTCGATAAGTAAGAATGTCGATCCCAACGAGGAGCAGAAGGTGTTGACAAGCAGTTTCGATGAAGGATTCACTGTAAATGCTCACAGACAAGTATTCAAGGGGTTTTGATGTAACAGATGAATAAAGTACGAGTAAGTAAAATGCGAGAGAAATAATTGCAGCGAGTGGCCCAATCCTTTTTAGCACAAAGGACAAGCCGGTTTGTTTACTTATAATGACCAAATGTTCTTGAGGACACACGGGGATTTTAGTCTAGTGCTTTCGCTTCATACAACTAATTAATCTTCATTGTTTTGATAAGTGTTGTGTGGGTGAACCTATGCTAATGCACCGCCCTTCCTAGGACTAATACATACTTGTGATTATACCCCTTGCAAGCATCCGCAACTACAAAAAAGTAATTAAGATAAATCTAACCACAACCTTAAACTCTGAGATCCTGCGATCCCTCTTGCATCGATATACCAACGGGGGCTCAGGTTTCTGTCACTCCGGCAACCCCGCAATTAGCAACCGAATACAAGATGCACTCCCCTAGGCCCATAAATGGTGAAGTATCGTGTAGTCGACGTTCACACGACACCACTAGAAGAATGACACCACAACCTAAATATCATAACATTGAATATTACTCAACCATAGTTCACTACTAACATTTAGACTTCACCCATGTCCTCAAGAACTAAACGAACTACTCACGAGACATCATATGGAATACAATCAGAGGTGATATGGTGATGAATAACAATCTGAACATAAACCTTGGTTCAATGGTTTCACTCAATAGCATTAATAACAAGTAGAAATCAACACCGGGAGAGTTTCCCCTATCAAACAATCAAGATCCAACCCAAATCGTTACAGCGGTGACGAGGTGCAGCGGTGGTGATGGCGGTGTAGATGGTGGAGATGATGATGGAGATGATGTCCAGCTCGATGACGATGGCGATGGCGTCGATTTCCCCCTCCGGGAGGGAATTTCCCCGGCGGATTCCTGCCCGCCGGAGAGCTCTTTTCTCTCTGGTGTTCTCCGCCCCGCAGAGGCGGCTGTAACTCTTCGTGAGGTACCCCTGTGGCTTAGGTTTTCGGGACGAAGAAGTACGCGAAGGAGAGGCGGCCAGAGGGGGCTGTGGGCCCCCTCCCCACATGGCGGCGCGGCCAGGCCTGGGCCCGCGCCGGCCTATGGGGGGCCCATGGTGGCCCCTCCCGGCTCCTCCTTTTGGCTCCCTTCGTCTCTGGAAAAATAGGAATTTACGTGTAATTTCCTTCCACAGTTGATCTTCCGAAATATTGCGTTCTGACGGTGCTTTTTCCAGCAGAATCCTGGCTCCGGCGCTTGATCCTCCAATAATGATGAAACATGCAAAATAGATGAAATAACATAAGTATTGTGTCCAAATATGAAATATATCAATGAATAACAGCAAATTATGATACAAAATAGTGATGCAAATTGGACGTATCAAAGCCGCATGGAGTCAAGCCGTGCGACGGGGGCGAAGACTTCCTCGAAGTCAGCTCCCTCCCGCTGGACGAACACTTTGGCGACGAAGCGGGCCTTGTGCTTCACAACGGCGCCGTTCTCGTCCCTTTTGACCTTGAAGACCCACTTCAGCCCAATGGGCTTGTGGCCTGGTGGCAGGTCAGTGAGGGTCCATGTGTCATTCTCCTCGATGCAACCCATCTCCTCCTCCATGGCCCTGCTCCAGCTCGCATCCCTACACTGCTTAGTTCGTCAGCAGTGGTGAGCAGCAGACGCTCGACATGGCCTGGTGGAGCGAGGTCGTCGCCGAGCAGGTCCGAGACGCGGCGGTATCGGTGCTCTTCCCCCTCGTCCTCTCCATCCACCAGATCGGGATCGGGGGCAGACGGTGGAGTTGCGAATTACTCCACCCCTGGTGGCGGCGATGCGGCGGCTCCCTGCTGTGGTGGTGATGGAGCTGCAGGAGTGGCCGACGGTGAAGCGAGTGTGTCGATTCGCTCCCCTCCTCCGGATCTTCCAGTCTTGCGGTGGGATTGGGCGCGAAGGTATACTCCACGACGAATTCCCCACCCAAGTCCTCTGCTCCCGTGCCACCCTTGCTCCAGTCCCAGCTTTCTCCCTCGTCGAAGACCACATCGCGGGAGATGTGCACGCGGCAGGTGACTGGGTTGTACACCCTGTACGCCTTGGAGCCAGGCTCGTACCCGATGAAGATCATCGGCGTACTCCTGTCATCAAGCTTGCGCAGAAGTGTCCACGCGCTTTTGACGTGAGAACGCAACCGAACACGCGAAGGTGTAAAACCGACAACTTCATCCCGTACCACGCCTCTTACGGATTCCGGCCCTCGACGCTGCGTATGAAGGACCGGTTGAGCACGTACAGTGCCGTCATCACCGCCTCGCTCCAGAAGAAACTGGGCAGGTTCTTCGCCATCATCATGCTCCTCGCCATGCCCACCACCGTCTGGTTGCGGCGCTCAACCACGCCATTCTGCTGTGGTGAGTAGGGCGCCATCAGGTGGCGCTTGACACCGGTGTTGGCGAAGTGGGCGGCGAGCATGGACGACGTGAACTCCCCGCCACGGCCTGTGCACAGGGTGCGCAGCTGTC
This sequence comes from Lolium multiflorum, assembly GCA_030979885.1. Lineage (NCBI taxonomy): Eukaryota > Viridiplantae > Streptophyta > Magnoliopsida > Poales > Poaceae > Lolium > Lolium multiflorum. Next base: position 145,520,942 of record CM061748.1, read on the forward strand.
GGCGTGCCTCCGTCTACACCTCGGCCTGGATGCGCTTGAGGGCCGCGACAACCTCGTCCTTCGTCGAGAGCAGCACTAACCACATGAAGCGGCTGTGGTCATCGACGAGGAGGAGGAAGTATCGCCGTCCAGCTGGCGTTGGTGGCGTGATCGCGCCGCACATGTCGGCGTGGACGAGTTCGAGCGGCTCCTCCGCTCGAAACTTCGCCTGCTGAGGAACGGCGTTCGCCATTGTTTGCCTGCAAGGCAGGCCTCGCACAGCTCTCCGGTGGGCTCGACGGCAGGCAGCCCTCGCACCATGTTGTTCCGTGCCATCCTCTATAGCGCCTCGAGGTGCAGGTGGCCGAACCGGGCATGCCAAAGCCATGGGACCGTGTCCTTCCTCATCGTGAGGCACACGGGCTGCATTGTCAGCTTGTAGAGACGGTTGGGGGCCCGTTTTACCTTTAGCAAGAGCTTGTCGCGGCGGTCGAGGATCATCAGCACGCCGCGGCGGATGCGGGTGTCGCAGGCGAGCTCGTCAAGCTGACTGAGGCTCATGACGCTGCTCTTCAGCTTCAGGATGAAGTACACGTCGGAGAAGGCTCGCTGCGGTCCTCCGTTGATAAGGGGTTGCCCGATCTTCTCAGTAAGCGACGGTGGTGATGAACATAATGGATGAATGCAGCGGAGGGAATCGATGATATGGTGTAGATAACTTGTATGACGCCGACGAAGTCTCTCGATTGATTCCTGTAGCCAATGCAACAGATCTCAACCCTGCAAGATATTCGCAACTCCACACACTTGCGCACGTAGCCGCCGACCACGAAGCGGTAAATTGCAATCTTCTAATCCCCAATGGAACAGCAGATCACACAAACTTTCAGTAGCACAAACACCAGATCGAAACGAATTGGTGCGGGTAAAACTCCAGATCGATGCGAATTGGAGAGTAGTATTCAATAGTTTTGCATAGCAAACAACTAAGAACTAGGGTTTATCTTAAACGTGGTCTAAAGCAACTTGTGGGGCGTCCCAGGGACTTATATAGGCGTCTGGGACGACCTCAGGTCCAAAAAGTACGAAAATAACCGACCAGAATAGATCTGGTCGAGACAGACTCGGACAAGTCCGGTCTGGAATCCGGTCAACCGGGCTGGGGACCGGGCTGGCCGGTCTGGGGTCCGGTCAACCGGGTGCTGTAACCGGAAAGCTCGCAAAACAGCTTCCGGTTGGCCCCCGGTACGAGGCATGGTCAACCAGGCCGGGGAACCGGGCTGGCCGGTCAGCGCCCGGTCGGCCGGGTCTGTAACCGGGCCTGGCCGGTCCGGGTTCTGGACCGGCCTGGACTTCTTCTTCTCCTCTCGCGCATGCCTCCCGCTCCTCCCTCGCGCATCCATGAGATATCTTCATGTCCAGCTCCATGTCCAGCTTCACGTCCATCTTGACGTCCGTCTTCATGTCCAGCTGCTCCTCTACTCCTCGTGCGATGCTCGTCTCCTCTTGATACCTGATGATACATAAGTAATAGGACTTAGGCAGTATAAAGTTCTCATCAATCAAAGTATCGTTTAGAAACAAGTTCACCTGTTGTTTAAGTAGCTTCGCACGAGCCCTTGTAATTGGTCCAATCCGAACTTCATTGGACTTGAGCTTCACAGCAGGTTCATCTTCAGTTGGTAATGACGGAGGTAGTAGTGAGGTAGGGATGTCCTCATCATCTCCCCCCTTCAAAAGGCGTCGACCTCGACGCTCCAAGGTCTTCTCCGTCATATGGTGTCAAATCAACAACATTGTAAGAATTACTGACACCAAACTCATCCTCTGGAAGATCTATTGAGTATGGATTATCATTGATCTTGGCAAGCACTTTGTAAGGACCAGCACCACGAGGCTTCAACTTAGACTTCCGCAGCTTCGGGAACCTATCCTTGCGAAAATGTACCCAGACCAAATCACCAGGCTTGAACAACATCTCCTTGCGCTTCTTGTTCTTCCTTGCAGCATTGCTCTTGCCTTTCTTCTCGATCAACTCTTTAGTCTTCACATGAATTTTCTTCACAAAATCTGCCCTCTTGGATGCCTCCATATTGACTCTCTCATGTATGGGCAAAGGCAACAAGTCAAGTGGAGTAATGGGTTTGAAACCATACACCACCTCAAAAGGACACAACTCCGTGGTAGAGTGTACCGCCCTGTTGTAAGCAAACTCCACATGCGGCAAACACTCTTCCCACTCCTTCAGGTTCTTCTTGATCATGGATCTCAACAGTTGTGACAATGTTCTATTCACCACTTCAGTTTGACCATCAGTTTGGGGATGACAAGTAGTGCTGAAAAGCAGCTTTGTCCCCAGCTTTCTCCATAGCGTCTTCCAGAAGTAGCTCATAAACTTCACGTCACGATCAGAAACAATAGTCTTTGGGACTCCATGTAGACGTACAATCTCCCTGAAAAACAGGTTAGCAATATGCGACGCATCGTCGCTCTTGTGGCAGGCAATAAAATGTGACATCTTAGAGAATCTATCCACTACCACAAATATAGAATCATGGCCTCTTTTAGTACGCGGCAAACCCAACACAAAATCCATACTAATATCCTCCCATGGTGTAGTAGGTGCCGGTAAAGGAGTATACAAACCGTGAGGCTTCAGCTTGGACTTGGACTTGTTGCAAGTAATGCATCTCTTCACATATCTATCCACGTCCCGCCTCATCTTTGGCCAATAAAAGTGGTCAGCTAGCATGAGTAGCGTCTTCTCATGCCCAAAGTGACCCATCAAACCTCCAACATGTGATTCCTGCAATAAGAGCAAACGCACAGACGATTCTGGAACACATAGTTTGTTAGCTCTAAACAAGAACCCATCATGTATGTGATATTTTTCCCATGCTTTACCAAGAGCACATAAGCGATATGGTTCAGCAAAATCATGATCAGTGGCATATAAATCACATAGTATCTCTAAACCAGGAATTTTAACATCAAGTTGAGTTAATAGCATATTCTTCCTAGATAGAGCATCAGCAACAATATTATCTTTTCCCTTCTTATGCTTAATAATGTATGGAAAAGACTCAATGAACTCAACCCACTTAGCTAGACGCTTATGCAAAGTAGATTGGGCTTTCAGGTATTTCAAAGCTTCATGATCAGAATGTATGATAAATTATTTTGGCCACAAGTAATGTTGCCAAACCTCAAGAACTCTAATTAAAGCATACAATTCTTTATCATATATTGGATAGTTCAACTTAGCACCAGAAAGTTTCTCAGAAAAATATGCAATTGGGCGACCCTCTTGCATCAACACACCACCAATTCCAATACCACTAGCATCACATTCAATCTCAAATTGCTTATTGAAATCAGGAAGTGCAAGCAACGGTGCAGAAGTTAACAATTTCAGTTCATCAAATGCATGATCTTGGGCTGCGCCCCACTCAAAGACAACACCCTTTTTAGTTAAATCATTCAAAGGTGCAGCAATAGTACTAAAGTTGGGCACAAATCTTCTATAAAACCCAGCTAGACCATGAAAACTTCTTACTTGACTCACATTCATGGGAGTAGGCCAATTTTGAATAGCTTCAATTTTAGATTCATCTACTTCTACTCCATGCTTAGAGACAACATAACCCAGAAATATGACCTTATCTTTGCAAAATGTGCACTTCTCAAGATTACCATAGAGTTGATTATCACGCAACACTTGCAAAACATGTCGAATATGTATAATATGATCAGATTCATTGCGGCTGTAGATTAATATGTCATCAAAGTACACAACCACAAATTTGCCAATAAATTCACGCAAAACATGGTTCATCAGTCTCATGAAAGTGCTAGGTGCATTAGTCAAACCAAAAGGCATTACTAACCACTCATATAAACCAAATTTTGTTTTAAAGGCTGTTTTCCACTCATCCCCTTCTTTCATCCTAATTTGATGATAACCACTATGCAAATCAATTTTAGAGAACACAGCAGCACCACTCAATTCATCTAGCATATCCTCTAAACGGGGAATAGGGTGACGATATCGAATAGTAATGTTGTTTATAGCTCTACAATCTACGCACATACGCCAAGTGCCATCTTTCTTAGGAACTAGAATAACATGAACAACACAAGGACTAAGGCTTATGCGAATATAACCTTTGTCGAGTAGTGCTTGTACTTGCTTCTGTATCTCCTTCGTCTCTTCGGGATTAGTGCGATATGGCGCCCTATTGGGCAGCGAAGCTCCGGGAATCAAGTCAATTTGATGCTCAATACCTCGCAATGGTGGTAGTCCTGCGGGTACCTCCTCCGGAAACACGTCGCCAAATTCCTGCAAAACATTAGAAACACCAAGAGGAAGAGGGGTCATGTCGTTAGAAACCAAAACCGTACCCCTGTACAAAAGCACAAGAGGCATGGCCGTAGGATCCTCACTAAATTCTCTCATGTCTTCTTTGGTGGCTAATGAAACTAAGGAATGCACTCGCTCACTTTTCGTTATATCACTCACGGTATTACAATTCTCTCGCCTATCTAGAGGTGCATCCTCCAAATTGACTTCAATCTTCTGACGAGACTCATTGACAATCTGTTGTGGTGACATAGGCTGTAAGTTAATTTTCTTGCCCTTGAACTCCAAGTGATATGTATTGGCGCGGCCATTGTGTTGCACAGAACGGTCATAGAGCCATGGCCGGCCCAACAATAGGTGACACACCGTCATAGGAACCACATCAAAATCAATGGAATCCTTATACGGTCCAATCTCAAAATCAACACGCACCATGTGGCTCACCTTCATCTCACCATTATTGCTCAACCACTGAATATAATATGGATGCGGGTGCGGTAGATACTTCAGTTTCAGCTTGGCACATAACTCTTTGCTTGCTAAATTGCGACAACTTCCGCCATCAATAATAACCTTGCAAGCTTTATCAGGACCAACAAGTGCCTTTGTTTGGAACAAATTGCAGCGCTGCGTAGATGCACTAGGCTGCACATTGAGAACACGCTGTGAAACAACTATAGTTTGAGCTTCTGAAGGATAAGCATCAAAACTATCGCTGTCATAATCATCATCTTCCGGAGCATCCGGATCAGCATCGTCTCCAGTTTCATATTCATTGTCCTCATTAATGATCATAACTTTGCGGTTAGGACAATCCTTCTTGAAGTGACCCTTGCCACCACATGTATGACAAAGCATATCACGGTTGCGCGCTGTTGACATACTAGAACCAGTTCCACTTGCTGCAGGGACGGGCTTCTTTGTGTTAGACACATTGGAGACCGGCTTGCTAGACGAAGAAGGAACATCCGTAGGACGCGTAGATGGCGCCGTGGAGGGTGGCGGCCTAGGCGTGTAGCGCCCTGCGCCTGTAGCACGGCCCCTCTGTTGCGCTTCTTCAGCCAACTGTGACTCAGCTTCTCTTGCATGATGTAGTAACTCATTCATTGTAGCATATTTGTGATGACGCACAATGCCTTTGATATTAAACCTGAGCCCATTGAGAAAACGCTGTAGTGTCATCTCCAAAGACTCACGGACACGGGCACGCTGCATAAGCATCTCCATCTCCATATAATAAGCATCAACTGTCATAACACCTTGCTTCAATTGGGTCAACTTATCAAACACAGAACGCAAGTAATTGGTAGGAACAAAACGAGCTCTCATTGCCGCCTTCATAGCACGCCAAGTGATAATAGGCAGCTCACCATCTTCTTCTCGATCCTGAACAAGAGCATCCCACCAACGCAATGCGTAGCCATCAAATTCAGAGGAAGCAAGTTTGATCTTCCTATCTTCAGTATAGTCAGGATGTAAACGCCATAATCTCTCAATCTTCAGCTCCCATGTAAGATATTCTTCAACATCAGTACCTCCTTCAAATCTGGGAATTGAGAACTTGGGCTTACCCAAACCATCGTCTTGTTGTTGAGGAACACGTTGGGCTCCGACGGGGACAAAACCACGACCACGGAAATCACCAACACCACGACCAACACCACCCATACCATGCCTTGAGCAGCAGCAGCATCCGCATTGTCACCTTGCACACTGCCATCGTCATCATGCGGTGGTTGTTGTGGTTGCACCATAGTACGTATCTCACCAACAGCGTTTGTCAACGTTTGTATAGATGCTTGAAGAGTCGTCACGGATGTTTGAACGGTATGAACCGCTGTAGTAGCCTCATCGACCTTCAAGTGTACACCTTGCATTTCCTTGTCCAACACATCACTAGCAACTCGGATTTCACGTTGCAAATGATCACGAAGACCCTCATATTCACGCCAAGTAACTGGTGTATCGTCGGGCTTTTTCTGCATCACATTGAACTCAGTAGAAGACATGATTAGTAGGTTAGTGCACTAAACAAAATCTTTGGTGGTACTCTCACAACTCACTCAAAACTGATAAGAAAGGTGAATCTTACCGCTCCAAAGTGAATTAGTATTGCTTACCAACTTGGATTGACGGACTAGTGCACGGATGTAGCGAAGCGAATATCAAGGGTATAAGAACAATCACACGACTAAGCAGGATATATGTGGGCTGTAGGTAGGCTACCTATTTGCACCAATAACAAGCTCTAGCGCTGACCGTAGACAACCAAAGATACTCACACAAGGCGATAAATGTGGCAATGCAACTATATGGATGAAAGGTTGCAATGCACTCGAGAGACGCTAGCAAAGCTCAACGAGACAGGCACAAGATTGCTCAACTACAGGTGCAGTAAAGAAAACTTAGGCCTTCACTTGAATTCAACTAGCACTTCACTTTTCTTTTTGGATTTTCTTTTTGTAACACACGCAGCTATGTAGCTCTTTTTGCTTCTTTTTCCACTTTTTTTTTGATTTTATGACGCAACTCCTTGATAACACGGCCAACAAGATATGCAAAGCAACAAAACCCTAATGAGCAGCCTGTCGAGCGGTAAAACTAGTCTCTTCTGGGGAAGTTCCTAGTCACTTATATCGAAAGGCTGTGTCTATGGTTGGGAACAAGCACACTGTACGCTATGTGGACTCGGAGTAACAAAAACTGACACTAGACGACAAAGTAACACAAGATGATAGAGTAAACTCAAACCCTAAAATACTAGATGAAAGACAAAGTTACGCAAAAACAACTACGAAAAGCAACTAAAACTCGAAATTAGTGCAAGCTATGGCTATGGCAAACCCTAACCCTAATTTTTTTGGCTTTTTCTGTATAGGAAACACTCACAACTCAACTATGGGGTGGATTGTGGATGGCTTACCGAGGAAACGCTGAAATCTGATACCAAGATGATAAGGGGTTGCCCGATCTTCTCAGTAAGCGACGGTGGTGATGAACACAATGGATGAATGCAGCGGAGGGAATCGATGATATGGTGTAGATAACTTGTATGACGCCGACGAAGTCTCTCGATTGATTCCTGTAGCCAATGCAACAGATCTCAACCCTGCAAGATATTCGCAACTCCACACACTTGCGCACGTAGCCGCCGACCACGAAGCGGTAAATTGCAATCTTCTAATCCCCAATGGAACAGCAGATCACACAAACTTTCAGTAGCACAAACACCAGATCGAAACGAATTGGTGCGGGTAAAACTCCAGATCGATGCGAATTGGAGAGTAGTATTCAATAGTTTTGCATATCAAACAACTAAGAACTAGGGTTTATCTTAAACGTGATCTAAAGCAACTTGTGGGGCGTCCCAGGGAGACTGCATATATGGAACATGGGGGCATGTGAACCCACTTTTTGAAAAGTTCCGTTTGTGATGTCAAAACATGTTTTAAAAATCGAAACACAAAATGATTTCCCAGATGATCTCAAATATGTGCCCTGGACATGAGTTTCGTGACGAAAAAACCTTTTATTTTGTCTCGGCAAAAAAGTGAAATTTTGCAGGGCTATATAGCAGTATATATGTGACGTATTTTGTCTTTTTTAGATTCTGAAATAAAAAGTGGTTTCTCCGCGAAAACTTTCTACGCACACATGGAACATGCGTACGTACCCGGTTATTTTTATTTCAGAATTTTTTAACATTTGGAAAATGCATTTCCAACCTGGGTTCACATGCACCCAGGTTCAAACCGGACTTTTCCGCGTCCCAGGGACTTATATAGGCGTTTGGGATGACCTCAGGTCCAAAAAGTACGAAAATAACCGACCCAGAATAGATCTGGTCGAGACAGACTCGGACAAGTCCGGTCTGGAATCCGGTCAACCGGGTTGGGGACCGGGCTGGCCGGTCTAAGGTCCGGTCAACCAGGTGCTATAACCGGAAAGCTCGCAAAACAGCTTCCGGTTGGCCCCCCGGTACGAGGCATGGTCAACCGGGCCAGGAACCGGGCTGGACGGTTAGGCGCCCGGTCGACGGGTGTGCCGGCGCGCCGACGTGGAGGCCGGTCTGACCGGGTGCTGGACCGGCCTGGACTTCTTCTTCTCCTCTCGCGCATGCCTCCCGCTCCTCCCTCGCGCTTCCATGAGATATCTTCATGTCCAGCTCCATGTCCAGCTTCACGTCCCTCTTGACGTCCGTCTTCATGTCCAGCTGCTCCTCTACTCCTCGTGCGATGCTCGTCTCCTCTTGATACCTGATGATACATAAGTAATAGGACTTAGGCAGTATAAAGTTCTCATCAATCAAAGTATCATTTAGAAACAAGTTCACCTGTTGTTTAAGTAGCTTCGCACGAGCCCTTGTAATTGGTCCAATCCGAACTTCATTGGACTTGAGCTTCAGAGCAGGTTCATCTTCAGTTGGTAGTGACGGAGGTAGTAGTGAGGTAGGGATGTCCTCATCATCCGTCGATGCAGAACGCGATGGTGCCGCGCCCCTTGATTTGCACCACCGAGCCATCGCCAAAGCGGACGTTGCCGGTGATGGTCTCGTCGAGCGTTGAGAACGCCGCACGATCACCAGTCATGTGATTCGACGCGCCAGTGTCGAGGTACCACGTCGTTTCCGGCCGTTCGTCAGCACGCCCAGGGATGACCATGGCCTTCTCCTCGTTGAGGAGCACGAGCGCACGCTCTGGTGCCCTCCGCTCTGCCGCAACCTCACGCTGCAGGGCAGGAGACGGTTGCGCTAGAGCTGGCGCAGGTGGCTGCGCGTCGAGCTCGATTTACGCGAGCAACATCGCGGGATCAGCATCGTCGTCCTCCTTGGCGAGGTGAGCTTCCTCCTCGCGCTTCTTCTTACGACATTCTTGGGCCCAATGGCCCTTCTTGCCGCGGTAGAGACAAACGTCGTCGCGTTTGGCGCCGCCGGCGTCGCGAGCTAGGCGCCTGTCATCGTGGCCCTTGCCGCGGTTCCTTGCTTGGCGGGTTGTCACCGCCAGAGCTGCTGCCGCCCGTGTCGTGGGTGGCGCGCTGCTTCTGTCGCGAGCGCCACTCCTCCTCGGTGAGGAGCAGCTGCCCCGACCCGCCCTCACTGTCGAGAGCGTCTTTCTCCTCCACCACAAGCAACCTCCCGCACAGCTCCTCGATGGACATCTGCTTGAGATCCAACAGAGACTCGATTGATGAAGCCATTTGTCGATACTTACGGGGCAGTACGCGGAGGAACTTCCTGACAGCCTTGCGCTCATCTTCCGGGTCGCCGAGGATCTCCAGGTCAGCGAGAATGGTGGTGAGGCGCAACGCGAACTCCTCGACGTTCTTTCCTTCCTTGAAGGCGAGGCGGTCGTACTCGCGGCGGCATGTCTGCGCTTTGGCGTCGCGGACGCGTTCTGCTCTGACGTGCAGCATCCTGAGCATATCCCACGCAGCCTTGGCGTTGTCGGGGCAGCATTATACAATTTTCTATTGACCCAATGGTCATCCACAAACTTGGCCCCAAGGACTCCTAGTTGCACAGCAAGAGCGGTGAGACACCGGTACATGTCTTCGGCGGATTCTCCTTCGATCATGACGAAGTTGTCGGCCAAGTTGTTCACTTCATCGAAATGAGAGCTTTGGATGCTGATAGGGCAAAGGTGTCCGATCTTTCGATGAGATGAAGATAATTCGATTTGTTGGTGGAGTTCGTGCTTGACGATCCGACTACACGTGCAAAGCTCGTGCGCCAATGCAATCGCTAGGACAATCTCCGGGAGTTACTGATCTTGCGGATGCACGATCAGCCTGACCAGCGAGGGTCTTAATTCCTACCTGAAATCGAGAACAAGTAAGAACTAATAATGCAATCAGAATATTGCGGATATAGATGAAAGCTTTATTGAAAAGGTGGGATTCCGAATAGTCGGTCTTGTTCTGGGCGTTGGCCTCAAAAGAAGTACACGAGAGTTGCAGCAATGGCTAACTTTTAATCTAATCAAAATCCGAGTCTAAACGTGACGGCTATGGGGGTATTTAAAGGAGGAAAAGGTGGGGTTTCGACCAGCCATACGTATGGTGGCCGAACCAAACCCTAGAAGGCCTTTTCCCCTTCAATACGGACTCTAAAAAGTGGCTGACTTAATTCCTGCGAAAATGACATGGGCCTGGCCCAAAACTAAAGGTGACGCAGCACCATATTATGCTATGGACGAAATTATGAAGTGGAGAACTCTATATTTCGTCCATGTCTTCATCTCTTCTTATGGTGGCTTCAAAGTCCTGAAATCTCCACTTGTGGCGTCATCTTCAATCCTCAAGTGCTTGCTGCCATCTCCTCCATGTGTGATCATGCTCCAATGCTTGTTCTCCTCATCCATGCTAGGTCCATCATTCCTAAGAGTAACAAACATATCTGATTTAGGCAGCATCATATTCTCATGTATATGAGGAACAGTTCCAAGAAACGAAAGTACCTGATAGTTAAGTTGTTTGGCACGAGCTCAAGTGATTGGTCCTTGTATTTGTGTGGCTGTAGGTACAGTGGTTGTATCAATAGATGGGATGTCCTCATCATGCCCCCCTTCTTGAATTGAAGTCGTCCTCGACGCAAGCTCATCTTCTTCACCAAAGTAAGGCTTCAAATCTGCAATGTTAAATGTAGGACTTACCGGACCCAATTCTGCAGGAAGCTCAAGTTTATATGCATTATCATTTATTTTCTCTAACACCTTAAAAGGACCAGCGGCACGGGGCATTAACTTAGACTTGCGCAATGCAGGAAAACGATCTTTGCGCAAATGCAACCAAACAAGATCACCAACATCAAACACAACATGCTTTCTTCCTCTATCCCCAGCAATTTTATACTTAGCATTCATGCGTTCTATGTTGTCTTTAGTAGTCTCATGCAATTTTAATATCAATTCAGCACGTTGTGTAGCATCCAAATCATTTTGCACCGAAGATGGTAAAGGCAATAAATCAATAGGTGCACGTGGAACAAAACCATACACAATCTCAAAAGGGCACATCTTAGTAGTAGAATGCAGCGAACGATTGTAAGCAAATTCAATATGAGGTAAACATTCTTCCCACAATTTTAAGTTCTTCTTCAAAACAGCCCGCAGCATAGTAGACAATGTTCTATTTACTACTTCAGTTTGTCCATCAGTTTGGGGATGACATGTAGTACTAAACAGCAATTTAGTCCCCAACTTAGCCCATAAACATCTCCAAAAGTGGCTAAGAAACTTAGTATCACGATCAGAAACAATAGTATTTGGCACACCATGTAAACGCACAATTTCGCGAAAGAACAAATCAGCGACATGTGTAGCATCATCAGTTTTATGACATGGAATAAAGTGTGCCATCTTAGAAAACCTATCCACAACAACAAAGATACTATCCCTCCCCTTCTGTGTACGAGGCAAACCCAAAACAAAATCCATAGAAATATCCTCCCAAGGTACACTAGGAACAGGAAGAGGCATATATAAACCATGTGGATTAAGTCGAGACTTAGCTTTTTGACATGTAGTGCAGCGTGCCACAAATCTCTCAACGTCTCGACGCATACGTGGCCAAAAGAAGTGTGCAGCAAGTACATCCTCCGTCTTCTTCACACCAAAGTGACCCATCAATCCTCCTCCATGCGCCTCCTGCAACAACAAAAGACGAACGGAACTATCTGGGATGCATAGCTTGTTAGCACGGAACACAAATCCATCATTGAGGACGAATTTGTTCCATGTTCTACCATCTTTACAATTCAGCAACACATCTTTAAAATCAGCATCATGCAAGTATTGTTCCTTTATGGTTTCTAATCCAAAAATCTTGAAGTCAAGTTGAGATAACATAGTATAACGGCGCGACAAAGCATCAGCAATAACATTATCTTTACCCTTTTTGTGTTTGATAACATAAGGAAAAGACTCAATAAACTCAACCCACTTTGCATGGCGGCGATTCAACTTAGCTTGACTACGAATATGCTTCAAAGATTCATGATCAGAATGTATAACAAATTCTTTAGGCCATAAATAATGTTGCCAAGTTTGTAATGTCCGAACCAGCGCATATAATTCTTTATCATAAGTAGAATAGTTCAGACTAGGCCCACTCAATTTCTCACTAAAATATGCAACAGGTTTGCCCTCTTGTAATAATACACCTCCTAAACCAATTCCACTAGCATCACATTCAAGCTCAAAAGTCTTATTGAAATCAGGAAGTTGGAGTAATGGAGCATGTGTTAACTTATCTTTCAGTATCATGAAGGCGTCTTGTTGTGCATCGCCCCACACAAAGGGCACATCCTTCTTTGTAAGCTCATTCAGCGGCGCAGCAATGGATCCAAAATCTTTCACAAAGCGCCTATAGAAACCAGCGAGGCCAAGAAAACTCCTCACTTGTGTGACCGTCTTTGGCTGCGGCCAATTCTCAATTGCCTCAATCTTGGCTGGATCAACTTCAATTCCCTGCGCAGTAACAACATAGCCAAGAAACGCAACTCGATTGGTGCAAAAAGTGCACTTCTCAAGATTACCATACAAACGTGCATCACGTAAAGCATTGAAAACAGCACGTAAATGATCCAAATGTTCCTCCAAAGATTTGCTATAAATCAGAATATCATCAAAGTATACCACCACAAAACGTCCAATAAAAGCACGTAAAACTTCGTTCATCAGTCTCATGAAAGTACTAGGTGCATTAGTTAAACCAAAAGGCATTACTAACCACTCATATAAACCGAACTTAGTTTTAAACGCTGTTTTCCATTCATCTCCTAATTGCATACGAATCTGGTGGTAACCACTACGCAAATCAACTTTAGAGAACATAATAGAACCACTCAATTCATCAAGCATATCATCTAAACGAGGTATAGGATGACGGTAACGAATGGTAATATTATTAATAGATCTACAATCAGTACACAGGCGTGAAGAACCATCCTTCTTAGGTACCAAGATAATAGGGACATCACATGGGCTAAGAGACTCACGAATGTAACCTTTATCTTGGAGAACCTGAATTTGTCGCTGAATCTCTTTGGTCTCTTCAGGATTGGTACGATATGGCGCACGGTTGGGCAACGAAGCACCTGGAATCAAGTCAATCTGGTGTTCTATCCCACGGATAGGTGGTAGTCCAGGTGGTACATCTTGTGGGAACACATCAATGAACTCCTGCAAAAGGTTAGCAACCGCAGGTGGCAAAGAAGGAGGCATATCCTCAAATGAAAACAGAACTTCTTTGCAAATAATAGCATAGCATTGAGTAGTGTTCACATCAAGTTCAGCAATATCAGATTTGCTAGCAAGCAAACAAGGATTTTTCAAACGAATTTCAGTAGCATGGTTTGAATCAGATTTAGTATTAGTCTTATGTGGCACAAAATCTGCAGCAACAATCTGATTCTCACTCTTAAGTTTCTCCTCGTTTTTTACTCTACTAGCTCTAGCAAGATCATCTTTTAGTATTTGTTCAGGAGTCATAGGTTTGAGACCAATTTTCTTTCCATCATGCATAAGAGAATACTGATTAGTTTTACCATTATGAACAGATTCTCTATCAAATTGCCAAGGTCTACCAAGTAACAAAGAACAAGCTTGCATAGGTACAACATCACAATCCACAAAATCAGAATATGTACCAATAGTAAAATGCACACGTGTAGTTCTTGTTACCTTGAGCTTCCGAGAGCTCTCAAACCATTGAATGTAATATGGATGTGTGCGCTGTCTTGTAGGAAGAGAAAGCTTCTCCACCATGTCAACGCTAGCCAGATTATTGCAGCTCCCTCCATCAATGATGATCCTTATAGCTCGTTCTTTGACAACGCCTCTTGTTTGGAACAGATTGTGGCGTTGATCATGCTCAGCTTTGCTCAATTGCACGCTCAACACACGTTGTGCAACTAAGCTCCTGTACTGATCAGCAGTGTCAGCTTCCATTACCTCCATCTCTCTCTCAGAATCAGAATTGGCGCCATCACGTGCAGCAATAAGGGCCAATGTATCTTCATCAAAGTCACTTGCAGAATCATATTCGCCATCTTCACGCACCAACATCACACGCTTGGTTCTGCATTCTTTCTCTATGTGTCCAAATCCCAAGCATTTGCGACATTGTATGTCGCGCGTCTTCCCCGTGGAGGCCATCGAAGATGAACTCCGAGGAGGACCAGCAGATGGTGGTGGAGTAGCAGCCGGTGGTGCTCGTGATGCAGGCGCGGTGTACTTGGAGGTAGAAGGTGCTGGTGTAGTCCCACGAGATTGTGGCGCTGATTGTCGCGGAGTCCATGACGATGTACGACCTGCAGAAACATTAGCTTTTCTCCATGGTGGTTGACGATCCTGCACTTCACGTTCAGCTTTGCAAGCAAGATGAAACAAGCGAGTAATAGTATTGTACTCCTTATAATCTAAAATATGCTGAATCTCTTTATTCAAACCACCAAAGAAACGTGCAAGCATAGCCTCATTATCCTCTACAATACCACAGCGAATCATGCCAGTTTGCAATTCTTGATAATAGTCTTCTACAGAATTTTTTCCTTGCTCTAAGCGAGACAATTTTTTCAGCAAATCACGTTGATAATGTGGAGGAACAAAACGAGTACGCATAGCAAGTTTTAAACCAACCCAAGTAGTAGGAATATTAGCATGGTGTACTCTACAATGTTCAGACCACCAAATAGATGCAAAATCTGTGAACTCACAAGTGGCAGCACTAACACGCAAGTGATCAGGATATTTTAAACATGCAAAGCGTTGCTCTACTTCCAATTCCCATGTAAGATATGCATCAGGATTATATCTACCCTCAAATGGTGGAATATTCAATTTTAGTTTAGCAACATGATCATCATCACGTACCGGCCGTGGAGGTGGTCGAGCGTGGCGGTTCAGCTGCCGTGGACGACCAGGTGCAGGTTGTTGGACCTCCTCGTCATCCAGCTCGTTCTCATCGACTTGCTCATCCTCGTTCCCTCCATAATCCTCGTATCCTTCATCAGAAGGCGCATCATGTGCGGCTGCTGCAGCAGGAGCGGTACCTGCAGGCACATCCACAAGGGGAACACGGCGTGCACGACGTCGCACGGGCGGCGGTAACCGAGTCAACAGCTCCTGGAACTTGGCGTCGAGCTTGGAGTTGAAGGCTGCCTCGAGGCCATCGATCTTGTCCAGCGCGTCGGTGAGTTTGGCGTCAACATCACCGAGGCGCCCATCCACGTCGGTTGTATGCCCGCCCAAAAGGTGGAGGAAGTGAGCATGCATCTCTGCATTCGTCATCTTATCCGGGTCAACGTTCGCCGACTCTGTGCCTGTCATGGTTAGTACAGAAAAAGCACAAATGTATATGCCTACAAACTACGGAATATGGTGGTTCACGCGCAATTCGTCAAGCAAAATACAAAGCTCTTACAAGTTCTTACCAAACAGGAGGAAGGCGATGTACAACCAGCAGGAATCAGTGTCTCCAAAGATTGCCAAAGCGATTACCAGGTGTCGACACAGTGCACGTGGAGACAATATGTAGAGCTGTAGGAAGGCTAATATGGTAGCAAAACAGCAATTGTCAAAACAGCAATGCAGTATTGAAAGTATGCTCAACGACGGTACTGTGCTGGTCCTAGGCTAGACCGTACTAGAGACGCGAGCCTAGAACACTAACGAGGTCACGGCGCGGCACACAAGCAACTAGCAGTGATGAGGTGGCGATGATGTGGCGACCCGAGATGTGAAAAATCACTATGATGGCGAGTGTCTCAAACTGATCCCCAAGGTCTAAAAACAGTATAGCCTCAGAAAATTTTTTGTCGAAATTTCTGGAAAGTGCTCCGGAAAGCGCGCAGGCGCCAAAAAAATGTCGCTATAACGGCCAGTGGCGAAAAGTGATCGCCAAGGTGAAAAACCAATGTAGCCAGAAATTTTTTTCGGAGGCGGTTCCAGACTTTTTTTTTTTTGCTCTCCTTCCAATTCTTTACTGGCGGCCGAAACTTATCTCACGGAAATTTTTTCTACAGCACAGGATGAAACTAGAAGGCAACAGCTATTAAGGAAAAACAAGAAAACCTTAGTCTACACGGACTCTACCGCGGCAGAAAAAAAACAACACGAATCTGTGTCGCGGTAGGAAACGGGTATATGTGGCATGGTGTTTATGGCAGTGGCGGAAGTATATGGCAGGGTGTATATGGCAGTGGCGGAAGTATATGTCAGGGTGTATATGGCAGTGGCGGAAGTATATGGTGGTGGTGGTGGCGGTGATCTGCGTATGGTGCGAGTGGCGGCGGCGGCGTGACTAATATGACCAGAACTCGAAACTCTAAAGGAACTAGACGCTAAGACCAGCAACTCGACACGAAGATGCAGACACAAATTCAATTATGCAAAACTGAAAAGACAATGCAAGGCGTGGCAGGGGGTTTATGGGACGATATGATCTAAACCCTAACTGTATTTTTGGCTTTTTCGTGGTTTATGGGTATGGTGGCAGATGCAATCTACTACGAAAACTGTAAAATCTCACCGAGCAACCTGAAATCTGATACCACTTGATAGGGCAAAGGTGTCCGATCTTTCGATGAGATGAAGATAATTCGATTTGTTGGTGGAGTTCGTGCTTGACGATCCGACTACACGTGCAAAGCTCGTGCGCCAATGCAATCGCTAGGACAATCTCCGGGAGTTACTGATCTTGCGGATGCACGATCAGCCTGACCAGCGAGGGTCTTAATTCCTACCTGAAATCGAGAACAAGTAAGAACTAATAATGCAATCAGAATATTGCGGATATAGATGAAAGCTTTATTCAAAAGGTGGGATTCCGAATAGTCGGTCTTGTTCTGGGCGTTGGCCTCAAAAGAAGTACACGAGAGTTGCAGCAATGGCTAACTTTTAATCTAATCAAAATCCGAGTCTAAACGTGACGGCTATGGGGGTATTTAAAGGAGGAAAAGGTGGGGTTTCGACCAGCCATACGTATGGTGGCCGAACCAAACCCTAGAAGGCCTTTTCCCCTTCAATACGGACTCTAAAAAGTGGCTGACTTAATTCCTGCGAAAATGACATGGGCCTGGCCCAAAACTAAAGGTGACGCAGCACCATATTATGCTATGGACGAAATTATGAAGTGGAGAACTCTATATTTCGTCCATGTCTTCATCTCTTCTTATGGTGGCTTCAAAGTCCTGAAATCTCCACTTGTGGCGTCATCTTCAATCCTCAAGTGCTTGCTGCCATCTCCTCCATGTGTGATCATGCTCCAATGCTTGTTCTCCTCATCCATGCTAGGTCCATCATTCCTAAGAGTAACAAACATATCTGATTTAGGCAGCATCATATTCTCATGTATATGAGGAACAGTTCCAAGAAACGAAAGTACCTGATAGTTAAGTTGTTTGGCACGAGCTCGAGTGATTGGTCCTTGTATTTGTGTGGCTGTAGGTACAGCGGTTGTATCAATAGATGGGATGTCCTCATCAGATGCTCTCATTACCGAGCAAGAGCTTGTCAAGCTTATCCCATGCTTCTTTGGCGGTCTTGAGAGTGCGAATGTGGGCACGGTCCTTGGGTGATACCGCCATGTGGATCATGTGGAGGGAGGTGGCGTTGAGCTGGTCATTGACCACATCCCTCCTTGTGAAGTTCTTCGGTTCGCGTGGTGAGAAATCTTCCTCGATGATGCGCCATAGTTCGATGGATGACCTGCGCACATGGGAATGCATTAAAAATTGCCAATTTTCAAAGTTTGTACAATCAAGTAGGGGTGATGCACCTTGAGAGACTATATGTGCATCAGGATTGGAACATTTACGATGTAATCACTTGGTGGTGGCACCGCATTATTACTCCCTAAATGTCCCTCACCCTTAGGATCCCCCTTCCATTTTGAAGAAGTACCGGCTTCCCCAAGCTTCTCCCCTTCTTGAACTTTGTCCTTTTCAGGGATAAAGTTCAAGAGAGGGAAAGGATTAGCTATTGGTGGAGAACTCACGATACTTGCCTTAGGATCTGCGATGGGGTTTGGTTTTGGGGCAATTAACTCCTCCATCATAGCCTTCATTTGGCTTAAGATGGATGACTCCAATTTCTTGAGGTCATCCAACGTAGCCGTAGTGCTAGCTATGGTTGAGGGTGGAGCTGACTGCTCCACGGGAAGGGTTCCATCCCCAAGCGCCTCTTTTTCGGCCATCTCTTAGGCGGTAAAGCCCGAGTAAGAGAACCTTGCACTGATACCAATTGAATGTATCGTGGTGCGACTAGAGGGGGGTGAATGATCGATATACTAATTTTAGTGCCTTTTCAGTTTTAGGCAATGCAGAAGCAAAGGTGACTACTTTAGCAACTACGTTGATCCTAATATGACGCAATGTAAGGAAAAAGGTAAAGCATGCTATGAGCAAGTAAGAATGAAACGAAACAACCGGGCGGACGGTAGCAGAGACGAGACGCGATATGTTTCCCGCAGTTCCTCCAACAAAAGGGAGTACGTCTGCTTGAGGAGGTGTGGACCACGAAGGTGCCAACATCCACTAAGGCTTTACCTTGTTCCTCATGAAAACCCCACAAAGGAGTGTTCACCTCTCCACTATCAAGGCCGATCGAGGCGGCGGTTCCTTCACACGAGGTTGGGGCGAGATCCACAACACCGGAGGCTCCCAACACCCTATGGGGGTAGCACAACACCAAGCTAGCCTCCATAGGAGCTCATCTCCAAGATATCCCACAATAGGAATCCTAGCTACAAGATCCACAAAGGATTAGGTGGGATTGGCGAAATCTTTCTTGGTGTAACTATAGATCGGGATCTCCTCCACCACTCCTCAAAGTTTGGGCTTGATTGGTTGAATGGGATCCACGAATCTAACCGTTATGTTTAGGTTCCACTCAGCCGGTACTACCGCTTTGTGAAGCGGTACTACCGCCTTAGGGTACACTCGGCCCTTCGGCGAAGGACACGTGGGGCGCAATCGGTAATACCGGGTGTTGGTACCGTCAAGTTGCTGGAATCATCTCTGTGAGCCCCCGACTCCACCCCGGTACCATTGCGGTACCTGGTCGGAGGTTTCGCACGTGTTTTCTTAACCGGTACCTAACCGGTACCTGGTCAGAACTACCGTGTTTCACCATCACTGGTGACTCAAGCGGTAGTGCTGGTCCAGGTAACGTCAAGGTACCGGCAAGCACTCTGTGAGTTTTCCCGAAAAGTCGGTATCGCCAGCGGTACCTCGACCGGTCATACCGGTTCTGAAAGGGAGCGGTATTACCGCCACAAGGTTCTAGGCTGACGTGTACCTGGTGTTGAAGGCGGTAGCGGTACTACCGCTCTTAGCACTAGTACTACGGTTTTGTTGAAACCTGTTTCTTTTTCTTCACCTCTCCAACCACGTCGACTCGCGACACACACACAAAACCAGAAAACCTATCAACTACTAACTTGATTCTTCCGATCTTGAGGTGTTCAACGAGAACACCGTGTACCTGCAAATCTTCAAAGCAACTATGTGACGGTGAAATATATTCGAGTGTTGTTATCAAACACATAAAACAATATATAGAGACTTTGCTCTTTCACCAGGCCTCTGTTGGTCCGCGCCATGATGACGCACAGGGGTGCATGCGCCTCGCATGTTCCCCACGCAGGTGGTGGCGTGTCAGGTCAGGCCCCTGCTCCTTGGCCACACCTAGCCAAGGAGAGGAGGTTCCCAAGTCCTTCCCGGGGCGGCCCGTACCACGCCTTAGCCTGGCTGCCTCGCTTCCTTGTCCTCAGCCCCTCTTCCGGGTGCATCCCTAGAAGGAGGCCGTGGGCAGCTCCTTGCTGAGCTTGTCATGTTCTCCTTGACTTGTCCATTCGTCCAGATTCACGTATGTCTGATAGAGCTTGTCCGCACATGGGTGCCTATGTCAAAGGGTAAATCTTAGCATAGTTACACATGTTTTACCGTGGTACATACCTGACTTGCTCATCCGGATCGAGACTAGGGCGCCATAGGCTGGAGTCCGCGCGCTGCGGCGTAATCGTTGGGACCCTTGATCCCATTACACCGACAATAAGCTACATTCTAGAGGTTTTGGGATACCTTTGTGCCTCAAGTTGTCCCTGGTCACATTTTGTTCTCAGAAAGTAACCACAGAAAAATCTGGATCCTAGGGGGAAATTTCAACTTCCAAACAGCAGGCAAGTAAACAGGTTTAACACCTCTAAAGTTAACTAAAGCATATAAATATTTGGATGAATAAACCCCATTGGACTCATACATCTAGATCATCTGGTCCTCCTGATCAAATAAGACAGATGACCCAGCAATGGCAAGAACCTCATGCCATTGGATCATCAAATCTTCAGAGAAGGTTCTTCTAAATGTGCATCTAAGTTGATTACCATCCCAAAGCTCAACAATAGTTTTAGTTTGTTGGTTAACTATAAAGTAGATATCAAAGAACTATGTTGCTAAAGGGATATTTCCAAACCAAATGTCTTCCTAGAAACGAATAGATTTACCTTCTCCTACATGGCACTTTTATCCAAATTTAACAGCTTCTGCGAACATCACCCCTTTCCAGCAAAATAGAGGGGTGAATATCTTGGCAACAAAGAATGTTTGGATTTCTAGTATTATACTTAGCATCTATCACTTTTCTCCACAACTTCTCTTCTAGTTGGATATAACTCTTAATCCAAGAACCTAAGAGGCAAGTATTCAAATCTTGGAGGTTAGAAATGCCTAGGCCTCCAAACTCCTTTCTCTGACATATAGAAGGCCAGTTGGCCAAATGGATTTTCCTATTCCCCTCTACATCACTCGAGAGACAATTTTTAATATTTCTGTTAATCAAATTTAAAGACCATTTAGGGAATTTAAAGATGGATAACATATAAATGGGAATACTAGCTAGCACTATCTGGATCAGAATCCTTTTAGCTTCTAGAGAAAGAAGTTTTCCTCTCCATCTAGACATACTTTTGCGAAAACTATCAACTAGAGGTTGCAAATCCTCTCTTTTCAATTTCTCAAAATGCAGGGGAAGGCCCAAGTACTTAATAGGGAAATTTCCATGCACACACTAAAAAATATCTAGAAAATAAAGAAGACCAGAGATATCTATATTAATTCCTAGCAACTCACTTTTATGATAGTTTATTCTCATGCCCGAGAGCTGCTCAAAGCAAGTGAGAATCCATTTAAAATTAATAGCAATTCTTTCATCCTTTTCCAAAAAACGAAGGGTGCCATCTGCATATTGCAGACTTACAACACCCCCAGGAATGAAATCATAACAAAGTCCTCTAATAAAACCAGCTTCACATCCCTTCATGAGCATTTTGGAATAAACATATACCACTTTATTGAAAAGCAAAGGTGCTAATGGGTCACCTTGTCTAAGCCCTTTACTAGTGAGGAAGAAATCTCCCTCAACTTCATTTATTCTAACTCCTATAAAACCTCCTTGGGTAATCTGCTTAATGAGTCTAATGAAAAGGGAACCAAAACCTCTCTTTTCTAGAACTTCAAAGAGGAAGTCTAAATTCACTTTATCGTAAGATTTCTCATAATAAATTTCGAAAACTAACCCTGGGGACTTCTTCGTATGAATATCATGCAAAACCTCATGAGCTGTCACCACACTTTCCAAAATAAATCTACCTCTAAGAAAGGAGAAATCACTCTATCAATAACCAAGGAATATCTATTGGT
Organism: Lolium multiflorum; assembly: GCA_030979885.1. Classification (NCBI taxonomy): domain Eukaryota; kingdom Viridiplantae; phylum Streptophyta; class Magnoliopsida; order Poales; family Poaceae; genus Lolium; species Lolium multiflorum. The sequence goes on from CM061748.1 coordinate 145,542,979, forward strand.
CACAGTTTTAGTAATGATTTTGAAACTACAGTTAATAAGACTAATAGGTCTAAATTTCTTCATACTCCTAGCATCCTCCTCCTTATGTATTAAGGTAATCATGGCAAAGTTCAGTCTATAAATGTCCAAATTCCCATCAAACCACCCATTAAACATCTCTACCAGATCTACTTTGATGATATCCCAGAACTTTTGATAGAAAAGGAAAGGAATACCATCAGGACTATGCCCCCCCCACCACCAACATAAGATCCAAAAACTGTTTTTTTATCTCATTCTTAGAAAATCTTTTCTCTAAACCTTCATTTTCTTAGGTTGCAATCATTTCATCAGGTGTAAATGAACGTTGGGTTTAGCTTCCCAACCAAAAAGGTCTTCATAGAAGTTAGAAGCAACTTTAAGCATGTATTTTGTTTCACTAAGTGGGCCATCAGGTCCATCTGATACATGAATTATTTTCTTTCTCCTCCTTTGATTAGCAATAGCATGCAAATAAGCAGTATTTCTATATTCTTCTACTATAAACATATCTCTAGATCTCTGCTTGGCCTTAATCTCTTCAATGATCTAAAAGTATTTAGCTCTCTATAAATTGCACCTAGTCTATTCCTTTCCTCAGGGGAGAGGGCATTAGTTTCAGCTTTGATGTCAAGGATATCATATTCTTCCATCAGAGATTTTTTATGTTTCCTAGCTGCATCTAGATTTGCACTCCACCCCTTAGCTATTTTCCTAAAATATATAATTTTTTCTTGCCACCAGTCTAGGATGTGTTTACCTCTTCTCTCAGTTGACCAAGCTTTAACTACTAGGTCCTTTAAATCAGTTTTGGTAATAATTTAACACAATCGGTTCCATCTAATTAAACACAATCGACTCCATTACATTGATGCACATGTTCCGGCACACGCGGGAGCCGAAGCATGCAACCCACCATTACATTCATTTGTACTTCTAGAAATCTTTCGAACTTCAGAGTTGGGATTGATTCAACAATCTGTATCGTCCCCTGATAGTGAGGCTTGATTTGATCTATCCTTGGACTTAAGCATGCGGCCATCAATGACATACGCAGAATCACAGTCCAGGATGGTCAGTTGGTTGAGCGTTGATGCCCGTCGACTACCTTCCAAGGTTGCGGCAGCTTCAGCTTCCTCAACTAAACAAGATACAACTAGCAATGGGGCTCCAAGCTACCATCTTCCCTTGCGAGTCAAGGATAATAGCTCCCCATTGGCAAATCCATTTTCTTTGACGAAAGAAGTGTCGGCGTTGATCTTCTGCCAGCCTGATTTGCAGAATTCTAAGCGTGGGAATATGAACAATGCAATATTGTGATGGCACGTCCGGTTCAATTTTAGTGGGTTTCATATGCAGCAAAGTTTGTTTGATCCTATCACGGAAAACGATGGACTCTTGAGTGAATGTTATATTTTCTATGAAATCTTGTGCAAAGCACCATAGAAAAAATCGTAAGGATTTGAGTTTTTTTAAAATTTCCGGTGGGGGGAGGGCGGGGAACGAGTCCCCACCTGAATATATTTCAAATGAACTGGAGTTTATAGGGGGCAACAGGAGGAGAGAAATAAAGGAAAAAACACACACACCCAACAACACAAAGAGCATGAGAGACAAGGAGGCCACTCCGAGAAACCTTGGAGACAGTTGATAGATGGGAAAACCCATCACGGCGCAAGCACAACGATCACAAGGAAGAGCAAGCAGGACGTGTCAGCGGGAGAGATAACCCAGCTTGATGCCACACTAGAGTAATTGTCAACACCCGGATTTTTAAGTCCAGATGCCTATTATGCCATACATCGCAATCCCAGGAAGATTGTTTTTGCGAGACATAACAGTTGATATCATAGAACATCATTCATTACAAACCATAATTGTCTTACATCAAGGGATCACATGATCCAATATTCAACAACAGTTGATCTACAGATCAACATACAAAACACATAGCGGAAGCGAAGTAGTAGAGGTCCATCTATTCCACAGGCAACGTCAGGAGACGATCCTAGTTATCGTAGACGTCCTGCTGTCCATCATCCTGATACTGTTGCTCCTCTTCATAGTCTGGCCATTTGAATAGCCAGGGACACAGCCATGAGTACTTTAAAGTACTCGCAAACTAATACTAGTGTAAGCACTTATCACTATAGTAAGGGGGTTCTAAGCTCTAGGTTTATTTGCCTAAAGCCAGTTTTATTTCATAAGCACTTAGTAATAAAAGACTCTTCATTTGCCTAACTTAACTCAAGTGGGAACATTAGTGTCATTCCCACAACTCTGTTGTGATCAAGTCAAATTCACCTTTCAATTCACCATTCATTTTTATAAAATATCTGACAACGGAACAGTATGGCCATCTAATCGTCCATGACCGTGGGCATGGCTATTCGAATATGTTTAACACTCTGCAGAGATTGTACACTTGTGCCACAACTTTTGATTACATCCGTCAGGGATAGCCCTAAATAATCATACTCAGTATGCGGATCATCAACCATTAACCTTTCACTTACATACCTAGTATAGGCACCTCCCCATGAGCTTGGCCTCCCGGTGATAGCAATCTGCTATCCTGGGAAGTGCACAGGGCTTGGGTAGGACATTCACCTCATTTTCACGTCATTTCACATTTCACGGAGGCAGCCTCGGCATAACCCCTATGACGCTTGTTTAGAGGGAACCCATACTGAAGTGCATAAATTTCCAGTTAAGCCCTACCCATAATCAGGTATTGTGGGGTACTCTAAAATTGGAATGGTATCACATCCGAACCCAATCATCAGTTTTTGTCAAATTCACCATGTCATTCAAGTCATATTCACCTTCAAAATCTTTCAATGACTCATCATTCCAAGGTTTTCAAAGTCATTTGGTTCACATGTTCCTATCTAGAGTAGTCAATTTTAGTTTTAGCACTAGCAACTAGTCATGAGGGGTGCTAACTAGCTTGTAGCTCTCTAGGCTAAATTTGATGCTCTTGTAATACTCCATATCTAGACCAAGTTAACTAGGAACAAAATAATCTTTGATGACCAAAGCAAAAGCTTGCAAGATAAAAACTTGGGATTAGAATCCTTAAGCACAAAATAACATTGCAATGGTGCCTTGCTCTAGTAGAGCTTGCATTAGGGTAGCTTGCAAGAGTATAGCTTGCCTTGATTGGTACAGTGATCAAAGTTTTCTTCTTCTTCCTCGTAGAAGACCTCCTCCTCTTCGAAGCCTTCGGTACTAGCGTCTATATACGGATACGAGGTATACAATCACCAAACAATACTTAAGTACTTTAACAATCAAGTGGCTCACACAAGCTAATCTAGCATCACCATTCTTATTATTGTGGTTGGCTTTGTTTTCTTTTTAAGAAAAATAATTTCCTCTCATTGAAATATTTACTAGGGTTTCTATTCATGTCCTTTGAGAAATAATTTCCTCTCGTTGAATATTACTAAGTTTGAATATCCTCAAATAATAAAGTATGAACACATGTTGACCAAGGTCAACACTTCATATTCATCCATTTGAGAAATGGATTTAAATGAGAAACTATATCTCATACACTTTAAGTACTACTTGGAACAATTTAATATCACCAAGTAATTAAATATGAGGTTCTATAGACCAAGGTCATTACTTCATATTGAGTTACTTGGGACATGAATTTAAAGGAGAGAATACCTCTCATACTATTTAGTAAATAAATTTGGGTAATTTAAATGGACTAGAAATGGCCACATGGCCATTATTTTGCTCTAGCCCATGATCACATGAAACAACTATGTAATATTTTTACATATTCAGATAGATAATATGAAATGTGATTTTTGAGAATTGGAATCAACTCAAAATAATTTATGGTTGATTTTTAATAAATGTTTGAAGTTTGAAAAGGTACTGCCTTGTTATTTTCATTGCAATTGTTCTCTAACAAATCTAGGGTTGAGACAAGTGTAGTTGGCTAGATAATTTCCTAAGCTTTCCAACAATATTTAATTCATAATTTTTGGCTCAGTAGATATTGTTCTATTTAATTTTGAACATTGCATCAGTATTGAATTTCAGATAAATGAATTTATTCGAATTTGAAATCGTGGGCTCGCGCGGGAAAACTAAATGGGCCAGAGAGAAAAGGAATAACAGGCCGGCCCAGTAACGCGTCTCGCGCGCACGGGCCGCCTGACAAAGGGTCCCACACGTCGGCGGCTAATAAACGCCGAAACGGTATAGATCAAAGGTGGCCGTAGGATTAGACGACGATCGAACGGCTCACGCTCGTCGTCGTCGACGACGAGCACAACCTCACTGGCGTCAAGCACTAGGGGGTCGGCGACTCACCGGAGGTCCGGCGATCATCGGCGAGGTGCTGCGGCGAGGTTGTCGACGACGGCGGAGCTCCTGGTACCGGCGGGGTCTCCTGGGGTGGCTCCTAGCTTCGTCTTTGTCTGCGGCGGCTCCGCGGTACTCCGGCGACGAATTGGGGCACGGTGGTCTAAATTGGGACAAGGGAATGCTCGAGGAGGCTCAGTGAGAGGATAGGAGGAGATTGGTGTGAAGAATTGGAGCGGGGGAGTGCTCTATTTATAGCGGGCGAGGGGTGCTGCGGGGGTTCACGGTGGCGTTCATGGCGACGACTCTCTGGGCTGCGAAGGGGCAACGCGAGGACGGCGTGGGGTTACTAGCATCATGGCGATCAGGACAGGCTTGATGGCGCAGAAAAAGGTGGACGGGATGGCTCGGGCGGCTTCGTCGTCTGCCACTGGTTCGACGGAAGTCGTCGACGAGGACGATGGCGACAGGGCACGGGGGAGTGAGCGGGCATGTCTGGCGTGTTGCTGGTGTCGTGGTGATGCTCTGGGCAGAGGCAGAGGTCAAGGGGAGGACTGATGCGACGGGCGAGCTCGAGCTCTGGCGCGTCCGTGCGCCGCAAGCGTGCACGCGCTGGCATCACTGGGCGATCTGGGCGTGTACGGGGCTGGGCTGTGCGCGTCTCTCCTTGGCCAAGGGCTGGCGTGGTCATGATCAGGGAGAGAGGGGAGTCTCCAGGACATGGTTGAGGCGAGAAGAGAGGGCAGGGTGATGAGTGGCATGGTGGAGTGGCATGGTACACGACATGGCAAGGTTTGGTCCAATCTTTACTTTGATCATTGCTTGCAAGTGCATGGTTTGGTCCAGGGGGTGAAGGAGTACAGTAATGATCACAATTGATCTCTGGTTTAGGCAAAAATCCAAAGGATAAAAGGGTGTGTGCTCAAACCAGATTCATGTTCACCAAGTGTTTGATGAAATGGCCGCATGAGATTTGAATTTGAATTTTGCCAAACTTTTGCATGGATGTGATTCAAATAATGTTTGGCTTCTATTGGTGGTATTGGTTTGCAAAATGAAAGTGATTTGGTGAAATCCAAATTGAATGTGATCTTAATTCTGTTTTGATGTTGCAACTTTGCATTCCTATATTAAGCAATTGAACAAGAGTTTGTATAGTTGGTCAACACCAAATGTGTTCATCTTGATGTGCTCGTGGATGAGGTGCAAAGAGTTGAGAGGGTTTAGTTTAAAAAATGTCTTAATACGGGGGCTCAAAGTAGGTACCCTGATATAAAAGTCAGATTTGACTATTATCATATGTGAGTGGGTTTTGCTATTTCTCTTGATTTGTTTTGCATTTCTTTGATTCAAATGGTGGTATTTTGAGTTTAGTAATGTTCTCCAACCATTTACACAAGGTGAAATGGCCTAGGTTGAGATTTGGCAAAAATGGCCATAGGCTCATATGTGATGCAAATTTTATTTTATTTTCCTTTCTTTTTATTTGTTTCCCTTTGATTCAAATTGACAAGGTTAGGGTTTAGAAACATGATGAACACTTCAAACCAATCATCATGGAAAAATCACAATCCCTCATGCTTGAACACTATGCACATCATATAATTAAATTTAAGTTTTTGTTGGTTCCAAATTTTGAATAATGGAAATTGGTCTCTTTATTGATTTGAAAACTTGGGATGTTACAGTAATCGAACGGCCTTGGTCAGCCGAGACCCAGCCACGACACTGCACCGTCGACGTAGTCGAAAGGAAACGCGCATCCGAGGCCACACGACGCGTTGACACCACCTATGTCAGGGATGTGACCGAAAGGTTGCATGCGGCCGAGATGACGCCACGACGCCTGTGTGCCACATGCTGGAGTCGAAGCATCGCATCGCAGAGACACACCATAGAGCACAGTCGCATGGAAGACCCTCACCGCACGTTGGGGTCGCCACCGTAGTCGAAACGCAGAGCACCACCGAGGGCAACCCCAACCCCACTAGGTTCGATATACCCGAAGGGTGGGCTAGCCGAGAGCATGAGAGAAGACCACCTGCGCCGGAGACGCCATAGAGATCCGACAAGAACCCGACACAAGAGCCAAGCAACTAGCAAGGAGAAGTCACCACCACCACTGCCACGGCTCGCCTCGCATCGAGGGGAAACCGCACCCATGGCCGCCATCTGCAGAGCCATAGGGCACACTAGTACAGAGGAAAACATCTCCCCTCTGCAACTAATGGCGAGACAGGGGGCTCAATACCTAGCCACGATGGCTCCCCACATAGGGAGCACATCGCCACCATGGTCGCCATCTGCGAAGCCACGACACCCGCCATCCCCAGCGGCACTCCGCTGCAGGATCATGGCTGAGATAAAGAGGTGAACGACCCTCGCAACCACCAGAGAGCACACCACCGACCACTAATGGCCAGCACACATCAGGCCGCCGCTTAGCCGCCCAGCACCACACTGGCCAGCGGAGCTTCTAGCCCAGAACCCAAGGCGAATAGCACACGAAGCACCTGGGGCACCAGCCAACACCACGCCAGGATTCCCCAAGATACCAAGGCACCACCCCGCCCACCACCAAGAGCGGCCGCACGCCGAGGCCAGGGGGCGCCACCCTACCACCGAGGCAGGGAAGAGCACCACCCATCAGATCTGGCTGCGACCGCCGTCACCCCGCCAGGACGATGAGAGACCAGGGCCAGCCCCATCTCCGTAGTCACCTGGAGCCGCCCCTCGTGCCGAGCGGCAACCAGCGTGCCACAGTCTCTTCCCGCAGCCGCAAGGGGCGACAGCTTCGCCATCAGGGAACACCCCCACGAGCAAGCGGGCGCCGGAACCGAAGGACGACCGGGGCGTCGACCGCCAGAGCACAGCCCGGCGGGGAACAGGGGCCTCGCCAAGGCGACACGACGCGCTGGGAGAAGCCGCACACGCACCACCGAGCTCCCAGCACCTGCGCGCAGGAGAACTAGGGCCCGCCGCCACCGGCCGCCATTCAGCCTTTTCCCAGCGACGCACGCCGGCGGCGGCAGGGGGGAGGGGGAGTGGGGGTGGCGGCGGCTGGGGGTAGGGTTTCCGCCCGAGCCGCTCCCTAGGAGCGAAGGAGGCCCTCAAAGTGCAAAGATCACTTGAAAAGTGAAAGCTTGTTTGATTCTAGGTAAACACTCTGCATCGTGATCCGACGGGAAACAAAACATCGGACCGACTAGCTGCCGTTCATCTGTAATGCATCGTATGGCTCGCAAAGCAGATTGCTTCTCACATTAATGGGAAAAGCTGGCCCGTTATCCCCGCACAATTGCTAACTGTATCCGGTAATTTAGCTCCTAATCGCTCGATGTCTCGCCAAATCGCCACCGACGACTCGACTCTGTTCTCTCCGCCATGGCGCCACTCCTCCACCATGCCGCGCCCACCCATCCCCGCCGGGACCTGCGCCTCAACCTGTATCGAGTCCTGCACCGGAACCGATGCCGTTCCGCTGCGGTAAATCACTAAATCATCGTTGAGAAATCACTGATTGCCAGCGACCAACACAGTAGGTTGGGTGGCGGCTTAGCCCAGGGCCGACCAGGCTACAATGTCTCTCCTTGATGGATTAGCAGCGGCTTGGAGGATGCTTCCGCTGCTCGCCCTTGATGTCTCTATCCCTTGATCGACAACACAAATCAGGAGAAGCCGAGAAGGTAATTGCGAGTGAGCTATAGGTCCCAATCTGCTCATATCTTCTCCACTTTAATCCATGTAATCCGTTCTGATTAATCTCCTGAACTGACTGCTTCACCATCGACTAGGCATTCGGCTATGCATCCATGTTGGACCGTCGCTCCGTCCATGTCGCTGTAACCCGTTGGACCATCGAGATGTAGCAGTAAGCCTGACAAGCAAGATCCAGGATTTCTATCTGAGTGAAGCACATTAATTAAACATTAGAAGGAAGCAATGCGGAAATGCTGAATGGAACCTGGGTACGCGCGCACCCGTTTACGTAAAGTTTAAAATAATGCTATTTAAAAGTTTCAAAAAAATGTGAAGTAAAATTTTGCATGTATATACTATGTTGATACTTACTCGTGTGTGTTTTCACGGAAAAATACCATTGTATGTGACCTACACAAAAATGACAAAATGCAAATTCCTATTCCTGTGAATAGTACAAATTCCTGTTCACTATTCTCATTTGGACATTTTGTCATTTTTATGCAGGCCACACACAATGGTATTTTTTCGTGAAAACTTACACGAGTAAGTATCAACATAATATGTACATGCAAAAATTTACTTCACATTTTTTTAAAATTTTTTAAATAACATTTTTTAAACTTTTCGTAAATGGGTGCGCGCGCACCCAGATTCCAAACGTCTGGGTCGGGAAGCAATGCCACTATCTGCTGGTGGCATCTGGAGGAAGCACATCCACCATTTGAAGGAAGCATAATCGAAGCATGGCCAATAAGTAGCATACTCAATGAAATCAATTTGTGAATGAAGAATGATTATCTGAAGATTGTGCTTCACCCAGGGGAGCTACATGCATAGCAGCAACTGTCCTGCGGAAGCATACAAGAAGAAAGTAGCACAACTAGTGGATATATTTATCATTAGTGACGTGGGCATTACCCTCCGGGTAACCAATATTGCACTACCCTATACGGTTTAGATGGAGGCCCATGAAGGTACCTGATGGCAAGATGGGCCACTAGGACGGTGCGGCGGAGGATTACTTGAAGTACAAGACACGGAAGAAGCCGAACAAGGAAAGATTAGAAATAGATCTACTGTAAACCTACTCGTACTCGATTAGATCTCTCGAGACCTGGCCTCCTATATAAGGGCCAGGAGGGGGCTGTCGAGGGGACACAATCAATCTTAGCAAACTTAGCCAACAGAAGCTTAGACCTAGGTTACCCTAGTACTTAGCCATCTCGGCGAGATCTCAGCCGAACTATTCGGCACCCCATTGTAACCCATTGTCTTCATAATCAAGAACAGACAGGCAGGACGTAAGGGTTTTACCTCATCGAGGGCCCCGAACCTGAGTAAATCGCTCTCCCCGCTTGTCTGTGTACCGATGTCGTGTCAGCTTGCAGGATTCCATCAACCCTAAGCCCCTATCGGAGGGCGTTGGCGAGGAGCACCCTCGACAATTGGCGCCGTCTGCGGGAACCCTGCTGGCGCAAGATCAGTCATCGGCAGATCCGATCATGTCATCGACATCTTCATCGGCACCGCCATCACCAACTTTGGGAGGTCCGGTTCGATTCGGCTCCTACGAATTCACTCCGCATAGCGATTCTTCTCGCTCAAACTTCTCGGATCTACAAGGAAACATGGAGATGACCATCGGCAGCTGATACGTCTCCAACGTATCGATAATTTCTTATGTTCCATGCTACATTATTGATGATATCTACATGTTTTATATACATTATATGTCGTATTTATGCATTTTCCGGCACTAACCTATTAACAAGATGCCGAAGAGCCAGTTGCTGTTTTCTGCTGTTTTTGGTTTCAAAAATCCTAGTAAGGAAATATTCTCGGAATAGGACGAAATCAACGCCCAGGGTCCTATTTTTTCACGAAGCTTCCAGAAGACCGAGGGGGAAAGGAAGTGGGGCCACGAGGCACCGCCACACTAGGGTGGCGCGGCCTGGCCTGGGCCCGCTCGGCCCTGGTGTGTGGGGCCCTCGTGTGGCCCCCCGCGTTGCCCTTCCGCCTACTTAAAGTCTTCGTTGCGAAACCCTCACCGAGAGCCACGATACGGAAAACCTTCCGCGCCGCCGCCAATCCCATCTCGGGATTCAGGAGATCGCCTCCGGCACCCTGCCGGAGAGGGGAATCATCTCCCGGAGGACTCTTCATCGCCATGATTGCCTCCGGAGTGATGAGTGAGTAGTTCACCCTGGACTATGGGTCCATAGCAGTAGCTAGATGGTCGTCTTCTCCTTATGTGCTTCATTGTTGGATCTTGTGAGCTGCCTAACATGATCAAGATCATCTATCTGTAATACTATATGTTGTGTTTGTCGGGATCCGATGGATAGAGAATACTATGTTATGGTGATTATCAATCTATTACCTATGTGTTGTTTATGATCTTGCATGCTCTCCGTTATTAGTAGAGGCTCTGGCCAAGTTTTTGCTCTTAACTCCAAGAGGGAGTATTTATGCTCGATAGTGGGTTCATGCCTCCATTAAATCTGGGACAGTGACAGAAAGTTCTAAGGTTGTGGATGTGCTGTTGCCACTAGGGATAAAACATTGATGCTATGTCTAAGGATGTAGTTGTTGATTACATTACGCACCATACTTAATGCAATTGTCTTGCTTGCAACTTAATACTGGAAGGGGTTCGGATGATAACCTGAAGGTGGACTTTTTAGGCATAGATGCATGTTGGATGGCGGTCTATGTACTTTGTCGTAATGCCCAATTAAATCTCACTATATTTATCATATCATGTATATGCATTGTTATGCCCTTTTCTATTTGTCAATTGCCCGACTGTAATTTGTTCACCCAACATGCTTTTATCTTATGGGAGAGACACCTCTAGTGAACTGTGGACCCCGGTCCTATTCTTTACATCGCATACAATCTACTGCAATTGTTCTTTACTATTTTCTTCGCAAACAATCATCTTCCACACAATACGGTTAATCCTTTGTTACGCAAGCGGTGAGATTGACAACCTCCTTTGTTTCGTTGGGGCAAAGTACTTTGGTTGTGTTGTGCAGGTTCCACGTTGGCGCCGGAATCCCTGGTGTTGCGCCGCATTACATTTCGCCGCCATCAACCTTCAACGTGCTTCTTGGCTCCTCCCTGGTTCGATAAACCTTGGTTTCTTTCGAGGGAAAACTTGCTGTGTGCATCATACCTTCCTCTTGGGGTTCCCAACGAACGTGTGAGTTACACGCCATCAAGCTCTTTTCGGCGCCGTTGCCGGAGATCAAGACACGCTGCAAGGGGAGTCTCCACTTCTCAATCTCTTTACTTTGTTTTTGTCTTGCTTTATTTTATTTACTACTTTGTTTGCTGCACCTAAACAAAACACAAAAAAATTAGTTGCTAGTTTTACTTTATTTACTGTCTTGCTCTCTATATCAAAAACACACAAAAAATTAGTTACTTGCATTTACTTTATCTAGTTTGCTTTATTTACTGTTGCTAAAATGAATACCCCTGAAAATACTAAGTTGTGTGACTTCACAAACACAAATAATAATGATTTCCTATGCACACCTATTGCTCCACCTGCTACTACAGCAGAATTCTTTGAAATTAAGCTGCTTTACTGAACCTTGTTATGAGAGAGCAATTTTCTGGTGTTAGTTCTGATGATGCTGCTGCCCATCTTAATAATTTTGTTGAACTTTGTGAAATGCAAAAGTATAAGGATGTAGATGGTGATATTATCAAATTGAAATTTTTTCCTTTCTCGTTAAGAGGAAGAGCTAAAGATTAGTTGCTATCTTTGCCTAAGAATAGTATTGATTCATGGACTAAATGTAAGGATGCTTTTATTGGTAGATATTATCCTCCCGCTAAAATTATATCTTTGAGAAGTAGCATAATGAATTTTAAGCAATTAGATACTGAACATGTTGCTCAAGCATGGGAGAGAATGAAATTTTTGGTAAAGAATTGCCCAACCCATGGACTGACTACTTGGATGATCATCCAAACCTTCTATGCAGGACTAAATTTTTCTTCGCGGAATTTATTGGATTCAGCTGCTGGAGGTACCTTTATGTCCATCACTTTGGCGGCTACAAAACTTCTTGATGATATGATGATAAATTACTCTGAATGGCACACGGAAAAAGCTCCACAAGGTAAGAAGGTAAATTCTGTTGAAGAAACCTCTTCCTTGAGTGATAAGATTGATGTGATTATGTCTATGCTTGTGAATGGTAGATCTAATGTTGATCCAAATAATGTTCCTTTAGCTTCATTGGTTGCTCAAGAAGAAAATGTTGATGTGAATTTCATTAAAAATAATAATTTCAACAACAATGCTTATAGGAACAATTCTGGTAATAACTATAGGCCATATCCTTCTGCTAATGGTAATGGTTATGGTAATTCTTATGGGAATTATTACAATAATAATAGGAGTGTACCCTGGTCTTGAAGCCATGCTTAAAGAATTTATTAGTACACAAACTGCTTTTAACAAATCTGTTGAGGAAAAGCTTGATAAAATTGATATTATTGCTTCTAGAGTTGATAGACTTGCCTCTGATGTTGATCTATTAAAATTGAAAGTTATGCCTAATAATGATATTGATAATAAGATTACTACTACAGAAAATGCCATCCAAGTTAGAATTAATGAGAATATAAGATTAATGGCTGAATTGCGTGCTAGGTGGGATAGAGAAGAAAATGAAAAACTAGCTAAAGAGAATAATGTAGCTAAAGTCTGGACTATTACCACCATTAGTAATGATAATGATTCACATGTTGCTGCACCTCCTACTATCAATGGTAAAATAATTGGTGTTGGCAATGTTTCTACTCCTAGTGCAAAGCGTACAAAACTGCCTGAAATTGCTAAAACTGCTGAAACCACTTGTGATAAAACTGCTGAAATTTTTTCCAACCTTGGGGACAATGATCCCATTGCTGTAGCTCATAATGATTTAGATTTTGATGATTGCCACATCTCTGAAGTTATAAAGTTCTTACAAAAACTTGCTAAAAGTCCTAATGCTAGTGGTATAAATTTGGCCTTTACAAAACATATTACAAATGCTCTCATAAAAGCTAGAGAAGAGAAACTAAAACTTGAAACCTCTATTCCTAGAAAGTTAGAAGATGGTTGGGAGCCCATCATTAAAATGAAATTCAATGAATTTGAATGTAATGCTTTATGTGATCTTGGTGCAAGTATTTTTGTTATGCCTAAAAAGATTTATGATATGCTTGACTTGCCACCATTGAAGAATTGTTATTTGGATGTTAATCTTGCCGATAATGTTAAAAAGAAACCTTTGGGGAGGATTGATAATGTGCGCATTACGGTTAACAATAACCTTGTCCCCGTTGATTTTGTTGTCTTGGATATCGAATGCAATGCATCTTGTCCTATTGTGTTGGGAAGACCTTTTCTTCGAACCGTTGGTGCTGTTATTGATATGAAGGAAGGTAATATTAGATATCAATTTTCTCTCAAGAAAGGTATGGAACACTTTCCTAGAAAGAGAATGAAGTTGCCTTTTGATTCTATTATTAGAACGAGTTATGATGTTGATGCTTCTACTCTTGATGTTACTTGATTTGCACTTTCTGCGCCTAGCTGAAAGGCGTTAAAGAAAAGCGCTTATGGGAGACAACCCATGTTTTTACTACAGTACTTTGTTTTATATTTGAGTCTTGGAAGTTGTTTACTACTGTAGCAACCTCTCCTTATCATGTTTTTGTGCCAAGTAAAGTTTCTATGTTAAAGTTGATGTTATATTTGGGATCGCTGCGCAGAAACAGCATTGTTGTCTGTCACGAATTCTGGCATAAGTCTCTGTAAAAAATTCGAAAAAATCTGCAAAATTACGAGCGTGATCCTCAGATATGTACGCAACTTTCAGTAGTTTTGAGTTTTCCATTTGAACAAGTATAGTGCCTCTTTCAGGTTCGTCTTTACGGACTGTTCTTTTTTGACAGATTCTGCCTTTTATTTCGCATTGCCGTATTTGCTATGTTTTATGAATTTCTTTGATCCATTAATGTCCAGTAGCTTTGTGCAATGTCCAGAAGTGTTAAGAATGATTGTGTCACCTCTGAACATGTGAATTTTTAATTGTGCACTAACCCTCTAATAAGTTTGCTTGAAGTTTGTAGTGAAGGAAGTTTTCAAGGGTCAAGAGAGGAGTATGATATACTATGATCAAGAGGAGTGAAAGCTCTAAGCTTGGGGATGCCCCCGTGGTTCATCCCTGCATATTTTAAGAAGACTCAAGCGTCTAAGCTTGGGGATGCCCAAGGCATCCCCTTCTTCATCGACAACATCATCGGGTTCCTCCCTGAAACTATATTTTTATTCGATCACATCTTATGTACTTTGCTTGGAGTGTCGGTTTGTTTTGTTTTTGTTTTTGTTTTTGTTTGAATAAAATGGATCCTAGCATTCCTTGTGTGGGAGAGAGACACGCTCCGCTGTTGCATATGGACAAATATGTCCTTAGGCTTTACTCATAATATTCAAGGCGAAGGTTGAAATTTCTTCGTTAAATTGTTATATGGTTGGAATCGGAAAATGCTACATGTAGTAATTCTAAAATGTCTTGGATAATGTGATACTTAGCAATTGTTGTGCTCATGTTTAAGCTCTTGCATCATATACTTTGCACCCATTAATGAAGAAATACATAGAGCTTGCTAAAATTTGGTTTGCATATTTGGTCTCTCTAAGGTCTAGATAATTTCTAGTATTGAGTTTTGAACAACAAGGAAGACGGTGTAGAGTCTTATAATGTTTACAATATGTCTTTTATGTGAGTTTTGCTGCACGGTTCATCCTTGAGTTTGCTTCAAATAACCTTGCTAGCCTAAACCTTGTATCGAGAGGGAATACTTCTCATGCATCCAAAATCCTTGAGCCAACCACTATGCCATTTGTGTCCACCATACCTACCTACTACATAGTATTTCTCCGCCATTCCAAAGTAAATTGCTTGAGTGCTACCTTTAAAATTCCATCATTCGCCTTTGCAATATATAGCTCATGGGACAAAATAGCCTTAAAAACTATTGTGGTATTGAATATGTACTTATGCACTTTATCTCTTATTAAGTTGCTTGTTGTGCGATAACCATGCTTCTGGGGACGCCATCAACTATTCTTTGTTGAATATCATGTGAGTTGCTATGCATGTCCGTCTTGTCTGAAGTAAGAGAGATCTACCACCTTAATGGTTGGAGCATGCATATTGTTAGAGAAGAACATTGGGCCGCTAACTAAAGCCATGAATCATGGTGGAAGTTTCACTTTTGGACATATATCCTCAATCTCATATGAGAATAATAATTGTTGCCACATGCTTATGCATTAAAGAGGAGTCCATTATCTGTTGTCCATGTTGTCCTGGTATGGATGTCTAAGTTGAGAATAATCAAAAGCGAGAAATCCAAAATGCGAGCTTTCTCCTTAGACCTTTGTACAGGCGGCATGGAGGTACCCCATTGTGACACTTGGTTGAAACATGTGTATTGCGATGATCCGGTAGTCCAAGCTGATTAGGACAAGGTGCGGGCACTATTAGTATACTATGCATGAGGCTTGCAACTTGTAAGATATAATTTACATAACTCATATGCTTTATTACTACCGTTGACAAAATTGTTTCATGTTTTCAAAATAAAAGCTCTAGCACAAATATAGCAATCGATGCTTTCCTCTTTGAAGGACCTTTCTTTTACTTTTATTGTTGAGTCAGTTTACCTATCTCTCTCCACCTTAAGAAGCAAACACTTGTGTGAACTGTGCATTGATTCCTACATACTTGCATATTGCACTTGTTATATTACTTTACATTGGCACTATCCATGAGATATACATGTTATAAGTTGAAAGCAACCGCTGAAACTTAATCTTCCTTTGTGTTGCTTCAATACCTCTACTTTGAATTATTGCTTTACGAGCTAACTCTTATGCAAGACTTATTGATGCTTGTCTTGAAGTACTATTCATGAAAAGTCTTTGCTTTATGATTCATTTGTTTACTCATGTCATTACTATTGTTTTGATCGCTGCATTCATTACATATGTTTACAATAGTATGATCAAGGTTATGATGGCATGTCACTCCAGAAATTATCCTTGTTATCGTTTGCCTGCTCGGGACGAGCACTAAGCAGGGATGCGATACGTCTCCAACGTATCGATAATTTCTTATGTTCCATGCTACATTATTGATGATATCTACATGTTTTATATACATTATATGTCGTATTTATGCATTTTCCGGCACTAACCTATTAACAAGATGCCGAAGAGCCAGTTGTTTTTCTGCTGTTTTTGGTTTCAGAAATCCTAGTAAGGAAATATTCTCGGAATTGGACGGAATCAACGCCTAGGGTCCTATTTTTGAAGCTTCGGAGGACCGAGGGGAAAGGAAGTGGGGCCACGGCGCCGCCACACTAGGGCGGCGCGGCCTGGCCTGGGCCCGCGTGGCCCTAGTGTGTGGGGCCTCGTGTGGCCCCCGCGTTGCCCTTCCGCCTACTTAAAGTCTTCGTCGCGAACCCCTGCACCGAGAGCCACGATACGGAAAACCTTCCAGAGACGCGCCGCCGCCAATCCCATCTCGGGGATTCAGGAGATCGCCTCCGGCACCCTGCCGGAGAGGGGAATCATCTCCCGGAGGACTCTTCATCGCCATGATCGCCTCCGGAGTGATGAGTGAGTAGTTCACCCCTGGACTATGGGTCCATAGCAGTAGCTAGATGGTCGTCTTCTCCTTATGTGCTTCATTGTTGGATCTTGTGAGCTGCCTAACATGATCAAGATCATCTATCTGTAATACTATATGTTGTGTTTGTCGGGATCCGATGGATAGAGAATACTATGTTATGGTGATTATCAATCTATTACCTATGTGTTGTTTATGATCTTGCATGCTCTCCGTTATTAGTAGAGGCTCTGGCCAAGTTTTTGCTCTTAACTCCAAGAGGAGTATTTATGCTCGATAGTGGGTTCATGCCTCCATTAAATCTGGGACAGTGACAGAAAGTTCTAAGGTTGTGGATGTGCTGTTGCCACTAGGGATAAAACATTGATGCTATGTCTAAGGATGTAGTTGTTGATTACATTACGCACCATACTTAATGCAATTGTCTGTTGCTTGCAACTTAATACTGGAAGGGGTTCGAATGATAACCTGAAGGTGGACTTTTTAGGCATAGATGCATGCTGGATGGCGGTCTATGTACTTTGTCGTAATGCCAATTAAATCTCACTATATTTATCATATCATGTATATGCATTGTTATGCCCTTTTCTATTTGTCAATTGCCCACTGTAATTTGTTCACCCAACATGCTTTTATCTTATGGGAGAGACACCTCTAGTGAACTGTGGACCCCGGTCCTATTCTTTACAGCATACAATCTACTGCAATTGTTCTTTACTATTTTCTTCGCAAACAATCATCTTCCACACAATACGGTTAATCCTTTGTTACAGTAAGTCGGTGAGATTGACAACCTCACTGTTTCGTTGGGGCAAAGTACTTTGGTTGTGTTGTGCAGGTTCACGTTGCGCCGGAATCCCTGGTGTTGCGCCGCATTACATTTCTCCGCCATCAACCTTCAACGTGCTTCTTGGCTCCTCCTGGTTCGATAAACCTTGGTTTCTTTCGAGGGAAAACTTGCGCTATGCGCATCATACCTTCCTCTTGGGGTTCCCAACGAACGTGTGAGTGCCATCGGCAGCGTCCACTACAACGTCAACGCGGAGGGAATTCTTCAGCTACTGGAATCGCCTACCTCTGGATCAACGAGTCCTAGCGCATCATCATCACTCGATTTGTTGGCTGGCCTGACAGAATCGATGAGTTCGCCCGCGCCTTCGACTCCCCGTTCAGCGTCCTCAATGTCAGTAGGATCCGACGAACCCACATCCTCGGAATTAACCTCCTACTATTGCTCGAACTGCGACGCCAGGCACGGCTTGGGGTCAAGCGACACACCGTTCATCTGCAATACCCGATACTCGTCGGGAGAAGACAGTGTCGGCAGCATTGCCCGGAGAGCCACCCGAAGAACAGCGCATCATCAGGTCTACGTCGCCAACAACACAGGAAATACAAGGCACGGAGGAGACGGAGACCGCACGCCTCGTTCTAGCAGGAGAGCAAGCTTCAAATAGCGCCAGCAATCGTGATAGCGATTATACCATCGCAGACGAGGAGTGGGCGGCGGCCAGGGCAGCCGTACTTAACAACACCCCGCTCCCCGCAGGAACCTCGGTTGGAACCCTAAACGCATACCGCTCTATACTAGAAAACCGGGAGCACTGTCGAGAGAGCAAGCTACCCTCGAGAGACGTCTGTCTGCGGCAGAACGATCCAGCGAGCGACGGAGAGCTTCACAAGGAAGTGCTTCTCGAAGTACTCTTGGGGCAGGAAAATATCGGTCAAGACTGTCAAGGCTTTCAGAAGACGACGCCAGAGAAATAACGTCGAATCTAACCAAGTCCTTTATGACCACAGACACCGCGGGCATGCCACGGCCGAAGAACGTTGCGGGAGCAACAGCTAACCTCGCTGCATACCTCATCAACCAGCGCCCCGAAGGATCCATGGCACAAGCTCACCGTGGTGCCCTAGAAAGTCTCGCGATATTGGGAAATAATCTAGTTCCGCAGAAGGAGAAAACCACGGCGCAGGCCAGCGGTTCAAAACATCATGCGAGAGATGCTCGGGATGAAATCACCCAAAGGCGGATCGATAAAGCAAGGCGACGACGCGCCGCCAGAAGGGACGACGACAGTGATTCCTCAGATGAGGATCAGGAGTACGATGGCGAACTAAGAGGAGCCGATTGTTTGAGTTACAAAATCCGCGAGACGATGCCACCCAAAAAGTTCAAGCCTACTCCCACCGACGCTGCCAAGTATGATGGGCAGCAGGAACCAAGATCTTGTATAGATGATTACCTGCAGTGTGATTCTGCATAAAGGGAACCAGATAGCAGCAATGCAGTGCTTGCGGCTCTACTTAAAGGACTCAGCGCGAGCCTGGTTAGGGGGGCTGCCGAAGGGTTCCATCAAATCATGGGACGACCTAGTGGACGCCTTTGTTGCTAATTTCCAGGCAACATACAAGAGACCCGTCGGGATTGAGGAATTACGCAATTGCCAGCAGAAGCAGAAGGAGTCGATGCGCTCATACATAGGGAGATTCACCAAACTCCTAAACGCTGCCGAAGACGTATCTGTAGACAGAGCAATCGACGCTTTCAGTGATGGCGTCCGACGTGAAAGTTACATAGAAGAACTCGGACGCAAAAAGCCGAAAACCATTACCAAGCTAATGGAAATTGCCAACAGCTGGGCTGATGATGAGGACAACGTGCGAAGACCGCGGCAGCGCAGCGACGACGAAGATGACGACCAGCCGAAGCACGACTCGGGCAGCCGAAGGGATCGGCACAAGAGGAGGAAAAATCGCAACTATGACGACAACAACCTGGTAGCTGCAGGATACTCCGATCGACATGACGATCGATATGATGAAAGAAGAGACGATCGACAGGATGGCAATCGGAACAACTCTGGAAACCGTGGCAATTATAAACCACGGCAGCAGAGGACTCCTGAGCTACCCTACGCTGAGCAGATCAACGCCCTGTTACTTGCACTCGTATGTCGACTCCAAGGACGGCAAAACGAAGTCAAGTCACCTTCTCAGGGATTGTCGACAGTTCCTTGACATGCATAAACTCATCCAGCAGTCAGGACAGTGATACGTCTCCAACGTATCGATAATTTCTTATGTTCCATGCTTGTTTTATGACAATACCTACATGTTTTATACACACTTTATGTCATATTTATGCATTTTCTGGAACTAACCTATTAACAAGATGCCGAAGTGCCAGTTCCTGTTTTCTGCTGTTTTTGGTTTCAGAAATCCTAGTAACGAAATATTCTCGGAATTGGACGAAATCAACGCCCCGGTTCCTATTTTGGAAGCATCCAGAACACCGAGAGCCGCCAGGGGCCTGTGGGCCCAGATGATAGGGTGGCGCGGCACGGCCCTGCCGCGCCAGCCTATGGTGTGGGCACCCCTTCGACCCTCTGCGCCGCCTCTTCGCCTATTTAAAGCCCCTCGTCGAAAACCCTTACAGAGGAAGCCACGATACGCAAAACCTTCCGAGCGCCGCCATCGCGAAGCCAAGGATCTGGGGGACAGAGTCTCTGTTCGGCACGCCGCCGGGACGGGAGTGCCCGGAGGCTTCTCCATCGACACCGCTGCCATCTCCATCGCCATCTTCATGTCCGCTCTTGCTCCATGAGGAGGAGTGGTTCTCCATCGAGCTCGGGGCTGTACCGGTAGCTATGTGGTTCATCTCTCTCCTATGTAGTTCAATACAATAATCTCATGAGCTGCCTTACATGATTGAGATTCATATGATGATGCTTGTAATCTAGATGTCATTATGCTAGTCAAGTGAGTTTTACTTATGTGAGGAGACTCCTTGTCCCACGTGTGTAAAGGTGACAGTGTGTGCACCGTGTGGGTCTCTTAGGCTATATTTCACAGAATACTTATTCACTGTTATGAATGGCATAGTGAAGTGCTTATTTATATCTCTTTATGATTGCAATGTATTTTGTATCACAATTTATCCATGTGCTACTCTAGCAATGTTATTAAAGTAGTTTTATTCCTCCTGCACGATGTAATGGTGACAGTGTGTGCATCTGTTGGTACTTGGTTTATGCTATGATCATGATCTCTTGTAGATTGGGAAGTTAACTATTGCTATGATAGTATTGATGTGTATTATTCCTCCTACATAAGCATGAAGGTGACAGTGTGCATGCTATGTTAGTACTTGGTTTAGTCGTTTGATCTTTCATGCACTCTAAGGTTATTTAAATATGAACATGTAATTGTGGAGCTTGTTAACTCCGGCATTGAGGGTTCGTGTAATCCTACGCAATGTGTTCATCATCCAACAAGAGAGTGTAGAGTATGCATTTATCTATTTTGTTATGTGATCAAAGTTGAGAGTGTCCACTAGTGAAAGTCTAATCCCTAGGCCTTGTTCCTAAATACTGCTATCGTTGCTTGTTACTGCTTTCTTGAGTTACTACTGTGCGTTACTCTGCATGTTTACTTCCGGAATATTACCATCAACTGCTTGACAAGCACTTTTACGGCGCCATACTAACTCATATTCATTCCTTACCACTTGTATTTCACTATCTCTTCGCGAACTAGTACACCTATTAGGTGTGTTGGGACACAAGAGACTTCTTGCTTTGTGGTTGCAGGGTTGCTTGAGAGGGATATCTTTGACCTCTTCCTCCCGAGTTCGATAAACCTTGGGTGATCCCCTTAAGGGAAACTTGCTGTTCTACAAACCTCTGCTCTTGGAGGCCCAACACTGTCACAAGAATAGAAGCACCGTGAGACATCAAGCACTTTTAAGCGCCGTTGCCGGGGAGGAAAGGTAAAAGGCACTCATACTTCGGTCCAGTACGATGCTTTTAGGCGCCATTGTGTGTGTGCTCGAAGCTATTTCCTTTAGACTCACCCCAATTGCGACATTTGGTTTCTTGTTTACACTAGTTAGGCATAATGGACAACAATGACCTTTTTATTCTATTTCCTGATTTAAGACATGGATGGTTTGATGCGAAAATTAAAAACCCATGGAACATATTAATATGAATGCTTTGAACACTATTGTTGCTAATGCTATGGAAAATTCTAAGCTTGGGGAAGCTGGCTTTGATGAGCATGATATTTTTAGTACCCCAAGCATTGAGGAGAAAATTTACTTTGATGATACTATGCCTCCTATATTTGGTAATGAAAATAATAATGATAGCTACTTTGTTGAATTTGCTCCCACTACAACTAATAAAATTGATTATGCCTATGTGGAGAGTAATAATTTTATGCATGAGACTCATGATAAGAATGCTTTATGTGATAGTTATATTGTTGAGTTTGCTCATGTTGCTACTGAAAGTTATTATGAGAGGAAAATATGGTTGTAGAAATTTTCATGTTACTAAAACACCTCTCTATATGCTGAAATTTTTGAAGTTACACTGGTTTTATCTTCCTATGCTTGTTACTTTGCTCTTCATGAACTTGTTTATTTACAAGATTCCTATGCATAGGAAGCATGTTAGACTTAAATTTGTTTTGTATTCGCCTCTTGATGCTCTCTTTTGCTTCAACTACTATTTCTTGCGAGTGCATCATTAAAACTGCTGAGCCCATCTTAATGGCTATAAAGAAAGAACTTCTTGGGAGATAACCCATGTGTTTTTTTACTACAGTACTTTGTTTTATATTTGTGTCTTGGAAGTTGTTTACTACTGTAGCAACCTCTCCTTATCATGTTTTTGTGCCAAGTAAAGTTTCTATGTCAAAGTTGATGTTATATTTGGGATCGCTGCGCAGAAACAGCATTGCTGTCTGTCACGAATCTGGGCACAAGTCTCTGTAGAAAATTCTAAAAAATCTGCCAATTTACGAGCGTGATCCTCAGATATGTACGCAACTTTCATTAGTTTTGAGTTTTTCCGTTTGAGCAAGTCTAGTGCCATTTTAAAATTCGTCTTTACGGACTGTTCTGTTTTTGACAGATTCTGCCTTTTATTTCGCATTGCCGTTTTTGTTAAGTTGAATGAGTTTCTTTGTTCCATTAACTTTCAGAAGTTATGTGCAATGTCCATAAGTGTTAAGAATGATTGTGTCACCTCTGAACATGTGAATTTTTGATTGTGCACTAACCCTCTAATGAGTTTGCTTGAAGTTTGGTGTGAAGGAAGTTTCAAGGGTCAAGAGAGGAGTATGATATACTATGATCAAGAGGAGTAAAAGCTCTAAGCTTGGGGATGCCCCGTGGTTCACCCCTGCATATTTTAAGAAGACTCAAGCGTCTAAGCTTGGGGATACCCAAGGCATCCTTCTTCATCGACAACATCATCAGGTTCCTCTACCTGAAACTATATTTTTATTCCATCACATCTTATGTACTTTACTTGGAGCGTCTGTTGTTTTTGTTTTTGTTTTGTTTGAATAAGTTCATCCTTGTGTGGGGAGAGACACGCTCCGCTGGTTCATATGAACACATGTGTTCTTAGCTTTTAATGTTCATGGCGAAGGTTGAAACTGCTTCGTTCATTGTTATTCGGTTGGTTAAGGAAATGTTGCATGTGGTAGTGGTATAATGAAACACTTGCATAATCTTGTAGATCATTGAGCTTTGATAACTTGATTCTTTGCAAATGTTTTGAGGTATTTAGATGGTAAAACTTGTTGGTTGAATAAGTTAAAATTAGTAGTGGATTGTTGTCTTTAAGCTTGTGCCGTACTACAAACTCCATTTAAATAGTTGAAGGCGTAGTTGGACTTGATAGCTTTCCATGTCTAAAGGTTCATCGTAATGACTAAGTTGTGCTGAAGGTCGGTAAAATTTTAAATCATGCTCTTAATGTTGAACCTGCTAGATGTTTGCAATAAGCTTGTGAGTTCTTTTTGACTAATGTTAAGCTACGGTTTTTGGCACTTCCACCATCCATATTTGCTAGCCTCTTCGGTACTGTGCATTGCCTTTTGCTCACATTGAGAATTGTGCATACTTCGCCGGTACATCCAAACCCGTGGGAGGACTTTCTCTTGTTCTCCTACACATAAGCCCATACATCTCCTCAAAACAGCCACCATACCTACCTACCACAGCATTTCCATAGCTGTTCCGAGATATATTGCCATGCAACATCCATTTTACATTACATGCCATGTTGTCATTTATTATTTGTATATTGCTTTGCATGATTCTATACAGCTGATGTGTGGTTTACCCATGTTACGCTAGATCATTGCACATCCTGCTACACTGGCAGAGGCATACAGTTTCATACATCATGTTTTATTCATTATGAGTTATTTGTACCAAAAAGTGTGTTGTCATATTAGGATGTTGCCCCTAAAAGTGAAAAGAGCCATGGAGGCCATCAAAAAGAAAAGAAAAAGAAAAAATAGAAAAGAAAAAGAAAAGAAAAAGAAAAAAAAAAAAAGAATAAAGAATAAAGAAAAAGGGGGCAGCATTACTATCTTTTATCCACACTTGTGCTCATGTTTTAGCACATGCATATTCATAGTCATCATTTGTGCTCATGTTTAGCACCTACACTCCATATGAGAGAGTTTTCATGTTTTACTAGTATAACTATGTGGGGAATTTACACTATAGAACTTGGGTTGTATATTCCAATGATGAGCCTCCTCAAAAGTGCTCTAGGTCTTCGTCAACCAAGTTGGATGCACCCCCACTAGTTCCATTGGAGAGCTTTCATACACATATAGCTCTATGTGCATCCGTTGCATGGCAATCACTACTCCTTGCATAGCTTCGATTATAAGACTTCCTCTTGTCTAGTAATCATTTACAGCTTTGTGAGACTTTCTCTCATTGGCCTTCCAAACCCCCATTAACGTTCTTTATGCCATAACATCCTGGTGCTAATACCAAATGCTTGCGCTCACCGGTTGAGTAGACTTCGAAACAGTTGATTCATGACGTTCATGTTTATGTTTACTTGACTGAATCCTTCTTATGTTGTGAAAATTTACTTGATGCTTGGAATGAAGGATAGAACTTCTATGCTGAATACTTAACACATCTTTAATGAACCTTGTGCGGTTTCATGTCTTTGAAGCAATAGTTCATGAAAACTTCTAGCTTGTTTAACTCTTGCATTATCATCTCTTATATCAATATAGATATTTGCTTTGAGTGATTTGATCTCAGTTCACATGCTTTACATTATTATTGGATCAAGATTATGTTGGTAGCATGTCACTTCAGAAATTATCTTTGTTATCGTTTTACCTGCTCGGGACGAGCAGAACTAACTTGGGGATGCTGATACGTCTCCAACGTATCGATAATTTCTTATGTTCCATGCTTGTTTTATGACAATACCTACATGTTTTATACACACTTTATGTCATATTTATGCATTTTAGAACTAACCTATTAACAAGATGCGAAAGTGCCAGTTCCTGTTTTGTTTTTGGTTTCAGAAACCTAGTAACGAAATATTCTCGGAATTGGACGAAATCAACGCCCAGGTTCCTATTTTTGGAAGCATCCCGAACACTAGAGCGCGAGAGGGGGGGCTGTGGGCCAGGATGATGAGGTGGCGCGGCCTGGGCCCCGGCCGCGCCAGCCTATGGTGTGGGCACCCCTTCGACCCTCTCTGCGCCGCCTCTTCGCCTATTTAAAGCCCCTGCGTCGAAAACCCTTACGAGAGGAAGCCACGGTCGCAAAACCTTCGGAGCCGCCGCCATCGTGAAGCCAAGATCTGGGGGACAGGGTCTCTGTTCCGACGCACGCCGTGGACGGAAGTGCCCCCGGAAGGCTTCTCCATTGACACCGCTGCCATCTCCATCGCCATCTTCATCACCGCTCTTGCTCCCATGAGGAGGAGTAGTTCTCCATCGAGGCTCGGGGTACCGGTAGCTATGTGGTTCATCTCTCTCCTATGTAGTTCAATACAATAATCTCATGAGCTGCCTTACATGATTGAGATTCATATGATGATGCTTTTAATCTAGATGTCATTATGCTAGTCAAGTGAGTTTTACTTATGTGATCTCTGGAGACTCCTTGTCCCACGTGTGTAAAGGTGACAGTGTGTGCACCGTGTGGGTCTCTTAGGCTATATTTCACAGAATACTTATTCTTATGAATGGCATAGTGAAGTGCTTATTTATATCTCTTTATGATTGCAATGTATTTTGTATCACAATTTATCCATGTGCTACTCTAGCAATGTTATTAAAGTAGTTTTATTCTCCTCCTGCACGATGTAATGGTGACAGTGTGTGCATCCGTGTTAGTACTTGGTTTATGCTATGATCATCTCTTGTAGATTGCGAAGTTAACTATTGCTATGATAGTATTGATGTGTATTATTCCTCCTACATAAGCATGAAGGTGACAGTGTGCATGCTATGTTAGTACTTGGTTTAGTCGTTTCGATCTTTCATGCCTCTAAGGTTATTTAAATATGAACATTGAATTGTGGAGCTTGTTAACTCCGGCATTGAGGGTTCGCGTAATCCTACGCAATGTGTTCATCATCCAACAAGAGAATGTAGAGTATGCATTTATCTATTCTGTTATGTGATCAAAGTTGAGAGTGTCCACTAGTGAAAGTCTAATCCCTAGGCCTTGTTCCTAAATACTGCTATCGTTGTGATTCTTTCTTTGAGTTACTATTCTTCAACGATTACTCTTTGCATGTTTACTTCCGTAATATTACTACCATCAGCCTTGCCTTGACAAGCACTTTTCGGCACCATACTCTATTTCATATTCATTCATACCACTTGTATTTCACTATCTCTTCGCGAACTAGTACACCTATTAGGTGTGTTGGGGACACAATAGACTTCTTCCTTTGTGGTTGCGGGGTTGCTTGAGAGGGATATCTTTGACCTCTTCCTCCCTGAGTTCGATAAACCTTGGGTGATCCACTTAAGGGAAACTTGCTGCTGTTCTACAAACCTCTGCTCTTGGAGGCCCAACACTGTCTACAAGAATAGAAGCACCCGTAGACATCAGGACAGCAACCGTTACCACCTCCACCCCACCTCCACCGACACCAAGTCCAGCAACCCCAACCTCATCAACCCAAGGCGATTCCCACCACCACGTGGGCAGATAGTATGATCCACAGGACAGGTGTCTCGAGAAGAGAGATGAAGAAGCTCACCCAGAAATTAATCGGCCGAAAGCATCATGGCAAACATCCTGAGTATGTCGGTGGTCTCTCGGAACATTACGTTCAGCGAGCAGACCACCGACGACCATACCAAAACCAGGACACGCTGCCCTAGTAGTTGAGGCACAGATAAGGGGATTCAAGATGAGCAAAGTCTTTATGGATGGTGGGAGCGGGTTAAACCTGATTTTCGTCGACACAATCAAGAGTATGGGGATCACCATGGGAATGCTGGAAGAGACACCTGCTTCCATGGGATTCTTCCAACCGAACCCAGGTTGATGTCTACTCACGCTTTTTCCTGTAGACAGTGTTGGGCCTCCAAGCAGAGGTTTGTAGAACGGCAGCAAGTTTCCCTTGAGTGGATCACCCAAGGTTTATCGAACTCGAGGAAGAGGTCAAGATATCCCCTCTCAAGCAGCCACACTAGGCACAAAGCAAGTCTCTTGTGTCCCAACACACCCAATACCAACACACCTTATAGGTGCACTAGTTCGGCGAAGAGGGTAAAACACCGGTGGTATAGATGGTGGTAATATTGCAGTAAGAGATGCAGTAAAACGATAAACAAACGGCGCGAGAAAATGCTTCTTTGGCGTAGGAAGCTTAATTCTTTATGGTGGAAACAAGGCCTAGGGATCATACTTTCACTAGTGGACCTCTCAACATTGATCACATAATAAATAAATTCTCTTTCCTTTGTGCTACATATACTCTTGTTTTGATAGTAAGACATCACTAGTGTAGGATTGCCGGGCCCTCAATGCAGAGTGCTAAGCTCACAACATTCGATATTCATGTTTTAAGTAGCCTTAGAGTATAATAGATCTTTGCAAAGATAAACCAAGAGTACTAGCAGCATGCACACTGTCACCATCACACTCTGAAGGAGGCATAGATCACATCAATACTGTCATAATGACAATTAACTCCACAATCTACAAGATCATGATCATAATCTACGACAAGAACTGCACGATGCACTGCTTGTCACCATTACACCATGCGAGAGGAATGAATAACATCACATGAGTAGCACATAGAGAAATAGTGATACAAAACACATGCAATCATAAAGGGATATAAATAAACACTTCATACGCCATTCATAACGATGGTCGTATTACGTGAATATAACCTAAGAGGCTGCCCAGATGCACCTGTGTCACCTTTTTAACGTGGGACAGGAGTCTCAGGAGATCACATAAGTAAAACCCACTTGACTAGCATAATGATATCTAGATTACAAGCATCATCCTGTAGATCTCAATCATGTGGGGCAGCTCATGGACTATTGTATTGAGTACATAGGAGAGGTGAACCACATGGCTACCCGTATAACCCCGAGCCTCGGGTGGGCTACTCCCTCCTCATGGGCTTGTGGCCGTGGGCCTGGATGGCGTGTCTGAATGGAGAAGCCTTAGGGGCACTTGCAGGTCCCGGCATCTTGGAGAACGAGGACCTCTGTCCCCAGATCTTGGCCCGCGTGCGGCGGCTAGAAGTTCATGCCGCCAGCTATTCGTATCGTGTTTTAGGTGGGGACCCATATAGGCGAAGAGGCGGAAATCAGAGAAAGGCCAGCAGCAGCGACACACTAGAGCGCGAGGCCCCAGCCCTGCTTGTGTCACCACCATGTGTGGGCCCTGACAGCCCTCTCTTTGTGACTCTCGGGTATTACGGAAGCTTACATTGGAAAAATAGGATCTTTGGGCATTGATTCAAATCCGGTCCAGAATATTCACTGCAATTGCGGAACAAAAAAGCGACAGCTTTGAAGGCTAACCGACATCGTCAATAGGTTAGTTCCGGAGAACGCATATATATATGACATATAATGTGTATAGAAACATGTGGGTATCATCAATAAAGTAGCATGGAACACTAAGAAATTATAGATACGTTGAGGCAGTATCGATTCCTCTGTAGTTGAAATTTACCTGAACGTCGTCTTCGGCAAAACAGACAATTTCAGGAAGGAAAGACTCGAGTTCGAGGTAGTGAATTGGAGTCCGATATCACGCTATACTGGAAGAGACCAGCTTATGCCAAGTTCATGGCCGTGCGCACTATGCATATCTCAAGCTGAAAATGCACAGGAACAAAGGGACCAAACATCACGTTCAAAGGAGGCTTTTCACGCTGGACGATTTGTTGTAAAGCGATTTTCGAGGGATGCATTCACTGCAGTTCGGGAGCAAACAGAAGTGCTAAGCCTCCACCCAAGGAAATTTGTTGTTGCGAAATCAAGGAAGAGAAGCACGACAGAGAAAGCAAAAAGAAGCCAACCCGACCTTGCCCTTAAAGCAGCCAGCGGGGCTTCGACGACAAAGCAATGACAAAGGTTCCTTGATTGATAGCCTGGAAAGCGCAGAAGACACCAAGGCGGTGGCAACCACGGCTCAAACCCCGATGAAACCAGCCATGTGCGACTACCACTAACGTGGTGAAGAAGCCAGAGAAGAACCCCTTCCTTGATTAAGAAATTTATCAGCCTTTATTTTCCTTTTTCCTTTATACAGGGCCTTCCTTTTTTCGCCCTCTAGCCTCGTGCTTACCTTATTAATAAGAACTTAAGCTTCCATTCTTTGTTAAAGCATTGCAGTGATCACAAACTTCTAAGCCCCATCACTATGCAAACGTAGCAAAAGATCGTGCTCCAAAAAAGCCTCTTCGAGTGCTAAAAGACATTTACCTTCCCCTCTGCTACAGATGCCTCTACGAGTGCCGTAAATAGCAAGAGTTCGGAAATACATGTAAACACAACCCATGTTCGATATTTTACTTATGGAAATATCAATGAACAACGGGCTCATCGGCAGAACCACTACACCCGAAATATTCGGGAGTGCCTGTCGAAACATAAAACGGTTGAAAGCAAAGTTGCGCATACAACTTAGCAAAACCTGCAACACGAGCTGATCACTCAAAGATTTGCTAACCAACCAATACACATACATTTAAACGAGCAACTCAGATTCGCTCAGTCAAAACTTGCCAACGGCATTAGCACGGTAAAAATACATATGCATGTATCTACCGAATGAAAAGGCATCATTACATAATCCAAACACTTGGATAAAGTAGCCAAATTATCTATACAAAATAAGCATTAAATCCACAAATTACCGCTGCCGGAGTTCCTTTTCTTCGGGTACCTTTGAGTCTTCTTGAAATCACATCACTTAATTATATTGGCGACCTTAATACCTTCGGATCTACAGTCCTCCAAGTCTCGGTCGCGTTGGCAATCGACGAAGCCAGGCACAATAGGATAGCAGACAGGCAAAGTACAAGGGGCAAGTGTAAACACAGCCCACATAAAAACACTTGTACATACACCAGGTCTCGGATCTTCTTGGCATTGCTAAACTCTGACATCAAAGTTAACAGCGTGGGAGGATGCGTTCAAAGGAAACATCGTTTTCCAAACCACCCTCATAGCCTTATAGCACTTGTCAAAGAAGTAGGTGGACCTCTTTGAACCGATCCACAGTACACGCGACAATGAGAAACCTTGAGTGCTCATGAGAAAATCTCTTGGTGAGGACAGGCTGGGTTAACGCATGCCTGCAGCTCGTAATCCGTTTGTTTTTCTTCATGATTTGAAGCTATAGTGGCAAAGGAATAAGTAAAGGATCAGATAAGGCGTTGTCGTCAAAATGGCGCGGGGATCAGAACTTTGTTGATTCAAACTCTCGGTAGCTTTTGTGCGGCTCGATGAGCGTGTCGCTCACGTCATTGCAATTTCCATCTCTTATTGACAATAACGGCTAAGGCGTAAGTGCTGCGCAGATCCTTTTCCATCTGAGGCGATCCGATCCTTCATCCGCTGGATCCGATCACCTTCGGGAAGAACACCCGAAGAGTCATCGATAAATGAAGGCACCGGGAAAACCTGCAGGAAACAGCGTTAAAAAGGGTGACGGATATGGTCAAATTGAGCATCCAACGCAACTCCCATCGGGAGAAGTACAAGTAATTCCTATCAGGAGAAGTGCAAGTAAAAGAAGTTATGATAAAGGTGTGCCAGCAACATTGCCAGCACGAAGTTCATTACAAACATAAGGTTTTGCAACAGAATAATGTTTCACATCAGCCCGAGGATAAAATTGTTACAACAATCAAGGAGCTTGGGTTTGAGTAGATAGGCTGGGGCCAGCCGATGTCTTTTCTGACGAAACTAGTTCAAGGAGCTGGCGAGCACAAGTACGGGCAGACATAAAAGCGCTCAAGTCAACAGATCGCCCATCTTTTTCTTTCGGCAGCTCCTTAGTCATTTCTTCAATGTCAGCCTTAAAGCCGTAACCCATCATAAGTTGGAAGGCAAGGATGGCACCATAGGTACGTGAGGTACGCTTGAATACCTCAATAGTCTCCTTGGTGTCAACCGCGAAGGCATCAATCAGTTGCCCCAGAGTCTTCTCCTGCTTGATGGGAAAATCATCGAGTGCATCCGCGCCAAGGCACCCTTTCCCTTGTTAAGAAGCTCAGGCTGGTGGGAGGCGAGAGCCATTGACACACCATTTGCCGGGGAGTTATTCGGAACTTTGTCCAAGGCAGTAGCAGGGATACTGGCGGCCTCTGCAAGAAATCGAATTGGAGAAAATCATTGATAAAGAAATGGATTCATAAGAATAATAATCAACAAGAGATGTATGAAAGAGCTTACCAAGCAAAGCCAAAGCAGACTGACGAAGGAGTTCATCCTTTTCTGCTGACCGAGCTTCCTCCTCCTTCAGCTTCTCTTTCAGCTTGTTCAGCTCCTCTTTCAGGGAGCTATGGCAGCCTTTTTGATGGCGCCATCTAACTTTGAAGAAGTAGACTTGGCTTCCTCCTGCAGCCGAACTTTGTCTGCCTCCAGAGAAGTAAATTGAGAGGCGAAGGCTTCTAGAGAGGATATCACACCTCTCAGATCCTTAAAGAAAAGAAATGTTTTACAACAATCATTAGGCAAAACACACTCCAGAAGATTCATGTTACATTCGAGAAGGACTTACAGAAGGAGGAGGGGTGTGGCGCGACGGGGAGCATCTTTCCTTTTGGAAAGGGAGGAAACGGTCGATGCTTGAACCTAAAGGGCTCCTTTGGGAACCGAAGCCCCAGAACTACGAGCGGTTGGAGAAACGACATCGGATCGACCCTCTTAGCGGAGGTTCGATGAAAGCTTCCGTCACTGCGAAGGATTTGATCAGCAAAGTTATAAGGAAAATGCGAGAAAACAAAGGAGCAGAAAAATAGTAAAAAGAAGAAAAACACTTACATGTCAAGGAGATCATCTTCCATCGACAAAACTGCCGGTTGATCTCTTCTTAGGAGAAGCCCTGGTCTCCTCCACAACTGCATTAACAAAGGCATCATGATCGGCATCATCATCTTGCCCAGTCCCTACGTGTCGCAAGTGTCATCGGGTGATGGAGGGAGGCCCCAGTATGAACGGTTTCTGAATCATCGGATCATCGACCCAGTCACTTTTCGAACCTTATGCTCGATAGTGTGAGGAAATCCAGAGGCTCTGAAGAGCCTCTTCCCTCAGAGGTATCGTTTGGCGAATCATGCAAATTCCCAGAGCTACAAGAGTACATCGAAGGAAGCGGGATGAGAACATGATGTGATGCGCGTAGATGTACACGTCCGTTGGGAACCCCAGGAAGGTATGATGCGCACGGTGGCAAGTTTTCCCTCGGTATGAAACCAAGGTTTGAACCAGTAGGAGCCAAGAAACACGTTGAAGGTTGATGGTCGCG
This sequence comes from Lolium multiflorum, assembly GCA_030979885.1. Lineage (NCBI taxonomy): Eukaryota > Viridiplantae > Streptophyta > Magnoliopsida > Poales > Poaceae > Lolium > Lolium multiflorum. The sequence goes on from CM061748.1 coordinate 145,575,550, forward strand.
AAATGTGATGCAGCGCAACACCAGGGATTCCGGCGCCAACTGAACCTGCACAACACAACAAAGTACTTTGCCCCAACGAAGCAGTGAGGTTGTCAATCTCACCCGCTTGCTGTAACAAAAAAGGATTAAACGTATCCAGTGGAAGATGTTTGCAAAGAAAACGATAAAACAAGTAGATTGTATGCTATGGAAAGAATAGGACCGGGGTCCCCCGTTTCACTAGAGTGTCTCTCCCATAAGATAAAAGCATGTTGGGTGAACAAATTAGGTCGGGCAATTGACAAATAGAAAAGGCATAATAATGCATATACATGACATGATAAATATAGTGAGATTTAATCCGGAGCATTACGACAAGAACATGAACCGCCATCCAAGCGCATCTATGCCTAAAAGTCACAGCCAGGTTATAAATCCGAACCCCCTCGATTATTAAGTTGCAAAGCAACCAGACAATTGCAGTAAGTATTGTGCGTAATGTAATCAACAACTACATCCTTGAACATAGCATCAATGTTTATCCCTAGTAGCAAAACACATCACAACCTTAGAACTTTGTGTCACACTGTCCCCGGTATCAATGAAGGCATGGACCCTATTGAGCATAATTACTCCCTCTTGGAGTTAAGAGTAAAAACTTAGCCAGAGCCTCTACTAATAACTGAGAGCACATCCAAGATCATAAACAACACATGAACAATAGATTGATGTCACCATAATCATAGTACTCTCTATCCATCGGATCTGACAAACACAACATATAGAATTACATAGATGATCTTGATCATGTTAGGCAGCTACAGATCTAACAATGAAGCACAACAAGGAGAAAACGACCATCTAGCTGCTATGGACCCATAGTCCGGGGGTGAACTACTCACTCATCACTCAGGAGGCGATCATGGCGATGAAGAGTCCTCCAGGAGATGAATCCCCTCTCTGGCAGGGTGGGAGATCTCCAGAATCCCCGAGATGGGATTCGCGGCGGCGTCTCGTAGGGTTTTCCGTATCGTGGCTCTCGGTGTTTGGGGGTTTCGCGGCAGGGCTTTAAGTAGGCGGAGGTCAGCGCGGGGGCCACACGAGGGCCCCGCACGCTAGGGCCGCGCGGCCAGGCACCGGGCGCCCCGGCCACCCTCTGGCCGCCTCGTGGCCTCACTTATCCCTTCGGTCTTACGGAAGCTTCGTGCCAGAGAAATAGGACCAAAAGTTTCGTCCAATTCCCAGAATATTTCTTTACTAGGATTTCTGAAACCAAAACAGCAGAAAAAAACTGGCTCTTTGACATCTTGTTAATAGGTTAGTTCCGAGAAAATGCATAAATATGACATATAATGTGCATAAAACATGTAGGTATCATCAATAAAGTATGGAACATAAGAAATTATCGATACGTTGGAGACGTATCAGCATCCCCAAGCTTAGTTCTGCTCGTCCCGAGCAGGTAAAACGATAACAAAGATAATTTCTGAAGTGACATGCCATCATAATCTTGATCATACTATTTGGAAACATATGTAATGAATGCAGCGATCAAAGCAAAGGTAATGACATGAGTAAACAACTGAATCATAAAGCAAAGACTTTTCATGAATAGTACTTCAAGACAAGCATCAATAAGTCTTGCATAAGAGTTAACTCGTAAAGCAATAAATCAAAGTAAAGGTGTTGAAGCAACACATAAGAAGATTAAGTTCCAGCGGTGGTTGCTTCCAACTTGTAACATGTATATCTCATGGATATTGTCAACATAAAGTAATATAACAAGTGCAATATGCAAGTATGTAGGAATCAATGCACACTTCACACAAGTGTTTGCTTCTTAAGGTGGAAGGAGATAGGTAAACTGACTCAACAATAAAAGTAAAAGAATGGTCCTTCGCAGAGGAAAGCATCGATTGCTGTATTTGTGCTAGAGCTTTTATTTTGAAAACATGAAACAATTTTGTCAACGGTAGTAATAAAGCATATGAGTTATGAAAATTATATCTTACAAGTTGCAAGCCTCACGCATAGTATACTAATAGTGCCCGCACCTCGTCCTACTTAACTTGGACTACCGGATCTTTGCATACCATGTTTCAACCAAGTGTCACAAAGGGGTACCTCCATGCACTGTACAAAGGTCCAAGGAGAATGCTCGCATTTGGTTCTCGCTTTTGATTATTCTCAACTTAGACATCCATACGGGACAACATGGACAAAAGATAATGGACTCCTCTTTAATGCATAAGCATGTGGCAACAATTAGTGTTCTCATATGAGATTGAGGATATATGTCCAAAACTGAAACTTCACCATGATTCATGGCTTTAGTTAGCGGCCCAATGTTCTTCTCTAACAATTTTGCATGCTCCAACCACTAAAATGATAGACCTTGAGACAAGACGGACATGCATAGCAACTCACATGATATTCAACAATAGTTGATGGCGTTCCCCGGAAACATGGTTATCGCACAACAAGCAACTTAATAAAATATAAAGTGCATAAGTACATATTCAATACTACAATAGTTTTTAGGCTATTTGTCCCATGAGCTATATATTGCAAAGGTGAATGATGGAATTTTAAAGGTAGCACTCAAGCAATTTACTTTGGAATCGCGGGTAAATACCATGTAGTAGGTAGGTATGGTGGACACAAATGGCATAGTGGTTGGCTCAAGGAGTTTGGATGCATGAGAAGTATTCCCTCTCGATACAAGGTTTAGGCTAGCAAGGTTATTTGAAGCAAACTCAAGGATGAACAAGTGCAGCAAGACTCACACAAAAGACATATTGTAAACATTATAAGACTCTACACTGTCTTCCTTGTTGTTCAAAACTCAATACTAGATATTATCTAGACCTTAGAGAAACCAAATATGCAAATCAAATTTTAGCAAGCTCTATGTATTTCTTCATTAATGGGTGCAAAGCATATGATGCAAGAGCTTAAACATGAGGACAACAATTGCCAAGTATCACATTATCCAAGACATTTTTAGAATTACTACATGTAGCATTTTCCAATTCCAACCATATAACAAATTAACGAAGAAGAAACTTCGCCTTGAACACTATGAGTAAAGCCTAAGGACACATGTGTCCATATGCAACAACGGAGCGTGTCTCTCTCCTAGAAGTGAATGCTAGGATCCATCATATTCAAACAAAAACAAAACGAAAACAAACGACGCTCCAAGTAAAGAACACGAGATGTGATTGAATAAAAATATAGTTTCAGGGGAAGAACATGATGTTGTCGATGAAGGGGATGCCTTGAGCATCCCCAAGCTTACGCCTGAGTCTTCTTAAAATATGCAGGGATGAACCAGGGGCATCCCCAAGAAACTAGAGCTTTCCTCCTCTTGAATCTTAGTATATCATTCTCTACTCTTGACCCTTGAAAACTTCCTTCACCAAACTTCAAGCAAACTCATTAGGTTAGTGCATCATTAATAATTCACACATTCAGAGGTGACACAATCATTATTTTCACTTCTGGACATAATGCTACTGGACATTAATGGATCAAAGAAATAAATCCAAAATAGCAAAAGAGGCAATGCGAAATAAAAGGCAGAATCTGTCAAAAACAAAACAGTCCGTAGAGACGAATTTATAAATGGCACCAGACTTGCTCAAATGGAAAAACTCAAAACTAATGAAAGTTGCGTACATATCCGAGGATCACGCTCGTAAATTGGCAGATTTTTTTGAATTTTCTACAGGGAATTATGCCCAGATTCGTGACAGACAGCAATGCTGTTTCTGTGCAGCGATCCCAAATATAACATCAACTTTGACATAAAAACTTTACTTGGCACAAAAACATGATAAGGAGAGGTTGCTACAGTAGTAAACAACTTCCAAGACTCAACAAAACAAAAAATTGCTGTAGGTACAAACATGGGTTGTCTCCCATAAGCGCTTTTCTTTAACGCCTTTCAGCTAGGCGCAGAAAGTGCAAATCAAGTATTATCGCGAGTAGAAGCATCAACATCATAGCTTGTTCTAATAATAGAATCAAAAGGCAACTTCATTCTCTTTCTGAGAAGTGTTCCATACCTTTCTTGAGAGAAATTGATGTTTAATATTACCTTCCCTCATATCAATAACAGCACCAACGAGTTCGAAGAAAAGGTCTTCCCAACACAATTGGACAAGATGCAAGTGCATTCGATATCCAAGACAACAAAATCAACGAGGACAAGGTTATTGTTAGTAATATGCAGTTCAATCCTCCCCAAAGGTTTCTTTTTGACATTATCAGCAAGATTCATCCAAATAACGATTCTTCAATGGTGGCAAGTCAAGCATATCATAAATCTTTTTAGGCAACTGAAATACTTGCACCAAGATCACATAAGGCATTACATTCAAAGTCATTGAATTTCATTTTAATGATGGGCTCCCAACCATCTTCTAACTTTCTAGGAATAAGTTTCAAGTTTAGTTTCTCTTCTCTAGCTTTTATGAGAGCATTTGTAATATGTTTTGTAAAGGCTAAATTTATAGCACTAGCATTAGGACTTTTAGCAAGTTTTTGTAAGAACTTTATAACCTGAGAGATGTGGCAATCATCAAAATCTAAATCGTTATGAGCCACAGCAATGGGATCATTATTCCAAAGGTTGGAAAAAATTTGAGTTTATCACAAACGATTTAACAGTTTCAGCAGTTTCAGGCGATTTTGTACGCTTTGCACTAGGAGTAGAAACATTGCTGATTTATTTACCATTGATAGTAGGAGGTGCAGCAACATGTGAAGAATTAGCGTTACTAGTGGTGGTAATAGTCCAAACTTTAGCTACATTATTCTCTTTAGCTAGTTTTTCATTTTCTTCTCTATCCCACATAGCACGCAATTCAGCCATTAATCTTATATTCTCATTAATTCTAACTTGGATGGCATTTGTAGTAATCTTATTATCAAGATCATTATTAGGCATAACTTTCAACTTTAAAAGATTAACATCGGAGGCAAGTCTATCAACTCTAGAAGCGATAGTATCAATTTTATCAAGCTTTTCCTCCAGATTTGTTAAAAGCAGGTTGTGTACTAATAAATTCTTTAAGCATGGCTTCAAGACCAGAGGGTACACTTCTATTATTATTGTAAGAATTCCCATAAGAATTACCATAACCATTACCATTAGCAGAAGGATATGGCCTATAGTTATTACCAGAGTTGTTCCTATAAGCATTGTTGTTGAAATTATTATTTTTAATGAAATTCTCATCAACATTTTCTTCTTGAGCAACCAATGAAGCTAAAGGAACATTATTTGGATCAACATTAGATCTACCATTCACAAGCATAGACATAATCACATCAATCTTATCACTCAAGGAAGAGGTTTCTTCAACGAATTTACCTTCTTACCTTGTGGAGCTCTTTCCGTGTGCCATTCAGAGTAATTTTATCATCATATCATCAAGAAGTTTTGTAGCAGCCCCCAATGTGATGGACATAAAGTACCTCCAGCAGCTGAATCCAACAAATTCCATGAAGAAAAATTTAGTCCTGCATAGAAGGTTTAGATGATCATCCAAGTAATTAGTCCATGGGTTGGGCAATTCTTTACCAAAGTTTTCATTCTCTCTCATGCTTGAGGCAACATGTTCAATATCTAATTGTTTAAAATTCATTATGCTACTTCTCAAAGAAATAATTTTAGCGGGAGGATTATCTACCAATGTAAGCATCCTTACATTTAGTCCATGAATCAATACTATTCTTAGGCAAAGATAGCAACCAATCTTTAGCTCTTCCTCTTAATGAAAAAGGAAAATTTTAATTTTATAATGTCACCATCTACATCTTTATACTTTTGCATTTCACAAAGTTCAACAAAATTATTGAGATGGGCAGCAGCATCATCAGAACTAGCACAAGAAAATTGTTCTCTCATGACTAGATTTAGTAAAGTAGGTTTAATTTCAAAGAATTCTGCTGTAGTAGCAGGTGGAGCAATAGGTGTGCATAGGAAATCATTATTATTTGCATTTGTGAAGTCACACAACTTAGTATTTTCAGGGGTATTCATTTTAGCAACAGTAAATAAAGCAAACTAGATAAAGTAAATGCGAGTAACTAATTTTTTTTTTGTGTTTTTGATATAGCAAACAAGATAGCAAATAAAGTAAAACTAGCAACTAATTTTTTTGTGTTTTGATTTAGTGCAGCAAACAAAGTAGTAAATAAAATAAAGCAAGACAAAAACAAAGTAAAGAGATTGAGAAGTGGAAACTCCCTTGCGGCGTGTCTTGATCTCCCCGGCAGCGGGCGCCAGGAAAAGTGCTTGATGCGCGTAGATGTACACGGCCCGTTGGGAACCCCAGAGGAAGGTATGATGCGCACGGTGGCAAGTTTTCCTCGGTATGAAACAAGGTTTAATCGAACGATGGGAGCCAAAAACCCCGTTGAGAAGGTTGATGGTAGCGAAATGTGATGCGGCGCAACACCGGGGATTCCGGCTGATTCAAGACTGCACAACACAACCAAGTACTTTGCCCCAGCAGAAACAGGTGAGGTGTCAATCTCACCGTCTTGTTGTAACAAAGGATTAAACGTGATCCAGTGGAAGATGTTTGCAAAGCAAATAGTATGCAGTAGATTGTATGCTATGGAAAGAATAGGACCGGGGTCATGGGTTCACTAGAGGTGTCTCTCCCATAAGATAAAAAGCATGTTGGTTGAACAAATTACAGTCGGGCAATTGACAAATGAAAGGCATATAATGCATATACATGACATGATAAATATAGTGAGATTTAATCAGACATTACGACAAAGAACATAGACCGCCATCCAAGCTGCATCTATACCTAAAAAGTCCACCTTCGAGTTAGCGCACCCCCTCCGGTATTAAGTTGCAAAGCAACAGACAATTGCGATAAGTATTGTGCGTAATGTAATCAACATAACTACATCCTTAGACATAGCATCAATGTTTTATCTCTAGCAGGACATCACAACCTTAGAACTTCTGTCAACATCCCCGGTATCAATGAAGGCCCTTGAACCCACTATCTAGAGCCATATTCTCCCTCTTGGAGTTAAGAGTGCATGGCCCGAGCCTCTACTAATAACGGAGAGCATGCAAGATCATAAACAACATAGACAATAGATTGATAATCACCATAATCATAGTACTCTCTATCCGCCGGATCCCGACAAACACAACAAGTACATATAGATGATCTTGATCATGTTGGGCAGCTCACAAGATCTAACAATGAAGCACAACAAGGAGAAGACGACCATCTAGCTGCGCTGGACCCCATGGTCAGGAGTGGGCTTCTCACTCATCCACTCCGGAGCGATCATGGCGATGAAGAGTCCTCAGGAGATGAATCCCCTCTCTGCGCGGAGTGCGGAGAAACGTCTCCAGTCCTGAGATGGGGACCCCCGCGGCGTGACATTCTGTAAGGTTTCGTGATATCGTGGCTCTCGTCTTTGGGGTTTCGCGGCCAGGGCTACAAGTGGGCGGAAGGTCAACGGGGCCACACGAGGGAGCCCCGAGGGCAGGTCGGCGCGACGAGGGCACGGGCGGCAGTACCCTCACAGCCGCCTCGTGGCCCCGCACTTAATTGAGTCTTGGATATTACAGGCTTAGATGCACTGAGAAATAGGACCCTGGGCGAAAGTTTCGTCGAATTTCAGAGAATATTTCTTTACTAGGATTTGTGAAACCAAAAGCATAGCAGAAAACAGCAGCTGGCTCTTCGGCATCTTGTTAATAGGTTAGTTCGAGAAAATGCATAAAAATGACACATAATGTGCATAAAACATGTGGAAGGCATCATCAATAAAGTAGCATGGAGCATAAGAAATTCTCGATACGTTGGAGACGTATCGGTAATTATGACGACTAAGTAAATAGTAGCATGATAAGAATTTGAGAAAGGAAGTTACCTCTGGTGGTGGTGGATGTTCGGCATCAAAAGGAGTATACGAAGACACCAATGGGATCAAGTCTTCTTGGCTAAAGAAAGCGACGGACTTCATCGAGCAGTTCCTTTTCCGACAATTCGGCAGCGTTAATTCTGGTCTCATCTTTCGGACCTGAGTACAACCACATTGGGCGAACTCTGGCCATGACTGGTTGGACTCGACGTTTCAGGAACACCGCTGCCACCTCTGTGCCGATCATGGTTTGGCCATCGACTTCTTTGATCCGGAGAAATCTGTCAAATAACTCATCGGCTGCTACTTTTTCGTCGGGGGATAGAATATTCTTCCAGGAATTCTTAGGCTTGGCTTCAAGGACATCGACAAAGCAAGGAAGCTGAGATTCGGGTGACAAGGAATCCTTGACATCAAACCACTTCAATCTCCACCCTTGCACGGACTCTCTCATTGGAAAGTGCAGTAGTTCACATCCGAGAACGAGCTACAAATTCCCTCCTCCGGTGACAAAGGGATCCATTCTGGCATATATCTCTTCACATAAAGATCTTTTCCACAACCCAAAATGAGGCTCAATGCCCAGATATGCTTCGCAAAGGGTGATAAACACAACAACGTGGAGGATGGAGTTGGGAGTAAGTTGCCATAATTGGATCTCGTAAGTTCGCAAGAGATGGAGGAGGAATTCATGAACAGGGAGCGAAAGACCCCGATACAAGAATGACAAGAACATGACGGTAAAGCCAGCAGGGGGATTAGGCCGAGAAATCGCACCTGGAAAGATCACATTCCCCTCGTCGGAGGAGATCAATCCCAGGACTTCGGGATCTTTTCTATCCTGCCGCTTGGTGACGATTCGATGCTATCAATCCCCGGAGTGCAGCTGCGGGCTTGGTGGCGCGGCGGCGCCGGAGTTGGGGAGGAGGCGTTTGGGGCGCCCTCCTTCGGAAGAATCAAGGAAGATTTGGCGGCGGTGCCACCGCTCGTGGAGCCGGCGGCGCTAGGGTTCTTCTTTTTCACCATCGCGAGATCTGGAGAAGCTGGAAAGCGGTGGTGGCGGCGCAGCAGTTGCGAAAGGGAGAAGCGGAAGAACGAGGAAAGGATGTTGTAACGAGTGAAGGAGAAGATTAGGGATTTCTATCCTTTGGAAAACTTAAGGAAGGCCTCGTACTGCTAGTGGACCTTGTTCTTCAGTTAATGGTTGCAGAAATCGAGGAGGTGCCTCGCTAACCGTGTAAGAGGAGCAGGAATTGCTCGAAAAAAGGGCCGGCGGGTCACGTCTTATCAGTCAGAATTGAGGTGTCAGAAAAACGTCATCAATGACGTCATGCGAAATAATTGCATACGAAGGAATAAAAAGCTATCGGATGAACAATTTGAGTCTATGTACAGATTGCAAAGCATCTGCACTTAGACTCCGGGGCTACTCCATCGGGAATGGCTGAATGACGCACCCGACGAATGAGGACTCGAAGGAAAAGTTTAACTGAAGTCTGCGCCCGACACAAGCGCCCGTGCCCAGACTCGGGGCTACTCCCATCGGGAGAGCGATGCGCACCCGACAGAGACTTTCGCACTCTGGGATCATGCCCGGGGACTTGATTCTGTGCAGGATAACGTTGTTTTGCCTTCGGCAGTTAACCAACAAAAGTTAGACTCATTATCCCTTGCATGAGAAAAATATATCGGATGACCTACAAAGACTTGCAGGAAAAAACTTGGCGGGGAAGGCGTTCGAGTGGTACAACTTGAGTCTGTACGGATTGCGATCATCAGTACCTAGACCTCGGGGAGCTACTCCCACTTGAGAGCTGTTGCTTGTCTGCAGATAAAAGAGAATAAATACAGGACAAAGAAAAGCAAGAATGATCGAGGAGAAGAGCTTCGGAAGAAGACATGCTTCAGTTCTACCCGAACTATGTTCGGCTAGACACTAGGGGCTGCGCGTGGGCATTACCTCAAGCTAACTCAATATTGCTCTACCCTATACGATCTAGCTGGAAGCCCATGAAGGTACCCGATGGCAAGATGGGCCACTAGGACGGTGCGGCGGAGGATTGCTTGAAGTACAAGACACGGAAGAAGTCGAACAAGGAAAGATTAGAAATAGATCTACTGTAAACCTACTCGTACTCGATTAGATCTCTAGAGACCTGGCCTCCTATATAAGGACCATGGGGGTTGTGGATGCTTGATTCGTCTCAAACGTATCTATAATTTCTTATGTTCCATGTACTTTATTGATGATATCTACATGTTTTATGCATACTTTATGTCATATTTATGCGTTTTCAGTTAACCTATTGACGAGATGCCGAAGTGCCGGTTCCTGTTTTCGCTGTTTTTGGTTTACGAAATCCTAGTAAGGAAATATTCTCGGAGATCGGACGAAATCACGCCCGATGCCTGGCCCACTGCCGGAGCTTCGGAACACCGAGTCAGCGGAGGGCCACAGGCCTATACCACACAAGATGGCGCGCGGCGAGAGCGCCGGCCTGTCTGGCCCACAGGGGCCCTCCCGAAGACTCCCCCTTTACATATAAGGTCCACGACCTAAAACCCCCGTCTGAGAATGTAACCCACCAGATGCGAAACCTTCGAGGAGCCGCACATGTCTTGAAGCCAAGATCTGGGGGACAGAGTCTCTGTTCCGGCACGCCGCCGGGACGGGGAAGTGCGCCCGGAAGGCTCCTCCATCGACACCACCGCCATCTTCATCACCGCTGCTGTCTCCCATGAGGAGGGAGTAGTTCTCCATCGAGGCTCGGGGCTGTACCGGTCGCTATGTGGTTCATCTCTCTCCTATGTACTTCAATACAATAATCTCATGAGCTGCCTTACATGATTGAGATTCATATGATGATGCTGTAATCTAGATGTCATTATGCTAGTCAAGTGGGTTTTACTTTTGTGATCTCCGGAGACTCCTTGTCCCATGTGTAAAGGTGGCAGTGTGTGCACCGTGTGGGTCTCTTAGGCTATATTTCACAGAATACTTATTCACTGTTATGAATGGCATAGTGAGGTGCTTATTTATATCCTTTATGATTGCAATGTGCTTTGTATCGCTACTAGTCTATGTGCTACTCATGTGATGTTATTAAAGTAGTCTATTCCTCCTGCATGGTGTAATGGTGGCCAGTGTGTGCATCGTGTAGTTCTTGTGTGGGTGTAGTCATAATCTCTTGTAGAGTTATAAGTTGATTATCGCTATGATGAAGCCAGTGAGTTATTCCCCTTCATAGTGTAAAGGTAGTGTGTATGCTATGATAGTACTCGGTTTATTTTGCAAAGATCTGTGCTCTAAGGTTAGCAAATATGAATGCTGAATGTTGTGGCGCTTGTTAACTCAGTCTTGAGGGAGCTCTTGTAGCCCTACACAACGAATGGTGTTCATTATCAAACAAGAGTGTATGTAGCACATATGAGAAAGAGTTATTTATTATACGATCAATGTTGAGAGTGTCCACTGATGTCTACGGGTGCTTCTATTCTTGTATAATCATGACACCACTTGCACTTCTTATTCTGTTGCATGTTTACTCGAGCTATATTTTATTCAGATTGCTATTACCACTCATGCTCATCCATACTAACATATTTCACTATCTCTTCGCCGAACTAGTGCACCTATACATCGACAAGTGTAATGGGTGTGTTGGGGACAGAGACTTCTTGTATAGTGATTGCAGTTGCTTGAGAGGATATCTTTGACCTCTTCCTCCATGAGTTCGATAAACCTTAGGTGATCCACTTAAGGGAAAACTTCTATATTTATTCTACAAACACTCTAGGGTTGGGAGGCCCAATACTATCTACAAGAATAGAAGCACCGTGGACATCAGAAAGCTGTTTCTAAGGCAGTTCTCCTTGAGAGAGGAAAGGTAAAATTCTTTTTCCACCTCAGGATCTCGGCTACTAAAGCTATTTTCGGCACTGTTGTAAGTACTCAAAGCTATTTCCTTTAGATCCTGCAATTGCATCTTTTGGTTTCTTGTTTACACTAGTTAGGCATAATGGAAAGTAACAATAAGCTTCTTATTCTATTTCCTGAGTTAAGACATGGATTGTTTGCTGCGAAAATTAAAAAACCTATGGAATCTTATTTGCATGCTGGTAACAATGATATGAGTATGAACGCTTTGAACACCATTGTTGTTAATGATATGGAAAATTCTAAGCTTGGGGAAGCTGGTTTGATGAGCATGATATTTTAGTCCCCAAGCATTGAGGAGAAAATTTTCTTTGATGATACTTTGCCTCCTATTTATGATGATTATAATGATAGTGGTCTTTTGGTGCAACCTACTATGGAGAGTAAATTTTATTATGATTATACTATGCCTCCTACATGATGAGAATAATAATGATAGCTACTTTGTTGAATTTGCTCCCACTACAACTAATAAAATTGCTTATGTGGAGAGTAATAATTTTATGCATGTGGCTCATGACAAGAATGCTTTATGTGTTAGTTATATTGTTGAGTTTGTTCATGATGCTACTGAGAGTTATTATGAGAGAGGGAAACATGGTTATATGCATCTTAATAATATTAAGTTTCCCCTCTTTATGTTGGGAAAAAATTGCGCTTGTGTTGCCTTCCTATGCTTGCCACTTTGTTCTTGTGAATTTATTTGTGTACACGATTCCTTTCATAGGAAGCATGTTAGGCTTAAATTTGTTTTGAATTTGCTTTTTGATGCTCTTTTTTGCTTCAACTCTTATTTCTTGCAAGTGCATCATTAAAACTGCTGAGCCCATCTTAATGGCTATAAAGAAAAAGAACTTCTTGGGAGATAACCCATGTGTTTATTTTACTACAGCAATTTTTGTTTTGTTGAGTCTTGGAGGTTGTTTACTACTGTAGCACCCTCTCCTTATCATGTTTTTGTGCCAAGTAAAGTCTCTATGTCAAAGTTGATGCTAGATTTGGATTGCTGCGCAGAAACAGCATTGCTGTCTGCTAGTCTAGCACTTGAAGTCTCTGTAGTGCTCAGAAAAATCTGCAAATTTGCGTGTGATCCTCGAATATGTACGCAGCTTTCATTAGTTTTGAGTTTTCCATTTGAGCAGTTAAGTGCCCCTGCAAATTCGTCTTTACGGACTGTTCTGTTTTGACAGATTCTGCCTTTTGTTTCGCATTGCAGCTTTTGTTAAGTTGAATGAGTTTCTTTGTTCCATTAACTTTCAAAAGTTTTGAATGTCCAAAAGTGTTAAGAATGATTGTGTCACCTGCCGAACATGTGAATTTTTGATTGTGCACTAACCCTCTAATGAGTTTGCTTGAAGTTTGGTGTGGCGAAGTTTTCAAGGGTCAATAGAAAGAGGGTGATATAATGTGATCAAGAAGAGTGAGTCTAAGCTTAGGGTCCGGTGGTTCATCCCTGCATATTTTAATAATACTCAGCATCTAAGCTTGGGGATGCCCAAGGCATCCTTCTTCATCGACAACTTATCGAGGTCATTTCTAGTGAAACTATATTTTTATTCGGTCACATCTTGTGTACTTTACTTGGAGCGTCTATTTGTTTTTGTTTTGTTTGAATAAGTTCATCCTTGTGTGGGAGAGGGACACGCTCCGCTGGTTCATATGAACACATGTTCTTAGCTTTTAATGTTCATGGCGAAGGTTGAAACTGCTTCGTTAATTGTTATATGGTTGGAAAAGGAAAATGCTACATGTAGTAATTGGTAAAATGTCTTGGATAATGTGATACTTGGCAATTGTTGTGCTCATGTTTAAGCTCTTGCATCATATACTTTGCACCCATTAATGAAGAAATACATAGAGGCTTGCTAAAATTTGGTTTACATGATTGGTCTCTCTAAGTTCTAGATAATTTCTAATATTGAGTTTTGAACAACAAGGAAGGCGGTGTAAGAGTCTTATAATGTTACAATATGTCTTTTATGTAAGTTTTGCTTGTACTGGTTCATCCTTGTGTTTGTTTCAAATAACCTTGCTAGCCTAAACCTTGTATAGAGAGGGAATACTTCTCATGCATCCAAAATCCTTGAGCCAACCACTATGCCATTTGTATCCACCATACTACCTACTACATGGTATTTCTCCGCCATTCAGTAAATTGCTTGAGTGCTACCTTTAAAATTTCCATTCTTTACCTTTGCAATATATAGCTCATGGGACAAATAGCTTAAAAACTATTGTGGTGAGGAAATGTAGTTATGTGTCTTAATTATTATAAGTTGCTTGTTGAGCGGTAACCATGTTTCTGGGGACGCTATCAACTTTTTACCTTTGTTGGATATCATGTGAGATGCTATGCATGTTCGTCTTGTACGAGTAAGTGCGTTCATGATCAAATGGTTAGTATACATATATTGAAGAACATTGAGACGCTAACTAAAGCCATGTATCATGGTGGAAGTTTCAGTTTTGGACATACAACCTCAATCTCTTATGAGAATATTAACTGTTGTTGAATGTTTAAGCATTAAAAAGGAGTCCATTATTTGTTGTCTATGTTGTCCCAGTATGGATGTCTAAGTTGAGAATAATCAAAAAGCGAGAAATCCAATGCGATGCTTTCTCCTTAGACACTTGTACAGGCGGCATAGAGGTACCCCTTTGTGACACTTGGTTGAAACATATGTTATGCGATGATAATCAGTGTCTTCCGAGCTAAGTAGGACAAGGTGCGAGCACTATTAGTACTCTATGCATGAGACATGCAACTTGTAGGAAGTATTATGCATAGCACATATGAATTATTACTACCATTGACAAAATTGTTTCTTGTTTTCAAAATCAAAGCTCTAGCACAAATATAGCAATCAATGCTTCCCTATGCGAAGGGCCTTTCTTTTACTTTTATGTTGAGTCAGTTCACCTATCTCTCTCCACCTCAGAAGCAAACACTTGTGTAGTATGCATTGATTCCTACATACTTGCATATTACTTGTTATATTACTTTACATTGACAATATCCATGAGATATACATATTATAAGTTGAAAGCAACCCGTTGAAACTTAATCTTCCTTTGTGTTGCTTCAATACCTCTACTTTGAATTATTGCTTTACGAGCTAACTCTTATGCAAGACTTATTGATGCTTGTCTTGAAAGTACTATTCATGAAAAGTCTTTTACTTTATGATTCATTTGTTTACTCATGTCATTACCATTGTTTTGATCGCTGTATTCATTACATATGCTTACAATAGTATGATCAAGGTTATGATGGCATGTCACTTAAGAAAATTATCATTGTTATCGTTTACCTACTCGAGAGCGAGTAGGAACTAAGCTGGGGATGCTTGATACGTCTCAAACGTATCTATAATTTCTTATGTTCCATGCTACTTTATTGATGATATCTACATGTTTTATGCATACTTTATGTCATATTTATGTGTTTTTCCGGGCAACCTGTGTGAGATGCAGAGGTACGATTCTGTTTCTTGCTGTTTTGGTTTAATCCTAGTGAAATATTCTCGGAATCGAGACGAAATCAACGCCGTGCCCTATTTTCTTGGAAGCTTCAGGAACACCCGAGAGTCGGCGGAGGGGGCACGGGGCCCACCACAAGGTGGCGGCGGCACGGCCGAGAGGGGGGGCGCCGGCTGTTGTCTGGCCCCACCGGGGCCTCCGAGGCTCCCCTTCGCCTATGGGTCACGACCTAAAACCCCGATACACAGACAAAGCCACGGTGCGAAACCTTCCCGAGCCGCCGCCATCGCGACGCCATCTGGGGGACGGGAGTCTCTGTTCCGGCACGCCGCCGGGGCAGGCGATGCACCCCGGGGAAGGCTCCTCACGCCGACTTCCACCGCCATCTTCACTCCAGCGCTGCATGCTCCCATGAGGAGGGAGTAGTTCTCCATCGGGGCTCGGGGCTGTTGTACCGGTAACTATGTGGTTCATCTCTCCTATGTACTTCAATACAACTAATCTCATGAGCTGCCTTACATGATTGAGATTCATATGATGATGCTTGTAATCTAGATGTCATTATGCTAGTCAAGTGAGTTTACTTATGTGATCTCCGGAGACTCCTTGTCCCACGTGTGTAAAGGTGACAGTGTGTGCACCGTGTGGGTCTCTTAGGCTATATTTCACAGAATACTTATTAACTGTTATGAATGGCATAGTGAAGTGCTTATTTATATCCCTTTATGATTTCATATGAGCTTTGTATAGCTACTAGTCTATGTGCTACTCATGTGATGTTATTAAAGTAGTCTATTCCTCTTTCATGGTGTAATGGTGACAGTGTGTGCATCGTGTAGTTCTTGTAGTAGATTATGATCATAATCTCTTGTAGGTTATGGAGTTGATTATAGATTATGATAGTATTGATGTGGTTTTTACCCCTTCATAGTGTAAAGGTGGCAGTGTGTATGCTATGATAGTACTCGGTTTATTTTGCAAAGATCTATTATGTCAAGGTTACTTAAATATGAATCTTTGAATGTTGTGAGCGCTTGTTAACTCCGGCAGGAGCTCTTGTAGCCTACAACGAATGGTGTTCATTATCAGAAACAAGAGTGTATGTAGCACATATGAAAGAGTTATTTATTATGCGATCAATGTTGAGTGTCCACTAGTGAAAGTATGATCCTAGGCCTTGTTTCCAATACATGAAGCACCATAATTTACTGTTCTTTTGCATGTTTACTCGCTGCCGTGTTTATTCAGATTGCTATTACCACTCATATACATCCATACTGCTTGTATTTCACTATCTCTTCGCCGACTAGTGCACCTATACATCTGACAAGTGTATTAGGTGTGTTGGGGACAAAAGAGACTTCTTGTATCGTGATTCCAGGGGTTGCAGGAGAGGGATATCTTTGACGTCTTCTCCAGGTTCGATAAACCTTGGGTGATCCACTTAAGGGAAACTTAACGCTGTTCTACAAACCTACGCTCTTGGAGCTCAACCTTGTCTACAAGAATAGGAAGCACCCATAGACATCGATTACAATCAATCTTTGCAAACAGCTGAAGCTTAGACCTAGGTTGCCCTAGTACTTAGCCATCTTCGCGAGATCTCAATGAACTATTGAGCACCCCATTCTAACCATTGTCTTCATAATCAAGAACACAGACAGGACGTAAGGGTTTTACCTCAGGAGCCTTTGAGCACTGGGTAAATCGGCTGTAAAAACATTTCGTAATAGATGTCTCGTGTCGGCACGAGAGTTCGCATCAACCTAGCCCCTATCGGAGTGCATTGGCGAGCACCCTCGACAATTAGTGATCTTGTAAAAATATATGATTTCAGATAGTAGAAATATTTTATCCATGGAACAAACAAATTATTCGATGGAAGCAAATATTTATTTTTTGGAAGCAAACGTTACCAATTCTTTTGAAGCATACATAGTCAGGATAGCGAAAATAACTTCACTACTATATATGGATGATGGAAACAAATCGAGATATTGTTCGAAGCAGCGGTATGATCACTGGAAGCAATACCATGCCGCTTTGGAAACAGAAAATATTAGGAAGAAATTGCTTCGGTTATACAAATAGTAATAGGAAACAATATTTGCTTCCGAATATAATCCAGTATTAGTTTCCTAGAATAACAGGGAGTTCAGATCGGAATAGTTAATTCGAATCCCACTAAATTTGCACCGGTTACCAGAAAAAAAACGTTGAGAACTTCTATTGCAAACTGGCAGGCCCACATATTTTTTTCTGCAATCGGACGATGAACGCTGAACAGATCGTATGTCTCTTGAGTAGTCCGATGGGAAGCCAGCGATCGGCATCCGATCCCTACCGCTGCCCTTGATTCTATCACGAAAAGCGAAGAACTCTTGAGCGGATGTTTGTACCGTGTTTCTCAAAAAAATAAAAAATAGAATGCTTAATTAGGGGGATCAGCACAAAAAACACAACTTAACTAACCTGCATGCTTACATGCATCGCGTGGATCAGCACTGCATGCTACTTGATGGAACATGATAATCACTTCAATCAGCAACTATAAGACTCTCCCATGATGGAGTAGAATAAAAGACATGCAAGTTTGCAAGCTAACGGCATCAACAACACCACTAGGCCTTGAGTGGCTGCACCTTGACCTGATCGAGCACTGGGCCGCACAGCGAGATGCCGTCGCTCGCGCTGGTGTGGTAGTAGGAGCTGTAGAAGGTCACCCTGGTCCGGTGCCCGCTGGCCAGGAACCAAAGGCCGGCCTGCTTGGACCCACCGCCGCCGCTTGACGCGAAGGGCACCGCCGTGGTTGCGTTGCCGGCGAGTGCGTGCACGAGCATCGTCCCGTGGCAGCCGTTCCTGGCGTCTCCAACGGCGAAGGAGAGGTTGTAAGCGCGGCCGGGGACGGTGCGGATGACCTGCGCGATCGCGCTCTCCCGGCCGGCGACCAGCTCCACGGCGCGCTGGCCGTGGGGCACCGCGAAGTGAGGCGCGTCGACGAGGCGCACGGGGCGGAGGGACTCGATGATCCACCCCGGGAGAGGCGAGGTCGCGTCCTTCTGCTTCGGCGGAAGCAGCACGCCGGCGGTCGAGTTCTTGATCGCTGGCGGGCCCACCTCGAAGTCGCCGTTCCGGATGAGGTTGTCTGCGGTTCAATGGCAACACAGGCAGAGGATTTTAGTTTCTTTCGTGTCACGACACGATCACGTCGCACGCATGGTTGTTGGTTACCTTTGGTTGGCAATGGCGCGGCGAGCTCCTTGATGGCGACGGCGGCGAGGAGGAGACCGCAGGCGGGGTCGTCCTGGGAAGCGGGGTTGCTGAACACGATGTGGGCGTCGCGGTCGGAGGCGAGGAACCCCCATGCCCATGCGTCGGCGGCGTCGGTACCGTAGAACGTGCGCACGGGCACGTCGGCAGGCGCGGAGAGGGACGGCGACACGGCCACGCGCAGCGCCTCGTCCTGGGCGCAGGTGCGCGTGGCCGCGAACGTGAGCGCGTACGCGGCGCCTGGGCGCACCGCCACGGCCTGCGCCGCGGACGCGAGGCCGCCGAGCCGGAGCGCGTGCACGCCCGCCGGAACGGCGAAGTACGAGCCGCCCGGCTGCGGCCCACCGGAGACGTACTCGACGTGGCCACGCAGCGCCCACCCGGGCAGCGAGTCCCCGCCCACGATCACCGTGTTGTTCAGCTTCCGGGGGCTCATCGCGAAGTTGCCGTTGGTGAGCACGCCTGATGAATCCAAGAAACAGAGAAAGCAACTTACGAAACTTTTTGGACGAACTTGACATACTAAACAATGAGTAGTTTTATTAGCGCCGCCACTACCATCGGCGTGAGATTGAGGAGCAGGAGATGCCGGCACGGCAGCATCAATGGCGGAGGAGATGATGTGTAGAAGCACAAACACTACGAGCCTATGATCCATTTAACTTCTTGTTGGTTTTCTTGCACCGCAATTTGGTGACTTGGGCATCAGAAGGTGGCTTATTTATACAGTCACCCTAGACACTCCCTCTGTAGAGATGCCAGATGAGACGCCGTCACGTACACATGTACCCAAGGCCGGTAAAGCCGCTTTTCAGCAAGTAATACTACTTACGTCAGATTAAAAGTAAGGTGACAGTACAAAATGTACTCACACAGAACGTACCACTCGAAAAAAGGTAAGCGTTTGGGCGAGGCACTTTTACATATTTTCTCCGTTTGGTTGCCATTCGTAATAATTGGTAGTAGTTAGTTAGTTACCACTTGCCTAATACTACTCCCTCCATTTTATATCACTCCCCAAATTAGGTTTGTTCAATTTCAGGCTTCACAAATTTGACCAACTATATAGAATAGTGTCCATATATCTATAACATCTGCTTCCTACGATTCCATATTGTTGTCGCTGATTTAGTACTACTACAATATGGAACGGAGGGAGTGAAAAATATTATTAGGGTCATAGTGAAGTAGTATGCCTTTTCATATTATATGATATTATAGATGTTGATATTTTATCTATATACTTGGTCAAATATTACAAAGTTTAACCTTAACCAAACCCTATATGCCAAAACAGCAAACAGGGGAGGAAAGAGCAAGCACTACAAGAAAAGTTCTTATCAACAACGTCAAATTTTTGTCAACTAATGGGCCTTTTTCGTCGCCTATGAGCCTAACCCGGCGATATGGGTTCGGTGGGGCAAACTGCGTCACCTAAGGGATTATCACAGATTTTTCGGTGCATCGCGTTTGAGCCCATGATCGCCTTCATCCACCGCGTGCGTAGCGACGGTGTCGCCGGGAAGGGCAACCGTCGGAGTGCCCTCGTCGCTTTGAACCGCCGTAATGGTTCGCGAAGTGGTCTGGAGAGCCTAAACGCCTCGTCGGGAACGGTCGAAGTCGCCTCGAAATTACAACCGCCGTAATGGAGCATGAACTCCGAGAAGAACTTAAGCACCGCTCTCTTCGTCCGGAGAACTACCTTATCCCGGTTTCGAACGCGGCGTGTTGTCTGGTCTCTCCTCACCATCTTCATCAACCATGAAGCGGCGGTACGTGGCCATCGGACAGGGCGGCGGGGAAAGCGCCCCGGGATGGCGCCATTGGTGGGATCGCGTTGCATCGTCCAGCAGCGACGATTCCCCCCTCCAGGCGAGACGAATGGGATGGCGGCGAGGAGGGAGGACGGAAGGGGAAGCGAGACGGGGCGGTGGAGCGAACGTGGAGCCGGCGGGCCCGACGAGGCGGCGAGGACGGCGACGGCGAGGCCGAGGCCGAGGAAGAAGCCCAGGAAGCGAGCGGAGGAGGAAGGACAACGAGAGCGAGCACCTTCCTCCGTGAGGAGGTGTGGCCGAGCGTCAGCAGCCACGGCTTGATGGCGGGGTATCTGAAAGAAGTAATAGTTTAAGTTTGTTTTTAAGTTTTATATGTAATTTTTATGTTTATTCGAACTATATATAATTATGTTTATTCGAACTATATATAATTTGACTATGTTGAGAGTTCAAATCTTTCGTTCGACGATGGTCTTGCCGTAGATCGGGAAGACAAGGGTAAATCTTAGTAGATCGGGGGAAGAACGAGGGAATGTGCCGTTGTGCTTGACAGTGGGAACCACCAAAGCGTTTCCCGTGATTTTCTCTCTGTCCAAAGGAGGTCACGGCGCTCCGGGAGGGCCGGGGATGGCGTGGGATGCGCCGGATGAGGAAATTAGGCAGTCAGACGCGAGGGGCAGGGCGCATTTGGGCGAATTACGCCGTCTAGGATGGAAAAAAGGTTCGCAGGGGCCCTGGGGACCAGTGGAGATGCTCTAAGCCGATGATATGGATTCTATGGTGCCTATCACATCTGGGTTTACAACGGACTTTTTGGTGCGTCGCGTTTGGGTGCCCTTTTGGACACAAAAAATCGGACCGTTGCAAAAGAGTTTGTTGGGCAGATTAGCTACTGACATGCACAGGCGACGGAAGCGGACATTTGTTAATTGTCGATGTCTGGATTACTTAGGCTGAAAACCGTGGTAGATGAGTGACCCACAAGAACTGTACATATGACGGTCGGTCTGGCAGAAAATGTTAGCAAAGCCCACTTAGTTTTGCAGGTGAGCTTGATTGACTTTGTTTGGTGCTCAACTATAAATGGGATGGCCGTTAGTTATGCGGGCCGGGCGCAATGTCTTAAGGTTTGTTAGATCAAATACTAAATGGGCGGCTCGTGGGTCAGCCCTGTAAATTAAAGATTTGACGGTCAAACATCTATAAGGGTCGTGTTGGGGGGATGACCCATTGTATGCCAGGTATGCAAACCGGATAGTCTTATCATCAAAATACAGTTTAATATTCATCTTAGGAGCACAAAGATAAGTTTGGCTAAGTAAGCTAGCTTGGTATCCCCAAGGGGTATACGGGACCGGATGGAAGAATCTTAGGGACACTTGGAAGGAAAATATCGGTAGGATTAAGTTAAAGATTCGAGGAACAGGGGCGAAGATGAGCTAAGCAAGTGGCTTTAAGCAGAGCACAGCAGTAAAGGAATGACGATCAAAGCTGGGAGGACGTGGCCTCACATTTGAAGACCATAACGTCATCGTGATTAAAGTAACTGTAAAGTATCTTTGTAAATGGTTGTCTAATCAAAAGATTCCATTAGGGTTTCTTGTCTGTAAGCCACCCTCTCCCTATAAGGAGAGGGCAGCCTCTGTCCTGACGCGGAACATAGAGAGAAGGAACCCATAAGCACAAACTTGTAACTTTGTGGAATCAATAGAGAGAAGATGATCTGAAAGCGAGTTCTTCCTTGTCTTTCTTTACTTCAACCTGCGGCCTTGGCCAGTTCTTGAGAAATATCGGAGAGTTATCCCGTCCTAATCACAAACCCCCTACGAATCCTCTAGCGTCCATTCGGCCCAACACCAAGCCATCCTATGGCATACGTACATTCTGCAGCGCGGCGCCCACCGTGGGGCATGAAGTGGCGCTTGCTGGAGGTCATATTCGGGCGGGCATCCTCGACATCAACGGCGGGCGCACGGTGTCCGCGCTCGTTGCAGCGCATCTACAACATGGACTTCATCAACGACAACGCGGTGTGTGCGACGCTGGGTTCCAGCGAGCGGCCGCACCATCGAGTTAAGCGACCTCCGCGTCTGCTTGGCCCCGTCCACCATGCTTGTGCTGTTCGCCAGTGCTGAGTGGCGCCGGATCCGCCAAGGTGGCTATGTGCGCGCACCGTAAGCGTGGAGAGTCATGATGGTGTGTGATCCTTAAGCAAAGGAGAGTACATAGAGAGAAGGAGGTGAACGTGCGGCATCGACCCGTGGCAAAACCACCGTTGGAGCGTAGCGCGGCGCGCAGAGGAGCATCTTGACCTGACAACCCTACTCTGTAGCGGCGTGCATGCCATTGGCAGCCATCGGCGGGCATCGACCTGGCTGGGGAGGGCGGAGCCACGCGCAGCCCAGCTAACTGCAGGGTGGCAGGCATCATGGGCCAGCTGCAGGCTGAACCTAACCCTACGTGAGTACAACGCGACCCATGGCTTTGCTTGGTGATTAGTGCTCATGCTGCTGGGATCTTGGGAAAACCGAAGCAAGGCTCGCAATCTGGGTGAGTTTTGCTGGGAGGTCTGCCGGCAGAGTGCTCACCGTATGTGAGCATTGTGAAAGCCCTAAGTACGGCAGCCGGATAAAACTATCGCTGCTAAGCTGTGGTAGAGCTATGTGAATGGCTTTCGGAGGCAGCTTTGGCAAAACGGCAAGAGCGTGTTGAAGGCTCTTGGAAACTATCAGACGACAAAATCTTTGACGACTAGCTAAGCCAGGCAGGCAGCCAGCCTCAAAATCCGCGATTCAACGAGGAATGCGGAAGCAAGTCCCTTAGACCGAGCTTCGTCCCCCCCATCCGGACAAAGAAGAAAGAGAAAAAAACGCACGGCGGATGAGCATATATGATCAGTTCTTCTTTGGAAAGCAAAAAGCTTCGGGCAACAGATACGGTAGAAAAGTATAAAGGGAAGATCGGGGCTACGTAAGGAGGCTATACCGGGAAACAATCATGCGGTAAATATGACTTGGCAAAATTATCGAAAATTTGCAAGGGCGGCGTATGTTGAGAAGAAATGCCGGCACCGGGGTACCGGCGAGGACGCGGGGGCAGCGGAATCGGAAGGATATGATGAATGGGTTAGGGTGGAGCAGACAAGCCAGCAGGAACCCTTTGGGGGAACGGCTGGGGAAAAGATGCCCAGAGCCCCGGGGATGCGAGCACGAAATTTGGACATGATGTATCTCTACGAAATGATCAAGATCGGAGGAGGTCCTCCTAACGAGGTCATGAGAGAAGAGCCACCCCGGTACGCAATTTCAGTTGTAGGATGCAAAACATGTGGTACGACCAGTGGGAAGATTGGTTGGCGGACTATGTCCTGTTTCTTTCGTAGCGAGGTGGAGTGAGGAGCTGCGACCGGCGTTAGTGATGAAATCATGCAGTCTCACAGTGAACCTGCGCGGATGCAGCAACAACTTGCAGCGGAAGCATTAATGGATGGTTGGATTTTGAGGAAGCCTTTGTGAGCAACTTGATAGCACTTACAGAGACCAAACCATTTTGACTCGCGTTAATGCCCGACAGCGTGCGAGTGAAGCAGACACAGAATTATCTCACCCGGTGGAACTCAATGAGGAACACATGTGAAGGAGTAATCGAAGCACAAGCGATCGCTTGGTTCAGTCAAGGATGCCGGAGAGGATCACCACTGTGGCAAAGGCTGCAGAGGAATATGCCAAGCACGTTGGCAGAGATGATGCGAGTGGCGGAAAACTACGCATTGGGAGACCCAGTACAGCCGGCAGTACAAAATTTGAGCGAGACAGTCGAATCCGTCTCAGCGGCGACGAGAACAATACCGAGACAAGCGGAACAACAAAAGAAGGAAGATTTTAGGATCGAAGGTACGCTCACGTGACAGGATTCGCTGTTTGTGCAAGAAAGAATTATGATGCCAATGACAGCCGGAGAGCCAACCGGATCGCATTGTGTGGTCCTAAAAAGCGATGGGTCGAAAAGAAACCACAGGGCAGAAAAAAGCCAGCAGGAGCACCGCAAGCCACACCATGGGCTTCGCATGGATCAACCTTCCACCCAGGTGGCACCACAGCAGAACCGGATCACCGTCGAACCATCGACGAAGAGTTGTTCGTGGACCAAGTACTTGATGCAAAAGGGTGCAAGGATGCACAAGCACAAGGGTGCTCCACAATGTTGCCACCATCGCAAGATATGCTGCATCAGACAACTACCACCACATACCGCTTCTTGGAGCAAATGCTTTACCGGTACAGCCTCAATGGCAGGCAGTACCAGCAAGTTAACCGGGTGGAGGAGAATCGTGACCAACCACCTCCACCGGCACCTTTAGGCCGGAATGTTTACGAAGACCCACATTTGTGCATGGTTGTGCTTTGTCAACAAGACCAGCAGCGAGGAAGAGCGTGCATCGTAGTTCCATGGAAGTAAACAGGTGATGCGGCAGTACCCAAATACATGTTGTGGTCGGATCAGGCCCCTGGTCGTTCAAGGATCACCCAAAAATCATGCCGAATCCGGGCGGATACGCTCTTGTTGTGGACCCAAATGAAGGGGCCGGAAACTCGGGTAAAATTCAGCAAGGTGCTGATGAACAACGACTATGACATAAACATCATGTATACAAGCATACCATGCATTACTGCTGGTGTCACTGAAGAGAATATCTGCAGCCAACTGCGTACAACTTTCCCACGGGATCGTTCCGGGCCTGTCCTGCGCACCGGTAGGAAAAGTTCGGGGGACGTATCGTTTGGAGGGCGTGAAGCCAATTATCGTGTTGAAAACATTGAGTTTGAGTGGTGGACACGGGCCAGTCCCTTACCATGCGTTACTAGGAAGGCTGTGCATTGGCGACTTTCATGGCATCAACCCATACAGCTTACCTCAAGATGAAGATGCGGCCCTGTGGACCCTTAAGCGTGGTAGGAAATACAAAGTCTCAATGAAACCCGCTTCATGGATAGACCTAGAGTGAATACATTGGTGATGGCGGAGAAAGAAGAATACAAACGCGGTTGCAGCTCGATCCTCAAAGTTGAGTCAGCGGGCAATGAGTGGAAGGCTTAGCTCACCGGCATTAAGCAGACAAACGAGACAAAGGATATTGTGCTGGATCCGGCTTACCCAGAGCGCATCGTATCGGTGCGAAGCCTCGATCAAACATAGGAAGCGCGCTCGTCGGCTTCCTCCGTGAGAATCGGGAACATTTTTGCATGGTCTACTGATGACTTGGTAGGAGTTCCGAGGGAGCTGCTGAGCACTCTCTAAACGTTCGGAAAGATGCCAAGCCGGTGCGACAACCTTTACGCCTTCGCGGAAGATAGGAGGAAAATCATTGGAGAGGAAGTGACAAAGCTGTTGCCAGTTTCATCGTGGAGGTCACGCACACAGAGTGGCTAGCTAATCCGGTGATGGTCGAAAGAAAAAAGGTAAAGCCACAGAGCCACAAAAGCTCCGAAGGTATGGCGCATGTGCATCGACTATACCAACCTCAACAAGGCTTGCCCAAGAGATCCTTTCCCTCTGCCCCGGATCGATCAAGTGATTGATTCTACTGCTGGGTGTGAGTTGTTGTCTTTTCTGGATGCGTATTCCGGTTTCCACCAAATCCCGCTGAAGGAAGATCAAATAAAAGCTGCGTTCATTACCCCGCACGGGGCTTACTGCTATGTTACTATGCCTTTTGGTTTGTGTAATGTTGTACGTTTCAAATGTATGCAAAAATGCTTGTTTGATCAAATCGGAAAGAATGTGCAAGTCTATGTGGACGATATCGTGATAAAGACTATACCTTAGTCGATGACATCCGGCAAACATTTGACAACCTAAAGCGGTTCCGGATGAAACTCAGCACAGCAAAATGCACTTTGGTGTCCACTGCCGGTCTTCTCGGTTCCTTGTATCAAGCGAGGCATTAGAGTGGAATCCGGTAAAAAATCCGGAGCGATAGAAAGAATGACAATACCGCGAGAACTCAAAGATGTGCAAAAGTTTTACAGGAAGCTTGGCATCGCTAAGCCGGTTCATAAACAAGCTAGGAGAAAAAGCCTTGCCGCTTTATGCCTTAATGAAAAAATCCGATACTTTCGTCTGGACCCCTCAGGTAGACGCGGCGTTTAAAGAGCTAAAAACAATGCTAGTTACCGCACCAATACTGGTCGCCTTTGGAAAGAGAACCTATGCTGCTCTATATGGCGGCAACAAACCGGTGGTTAGCTTTGTAGTTGTGGTGGAGCAGGGAAGAGGAAGAAAACCGTCTGGCCAGGGTATACTACACAGCCCGAGAGTGCTCTCCTCCTCAAGCGAACTGCCCCGCACTTCCAAAGATGACTTATCGTGTTCATGGCCGCCACGAAGCTCAAGCATTATTCGAGGAGCACCCCATGAAGGTGGTGAGTGAGGCACCATCTCCGATATCATGGGCAACAAGAGAACAGCCTTGTTTGCCATTTCATCGTGAGGTGCACACGAATGTCTTGCTTAATCCCGTGTGGCGAAAAAGATGAATTGAGGTAGCCTCAGTGTAAGCAGCATGTGCATCGACTACACCAACCTCAACAAGGCTTGCCCAAGAGATCCTTCCCTTTGCCTCGAATCGATCAAGTGATTGATTCTACCGCTGGGTGTGAGTTGTTGTCTATTCTGGATGCGTATTCCGGTTTCCACCAAATCCCCCTGAAGAAGGAAGATCAAATAAAAACTGCGTTCATTACCCCGCACCGGGGCTTATTGGTTTGCGCAACGCTGGTGCAACGTACCAGCGCTGTATGCAAAAATGCTTGTTTGACCAAATCGGAAAGAATGTGCAAGTCTATGTGGACGATATCGTGATAAAAACTAAGGTAAAAGACACCTTAATCGATGACATCCGGCAAACATTTGACAACCTAAGACGGTTCCGGATGAAACTCAATCCGGCAAAATGCACTTTCGGTGTCCCTGCCGGTAAGCTACTCGGTTTCCTTGTATCAAGCAGGGGCATTGAGGTGAATCCGGTAAAAATCCGGGCCATAGAAAGAATGACAATACCGCGAGAACTCAAAGATGTGCAAAAGTTTACCGGAAGCTTGGCAGCGCTAAGCCGGTTCATAAGGCTAGGAGAAAAAGCCTTGCCGCTTTATGCCTTAATGAAAAAATCCGATACTTTCATCTGGACCCCTCGAATGATGTGTGTTTAAGAGCTAAAAACAATGCTAGTTACCGCACAAATACTGGCCTGACCTTGGAAAGAGAACCTATGCTGCTCTATATAGCGGCAACAAACCAGGTGGTTAGCGTTTAGTGGTGGAACGAGAAGAGGAAGGAAAAACCGATGCAAAGACCGGTATACTACCTGAGCGAGGTGCTCTCCTCCTCAAAGCAGAACTACCCGCACTTCCAAAAGATGACTTATGGCGTGTTCATGGCCGCCACGAAGCTCAAACATTACTTTGAGGAGCACCCCATGAAGGTGGTGAGTGAGGCACCCATCTTCGATATCATGGGCAACAAGGACGCCAGTGGCCGGATTGCAAAATGGGCAATTCAGCTATCACCATATGTACCGGTGTATGAGAGGAGAGATGCCATAAAATCGCAAGCTTTAGCTGATTTCTTGGTCGATTGGGCGGAGAATACAATACAAGCCGCCGAGCAGAACCTGAAGCTTGGGTCATGCACTTTGGCGGATCCAAGCAACATCAAGGTTAGGTGCCGGTGTGGTACTCACCTCACCAAGAGGAGATCACCTCCGGATGTTCTGCAAGTGCACTTCGGGGCATCAAACAATGTCGCTAAGTATGAGCTCTGATACATGGGCTTAAGGTCGCAAAAGAAATCGGAGCGCTCCGGATCATTGGCTACGGCGATTCAGATCTGGTGGTACAACAGTGTTCCAGAGATTGGGATGCAAAAGATGCCAACATGGCCTCATCCCACCAGTTTCATGTGCAAAAGATTGCCGGCTTCTTCGAAGGTGTGAGTTTCACCATGTGCGCGTCTTGAAAATGAGCACTTGAGATGCTTTATCACAAGCTAGGCTCATCGAAGCGAAATTCCCCGGAATAGCCTTGGCACACTTAAGAGTTCCATCGATCAAACCAAGTCCGGAATCGGAATCAATTTTCGTACCGGAATCACATGTGGTGCCAATGGACATTGATGAAGGAAACCCGGGAACTATTCCGGCACACTCGGGGACTGCTCCAGCGAGCCCGGAGACTCAACCGGTAAGCTCGGGGACTGCGGCGCCCATACCGGAAGAAGTGACGCTCGTGGACAACATGGATATAGACATGCCGGTGTTTGTGGTTAGAGAAGCGCCATCTTGGGTTAAACCTATTAAGGAATTCTAGTCAACGGCACCTTACTTGGGATTGTGAAGATGAATCCGGGGGGAGGATACGGAGAGGAGGTCAAAGCACACCATCATCAATGGCGAAGTATACAAGAAGTATTTTGGTGTCCTCCAAGGTGTGTGGGCAGGAGAAGGAAAAAAAGAAATCTTGAGGAAATTCACGAGGAGAATGGGAGCATCACGCTTCCATCAGGGCGGTAGCAAAAGTGTTCCGGCATGGGTTCCATTGGCCCACTGGAAAATGCGGAGGATCTGGTAAGAAAATGCAATGGGTGCAAGTACGCCAAGAAAAACCATACCCCAGCATCCGGTTTAAAAAACCATACCGCTAACTAGCCATTCGCTGTACAGTGCCTGGACATGGTTGGACCGTTCAAAACCGCAAGGGGAAACATGACTCACATTTTGGTAATGGTGGATAAATTCACCAAGTGGCTGGAAGTGAAGCCTATCGCAAAGTGTGATGGCCACACAGCAGTAAAGTTCCTAAAAGATGTAATCCTGCGGTATGGATATCCACACAGTATCATAACTGACAATGGCTCAAACTTCGCTCAAGGAGAATTCAAGCGGTTCTGTGAAGACAAGAACATCCGGCCGGTTGGATTTGTGCTCAGTGGCGCATCCACAAGGCAATGGCCAAGTTGAAAGAACAAACGCCTTTGGTACTTTCAGGTATCAAACCAAGACTCATTGATGCGATGGAAAAATCGCCGGGGTGTTGGATCGATGAGCTACCATCAGTATTGTGGAGTATAAGAACAACTCCGAACCTCTACCGGATACACGCCATTCTTCATGGTTTATGGGGCAGAAGCGGTCATACCAACCGACATTCTCCATGATTCACCAAGGGTGCAGCTCTATACCGAAGAAGAGGTAAAAGAGGCCGGAGAAAACGATGTGGACTTACTAGAAGAAGCAAGAGAATTAGCTCTGGCAAGAACAGCCATTTACCAGCAAAACCTCAGACGCTATCACAGCCGGAAGGTTAACCCGAGGGTATTCCGAGAAGGAGACTTAGTGCTCCGGCTGATCCAATGTGAAGCTCGAGTCCCCATGGGAAGGACCTTTCATTGAGCAAGGCTCTCCACAATGATGCCTATTACCTGATTGATGCACAGGAATGGAAGAAAGGAAAGGCGGACAAGTCAGGAGAGGAGACCAAACGCCCATGGAATGTAGCTTTGTTGCATCCTTTCTACTCTTAAAGTTGTGCTGTAAGAAGTTCCTTTTTGTACCTTATTCGCTATGAATAAAAGATGTCGGAACCTCGAATGAATCTCGGGGACTGTCATTACTAAGGTTGCATGTAACATGTTTATTTTTTCAGTTTACCGGTTGCTTATTGAACGTTTTTTTCTTTCCGGTTTAGTAGTGTGCTAGACCCTACCGGAGTCTTCGACTTTGCTGTTGTCCATAACCTTCATGGCAAGCAAGATAGCCGGTAGGGGATAAGCATGGTACGAAGAGGAAGAGCAGGAAAGAACAATCCGAAAAAATTTAACTAACCCCGGTTATACCGGTTTTTTGCAAAAATTTCGAGTTATCTCTAAGTTCAAGAAAGTGCTTGCTTGGTAAAAGAACTTTGTGCTCATACGCCAAAAATGCCCAGAGAAGGTAGGCAGAGCCAAGGCAAAAGAACCAAGTATGCATCAGTTGGATGCGGAAACAATTTCGGAATCATTGCAGTGCAAAAGAAAGCAAATCAACAAGCAAATATGCTAAGGCAAACATAAGTTAATTAACCACCGGTATAGCGTACCGGCATAAACTGTTGTACCACAGCCAAAATAGAGATTAAGTATTATCTTACATCATAGACCCCGGCATACCGGGGTAGAATTTAACGGGCAATGTTTCCAAGTTTAACAGGGTAAGCATGTCACAAGCATCGTTCAGGCAAAGTTCAAGCAGAAGGGGCTTCAGGAGGAGCGTCGTGGGCATCAGGACCCTCTGGAGGCGCGTCACCGGCTCCGGCCTCATCGGCGTCTTCACCTTCCTCCTCGTCGCTCAGATAGTCTTTGACGTCTTCAGGAGGAGGGATGAAGGTGCTCATTTCAGCGTACTCCGCGATGTGGTACACGCGATCCTGCCGCTTAGCGGCAAGGACCGGGTCCAGATCGGTTTCAGCCCCTTCGCGCACACCGGTGAGAGCGTCCAGGTCCAGCTCCGGGTACCAGGAGCAGGCAACGCGAAGCGCTGAGTCTGCTCCGGCACGGGCAGCAGAGCACTGCCACTCCCGGATCCTTCGGCCGGCACCCTTTAGGCGGTCGCTGATGAGGGAGAAGGTGTCTGGCACCACTTCTCCAGGCCAGAGAGTCTTGTAGAGCTGGGAGGCCACCTCAGGAATGTCAGAAAGGTTCCCGGTCCCGCAGCGCATGTGGGGAGACCCGCGCGTTCGGCGCAACCGGTGGTCATAGGGATCCCGGGGAAGCACGATTCTGCAAGCCTGCAACACCCGACGCTCGGCAGCCTTCTTTACGAGCGTGTGTACGGGAATCCGGGAAGAGCCACATAGAGACAAAGAAAGAAAAGCTAAGCACATGATCTCAGGAACGGATAAGCACCCTGGCAAGAATCGAAAAGTAAGAAAACGAAACTTACGGAGGGCAAGCGCGTCGGTTTGCGTAACCAGAAGGTCGTACTCCTTCTGTTCCGCCTCCAACCCTTCAGCAGCCTTGTCCTCGGCTGCTTTCCGTGCCTTGGCGGCCTCTTCGGCTGGCACAGCACCGCGTTAGCGTTCGCCGGCATCCTCGACGCTCGTTCAGCCTGGCCTCCGCGGCAGCTTCAGCGGTCTCCAGCGCCTTGGCATGGTCAAGACCAAGCTGGATAAGCTGCTCCTTGAGCTTCTGGTAGCTGGTTTTCTGGGCGCTCAGATCCTCCTGATGCTGCCGGGCAAGTTTGTCCTTCTCCTCTGAGAACCGGAAAGAAAATGTTAGCAAAGTTGTACTAATACAAGGCAGAGAAAGCAAGTTAACCGGAAAATAAGAAGCGCACCTTGGGCGGCGGCGGCTGCGTCTTGAGGGCCTCGATAGAAGCTTCCGGGATCTTGTTGAAACGAAGAAAAATCATAGGTATTAGGGTAAAGAAGGCAATTTGGGTAAAGATGCGGAGGCGTAAAATTTACCTTGGCACTTGCGAAAGCGTGCCTCAGCGAGTTCCAGGTGCTCCCAAAGAAGCTCCTCAAAGAGGACCTTCCGAGCGTCCGCGCTCTGTTAAAAGAAATGATGTTAGTTAAGAGCAAAGATCTTAACCAGAAACTAGGGGCTGGCTATGCCGGTTTTCGCGTTTTTAGTTAAGTTTGGCCCTTCAAGAACAAATATCTTAACCCGAAACTCGGGGACTGGCTATGCCGGTTTAGCGCGTTTTTAGTTAAGTTTAACGCCAGAGCTACGCTCTCAACACCAGAGAAACTAGGGAATTTGGAGGATAGACAAGATTCAGCAAAAAGAAAAAAGAGAAACCGGCATAAAGTTGAAGGTTCAAGAAAAGATAGAGAAGTGCCGAAAGAAGAAAAACCGAGATAAATCGAAACATGGAACAGGCTTTGTGAAACTTACCATCAGATTGTTCGTGGCGTCAAACCACGCGCTGTCCAGCTCCTTGACGGCACGGCGCAGCCGCATGAAGTGCTCCTCGGAGCTCCGCTCGCCAGCAGGGTCAGACACCGGTAGCCGGTCCTTGCCCAGGCCGCGAGTCGCCTTAGACAGGTCTGCGGCGTTCCACTTCTCCGCGTAGGGCAGCAGATGCCCCAGCTCGCGGCCGTCGCGCTTGAACTTGGTAATCCGGCCAAGCAGGCCGGTGGCCTTTTCGCCGGCTGCGCTAGCGGCGCGGGAGACGTGCAGCGACAAGGGCTGCTGGCCGTCGGAGGAGGCGCTAGGGGCCGTTTCCTTCCCCTTGACAAGCGTCAAGGTCTTGGGCGGCGACGCCGTGAGAGTGGCACCGGCTGGTTCGGCGTGAGGATTTTCCGGTGGAGGCGTTGGCGTGGTCCTTGGAGAAGGGGGAGCGTCAGGCGCGTCACCCGGGTTGGAGCTTGGGGCACGGAAGCTTCGAGCGCGGCCTTTGGAGGAAGACATCTTGTACTTCTTCTTCTTCTTTTCAAAGACGGGAGGAACAGAAGGTTCCACCCGCCCGACAAGTTCTTTTCGCGGCGCCGGTGGCTGGCGCCGGGCATCATGGGTCTCGGGAGGAGGAGCAGGTCTCCTAAAGCGCGATGTCTACCAGCGGTGTGGGGACGCACCCCGGAGCTTGTGGTGCACTCCGGAGGAGCGGAGAGCAGTCTGACACCGGGATAGTGGAGCTTAGTGGGGAGGAGGAGTTGGGGTCTGGCGGATCGCTTGAGCCCTGGGAGGCTGGGAGCCGAGCTTGGCCATGGCGGCGATGAAAAGGAAAAGGTTGGGCAAAGCTTCTTAGGAAAGGAACTTGAGTGAAAACGAAACAAACGAGAGAAATGGAGCCTTACCGGAAGAGGTTGGCATTTGGCACCCTTGTAGCGCCTCCACAGTGCGACCTTACGCGAGTTCGGTCGGAAGCGCTTGTTTGCGGGAGCTTGAAAGCAATGGCCTGGGCCAGGGCTTTGTTCTGTTATTGCCGTGGGCCATGAGTTTTTATCCACAAACTCTTGCTTTGCTGTTTGCGAGGAGGCAACGATGCTTTCTGCAAGTGGACTGGTTGATGTTGGCTGAGGAACATCTACAAGGAACAATAGAGATGAAGTATAAAAGAGCTACCTCTAAGCGGGGTCAATTCATCGGTGAAGCAGATGGATTAGGTGGAGATCTGCGGCGAGAGGCGGAGTCCGGCCCATCTTCGAGATCTTGCCCGAGATGTGGGTCAGGTCAAGATACATCAGCAGAAAACCGTTTCAGCAAGGACCTGCGCCGATGGAGAGAATACTGGAAACGGTCCTTGGCACCGAAAGCGGAGAAAAGGTTGGTCTGGGTATAAAAATTCTGGTGCTCGGCCAGGTTGCACCATTTGTACTTCTTGGGTCGGAGGGTTAGTGGAACTAAAAAGGCCGGAGGCCCACTCCCAGTCTTCGGCATGGCAGTACACAGCGGATCTGCCTAGCCTTGCGGTTGCGTCCTTCTTCTTTGAGAGGAAATCAGGTGATCTTGGTAGGATCACCGGGCCATACATCTCGCTCATCTTATCGGCCTTGACAGCCCAAGAAGCCACCGCGCGAGATAAAGAGAGTGCGGATAATATCGTCGAGCAGATGTTGGTATCCTTCATCCGCTGCTTGTGAAGCGTGTGATCCGGTTGGTCTCATTGTGGGAACTCCTTCGGATTATAACCCCGATTCGTCCCTCGTGGCGTAGCAGGATCCAAGGAGGCGAGATCGACAGATCTGCCCGGCGCCGTTGTTCTTCACATAAAAGAAGGTCCCTTTGCCACTGCCAGGCATGACTCGAGACCGGAAAACTTGAAGAAGGTTGTTGATGAGAGCCAATGATGCAAGACCCACATTGTACAGGGGGTTTGGGTTTAGGAATTTCCGTGCCCTGAACGGAATTGATCCGAAGAGCAAGGAAACGAGCGTCTCGCGGGTGGGACGAATGCCGATGTAAGCCTCCATGAAAGTGGTGTAGCAAGAGGTGGCGGCGTTGCAGGAAGATGGTGAGGTTGGAGTTTGTAAAAATCAAGAAAACTCCGGAAAAAAGAAGAGACGGGGAGGCGGCCGAAGCCGCGCTTCCGAAGTGACGAAGAGACAACGCGTTCACGGGACCGCAGGTTCAATCTCGTTTAGGAAGCCGGCAGGTTACTCCTTCCGGAATTCTCCTGGACCGGTAAACCGATCGATCCTGGCCTCACTGCGTTGGAGCCCATCTAGGCCGCAGTGACATCACAGTGAGACCCTTGCCAGGAAGCTTGGCTGAGCCTAAAGCTGAGTGCTTACGATTCGATATCCATCTGAGCAAGACCAATGGTTAAATCACGGCGGAGGATTAGCAGGCGGCAGCGGGGAGAAGCGAAGAGAGCAGAAGAAGATTCCACCATTCAGACATAATTTGATGGAAGAAACAAGAATCCCTGATACCTGGCAGAATCTCTGAGAAAGAAGGAAAAGCAAAGAAAAGGAAATAATCATACAACTCAAGATCTAAGCAAACAAGAGAGACAATCCTGGTTGAAGGTCATTTGACGTGATCATGGAAATGTTTGTGGTTAGCAGAAAGAAGACTGTGGTGGAGATGTAGGCAGTGGTGGAAAGACTTGAAGCACCTCGTGTTACCACAGACAGGAGGACCACAGAGAATCTGCCGCCGTGAGACCAGAAACGTTACGTGGAAGCAATGACGGATTTCGCCGGCAATGATTAAACTAAACGAGCATGGAAGCATGAAATAAGACAGAAAGTAGAGAATCTGAAAAGGAAGAAAGAAGAAGCCGTTCTCTAAAAAGGAAAGTAGACCGCTGTGAAGGCGCGGCAGGTTGCTCCTCCCTGACGCCGTGGCGTCCATAGCGATATGAAAACAAACAGTGAAGATATACCGCGGATCAGATGATGGTTGGATTAGCTTCATGACGGATAATACTTATAGCAGCTGATAAAGGAAGTAATGACTGCTGTAGCGTCGATCCAGGTACTGTACTCTTGTGAGCGCGGGGACCATCTATTATGAAACACTTGAGGAGGAATGACTAATAAACTAGATACGGAGATAAAATAAAAAATACCAGGAGAAAACATGATCAGGCAAGATCTTTGACTAATGGCGCGGATGAATATGATATCCAGGCATCCAAACCCTAGCGTGAGTACATTGGATGAAATCACTTGAACTATACGACTTAAAAGACCTAATATTGAAGATGACTTCAAGCATACCAAGTAATACCAACAGGATGATCATGTATCCAAATACAGTTCAATATTCATGAACTATAAATAAGGATTTATTAGTAAAGCTAAAGCCATTATCCCCAAATTATGCAGGACAGATGAAGAATCGCAGGACACGGGGGGAAAGAGTATGTGGTGGACTTGGATCAAAAATTCTCTCAGAACTGAAGGCCGAAGATGACTAACAAGTGGCTTTAAACGAAGGCTTTGACGATAAGAGGAGGATGAAGCGATCAAGAAAGCGGAAGACGTCAGCCTCTGCCTAAAAGACTTAGCGTGTCTCATGATTAAAGTAACTTTATAAAATATCTTTGTAAAATAGTTTGTCTAGAATCAAGATACATTGGAAGTTTCATATGCTGTAAATACCTCTCTACTGCAGGAGGGGGCAGCCTCTTACAGTAGAACGTAGGAAGGCTGTAAGCACAAACTGCTCGCTAATGGAATCAATGAGAAGATGATCTCTGACGAGTTCTTTCTGTTGTTTTCTTCTTCAACCTCAGCAGCAGCTTAGGTTCTTGAGGAAACCATCAGGACTAATCAATCAACCCTCCCCCGGATCCTCTAGCGTCCATTCGGCCCCAACATAAACCATCTCTATAACTTGTTTGTTACCACGGCGACAGTTGACTACCATATCGTGGATGTGGACTAATATCTTGGTTTGGTCGAGTCAACCAAGGTCTTTGAATGACCATGAAACGATGGGCGAGTTGGAGTTATTGTTGACTGTCCAACCACAAAGCATGATGATGACTAGTAGTGGACGACCAATATATCTTTCTGAATAAATTGGTTGACGTGACTAAGTAAGTGGGACACCAAAGTAAATGAACGAAGCCACATTCAAGCTCAAGTGGGCGTTTAGAAACAAGGTGAGTTGACCCAAACAGTAAAGTGGGTGGAACCTAACATTTACTAATTACACCACATGAGCGGTCAGGATGTCTAGAAGACCGTTAGAAATTTCATGACAGGTTAACTAATTTATAAACCAAATTATGAAAGTCATTAGTTTAAAGGTTGATATGATTGAAATGCCATTACAGACATTAACAACCACTCATTGTATCCAATTCGTTTAAGCATCATTTGAATCAATAACTAAATTAAGTATTTTACAAATGAAATAATAGAAATTACGACAATTAATATGCTAAAAGAAGTATATAATAATGGAAATATTATTAGCATCATTAATAACAACAATATTTAGCAGTAACATCTTGAATTGAATCATATGTAATTATTTCAATATCTCACTCTGAATCTTGGGCAGCTGCTTTATATCTTTTAACAAGTACAGGTACTTAGATATTATCATTTGAAAAATGTCTAGTTGACATATGGAGAGGTCACATGGAAGAAGATTATTTTGGAACCTCTCTACTTAGTGGATTGCTTTATTAAGTACATTGATAATATTGCAAATTCAGCGATAGACTATGCAAATATATTAAATTGTCGATATCTGAGATAGTCACAAATGGCAGTAAGCACAAGATAATATACGAAACATGTACTAAACATATACATTATCATTGCAAATACTCAGTTCTTTGGCTTTTTCCTCTTTTAATAGGCTAACTTTATTACAATACGTTACATTAACTATTACAAACATGATTTAACAATGAATTATTAAACATAATACAAATACTTGAATATGGGATCATGTTTATGTGGCAAAAATATTTGAATTTATTATATGAAACATACTAAACTTCTTAAACTTGTTATATCGTTACGGAGCTACACGATCTTTTGGCGCTATCTTCTATTAGGGTTTACTTCATGCACTATACCGCATTGACAACTATGCAACATGATTACAATATTGAGCTATTGACATCAGCAATAATAATGAATATTATGCTTAACTTTGCAGCTAGGCGTAACGATGACATATATGTTGATAATACAAGAAGATTAATGATATACCTTGAAGGATTCTTCCAGCCATATCAGCTCCAAGATACGTAGGATCTTTGACATATTTTCTGATGAGTACAGGTATTTGGGGTGTGAAAATGATGGTTAGGTTTGGGGAGAGCATGTTGACTCATTGAACCTTCTCAAATCACCAGGTGAAGACAATTCTTTCATTGAATATGTTGAGTCTCTGACATGTTTACCTCCCCTTGGGAGGATAATATTTTGTGTTGATCATATAGTTACATACATGATCTGCAGTGTTTTAGGAGGGGATATAACCACCTCATGTTTTATTGGTCAACTGATCTTTGTGGACCTAGAGGATGATATGATGTGATGTTCAGCTAGACAGTTTTATATTAAGCTGAAATGAGGATCAAAATACTCCTATGATGGTTTTATTGATAGCTAACATAGTATATGTTGAACATTTATTTTACTTTATTGACACATGCTATACTCACGACCGTTTTTAATATGCTTAACTGAATGATTTGTATTATACCTAGCTACATAGACAAACATTTTGAAATATTCATGATTATAGAGTATAAATATTGATATATCAGATGTAGATAATGATATCATATGAACTTATAAATCTTAGGAAAATAATTACTATTTTAGAAGTATAAAAGTGATAATTTTTGATCTGATTATGCCATTTCATTGAATGATTAAACCCAAAACTTCTCACATTATTTGTTATGGTAGAGATATAAGGTATTTTCATATTTGTTTATTATCCATATTTGGTACAGATTTTTGAGCCTCTTAATGCTCCCCTCAGTCCATTCTTTTTGATGTATTTCAGCATAGGCAGCTCCTATACTGGGTAATAGACATATTTTATGATTATAGATATCATTTTATCGATAATGGGATAAGATTGAATGAATATCTTGCTGTTTACCTAAAGAAATGAATATCTTGCCTTAATGACATGGCTTTGAGAACTGACTGGAGTACAATTTAGCCTCTTGAATGGATCATAACCCTGATATCTTTCTCATGGTATGTAGATCTGGTTTACAGATCTTATGATAATGGTGACCATAGATGGAGTTTCCATGTGGATTCTCATGCTGGCTCTTCCTCCAAGTTCTGGCGCATTTATTTCCTTGATATGTTCTTGGTTTCTCACAGCCTATGCCAGATCTCCCCAGGATCCTGTAGTCCATCTACGGTCTACACTTGCAGGCTGGATCTGGCAGCCATTCTTCCTCTGGAATCAGCGGCAGTATCTAAAACTATAAACATGCGGCATCCCAGGTCTCGGTCCATGGCTAATGGCGATGTGTTTCCCCCAGATCCGCTAGCGTTATGGAATATCTTTGTCCTCTCTAGGATTCTTGTAAGTTTGTAGGTGAACGATATGATATTTCTCTATCCAAAATATATATATTAATCCTAAGTAAGACTGGATTACATGCAACATGCCATAGGATGACTAGGATAATATGTGCAAATAACAATAGTTTCAGCTCATGATATTGGACAATGGCGATCCATATGAGGACACAGAGCATGCATATGCGACACATGGA
The DNA here is from genome assembly GCA_030979885.1 of Lolium multiflorum. Lineage (NCBI taxonomy): Eukaryota > Viridiplantae > Streptophyta > Magnoliopsida > Poales > Poaceae > Lolium > Lolium multiflorum. The sequence goes on from CM061748.1 coordinate 145,614,602, forward strand.
CTTCTTTAAGACAGCTTGCATTTTTTCTTGACAAATATATCTTGTGGATGATGGAGCTTTACATGCATTACTGATGTTGAACCTAAGCATTTAAACATTGTAATCTGATAACGTTCATTCTGTAGCAATATTTCTCTGTATAAATTTGGCTTCCTGAATACACCAGCCATATGCAAACTCATTTGATGATACAAGTTGTACATATCATTAATGAATTGAAATAGGCACTGAGCAATGACGATAAGAACAATGATCTCTGACTTTGCTTTTAGGTACACTTGGTCTTAGCTATTTTAGGTCACGATTGAAATAAAAGAGGCATTATCTGTTGGGCCTCTTTTGGAGTGTTCAAACAAACCCAAACTTGGAAACCACTCATGGAGGAACATCATAGAGCCAGCTTGATTATTTCCAGATGTTTGAGCATCGAGTGAAGATACAGCGGCTGCAAGTGTGTACATGGGAGTTAGAAGAGGTAATTATAATGACCAGGTGATCCATTATACCTGGTTTCTGATGATGTCAGTCCATCAAGCTGGCTATCTGCCTGGATTGTGGACTGAAACATCAGATAACCTGTCTTTTAATGGGCGCATGATGGCTTGAGCTTGTCAAAACCATGACAGAGGTGGGACACCTCTGACCTTCAAACTTGACACAAATCATTACAGGTACTAATATTTAGACCCTAATTATTTGTGAAGGATTATATGGTATTGGTTATGTCGCGTGTGGCTTACAATCAGTTGGAATTAGTGGAGGTATGATGTATAAAACAAGTTTCCCTCAGTATGAAATAAGTTCTTGTCAGACAGTAGAATCAAGAACCGTGAAGTTGAAAAGCTAGTGAAGGTATATGTCATTTTTCCTTCAGGGGATTCAACCAGCATTGAACTAACAATCAATGCTGTATGTGGTGGTTGTCGTCTCACACGGCTTGTAGCTGGATTAGCAGCATTGTTGTGATGATCAGACATTTTACAAGAACTGTATAGACAAAGATTGCAATAGTTATACATTTCAGATCACAAGATGGACGAGGTCCACAGTTTATGATGATTATCTGCAATAAGACAAATAACGTGGGTGAACAAATGGGTAAACATTGACAAATAAGATTCGTATATCATGACACGACTATATGAGTTTAATGAGGCATTTGACAAGAACATGGTGTATCAAACATACATCTGCTAAATGTCCACCTTCAGTTAGCATCCGCACCTTCAGATAACAAGGTGCAAACAACAGTTTCAATTGCATTAAGTATAGTGTGAAGTATAAATAACACAAATATGTAGACAAGCGTGATGTTTTATACAATAGCTGCAGACATCCACAAACCTTAAGGCTTTCTGTCTTGTCCAGATTGTGGAGCATGAACCACTATGGCATAATGCTCCCACTCTTGGAATTCACAAATATCTGAAAACTTATTAGGCCTCTATAACAATAGAGGCGTACAAGACATAAACAACATATATGATGATTAAATAATCCTTGACGTAGTATTCTACAAATTCATGTATCCCACCTTAAGCGGCATATAGCATTACAAATATATGATCTTGATCTGTTAGAACTCACAAGATCTAAACATGATAGCACAGAGGAGAAGACGACAACCATCAACCTCTTGCTATGGACTACCAATCAAGATGAACTCTGCGCATCAATCAGGTGACATGATGATATAAGACCTCAGGTGATGATTCCCTCTCGTGGAGTCAGTGATCTCGAATCCCGAGATGGGTTAGCGGCGGCAATCTCACAGTATTCCTGTCGTAATCCAGTAAATGGGACAAGGCAGGAGAGTTGTAGTAGGCGGAGAACTGCATGAGGCGCGGATTGCACCATGGTGAGCGAGACCCTCTTGTTGCCAACCACCATGATAAACCTCGTCTTTCCCTTACGTGCATCTCGTCTTGCAGGCTCAAGTGAAAAATAAGACCACAGAAGTTGATTTAGTTCAGATGAAGATATTTCTTTGTAGGATTTTAAAACAAGAAAGCTGAAAGCAATGGCTGACTTAAAGCATCTTATTCTTACAGCAATTAGTTCAGGAAAATGCATAATAATGATATAGTATATAAACATGTGAAGATATTACATCATAAGCCATGTGGAACGCAAAATTATAGATCAGATTGGAGGCGTATCGGCATCCCCACAGAAGCTGATTCTGCCAGCCTGGAGCAGGTAAGCGTCTTTAACGTGAATTCTGATGACGTGCTACCAGCACATGTCTTGATCAGCATTATTGTAAGTATATGAGTGAATGAGTGATTCAAACAATAAGATTACTAACAAGAGATAATGACTTCAGCAACTGAATCATAACAAACTTTGTGATCATTTTTCGGAACTGATATCAAAGGGCTTACATGAGGCAACTCTTAAAGCGATGATTAAAAGTAGAGGCATTGAAGCAACAGGATGATTAAGTTTCAGCATTGCTTTCAACATATTGTCCTCTCTCATGAATATTGTCAGCTTAGGTATATATCGATGAAATAAATAAACAAGAATCAATGCACGGATGGCTAGAATGTTTTGCTTCTAAGATAAAAATGAGAATAAGCCATTCAGCATAGAAATAAAAAGATAGCCTTAGCAGAGGAAACATGGATAATATGCAGTACTAGGCTTTTTATTTGAAAACATAGAAATATTTTTAATGTAGGTAAGTAATAAATTCATATATGTGTCCATAATACCTAGATTGCAGCCTCACATGAGAATACCAATAGTGCTTACACCTTGTCCTAATTAAGCTTGGATTTACATGGATTGTCATTGCATAACATATGTTCAACCAAGTGTCACAAAAAGAGGTACCTCCTATGCCTTTGTACAAGATTAGGGAATCAATGCCATTGATTCCACTCGTTTGAATAAATCTCAACTTGGACATCCATACTGGACAACATAGAAAACAGATAATGGACTCTCTTTAATGCATAAGCATTCAACATGATAATATTCTCATAATTGAGATGAATATGAAAGTCAAAACTTCCACCATGATACATGGCTTTGGTAAGCGGCCCAATGTTCTTCTCTAACATATGCATACTCAAACCATTTGATCATGATAAATCATAACCTCAGACAGCGAACATGCATAGCAACTCACATGATATTCAACAAAGGTGTAAAGTTGATGGCGTCCCGAGAAACATGGTTGCCGCTCAACAAGCAACTTATAAGAACTAAGATACATAGCTACATATTCATCACCACAATAGTTTTTAAACTATTTTCCCATGAGCTATATATTGCAAAGACAAAGGAATGAAATTTAAAGGTAGCACTCAAGTAATTTACTTTGGAATGGCAGAAAAATACAACATAGTAGGTAGATATGGTGGACACAAATGGCATGGGTTTGGCTCAAGGTGTTTGCACGAGAAGCATTTCCTCTCAGTACAAGGCTTTGGCTAGTAGGTTGTTTGAAGCAAACACAAGTATGACAGTGCAACAAAACTTACACAAGAACATATTGCAAGCATTATAAGACTCTACCCTGTCTTCCTTGTTGTTCAAACACTTTACGAGAAAATATCTAGACCTTAGAGAGACCAATCATGCAAAAGTTTCAACAAGCTCTACAGTAGTTCTCCACTAATAGATTTAAACTACATGATGCAAGAGCTTAACTGATCTATGAGAGCTCAAAACAATTTCCAAGTATCAAGTTATTCAAAACCATATGAAGCATTTTCTGATTCCAACCAAATAGCAATCAACGAAGCAATTTTCAGCCTTAGCCATGAACATTAAAGCATAACTAAGAACACAAGTGTTCAAATGAAAAGAGGAGCGTAATATCTCAAATACAAGGATGGTGGGATCCACTTTATTCAAACCAAAACAAAAATAAAAACAACAGACGCTCCAAGTAAAGAACATAAGATGTGATGGAATAAAAATATAGTTTCACTAGAAGTGACCTCATAAGTTGTCGATGAAGAAGGGGATGCCTTGGGCATCCCAAGCTTTCACTTGAGTCTTCTGATGAAATAGGGGATGAACAGGGCATCCCCAAGCTTAGACTTTCACTCTTCTTGATCATATTATATCATCCTCCTCTCTTGACCCTTGAAAACTTCCTCACCAAACTTAAAGCAAACTCATTAGAGGTTAGTGCATAATCAAAAATTCCACATGTTTAGAGGACACAAACTTCTGGACATTAAATCTTGAAAGTTAATGGAACAAAGAAATTATTCAACAAAGCAAAAGAGGAAAAGAAATAAAAGGCAGAATCTGTCAAAAACACAGTCCGTAAAGATGAATTTTTCAGAGGCATTCAACTTGCTCAAACGGAAAAACTCAAACTAATGAAAGTTGCGTACATATCGGGGATCACGCACGTAAATTGACAGATTTTTTATTTTTCTGAGAGATCTCGCAAATTCGTGAGAGATAATCTGTTTTTTGTAGGTAATCCAAATCTAGTATCAACACAGAGACTTTACTTGGCACAAAAACATGATAAGAAGTTTTCAGTAGTAACAACTTCCAAGACTCAAAAATACGACAGTAAAATAAAACATGGGTTATCTCCCAGAAGTGCTTTCTTAACGCCTTTCGCCAGGTGAAGGTGCAAATTAAGTAACATCAGAAGAAGCATTAGGTATTGTTGGGTTTTCTCAACTATATTATATCTTATCTATGTAAGAAACTCCTTTTTCATTTCTTTAGGCTTACTATCCTCCTCAAATAAATTTTAAAACAATCCAATCAAAATTCTTTTCTAATACTCATGCATTCCTATGAGTTTATAAGGTATTGGTATTTTAATCTCCCCCTCATATTGGCTTTATTAGTGTATCTTAGCCTATCTTTTTCCTCCTTTCAAGGATATTTGCAAAATTGGTACACAAGCCTAGCATCTTATATCGAATAAAGACTTTCCTAGCTTCTCTAGCTACATCACCAAATTCTAAGAAGGGTTTCTAAAACAAAATCTTTCTTTTCTCCTTCTTCCATATCACCGAGTGTAAGAAACATATGTTGCATTATTGGATTGAGATTAACAAATCTAGCTTCCAACATGTGCACTAAAGAGGCAGTAGCAATTTCATAATTAGGAGCAAGTTTTACCAAGGATCTATCTTCAAAGTCTTCAGCCTTACTAACATGAGTGAAAAATTCTTCTATATTATCTTTTCCAATGATAGACCCACTACCTACCGATATATCTTTCAAGGTGAACTTAGGATGAAGCATGATGAAATAAACAAAAGTAAACTAAGCAAACAGAATAAAGTAAAGTAAAAATAAGTAACTAATTTTTTTGTGTTTTTGATATTGAGAAAGCAAGACAGAAAATAAAGTAAAGTAAAGAAACTAATTTTTTTGTGTTTTTGATATAAAGCAAACAAGACGGAAAATAAAGTAAAGTAAAGCAAGACAAAAACAAAGTAAAGAGATTGGATGGAAGACTCCCTTGCGTGTCTTGATCTCCGGCAACGGCGCCAGAGAATTTAGCTTGATAACGCGTGAAGCACTCCGTTGGGAACCCCAAGTGGAAGGTGTGATGCGTATAGAAGCAAGTTTCCTCGGTATGAAACCAAGGTTTATCGAACCAGTAGGAGTCAAGGGCCACGTGAAGGTTGTTGGTGAAGGAGTGTAGTGCGGCGCAACACAGGGGATTGGCGGAACGTGGAACTGCACAACACAATCAAAATACTTTTAACGTAACATTGAGTTGTCAATCTCACCGGCTTGCAAAACAAAGTTAAGCGTATGGTGTGGAGAATGATGTTTGTTTGCAAAGAACAACAGAGAACAAAGATGAGAACAAAGATTGCAGTAGATTGTATTTCAGTTGTAAAGAATGGACCGGGGTCCACAGTTCAGTGGTGTCTCTCCAATAAGATAAATAACATGGGGTGAACAAATTACAGGTGGGCAATTGACAAATAAAGATTCAATACATATCATGATGATCACTATGAGATTTAATGGGCATTACGACAAAGAACATAGACCGCATCAGCATGCATCTATGCCTAAATAGTCCACCTTAGGTTAGCATCCGCCCCTTCCGATATTAAGCAACAGACAATTGCATTAAGTATGGTGTGTAATGTAATCAACACAAATATCCTTAGACAAAGCATTGATGTTTTATCCCTAGTAGCAACATCCACAACCTAGACACTGTCACTGTCCCAGTTCAATGGGGGCATGAACCCACTATCGAGCATAAATACCTCTTGGAGTTACAAGTATCAACTTGGCCCCGGCCTCTACTAGCAACAGAGAGCATGCAAGAACATAAACAACACATATATGCTAGATTGATAATCAATGACATAGTATTCTATATTCATCGGATCACAAACACAACATGTAGCATTACAAATAGATGATCTTGCTCATGTTAGGCAGCTCACAAGATCTAAACATGATAGCACAAGAGGAGAAGACAACCATCTAGCTCACTATGGACCCATGGTCCAAGGATGAACCTACTCAGCATCAATCCGGACGGGCATGGTGATGTAGAGCCCTGGGTGATTCCCCTCTCCGGCGAGGTGGCGGGGCGATCTCCTGAATCCCCGAGATGGGACGGCGGGGCGTCTCGAGTATTTCCGTATAGTGGCTCTTAATAGGGTTTTGCGACGGAGAGTTTAAGTAGGCGGAAGAGCAGCCTCGGAGGCGGAGGGGCCACACCATAGGACGGCGCGGGCCCCTCCTTGGCGGCGCCGCCAGTGGTGTGTACCTCGTGGCCCCAACAATCCCCTCCGGTCTTGGAAGCTCCGTGGAAAATAAGACACAGGCGTTGATTTCATTAATTCCGAGAATATCCTTTGTAGGATTTAAACCAAAAACAGGAAAACAGCATGGCGCTTAGCATCATATTAATAGGTGTCGGAAAATGCATAATAATGATGTAAAGTATGTATAAAACATGTGAGTATTGTCATAAAATAGCATGGAACATAAGAAATTATAGATACGTTGGAGACGTATCAGTTATCACCCATCCCTGGAGCAATAATATGAATCGCAGCTGTATTAATTTTTCTACAGTGTTCTATAGCGAGAGCTGGTCTATAATAGTATATTGCTCTCTTTAATGATGCATTGTGGTGAACATGATGGTACTATTAGTGTATTGTGGCCACATGTGAAGGGGATGTTCGTGCATAAGTTGACATGGTATCAGAGCCTAGGGTCTCGAGTTCGAGTCCTGGCTTTCGCAATTTATCCTAAAAATTGTTGCTGCCCTCCGTTGCCCCCCTTGGAGTCCACGTATATGCCTCTTGAGCTATACATCTGAGTCTCCTTGTGTTGACCTCCTCTTCTCTTCTTCAGGTCACACGTCAGGAGGGGGTGTTGAGATGTATAGGTGGATTGCCTAGCCCTTTTCATTAGTTCGGACTGTTGGTTGTGTCGGCTAGTGCATCAATCTTGACAAATCTTATTTATGTATACAACTCTCTAGTTGTACTATTAATTATTATGTGCTTATGTTGGCTGGATAGTGATGAACATGAGATGTTCTATTGTTTTTGTAAATAAAAAACGTGATGTTTGTTTCGAATCCTGCGCTGGATATGTTTTTCACAAATTAGTGAAGTGCCCGCTGACAAAACATATTATGCGCAAATAGGCAGCCTTCAGTAACGATAATGGGTTCAAGTGCTACCCCATGTAGCACCACTTTTTTTTTTGTTAGCCTAGACAACCTCCCCAATAAAAGAAAAGTACTACGTTCCTGCATGGGCAATTGTTTGTACTTGCCATTTGCAACCATGTACATAGTGATTGTTGTCGGTCTGCTTACTTCGCTGATAACAATCAAAAATATTTAATGGGCCATTCACTCATGCCATTGGGGCCCTTCCTAATTTAAACATGGAGATCCTATGATTAGCCTCAAGCAGGAATTCTACATATAAAGTTATTTTTATTTCGTATCAATTATGATTTAATTCTTTTTAAATGCACATAGCTAGTATGCGCATCTACATGGCCTACTGTATTTTGATATATTCATATAGTCGATTTTAAAATGTCCATACATTATAGAAAGTTTCAAGATTTATTCTATCAGTTTAAGATCTTGAGTGTATTTGTAATTTGAAAAAAATGACAAGCCTCTTCATCAGATTGTTATGAACAAGTGCGTGATATGAACTCAAAATATATTACATACTCCACGATACGTCTCCAACGTATCTATAATTTCTTATGTTCCATGCTAGATTTATGACAATACCAGCATGTTTTAGTCATACTTTATAATGTTTTTATGCACTTTCCGGGACTAACCTAACAAGATGCCGGTGCAGGTTCTGTTTGCTATTTTATTTCAGAAAAGTTAGTTTACGAATATTCTCGAATTGACGAAACAAAAGCCCCGGTCTTATTTTGTAGACCTTTAGAACAAGAGGCAGAGAGAGCCACGAGGCGGCCACCCTAAAGGCCTGGCCCTCAGCAGCGCCGCCTATGGGTTGGGCCTCGGTCGCCCCCGGCCGCTGCCCTTAGCTATTGTTCCTTCCCGTGAAAACCCTAGTAAGAGCCACGATACGAGAAGAGTTCAGACGCATGCGTAGTCAAACCCATCTCGGGGGTTCACAAGATCGCCTCCGGCACCCTGCCGGAGAGGGAATCATCACCGGAGGGCTCTACATCATCCCGCCTTCGGACTGATGCGTGAGTAGTTCATCCTTGGACTACGGGTCCATAGCAGTAACTAGATGGTTGTCTTCTCCTCTTGTGCTATCATGTTTAGATCTTGTGAGCTGCCTATCATGATCAGATCATCTATTTTAATACTACATATTTGTGTTTGTTGGGATCCGATGAATATGGAATACTATGTAGTTGATTACTGATATATCATATATGTTATTTATGTTCTTGCATGCTCTCCGTTCTAGTAGAGGCTGCCAAGTTGATACTTGTGACTCCAGAGGGAGTATTTATGCTAGATGGTGGGTTAATGTCTCATTGAATAAAATTAAGCGACCCCTAAGGTTGTGGATGTGTGTTGCCACTAGGGATAAAACATCAATGCTTTGTCTAAGAATATTTGTATTGTTTACATTCGCATAGTACTTAATGCAATTGTCCGTTGTTTGCAACTTAATCTTGGAAGGGTGCGGATGCTAACTTTGAAGGTGGACTTTTAGGCATAGATGCATGTTGGATGGCGGTCTATGTTCTTTGTCGTAATGCCTAAGTAAATCTCATAGTAGTCATCATGATATGTATATGCATCTCTATTTAATTGTCAATTGCCCAACTGTAATTTGTTCACCCAACATGCTATTTATCTTATTGGAGAGACACCACTAGTGAACTGTGGAGCCGGTCATTCTTTTACATCTGAAATACAACCTCTGCAATCATTGTTCTCTTTTGTTTTCTGCAAGCAAACATAATTCTCCACACCATTGTTTAATCTTTGTTTGAGCAGCGGTGAGATTGACAACCTCATGTTAGTTGGGACAAAGTAGTTTGGTTGTGTTGTGCGGGTTTCACGTTGGCGCCGAATCACTGGTGTTGCCTTGCACTACACTTCTTCACCAACAACCTTCACGTGGCCTTCATCTCCTACTGGTTCGATAAACCTTGGTTTCTTACTGAGGGAAAACTCGCTGTTGTACTCACAATACCTTCCTCTTGGGGTTCCCAACAGACGTGTGCTTTACCGTCACAAGGAGCTGCCTCCCACGCCAGCACTCCCTCGTAGATCAAATTTGGACTAATTAATTTGAACTAAAACCCGGATCAACAGTTAATATGGATAGATGCATGGAGTATGAAAACAAATGAATAGGCAATATTTCAGTTTTTTCTTCAGTTGAGAATGCTAGAGTAGGACTCATTAGCCAATAGCGTCCCTCAACATTTGAAGGTAAAAACAAACAGAAGGGATCAAAAAATCAAGTATCCGACATATCTCAGGTTAAAAAATATCAAGAGATCACATATTTCTTGTACATAGGCTGACATCGGGGACCCACGAGCCAGCAACATCCTCAACTTTAACAAATGCGACAGGGGAAAAAATCCAAGAAAGAAAACAATTTTTGTACAGATAAACTGACATGTGGGACACATTTTGCAGCAGCGTCCTCAACTTTAACAAAGGCGACAGGGGATCGAAAGAAAAAGAAAAGTTGCCACAAATCAGCGGTCAAAAATAAATCCAAGAAAGAAAATGTTTATTGTTCGTAGAGGCTGACATGTGGGACCCACGAGCCAGCAACGTCCTGAACGTTTCAAAGGCAGCAGGAGATCGAAAAAAAGGCAAGTGACCAAATATCAGGTGCCAAAAATAATTCAAGAAAATAAAATTTTATTGTACATAGAGGATGACGTATGATCCCATTTTACAGGAGCGGTCTTCTTAGTTTCAAAGGCGGCAGGGGATCGAAAAAAGGCAAATAGCTAGTAATTAGGGTAAAACATAAATCCAACAAAGAAAACTTTAATTGTTCATAGAGGCTGACATGTGGGACCCATGAGCCAGCAACGTATCAACGTTTCAGAGGCGGCATGAGATTGAAAGAAAAAGGCAAATAGCAAGAAATTATGGGTCAATAATAAATCCAACAAAGGAAAAGTTTATTGTTCATATAGGCTGCATGTGACCCATGAGCCAGCGGCGTCTCAACGTTTTAAAGGCGGGAGGAGAACGAAGAAAAAAATAAACCAAAAAATCAGTTGGTAAAATAACCAAGAAAAGAAATATTTACAGTTCGAGAGGATGACATGTGGGACCCATGAGGCACCGGCATCCTCAACGATTCCAAGGTGGCAGGGGAACAAAAGAAAACTAAATAGCTAGAAATTAATTAAGGGTCAAAAAACAATCCATCAAAGGAAACTTATTGTTCATAGAGGATGACATGTGGGACCGACCGAGCATCCTCATTATTTCAAAGGAGGAGCAGGGGATCAAAAGAAAAAGGATAGCCGGAAATTGGGGTAAAAATAAATCCAAGAAAGAAAAGGTTTATTGTTCACAGAGGATTAACATGCGAGACCCATGGACAGCAGCGTCCTCAACGTTTCAAAGGCGGCATGAGATCGAAAGAAAAAGGAAAGTGACCAAATATATTGAGCCAAAAAATTATCCAAGAAAAGAAACTTGATTGTACATAGAGGATGACATGCAGGTCCCATTTTGCAGCAGCAGTCTCAACGTTTCAAATGCGCCATGGGATCGAAAGAAAATGCAAGTGACCAAATATCATGTGCCAAAAATAACTCCAAGAAAAGAAACTTGATTGCACATAGATGATGACATGTGTGATACGTCCAAAACGTATCTACTTTCCCGAACACTTTGCTATTGTTTTGCCTCTAATTTGTGTATTTTGGATACAACTAACACGGACTAACGCCTGTTTTCAGCACTGCTGGTGTCTCGTTTTTGTGCAGAAATCCAACTTTCGGGAAAATCTCGAATTTCTTCAGATGGCCCTATTTTACCAAAATATTGACGGAGCCAGAAGGGCAAGGAGGTGGAGGCCCGAGGGCCCCACACCACATGGCGCGCGGCCCGGGGGGGCCGCGCGGCCATGGTCCACCCCGCCGGCCGGCCTCCGACGCCCCCCTTCGGACTACTTATTGGTTTCGACTTCAACGCACGGAGAGTCGACATCGCCAGAAACCTCCAGAGAGCCGCCACATCGCGAAACTCCGTCGCGGGAGAAGTCTCCGTTGGCACTCACCGGGACGAGGGTGGAGGAGATCTTCACCGCCATCACCGCAACGCCTCTCCATCAACCAGCAATGTTTCCCCCATCCATGTGTGAGTAATTCCCCCATTGTAGGCCGAAGGGGATGGTAGGGATTGGATGAGATTGGTCATGTAATAGTCATAAGATTGTTAGGGCATAGTGCCTAGTATCCGTAGATGTCACTTTTATGATATTGTTGCAACTTGTTATGCTTAATGCTTGTCACTAGGGCCCGAGTGCCATGATCTCGGATCCGAACATGTTATTGATTCATGAAGATATTCGTTGTTTATGATCTTACCTGCAAGTTGTATACACATGTGCTGTCCGGAACCCGCCAGTGACAGAAATCGGGACAACCGGAGGGGATGGTAGTGATGTGAGGATCACATGTGTTCACGGAGTGTTAATGCTTTGCTCAGGTACTCTATTAAAAGGAGTACCTTAATATCCAGTAGTTTCCCTAGAGGCCCGGCTGCCACCGGCTGGTATGAGAGATGTTGTACAAGTTTCTCATTGCGAGCACGTACGACTATATACGAAACACATGCCTATTGATTGATTAGTACTTGGATACCGTTTTATTATCTGCAAATGCCCATGCTTTGATTGTTACATGAGTTTCTCTCATCCATGCAACGCCGTTAAATCCGTCCCTGTGCCTACGATATTTTAATCTGCTGTTTACTATAATCACTACCGCTGTCTTTATTTCACCGCTGCTGTTATTTCACTATTTCCTTGCCATAAAGCTGACTACTTGATAAACTCTTGCGAGCAAGTCTGTTTCAAGGTGCTTGAATTGACAACTCCGCTGTTAAGGCTCACAAGTATTCTTTGTCTCCCTTGTGTCGAATCAATAAATTGGGTAATACTTCCCTCGAAGACTGTTGCGATCCCCTATACTTGTGGGTCATCAAGACTATTTTTCTGGCGCCGTTGCGGAGATACTTTATTTGGAAGTTCACTTGGATTGATATTGTTCGCTGCAAATTCTCCATCATGGGTAAACCTCGCGATACTAAGATCGCCATATTACCATCCACTACAAGAAAAGGTACAACTCTGAGTACCTCTGCTGCTCTTGATTCACCATCTGTGATTGATAAACTTGTTTCACCGCCACATGCTTCGCGTGTTGGTACTTCTGCTGAATCTGAAAATTCTCATAATATTGATAATGTTTCTGCTGTGCTTGATGATAGTGGTTCATTGGGATCTTTCTAGATGCTACAATTGCTAAGTCTAGACAAATTGAAAATACGGAAACTCCTAATGCTGCTACACCTGTTAATTCACCTGAGTCTGTTGAATATTCTAGTGATGATCTTGATGAAGATTATGTAGAGCTTGATAATGATTTTATTGAAAAATGCAAGGCTACTACTGATGCAAGAAAAATTAAAAAGTTGCTTGCAGAACATGCTGTTAGATATAAACCATCTCCTGATCCTAAATTTGCCACATCTCCTATAAACATTAGGGATAAAGATTATGATTTTTCTCTTGACCTATCTCATATAGCTATTGTTGAGAAAACACCCTTTTGTGGTACTGAAAAAGAAAGTGCTGTTGAACACCTGACTAAGTTATCTACTCTTAGTGGCGTGTTTTCCGATGATGTCAAGATGCGTACTTATTTTGTCGCTAAAATTTTCCGTTCTCATTAAAGGATGATGCTAAAACTTGGTATAATAATTTGCCTCTGGTTCTATTAAAAGTCCAACTGATTTGCGTGATGTTTTCTTTCGGAAATACTTTCCTGCTAGTGCTCAACATGCTGCTTTGCAGAGAATTTATAATTTTGACCAGGAAGATGGAGAGAAATTGCCTGAGGCTTGGGCGAGATTTTGCTCTCTTATTAGAGCTCAGCCTGACCATGATTTAGAAAAGCATGATTTACTTGATATATTTTATAGTGGACTAACTATTGAGTCTAGGGCATACCTGGATAGTTGTGCTGGTTGTGTTTCGGGAAGAACCCACGAGGCGTGAAGAATTATTGGCTAAAATAGGCCGGAATCATGATGATTGGTCTACACCTGAACCACCCCGACACCGATAGTGAAGAAGAGGGGTATGATTAAATTGAATGATGAAGATATGAGGAAGCCAAGAAGTCTCTTAAAGAGAAGGGTATTAAACCTGAAGATGTGAAGAATTTACCTCCTATAGAAGATATATGTGAGACAATTCCCCCTTCATCCATGATTGAGGTACACTCGCTCAACACTTTACTAGGGAAGATATTCCGTATTCAAAATCTCCTACTCAATGCTTAGATGAATTTGATAATTATATTGTTAAGCAAGAAAACTTTAATATGAGAGTAGAGAATCATTTAATGGAAAATTCTCGAGCTATTAGTGAATTGCATGGTATTGTGGAGAGAACCTCCAATGATGTTAAGATACTTGTTAAACATTTTCAAATGGTTCAAACTCAAATTGATCAACTTACTAAAGTGCAAAATGACTTGTTGGGAAATAATTCTAAAGAAAAACATGCTTGTGAAGTAACAACTAGAGGTGGTGCTTCTACCCAGGATCCTCTATATCCGAAGGGCATCCCAAAAGAGTTGAACAAGATTCTCAACTAATTAAAACTAGTGCTCCATCAAAAGAAGAAAGAAACATAAGAATATTGTAGTCTACAATAATACTAATATTTTCTATTTCTGAAACTGAAAGTGGTAATGAACATGATAAAGATAATGATAAGGATGATACTCACGATAAAGAAGAAACTGAAAAAGAACCTGAAAAGCTTGCTAAAAATAAAAAGTACACTAAAGAAGATTTTATTACTGAGAAACATGGTAATGAAAGAGAACCTTGGGTTCAAAAGCAAATGCCTTTTCCTGCTAAGAAACTAAAATCAAAGGAGGAGGAACATTATAATAAATTTTGTGATTGGATGAAACCTTTATTTTTGCAAATCCCTTTGACTGATGCTATTAAATTGCCTCCTTATTCAAAGTATATGAAAGATATTGTTACTAACAAAAGGAAAGTCCCCAATGAGGAGATTTCTACTATGCTCGCTAATTACTCCTTCAATGGTAAGATTCCAAAGAAGCTTGGAGACCCAGGTATACCGACTATTCCTTGTTCCATCAAGAATAATTATGTTAGAACTGCTCTATGTGATTTGGGAGCAGGTGTGAGTGTGATGCCTTTTTCTCTTTATAAGAGACTTGATTTAGATAAATTGATACCTACTATGATATATCTTTGCAAATGGGTGATAAATCTACTTGCTTCTGTTGGTTTATGTGAAAATGTTCTTGTTCAAATTCATTTGCTTGATATGATTTCGTTGTGTTGGAAATGCCGAAGATGATAATATGTCCATTATTCTTGGAAGACCCTTTCTTAATACTGCAGGGGCTGTTATTGATTGCAATAAAGGCATGGTTACTTTCAATGTTGATGATAAGGAACATACCGTCTATTTTCCCAAGAGGATTGATAAAGTATGTGGAGTCAATACAATTTTTAATGAGAAACTATCAAAGTGGGATCCATTGATTGTCCTATATATGAGCCTAAAGAAGAATATCAAACTCTTGTGATTGAATCTATATCAATTCAATATAAGGTAACATGATTGATTTGAGGTTTATTTCTTCTTATGTCATATAAAATTTATTTGATAGCAAGACTTGATCAACCTTGTTAACAAGTATATTTTATTGCATAAAAGAGCTAAACAACACTTCTTTCTTTCTTTCTCCCTTCCACCTATTTTACTTGCTGCTAGCACTTTTTGTTTTGCAATATGCTTTAGTCATTTAAGATTTTAGAAATCATTTTCTGCAATAATCATTAATTTAATACCAGTATGTGCATTTTTCAAAGTTCTCTAAAAATTACAAAAATTACACCGTTGGTCCTATTTTTCGCGAGGCACAGGGCACCAGAGGATGACCTGTGGGGCACCGGGGGTGCCCACACCATGGCGGTGCGGACGCAGGCGCGCCACCATGTGGTGTGGGCCACCCCTTGCCCCACTACACCATCTCTTCCTCCCACACCTTCTCTCTCCCGAAAAAACTCGTACCAAGTTTCTCTCACTCGTGTTTCTGCTCAAGAACTCGCGATTTTTCGATCTCCTTGCTCAGCCCATCTGTCTGAAATTTGGCACATTTGCTCCTTGGTATGTGACTCCTTTGATTGTCCAATTAGAATTTTATTTGGTTGAGTATATATTGAATATTTTGCTGCTGTAGATAACATGTTTAGTGAGCTTGCATGCTTGTTCTAAGTGGTAGAAACTAGTTTTGATGCATGTTTAGTACTCTAGCAAGTTCCATAGTAGTTCCTTACGCACCTTGAAATCAAATTTTATAATGATTGTTGAAAATTTCAGAAAATGGAAGGAGGTGTGCCCCAATTGAACCAAGAAGAATTGGAAGTCCAGCAAGTTACGAGAGTCAATCGTGAGGAGGGAGTATACCCCTCTTACTACCCATGCGTGGACTTTATGAGAAGTGCGGGGATTTTACAAGATGTTCAAACTCTAATCTCTCGTGCAGGGCTGAGTGGTTTTGTTGAAGGAGAGCCAAGACAATATGCAAAATTAACTATGTCTTTTGTGCAGGACTTCAAGTTCAATTGGTCGCGATCTGACCCCATGGTCCAGTATAAAATTTACAATAAAACTATCAACTTGCCATTTAGTGTTTTTTGTGCAGCAATTGGAGTACCGCAATGGGGATCCTGCGAGAAGATCAGGGGAACACCACGGGAGCTCTCAGATCTTTATACGAGGATTTGTAATGGGAGGAGCCTCTCCAATGATGGTGGTAAGATTAGTAGCATTCAACATCCCCATCCGCTACTTTGCCTATTTCATTACAAAGTGCGTTCTTGCAAGAAGGACTGGAGGTAAATTATCTATCCAGACTTGGCTTTTTAGCTGCTGCTTTGCAATAGGATAGGACTTATAATTTGGGTGCTTTAATAGCTTGTAGACTTGCTACTAACCGTGAGAAAGGAGGAATTTGTGGAGGTCTTATCGCCTCTCGCTTATTAGCTATGCATGGTGTAGAACCTCACCATTTAGATATTCCGCTTTCTATAGAAGCTTGATGTGGTTTCCATGATTAGACATGAGTTTATTTCAGATGCATCTAGTTTGAACAACCTGCATTATAGGATAACTTTGTATAAGAAAAGTTGGAGTATAACTAAGAAAATTGAAAAACTAGTACGATTGCACCTGCTTTGTTTAACATGATGCCAGGAGCGGGTGGTCGATCAGAAAATGAGCTAAATGCATACATAGAAAGAGAAAGCCGTCATGAGGGAAAATGTGGAGGAGACCGAGGAGCATCCTGACTCTTCATCCGATGCAGCAAGCTCCTCATATCAACATCATGGTCACGTGGAGCCTCCACAATATTCTTCTGCACAGGGGCCCTATTACCACTCCATGTATGATCCACCGGCGTGGAACTCCGACCCTCGTTGGGAATGAACTCCACTTAGGCCAAAAGCCTAAGCTTGGGGGAGGTATACCGGCATCACTCATTCTTTGCATATTATGGTTGCTGGATACTTGTACATACTTGTTTAGTCTCTAGAGTGGTTTTCTAATGAGAGGGAGATGATATTTGGGGAAGTGCTGTCCAAAAACAGCCAGAACGTTATTTTGAGTTGCCAATTTTTGAGCATGTTCCCCAGGTTGTTATCTAACTTTCATTAGTTGAACACTTTTGGTCTGAGCAATGGAAGATTTTTGTTAAATTGATTTCACTGTACAGGATTTGGCAGATTTCTGTCATCCCTTTTCTGTGTTTCTGTTAGTTTGCATTCTTTGTTTTCACTTTGTTTCTTTCCTAAAACACAAAAAGACCAAAAATATTTCTGTTGTTTCTCTTCACCATTTATTTATTTGGTTCCTTGCTCTTAGTTTGCTTTATTTGCTATCGTTAGTTTGCTATAAGAAAACCCAAAAAGATTTTGCTTTGTTTGCTTGTTTTCTTTCGTTCTTGTTTCTAATTCAAAAAACACCAAAAATATTTGCTGTTCTTCTTTGGTTTGTAAAGTTCATCATGAGTTCAATGGTCTTCGGTGGCTGGAGCGTGGTTTTCATTTCATATTATCCAAGCTACACAAGTGAAAAGGCAATAATGACGATCTACGACAATCTGATTGTGGTGAGAGGCTGGTATGAACTCTATTTGCTTTCATTTTTGTACATATACTCATCCATATGAGCATGCTTAGTTGGTTCATGTGAGGTATATGTTATTTGAGAAAGTCTAGTAGCTCTTATCTCTCATGTTTAGTTCCAATTTATTAATATGAGTAGCATGTCATGGATGTCGCTTGCATTGTTTTATTCATAAGTAAGTATGGCATTGTGGTATCCTCCTCTGAATAATTCATTTATATCGACTGGCACATGCTCACGCATGCATATGATATGACTGAACAATTAAGCCTCGATGATTTATATTGCTTCAGAGTTATTGTATCACTTTTATGCCTCGTTAATTTAATTTAGCATAATTATGACAGATTATGCTCTCTTGATTTGTCGCTCCTAGTCTTTTGCTAGCCTTCACTTGTACTGAGCGGTGTGCGCTCGTTGCAAACACCTGAAAACCAAGTTGTTCCATAAGTGTCCACCATAAATACCTATGCATGGCATTTCAAACCATTCCAAGTAAATTCTCATGCGCTACCTTTAAAACTTTCAAAATGCTTCTCAATTTGTGTTAATGTTTCATAGCTCATGAGGAAGTATGTGGTGTTTAGCTTTCAACCTTGTCATTTACTTTTGACGGACTCTCATATGGACTAGTGGCACATCCGCTTATCCAATAATTTTGCAAAAAGAGCTGGCAATGGGATTCCCAAATTAATTAACTTAAATAGACACTCCTCCATGGTTTGTGATTGTTGGACGGCACCCGAAGGATTCGGTTAGCCATGGCTTGTGTAAGCAAAGGTTTGGGGAGTGTCATCATCATAATAAAACTTAAATAAAAGGCACTCCTTCATGGTATGTGATTGTTGGCGTGCACCGAGGATTCGGTTAGCCATGGTTTGTGAAAGAAAGGTTGGAAGAGTGCCAACCAAAAATAAATAAATGGGAGCGCTCTTGTGAGTCCGGTTGATGAGGTAGTTAGTGTACCCATTACCATTCGTTGACAACAACAAACACCTCAAAAATAATTTTACTCGCTTTACAAATGAAAATCTCTAGCATGTTAATCCCTGCTTCCCCTCTGCGAAGGGTCAATCTTTTACTTTTATGTTGTGTCTCCATTCTTTCTTTGAGCACTATCCGAGAGCACAATGTCATTCTTAGTATAATATGCTTGTCTCAAAATATGATTAATTGTGGTATAACTTTGATGCTTTTATCTTTGACAATCACTATTTCTAGTCTTTCTATGAACTCAAGAGGTGCCTCGGCATTTATGTTTTGCCGATCAAATACGAACAAGCGAGATACCACTTTATCATATTCTCTTATGAACATTGCAATCTTGCTTATATACATGATTCATGGTGCTTATTATTAATTGTTGGTACCTCTCCATGATTGACATAGCTTGTTGGATGATCTTATTTGCATGTATCTCATTATAAACTGCTCAAGTATTAGCCATAGCATGAGAATATATGCATCATATGAGCAAATGTGTTCGTGAAAGTTCTTTATCGCTCAGTTGTTAACTGAATTGCTTGAGGACAAGCAATAAATAAGCTGGGGGAGTTGATACGTCCAAAACGTATCTACTTTCGAACACTTTTGCTATTGTTTTGCCTCTAATTTGTGTATTTTGGATACAACTAACAGGACTAACGCTTTTTAGAATTGCTCAGGTGTCTCGTTTTTGTGCAGAAATCCAACTTTCGGAAAATCCTCGGAATTTCTTCGATGGCCTATTTTACCAAAATATTGACGGAGCCAGGAAGGGCAAAGGGGTGGAGGCCCGAGGGCCCCACACCACATATGGCGCGCCCGGGGGGGCCCGCGCGGCCATGTGGTCAGCCCTCCGGCCTCCGCCGCCCCTTCGGACTACTTATTGGTTTCGACCAAACGCACGGAGAGAAGTCGACATCGCCGAAACCCTCAGAGAGCCGCCCATCGCGAACAAGTCGCGGGAGCAAGTCTCCGTTCGGCACTCCGGACGGGGTGGAGGAGTCTTCACCGCCATCACCGCCAACGCCTCTCCATCAACCAGCAATGTTTCCCCCATCCATGTGTGAGTAATTCCCCGCTGTAGGCAGGGATGGTAGGGATTGGATGAGATTGGTCATGTAATAGTCATAAGATTGTTAGGGCATAGTGCCTAGTATCCGTAGATGTCACTTTTATGATATTGTTGCAACTTGTTATGCTTAATGCTTGTCACTAGGGCCCGAGTGCCATGATCTCAGATCTGAACATGTTATTGATTCATGAAGATATTCGTTGTTTATGATCTTACACAAGTTGTATACACATGTCGCTGTCCGGAACCAATGGCCGAAGTGGCGAAGTCGGGACAACAGGAGGGGATGGTAGTGATGTGAGGATCACATGTGTTCACGGAGTGTTAATGCTTTGCTCGTTACTCTATTAAAAGTACCTTAATATCCAGTAGTTTCCCTAGAGGCTGCCACCGGCTGGTAGGACGAAGATGTTGTGCAAGTTTCTCATTACGAGCACGTACGACTATATATGGAACACATGCCTATTGATTGATTAGTACTTGGATACCGTTTTATTATTATCGCAAATGCCCATGCTTTGATTGTTACATGAGTTTCTCTCATCCATGCAACGCCCGTTAAATCCGTCCCTGTGCCTACAGTATTTTAATCCCTGCTGTTTACTATAATCACTTGCTGTCTTTATTTCACCACTGTTCATTATTTCACTATTTCCTGCCATAAAATGTTGCTGCGATAAACTCTTGCGAGCAAGTCTGTTTCCAGTGCGGCTGAATTGACAACTCCGCTGTTAAGGCTTACAAGTATTCTTTGTCTCCCCTTGTGTCGAATCAATAAATTGGGTAATACTTCCCTCGAAGACTGTTGCGATCCCCTATACTTGTGGGTCATCAGCGGGTCCATTTTGTAGCCGCGGTCTCAACGTTTCAAATGCGGCATGGGATCGAAAGAAAAGACAAGTTACCAAATATTAGGTGCCAAAACTAACTCCAAGAAAAGAAACTTGATTGTACATAGAGGATGACATGCGGGTCCCATTTTGCAGTAGCGGTCTCAACGTTTGAGAGGCGACATGAGATTGAAAGAAAAAGGCAAGTGACCAAATATCATGATCCCGAAATAATCCGAGAAAAGAAACTTTTATTGTACATAGAGGATGACATGTGGGTCCCATTTTGCGCAGCTTACTCAACGTTTCAAAGCGGCATGAGATCGAAAAAGAAAAGGCAAGTGACCAAATATCAGAGCCAAAAATAATCCAAGAAGAAACTTTTATTGTACATAGAGGATGACATGCGGGTCCCATTTGCAGCAGCGGTCTCAATGATTCCAAGGCGGCACAAGATCGAAAGAAATAGGCAAGTGACCAAATATCAGGTGCCAAAAATAACTCCAAGAAAGGAACTTAATTGTACATAGAGGATGACATGCGGGTCCTATTTTGCAGCAACGATCTCAATGTTTCCAAGGCGGCACAAGATCAAAAGAAAAAGAAAGTAGCCAGAAATCAGGGGGTCAAAAAATCCAAGAAATGAAAGAATTTTCCTTCATAGAGGATGACATGCGGGACCCATGATCCTGCATCGTAAACGGCTCGATCGGAGAACGTTGAACGAGATGGCGCGGTCGAGAAAAAACAATGCTAGAGAGGCTGCCATCTGGGCCCTACATCTCTAGGTGATGCGGATTTGCGTTGAGTCGGCCGACGCACCCAAGAATTCATCATGCACCATGTCCCGGGTCGCCATACGCGATGTTTTCCACGTTTTTGTCGGGCTAGATGGCCTCAAAAACGAGAAAAAATAGTTTTGACATGCACCACGGATATAGCAAAAATCGTCGGGCATGGTGCATCATCAACCACGACGCGACTTTCAGTTCCTCGGCTATAGAAAATTTTCTTGTAGTGATACAATCCTGGATCCTGATGGTGCACAAGAGAGCAGTTAGGCATGCTACTTTTCCTTGTGTCTGTTACAGTCCTATATGTTACAACGAGATCAGGAGAGGATTGCCAACCTAAACTACATCTACAACTGCAACGATCTAGAGGCTATCCAGATGCTTCGGATGAGAAGAGCCCCTTTCTATGCAGTTGTGAAAATGTTCAAGGATAGAGGACTGCTGGTTGATAGCATCCACACGTATGTCAAAGAACAAGTCACAATGTTTCTTCATGTCGTGGGTCATAACCAGAGGTTCAGAGTCATTCATAGCACATTCAGGCGATCCACGAAGACTATCTCTTGGTACTTCCAACAGGTGTTGTACGTAATTGGGGAGTTCAAATGTGACATGATCAAGCCAACATCATCGAACACACCACCCAAGACTAAGAACATCTACATGTGGCTCCCATATTTCAGGGTGAGTACAAAAACATGTTCGTTCTACTTATCAGATGTGTGGTACTGACAGAAACATAACTGTGTGCTAATTTTTTGACAAGATTGTATTGGGGCTATTGATGGTACTCATGTGACTGCAAAGGTACCGAGATCAATGTCAGCAGCATTCCGTGGGAGAAAGCACTACACCAGCCAGAACGTGCTAGCAGCTGTGGATTTCGATATGAGGTTCACATACGTGCTTGCTGGGTGGGAGGGTTTAGCTCATGCGAGCATCCTAGCCAACAACTTGTCAAGGCCTGATGGGTTGCAAAATCCTGAGGGCAAGTTCTACCTTGGAGATGCTAGATATAAATGCCGACCTGGTATTCTACCTCCCTTCAGGAAAACAAGGTACCACCTCAACGAGTTCTCTCCTAGGCACCAACCTCAGAATGCGAAAGATTTGTTCAATCTGAGACACTCAAGCCTTAGGGTCACCATTGAGGGCTGCATTGAAGAACAGGTTCAAGGTCCTTGACCAGAAACCGTTCGACACTTTTGACGCTCAAGTAAAGCTGGTCCTTGCTTGTTGCATTCTTCACAACTGGATCCTAGGTTGGGGCGAGGATGACTTCTTCTAAGATGTCGTCACTTTTGATGAAGTTGAGACCGGCCATGGCGTGGAGGCATGCGGCAATGAAGCCTGGAAAGAGAAGAAGCAAGAGTGGACAGATGCAATGTGGGAGGCCAGAGGCAACACCACCATTTGAGAAGGAGAAGAAGAAGTGAAGAAGAAGAACCCCCTTTGATCCCCTGTTTCTCGAATCCCAATTTGACCCATGTATGTTGAACTACCCCGTGATGATAAACTACCATTCGTTTTAGCTAGGGAGCATTGTTATGAACTACCATTCGTACTAGCTATATGGCTGATTTCGTGAGTTGTTAGCTTCGTAAATCTGCAACTGTCATGAACTGAGATTTTTGTATCATGGGAGGTGATAGTATGGTAAGGCTACCAGCTTTAGAGAAGAGGTGACCTTAGGCATGTCTGGATGATTCCAAACAGGCATAATCATATCTCCATCCAGATTTTGAGTTGGCTGCATGCAAACAAACAAATAGACCTTTTTGGCCCAAACCATGTAGCCCGACCTACCAAACAACATGCCAATTACGGCCCGTGGCTCGTTCCAAACGCGCAGGTGGCTTCGCACCACTACGCCAGTGACAAGGGATTAACTTATCAATGCCTACGGATTGTAGACTTAGGGTTTCGTAGAAAGTAGAGGACAAGTAGATCTCGAAGGTTCAGCCAAAATGTGCTCGACTAATAAGCTAGGGTTCATGTTGGCAATAGATTCGATCCTTTCTCCTCCCCTCGGCTCCCCTTTATATAGGAGGAAGAGCCGAGGGTTTTCGTGTTGTACAAGTTACAAGCTCTGGGAAGTTATCCGAGTCTTTCCCATATGATTACATGATTCATGATTCCTAATATAACTCTAGATTCCTTATCGATGTTCGTCGGGCTTCTGGGCCTTGAAAGTTTCGAGTCATGGGCCTCCAAATAACCTCGGGTACTTTATTTGGCAGGTCCATTTGGGATGCCTACGATTTTTATCTTGAGTTGCCACGAATCGGACCAGCCTACCAAACGTGCCCTAAAACTTCTGACAAGCTGTTAAGCTGCTCCAAGTAATTATGAAGTGGGCACATGCCACTTTTTCCCCTGAACCCCCCCTAAACATTTTTGTCTAGCACATGTGACCTTAGTGTGGAAAACATGTGGGCACCATGACGAGGGGAGGATATTTATTATTTACGCTATTTCACCAGCTCCACATATTCTTAAGTTGGGATCTTTCAGCGTTGAGGCTCTGCTCGAAGATGAGGTGAAGCCCACAGTTTGGTCAAGGCATGTCCAAGCTCAATGAAAAACCGAGTTTAATTTGATTTAGGATTATTTCCTATTTTATTTAAGTCTGAAGTGTTTAGTTTTTTTACTTTTATGTGATGGTTCTTGGGCATGTCCAAAACCAAGTGTGTTTTCGTCCGATTGGGCTTTTAGGTTGGCATGGGGTCTATCTTAGATAATTAGGGCATGCAGAGTCACCCTAGTTAGGGTATCAGATGCGACCATCATATCCTTAGACTTGTTATTTTTGAGATAAATAATGGACCAAAAAAGTCCTAATGATTGGGGGCCCATTTGTTGAGATTGTTTGTTTATCTTGACTAGTAAGCTTGCACGTGCAAAACACGTCTCCACCAATATTCTTTATAGACAATAATTAAGTTTGACAATAAACCAACCATCATTTCCGTAAGTATTATAAAATGGGATGCTCCTATAATATAATTAATTGATAATAGTCAGTCTCCACGTCTAGTATCAAAATGAATAGCTCCAAAATTTACTTATATGTATTACTCCTCAAGATCACCATAATACAACAAAGAAAAAATAGGCCTGAAGTTTCGGAGGCGGCGTTTTGGCTCATAGGAGCAAATGCTTCCATTATACAAAATAATTAAAAAATAATTTTAAAAATGTTAAAAAATTCTGACATAATTTTTTTGGTGTACATCGTGATATTCTATGTTAATACATAAGTTTTCGTGGAGAAACAACATTTTATGTGGCGTGTACAAAAAAGACAAAAAAATGTCATGTACGTAGTCGTGTTATAGCATTGTCTTTTTTACAGGAGCCACATAATTTTCTAGTTTCTTTTGAAAACTTGTGTACGAGTATAAAATGTGTAGATGTACATGAAAACATTATTTTAAATTTTTTTGACACTTCAAAATATAGATTCACACAATGGGAGCAAATACTCCTATGAGCCGAAGTGAATATCCCTGAAGTTTCTTCCTCACAACGCATAATATCTGCTACAACTTGTGCACTTAATGTAAGCACCGGCGTGACCTACACCATTGTAAATTGAGTAAATTAGGTACACTGATA
Organism: Lolium multiflorum; assembly: GCA_030979885.1. Taxonomy (NCBI): domain Eukaryota; kingdom Viridiplantae; phylum Streptophyta; class Magnoliopsida; order Poales; family Poaceae; genus Lolium; species Lolium multiflorum. The sequence continues at coordinate 145,639,797 of CM061748.1, forward strand.
AATAAGGTAGACCAGATGTTCATCAAAGATACACTGAAATTCTTCAAGTACAAAGTTAACATATATACAATTGAATTCTACCAACCATGAAATTACCAAAAGACCTACTTTGAGCCGTTGTACTAACCATAGCAATATCCAAAAAAAGAAAGAGAGTCCCAAGTAACCAAATATATGTTCAGATGTACCTTGAAACTAAAAGTACCATAAGTAAGGACCAAATAATCTGCTACAACTATTGATCACAAGAAATCACGATCCCAGATATTGCCAAAGTAAAACTACAACAACGCATAACATTATTCCATTTCCTTGCCCTCTACAATACTGTAGGAATCAAATTAAAGGCCACAATAAGCGCCTACTGACGAAAAATTCTAATGAACTCATAATTAATCCCTTTCGGCCTGAAATGCGGTGAAGCTAATCTGGATACTCCCTCAGGAGCTCTAGGAGGACATGTTCTACCGCATGTCTTTAATTCTGAATTTCAATGGTAAAATGATTTTCTTCTCTTCTTTGTATTCTTCTCTTTCTGTACACAAAGCAAATCATGAAATATCAACAAGAATGGAAGCCAGTGAATCAAAATGTAGACATTGCAATGAAGATAAATCAGCCTATACCTTTAGTCCTGATGGTCTGCATGGAATTCAATAAGACTGTCTTTTCCAAATATCTCACTGTCTAACTATCTGAAATTGTTACGGGCAATTTAGATTCAGCTCAACTTATACTTAATCAACGAAATTGCACCAATGCCCCATATCAAATTGACAAATAAAAAACAATACTAATTTAAAAAATTATCTAATACTTGAACCTATCAGACGAAAGCAAATCTTAACGATTCATCTAATTCTAGAACAATTTGTACACTGTCAGGTAAAGTGTAAGCACATTCAGTTGAATTGAACACAAAGTTTGACTGGTAAAATATTGGTCATGTCAAGCTTCTTTTCATTAAATACATTTTTAGTAGGTTTATCAAATAAGTTGGTGACCTAAGAAAATATAAATGGACTCATATAGCATTAGAATAGACAACCCCAACACGCAATATGTAAAAATTTCGAATTTGCAAATGAATACAAAAGAAAGGGAGATGCCACAAAGCAAGCTGCAGCGATCAGTTTATCTTAATCTGACACATCATGCAAGTTGATTAGATACTTCTATTTATTAGAATTGATTATGTAGTTGCCGAGTGCTAAAACAAATTTGTGCCTTCAAAAATATGACTTTTTCTTAACTGCCGATCCCCACCTCTTGTTTCCATCGCCCCCTCATTACTTCTCCTTCTGTATCTTCTGTGCCTCCATCTGCAATATAACTTCCAGGCCTTCACAGCCGACAATTGTATAGATATCATGGAACTTCTCATTAATCGTTCAAAACAACATGATTGAGCAATATATCTCCACAAGAGACACAAATATGTATCCAATGACAATGCATATTTTAGAAGAATTTAAAACCCAAAGATAAAACATAAGGGTAAAGTGAAGAGCGCCAAATACGCCAAGTGATGTGTATGTTAATTTCTGAATATGTCAAACTTCAATCTACATCTGAACTTCCCGATCACAATTCAGTGCAGACCATGGCGTACCTGCTTTTATGTAGAATTTTTGTATTTCAACATGACACTGGGACGAAATCACTGCAAACTTCAACAAAACGTAATGCATTCAGAACAAGATATGATCACGGTGTGAAGATGTTACCCCGAGGCAGCTACAGGTTTCCATGCTGGTGTCCTGGTCCTCCTCCTAGCAAATCCTTCACTCCACTATCTTGCCAGAGGCAATCCGCGACCGGATGAGCGGCAGGGCGTGCTTTATGGTGCCCATCTAGATGTGGTTCCAGTGATGGTGTGGGAGGAGCACGTGGAGGCCAGCTCGAGTCACATGAGACGGCACCGTGGGGAACCAACATCGCGGGACAGACGACGACGTGCGGAACGGCGATTTCACATGAACATGACTACATGAGGCGGCCGGGCAGGGTGATCTCGACCTGGATCATGTGAGGAAGTATATTTTCCCCTTTTCCCTCGAGGACTGCGACGTGCCGGCCAGGATGGATGCGCCGCTCTGCGTCTTGGTTCTGGCGGAGGTAGGGCTAGCAGGCGTCATCGAGCGGGGTGTGGCGGCGCAGTGTGGTGTGGAGAGCCTGGAGGCTGGGCGTGGCCTTTGCGTAGTTGTAGTCTGTAGAGATGCGGAAATTACGGGGGTGGGCTGGGAGAGACGGGAGATGGTGAGGTCGTGCGGGCGCGGGTGGGAAGAACTGATCAATCTGGATTGTTCGATGAATTAGATAAACGGCCGAGATTTAATTTTCCAACACAACTTCGTGCCTTTATAAGTAGTATAGATATAGATATAGATGATATGATGCTATGCCATGTGAGAGAATTGATTATGATCAGTTACAACGTGAGGAATTGAAGAGGGAATATATTGATCTATTTTAGATAGAGTTATTTTGTTTGTTATCCTGCTGGTTCTATCAATCGCCGTGAAAGATTGGGTCTAAAAACACTTTGGATCACGTTGATCCTTATCATCCCACTTGTCACTAGTGGCGCATCTCAGCCGCCGGTGCATTCTGCTTGAACAAAAGAGTAACTTTTAGGCGATAAATTGTTCTCTCATTTATTCATCATCAACAATATCGCACGACTCTCGAGCGAGGCGCCAACACTAGAACAGTCGAGAAGACAGTTCACACACTCATTGTCAGGCATTGCTCAGGCTTGCACGCACGTAGATGTGTGTGTGTTCATTGTGCACAATGACATAACAGTCTATTGCATAACACAAAGTTGCCTGGCTATAATGGCTAGGTAGTGTGGGTAGAAGCACTATGTGGATGTTCGAATCCATCCAATGTCGATCTACTATAATTGTAATTATTTCTTCCACCACCGAAAGGTGAGACCCACATAGGTTAGCCCCTAAACTTCACAAGCCTGCCACATAAAATGTTAAGTAGGATTTTTGCAAAAAAGGCTACCTATTCGCTTCAAATCATCTGGACCAGTTTTGCACCTTGTTGCAAGTTATAGGAACATCTGATCTTAATTTTTTGAAGTTATCGTGCTACTTTGCTCGCACTAAGCAAGTTGTCTTATCGCCAATGCATTAGCTATTTTGTGTAAAACACCAACCCACCCACCAGCTCTTGTCTCCACCCTCAAATTTTAGACCAGGTATGTGTTGTATTCAGGCAATCAGCTAGTTAAATGCCCGATTAATGTCTGCTCAGAGGGTCATTGATGGCCGATAAATTGATAAATTGCCCGGTTAACTGATTCGCTGGCCAAATAGCCTATTAATCCCCTAATCATTAGCCAACCGAGTAGCTACCGGTTAACAATTTCCTTAATAATAGTTTATTTTTTCCTAGCTTACTTTGGAAAAAATTCACCTCTAACTTGTGATGAAAACAATATAATTATCACTATAGAAGAATTTCACTCTATTTTGGAAGACACAATTCAACATTAATTGTTCAATATATAAACCCTAGAATCCTCTTACAAGAATGAATTTTCCTCTCTGCGGTGACGATGATGGCGGAGCGAAGGATCTCAATGAAGATGATCGCTGAATAGATCAGGATTAAGGCTCTTCTTCTCCTAATTTATTCTTCTTCTTTGTTATGACTCTGTGGCAGTGTCTGTATGTTTTTCGTCCTTCCCCTTCACGGACTTTGTTACATTTGGCATGACGAAGGCAGAAGTGTATGGTATGGTGGCGTGGTACAACCTTATATGCCCGTACGAGTGGTTGTTAAAGTTTTTAATTTGTTTGATTGAATTTCTTCCAATTGGAAAATTGATTTATTTGCTCCAAACAATCCATTTACTATGACTTTGTTTCCTTCCTAAAGTGTATTGTACCTAAAATTCATATATGAATACACGATTTTTTTGTTTTCTAAATATATTCGTTTGTGTAAAGGCCAAAACTACCAAAACCAAAAGTAAAACCAGTTAAAAACACATCAACAATCTTTATATAAAATAGAGCTATCATCTCCCACCTGGTGAAGCATGGATTGATGACAATTGTTTGCTAGATGGATGGCAATTATTCCTAGAATGCTACAACTTAATGCGATGTTGATTGCATTAATTCTAGTTGACAAAAGTGTCAACTTTTCCCTAGTGAAACTCATTCTTAAAGTTTCCTTATAATAGAGCTGAGTATCAGTTGTATTTTGCATTACAGGGTTTGGCATATCAAATTTTGATTGACGCTTAAACTAGCACATGAAAAGACCATGTTATCCTCATATCAAGGAACATCCTCCCAAATAATGATCCGAATCAAGGCTGTACATAAACATCTGTCTAATTGACACCTTGCTAAGTTATGACCCAACTTAGTACTTAATATAGCTAGATGAGGTGTAATCATTAGCTTCACAACACTCTTTATAGGTAATGATCCAAGAACCTTGCCCGACTATTAGTTGGTCTTTTGCAAATGAGTGGTTGGTCTGGGACTTGAGTATTGGGCTAACCTATTCCAGGACAGAGGAACTAGGACGAATTAGGAGTTACTTTGTGACAACTTAAACCATGACAGTTGTCATCCACTAGAGATCAAAAAGTTGAACGATTATCAACTCGTTTGCTCCATATTTTAAAATTTGAACGTTCGCCTTTATGATTGCTCTTATTCTAATTGTACTTTCTATCTTAAATTACATTGTGCTTTAGGTCCAGTTAAAATCAAGCTCTATAAAGAATTAGACTTAAAACATCAAATCAATATTGTCGGACCCATCCAGAAATATGCTTTCACAATCTATTCATATGGTATTATAGATGTTGATATTATTTCTTTATATAGTAGGTCAAAATCTAGTAGAACTTGGACTGAGAGCTATAATGGAAGGTAATATGAATACATACTAAAAAATCATAATAAAAATGCAGAGACACGTTTGATTCAAAATATTTTAAAGTAATTTAAAAAAAATAGATTATTTTTACGGTATTTATTTGATTTGTAGGATTGAATTTCGTAGGAAAATCCTCTGGGCTATGTTTCATTAGAAATTTAAGATCACTCAAACCTCTTAAGTAAGAACTTTTGTTTTGCATATTCTATGAGTGAATTAAACAAACTTGAACCATACGAAATCATGTAAGAATGGAAATAACATGTCATTCAAAGTTTTTTTTCTTCTGTTGCAGCATTTTTGAAATCCTGCGAGTAAATTGCCAGTTTTACAATCTTGCTAATTTGAATTTACATCTTAGAATAGGCTTTCCCAATTTGGAAAAAGTTTCAAGATTTGTCGAGTTGAGGACAACCCCGATCCCTCACTAATAAAAAGAAGAAAAGTTGAGGACAAATCAACAATTCTACCCCTGGAAACGATTCTGATTTAATCCGGCCCCGACACGCGCTCCCTGTTTCCTCAGAGTCACCGGCCGGCCACCGCGAGGCACCAGGCACCACCGCCCGTGCGGCGAGGCAACTCTCGGAAGGGAAATAGAAATAGCTACGCGGCCGCCTATCCTACTGCCGCCTCGCACCTTTCGCGCTTCCACCTCCACATCGTCTTCCAGCTCGCGGCCGCCCGTCCGGTAGATCTAGGATTCGGGTCCACAGTGCCGGTGGTCGAAGGGCGACGGCGAGGGGGGAGGAGTCCACGCGTGCGAGGAGAGGATGGGGAGCCCCCAGGGCGGACTCGACGAGCAGATCGAGCAGCTCATGCAGTGCAAGCCCCTTGCCGAACCCGAGGTTCCGCTCTTGTCTATCTACTCACCCCTTTCGAGTTTTGGGTGTTTGATTAGATGAAAGATTGTGATTTTAGTTGGTTTCTGGACGGTTGGAGCCGATCGGTGGCCGGCAGGTGGGAGCTATTTATTTTTACTTGACAAGAATAAAGATGTGATTCTTACTGGCAAATGAAGCCTGTACTGTCCTTGTACTATACGTGGGTGGTGATTGAAATGCCGTTTTCATCTTTCACTGGGTGCATTAATTTTCTGCATACTGATTTCAATTAGCTGACGGAGAACTGTAAATAAGGTTGAGGGAAATTTACAGATTACTGGTGCATTTGTAGAAATGCTTGATAAAAAGTCTTGTAACTATAGTGAAAGAAGCAAGTATATGTGAGATGTTACTCTAGCAACTTTTTCTTCACATATGCTGACATAGCTGGTCTTAATGGTTGCTTTATCACGAGGCTATGTATCGCCATCTTATAAATACTTGTTGTGCAGGTAAGGGCACTGTGTGAGAAAGCTAAAGAGATATTGATGGAGGAAAGCAATGTTCAGGTATGCCACTGTGCCTTCAACCTTAAATTAGCAGAAAATCTTCTGAAGCATCTGTTGTTCCAATGGTCTGTCTGTTGCCCATGCTATCTTCAATCTTGTTAAGTTAGTTAAAGTTGGGAAATGCTTGGTTAGGCATAATGTAATGCATGTCTGCTGGAATCTTGATAAAAAGGACTCTGGATGTTGGTTGAGACTTTACTGTTCGATGCGACCTTGAAGGATTTAGCTGAAGAGTGAGAATTATAATTGTTAAAATTGAACTATATGATTGGTCTGGAGATTGCAAGGTTACTATCCTTGTAGTAGTCAATTAAATTGTTCGGAGATTGTAGAGGTTGATGGCTTCTTGTGGTAGTCAATTTAAATTCTCTTTTAGGTTATTTTCGAATGAAAACTGAAATACTCTAATAAAAGGAAGTGGAAGTGTGGAACTTTATATCACAATGCTGCAAGTCAAGTAGTTTGTTATTTATTGCTTCAAATTTGGAAGTACAAATTCCCTGCTAATTCTTTCTTACTGGAATTGACCTAGAAAATAAAGATTGTATTATATTGACAAGCTAATATTTCAACTTCCAATTTCTAGATGCCAGATGTCATTTCATGATGCTTTTTTTTTTTTCATCTTTTACCTGCTTTCAGCCTGTGAGAAGTCCTGTTACTATATGTGGTGATATTCATGGGCAGTTTCATGATCTCGCTGAACTATTCCGAATTGGTGGAAAGGTATCATCTTCACTATATATCTCCTGTTTGTCCCCCCTTCTCTTTCATGATTCATGCTGTACTTCATTCGGAATAAGTCCAAGCTTATTTCAGCTAATTTTTCATTGTTCTCTTTACCAGTGCCCTGACACAAATTACCTATTTATGGGAGATTATGTGGACCGTGGTTACTATTCTGTTGAAACTGTATCGGTACGACTACCAATCATGCCTCGTCCTTTAGCAGTACTTGAAAGCTTAAGTGCTAACTTCGTGTTTGTAATCAAACAGCTCTTGGTAGCCTTAAAAGTCCGTTATCCACAGCGAATTACGATTCTTAGAGGAAACCATGAGAGCCGACAGGTATGTGGCTTGTTTTCTTATATCTGTAAAATGCAATGCACTATAGCCCTGAATCCTGTTAACTCATTTGATTCTGAATATATTTTCAGCTTTGTAGAAAAGGTTTAAACTAATATGTATTTGCATTGTATGTTTTTATGTTAGTCTTAAACACTGAACTCCTATTAATTTTTGCAGATCACTCAAGTTTATGGATTTTATGATGAGTGCTTACGGAAGTAAGTATCATCTCTCTTAGCTGCTATGACTCTCATCTGACTTAAATTGCCATCCTATGTTTGTTCTTATAAGCGGCTATGGCTGGATTTTCATCTTACTTTATGTCAATTGTCTTTAGTCCAGCCACCATTTCCAATAGGCAATTGTCTTTTAAAAGTTTATTATACATCTATTTACAAAACATGGCAGCAAATCCTTTTTAGGTACTTTATTATCAAACATCCAACTTCTACTGCTTGTGTCGTACTGCTATTATCAGATCTAATGTAGTAAAATACTCACTTATATATCATAAATGATTGAGATACCTTGTGATTTTGTTGACTCAGCTGAGGCCTAATTTGACCAAATGGAACAAAAGGGCAAAAATTTCATGATTCTCTTGTGTATAAGTGGTCTTACGTCTCCTCACCGAATATTCGATGAGAGGTCTTGTGTAGCCTAAAGTATCTTTATTGTTTCTAAGCCTAGCCAAGTTGTTGACGATGATTCATTCGCCTCCTTCTTCCACTCTGCTAAGAAATCTTATAAAAAACTAACAGGTAACTAACAAACTGAAACAAAGTGAAAAGCTGGCCTAATCGGACTCTAAGCAACAATGGCTTAACGTGATGGTGTAGTGGAGGCGTGGAGTGAGCTGAGCAGCAATGGCTTAACGTGATTTGTTATAGTTTTTTCTTACCTAGAATTACAATGGGAGCAATCGGGTTCAATTTGAATGTGCACAGAGATATATAAACAAATGTTTGTTTTTCGCTATTTCATTGTCTGTTATTTTTTAGGGCCTCAATATGACATTTGTACTGAAGGGCCGAGATAGTTAAAATAATTAATGTATTTCAGTGGAATACCAATTAATAGTTGCATTGCATCCATTTGATATCATAGTAAAATATAAGAGACTCGTAGCATGCTCATTTAAGCATGGATGCATTAATGATGCTAATTCACCTTTAAGCTCGTGAATTCATGTGTGCAGTGTGAATCGTTATATTATTGGTGGAGCATTGTACAGATGTATATAGACTAATTTTGAAAGGGATATCCTAATCGTGTATGCAGTTTTCACATTATTCCAAGTTGTTTGGAGTGTTTTTGTTAGAGATCTTGAATGCATAAATATTTTCTTGTGGTGACCTTACTATCTTAAGATCTCAAGTGTTCACAGGTTTTACAAACTTCAGGATGAACTTCTTTGATTACAATTGGGGAGGGGGGGGGGTGGTGCCGTTAAAGTAGAGGCTTTTCTTGATTTGTTCCGGCATGGAAGTATGTGGGTACCTGTATATATATAATTGAAGCCGACCACCTTCGCTTAAGACTGAATAGTGCATTTCACACAACTCAGTGTCAATTGTCAAGACAAGTCGCATTGTATCCTCTTATTCATATGATATGTGAAAGGTTCTGCTGGCCTGGGGTGGCATGTGTTTGTTTTTTCACTTGCAGTCCAAGATTTTGCATGACTTGCTCGATTGCGACTGTTTGTATATGTTTTAATGATTGTCTTCTGGCCCTTGAAGGATTGCCTTATCCAATATGACTGGTAAATAACTTTTCTATGAATGAGCATGGATTCAATACCCATTTCCTGTATTATATTCCTTTGCCTGAGTGCTGTCCCTTAAAGTTGGCATGCAAATTCTAGGTAACTTCAGTTTAGCCTTCTTAAGATACCCGCATTTTTTGTTTGTCACTTAAAATCTGTATGAATTTAGTAAATTTATTTCACCAATTACTACCTAGACTATTTAGAGTCTGGGCCTGTAACGAGTGTGTTTATGTGTAGCAACTGAAGCGCATGTTCTCATGGCAACGATTAGTGTATGTTATTCTCAATTGATGACATCCATTGGCACACACATGGTTCTTTGGTACCAAATTGGCATGCTAGCTTCTCAAATTTCTTAGCGGGTTTCATATCCTCCTGATGTCCGCATGGTGGTGGTTGTGATGTGGCATTTTCTACCGTTGTTGAGAGCTCATAGGCTGTATTTGATCTGTTTATTGCAGGTATGGAAATGCTAATGTATGGAAAACCTTTACGGACCTCTTTGACTATTTTCCCTTGACAGCATTGGTTGGTATCAGTTCAGCTAATTTTTGTCTGCTCTACTATCAAGTTCATTTTCGTTTTGTTCACATGCTTGTTTGTATTTTTTTCACAACTGTTTTGAGTTTTTTTTTGACAAGCTCATTGTGCACATTTTTCGATAATGTTAACTACATTTACAATTTCTTTTGCTGAGAGCTTACCAAATTTCTGTAACCTGAATTCACGTGAGGTTGACTAAGAATATTCAAGATTTCACTTGCAATATAAACATGATAGTTTTGTTTTGTTACTCTGAATAACATGAAGATCGGTCTTTTTTTATTCCTGTAATGTGATATTCTATTTTCATAAGATGAAACACATGGAATGTAGTTGCTGGAATGAAGATGTTTAGTTCTTCCATTTTAGGATGCTCAGTCTGATATATTTAAGCTTTTTGTGCTCCTGGCTTGGAAATTCTAGCTATCTGGTGTCACCAATCTTGATTGCTTCCTTTGGATTATTACAATAAATGTGCTACTTTTCTATTTGTTTTCCGTAGTTGACGATGTGAAATTATCCAAATTCTGTTGGTCCTATTGTTGAGATCTCTTATTCACGACCATTTGGATCACATTTACTGTAACCAACACCAACCAGCATGTGCTTTGGGTCAGTTTCTTTTTTGATTCTTTACTAGCTTCATTTACCGTCTTGTTGCTATTAATACTAGGTTGAGTCGGAGATATTTTGCTTGCATGGTGGACTATCACCATCTATCGAGACTCTTGATAGCGTTCGTAGCTTTGATCGTGTCCAAGAAGTTCCCCATGAGGGGCCTATGTGTGATCTTCTATGGTCTGATCCTGATGATCGATGTGGGTGGGGCATTTCACCTCGTGGTGCAGGATATACCTTTGGCCAGGTTTAGCCGATTGCATTATTCTCCTACATTTCTGGTGTTCTGTCTCATCCTGAGCTGACGTTTGACCTGTGCTTTCTTTCATCCAGGATATATCAGAACAATTTAACCATACCAATAACCTTAAACTGATAGCAAGAGCTCATCAGTTAGTTATGGAGGGATTTAACTGGGCACATGTAATTATCTCTTTGCAGACCTTTCTACTGCGATCCATTGTTCTTCCAGACTCGCTGATGCTTTCTTGAATATAACAGGAACAAAAGGTGGTGACAATATTTAGCGCACCTAATTACTGTTACCGCTGCGGTAACATGGCCTCAATCTTGGAGGTGGATGATTGCAGGGAGCATACTTTCATCCAGGTAATTATTTTTCTGTGGCATCATGTTCTTCTAAAGGATGCCCTTTTTTCTGTGTTGTTGAACTCGTAGTTCACCTTTGGTAAGAATTTTTGGATTGTCTTATTCCTTTCCGGATTCATTGAGATTTCGTGACATGTGTTGAGTTTGTGATCATACCTGCAGTTTGAGCCAGCTCCAAGGAGAGGAGAGCCTGATGTGACTCGAAGAACACCTGACTATTTCTTGTAATGTAGCTTAGGTTGCTACTGCTATGTCAGCAGATATGTGGTAGTTAGATGTGGTTTGGGCTGTGATAATCTTTTTTTCTTTAGATCTGGTGCATTCATACCTGGCCGTGATATGTTCATTTTGGGCTTGTGTGGTGCCATTCCTGGAAAATGCCTAATATCATAAGCAGCAAACAAACAACTTTGTTTTGGTTTTGTTAGATGAGCAACATGCAACGACAATCTTGCATCCTTGTCAACTTTATAGAGTCGACGAGCCTGCGGTTATGGATATACTCCCTCGTTTCCATTTAGGTGGCACATGTGTAAGTTTGATCCTTTCTTGTTCTATGGTGTGTGGTGTAAGTTTTGGTTGGCGACGGTAGGACTGAGGAAGCTAACCTTGTTCCACCTCATTAGGGATAAAGGAAAGACCAATATGTTCCCATGCTTCGTGACTGAAACAGTTGTTTTTCTGTGCATGAGAACTTTCACATCATGTAGCTTAATGCAATATACTCCGTTGTACTCATCGTGCGAACAAGCCACATGCTTAAGTGGAATGAGAGTTTCACCACGCGAATGCTTATCAATAGCTCAACAAACATAAACTTGCAACTTGGATAAATCTTGTCATATGTGCTCTATTATCTGCAACCATATATTTTAGAGTGATCAAGTGAGTGGATTTTTGTGGCCCAAGCTACATGTAGGTAGCTCTTTTTTTTTCAAAATTCAAAAACAGTATTTTAAAGTGTCAAAAAATTTAAAAATAAATCTAGATGAAGACAATGTTCCCTTTGCAGCCAAGATGAAGACAATGTCCCCTTTGCAGCCACCTTGCTTCCCACACTGTTGAGTTTCCCGTGAAGCTCCACCCCATCATCGCGCATGAAAAGAATAGTAAACAGAAAATAAAAAAGTATTTTTTTGGCAGTGAAAATTAAAAGTGAAGTTTTTAACAAAAAAATAACAGAATTTATTTTGAGTGGAAGAAAAAATAACAGAAATAATCGTTAGAAAATTTTACCCTTTCCAAAAGAAATTTAACCAGTTATTTTTTGTTTGAGGGGTGAAATTTAACCTGTTATTAGGGGGCTTCAAGTGACAAGGACCCAAGAGTAATAAGCCCATTATTAACCCAACAACGAAGCCCGAGCTCGAAACCCTCCTCCGCCTCCCTGCCTAAACCCCCACCGCCGAAATGTTCCTCCGGTCCCTACTCCGCCGCGGCGGCGGCGCCGCCGGCATTCGCGCTTCCGCCGCGCGCCTGGACCCGCCCGCTTCCCTGGCTTCGCTCCTCCTCGCGTCCCGCTCCTACGCCAAGCCCAAGGGCGGGGGCAAGCCGGCGGCATCCACCAGTAACCGTGGCAAGATCCGCGTCAAGGATCCCAAAGGTGTGGCGTCCGAGGACGCCTCCGCGTCTGGGGAGTCCTCCGCATCCACTGGCGGGGCGGACGATCTCGACGCCGAGTTCGAGATGCCCACCGACCCGCTGCCCCCGACCTACGATCCGGCGCTCGACGTCGGGCCCGGTGGCCGCCCGCTCTTCGCCTTCACCGACACCTTCGCGTCTTTCTCACACCGCGGTGCCAATGCCTACGTCGATTTCACGTACAAACCCATTCTCTTATCTACTCCATTTTCGTCTCGAGTGGATCCAAATGCGGTGATATGTCTAGCTATTATGTTTAGATGTGTTCGATCTGTTTGTCAAATTCGGATCTCACTATCCTGAAAATGTCGTTGCTAATTACACTAAACGCATGATGTTGGTAAAACCACTGGTTAAATTGTGGCACTCAATTTTGTATCGATAAGGAAAATATAGTACGTAGGGGACTTGTAATAGTATCAATGTGACTGACTAAGTGACTAGGTGCGACTTTGCACAGATAAGGAAAATATAGAAAGATGATTAAGTTTTTCTCTTGTGGCCATTGTTTTAGTAAGGATGAATGGGATGCCACTTTACCGGAGGGATTACCAGCAGGGATGATGAAGGAGTTTCAGGATACGAGACGGTGTGCTGTGATGGTGAGGGAAAGCTTCCTCGACCTGCGGGATAACTTCCGGAGAATTGTTGACCCGGCCATTACAGCCAAGCGCAAAGGTGATTCTTTGACGTTGTTAGCTATAGAACATTCTGAAGGTTTAATTGTTATACACAATGCTTGTAGTTTGCCTTGTCATTTCTTAATATTTCTTAGGTGCGCATGAGTATATATATTGGTTTATTTGCATCCTACTGACCTAGTGTAACATTGTCATTGATGGTGACATCATGCCAGTCTCTTCGGAATATAAGTAAAGCCATGCCCTAATTGACCGTAATTCATCGATAGTACTCTGATAAGGTTTACATTTGGAAAGAAAAATATTATTTCAGTCTTAGACTTTCATAAGCTATAATATCAAGAAGCCAACACCAGCAATTAAGAATCAGGTTTCTTACCTGTAGAGTTTTTATTTTTATTTTTTCCCTGCATGGCCATTCACTAAAGGTTTTTTTCTTTCTTTGATTATCTATAAAAAAATTAAAAGCTCTAGGTTGATAGTGGTGCACAAGGCAGACTTGGAATATGCTTTTATAATACTTTGATGGTGCCATTTGAAAATGGGATCTTGTACTTGCTATTTTACTGTACATTGTTGTAGCTTGTCACACTCTTTCTTTTGAATAGTCCTTAATCACCTTTCTTTTCTATCTGTTCTCAGAGACCAAAAGACAAATCATCTTGGATGGCCCTCGGAGTTGTGGTAAAAGCATTGCACTTGCGATGCTTGTGCACTGGGCCCGTACTGAAGGATGGCTTGTATTCTATGTTCCCCACGGGAGGGATTGGACTCATGGAGGATTCTTCTATAGAAACACCTACAGTGATCTTTTCGATACTCCAGTACAGGCTGGGAAAGTTTTGCAGGTGCTAATGTCCACATGATGCTTGTATTTTCCTCTTTATGTACGGAAGTACTCTATTGCAATATCATTATGCTCTATTGTACCTTTTCTTGTTATTGCATCTTTTCTGCCTCAGCACCCCGCCTTTTTTGCTAGCTTGAAGCTGTTTTATATCGTCTTTAATTATTTGTTGATCATGCTTTGCCTTGTGTGTGCAATGCTGCACAAGTTGCATCAAAAAATCTGAAGACATCTATCATCAATGTTCCAGGGTGTGCAATGCTGCACAAGTTGCATCTATTAAATCCGTGTGTGCAATGCTGCAAAGTTTTCCCCTCTAAATTGTAATTCTATTTGGTGAACACAATTTCTTGTTGATGATTACTTGCATAACTAGGAGTGTATACTACTATAAATGGATGGCTAGATTGACAATGTCTAAATATCTGGTTCTGTTGTTGCTTCAGGATTTTTTGAAGTACAACGAAGCCCGCTTACAGCAATTACCATGTCAAATTTTTGAGCCTATTCCCCTGGGAGAAGGTACTGGTGTTGGAATGATGAAAGGGGCTGATACGGTGGAAATGCCTGAAGGGTCCACATTGTATGATCTCATTCAAACTGGGATAACCCACTCGCATGCTGCAGTTGGTGTTGTAGTTCGCCTAAGAAAGGAACTGTCACTTGTTAAAGATGTGCCTGTGTTGTTTGCCATTGACCAGGTATGGTTCTAGTGTTGAGGCCCATGCATGTAGCGGCTTTCATGGGATGATTGTAGCGACAGTAATAATCAAACCTGATAAAATATATGTCTTTCTTTTGCAGTATAACAGTTGGTTTACATTCACCGAGTTCCAGGAGCCTGTAACTGTTAGATCTTGTAGATCAATCCATGCGAAAGAGCTTGCAATGGTTTGTTACACCAAACTGCTTTACATTTCTTTAGCATTTCTCTCTGTAGGTGCTTGTTGTTTTCTTCTTCTAAAAGTAGCATTACAATGGTCCTTTGTGCTTATCTTATAGCTCTTTTGTAATGCTATTGTAAAAACTTCAAGATTTGTCCTTTTTTCTGGTTATTAATTTTATTATGTTCTACAAGTTATACAGCCATTATATTGTTTCTTTTTGTTCAATAATCTAGCTGGTAGTCATAATTTTGTTTGTGGTAGTGAATGTTTGGAGTTCTGGTAAGTCTTCCTTGTTTTTTTTTCAATGAGATAGGTTATCGTTTTCCAAGAACTCATAAATAAATTTGATAAATATGAGAATTTTTGTTTGTCGTTGTGGTTCTAGTGTAAGAAATCATAATTATGTTTTCTTATCACGTGGCACAGGTTGTTCTTTCTAAGTAGTTTATTGTACCACCACCCATCATTACTACTCTCTCCGATTCATATTATTTGACACTAATACAGATGTATCTAGACACACTTTAATTATAGATACATCCATTTTAGTGGCAAGTAATATGGATCAGAGGGAGTAGTTTCATTTGATAATTCTTTTCTTTCACGAACTTTGGTTTGTTTGAAAACTTACATGCACTTTATTAAATGTAAGTTCATGATGTTCCTAAGCTCTTCTGACTAGAATGAATACAACTAATTATGTTTTATGTATTGCTTCAACAGGTCAATGCTTATAGGCCAATGCTTCATGATGATATGATGGTAGGAGCCTTTTCACATTCAACTGCAGTTGGCAAACTACGGCAGGAGCTCCCAGATGTTCCCTCCGATGCTCGTTTGATGTTTCCACGGTACACCGCAGATGAAGCAGAGACTGTGTGCCATTATTATATGAGGTACTTTACAAAAATTCACAGTTCTGGCTAGTGGTAGCTTTAAGTATTGTGCCATGGCCGGCATTTACATGTGCTCACAGGAGCTCTGTTTGTGTTAGCTGTGAATTTTGAAATGCTCCTTTGTAACTTAATTCAAGCATTGATCGTTGTGGTCTGTCCCTTGGGCAGGCAAAAGATTATCCGACGCGAGAGTTTTTCGGAAGAAAAGTGGAAAAAGATCTACTATTTGTCAAATGGAAATGGCTCAGAGATGAGGTGGCTTGCTGCGTTTATATGAGGTAGTGAACACTTGAAGTTATCACATAATTGTACTGTACTTTTTTTGAACAATCCATAGTCCTGTAGCTTCAGGTGATGTATGAATGTTTGGACAAGATTTGTTCTTCCATTTGAAGTCCCCGGTTATCAGTAATTTTATGTTCTCATCTGCATCTTCTTATGCAGTTTCTGATGCCTGGAATGATATGTAAGAAAAGTTGCCGCCTCTATTCCAGCAGGCCACTTCCTCACTGTTGTATACCTTGTATTATGCCTATGGAACTGCTGTGAGCAAATTGCTACCTTGTCAAATATCCGACATTTCTCCCTGCATTAGAAGTGCGAACATATTTTGGCTGTAGCTCTAAATTTTATCCATGTGTCCTGACAACATTCTTTATGGGTACTGAGTACTGACTGGGACTATAGTGAGCTGCCTTAGCAGTGGAGGATATAAGAATAAGCAACTGCTGTATAACTTTTTTTTTATTTAAGCTTGAACATGTTTTGGCTAAAAGAAATCCATATTGCTACTGATTGGACGCTATTGTGAAGTTGTAACCAGCAGAAAGCCTGGTCGTATCAAAGAAAGCTTATTTAATCAGGTAAAGCTGATTTTGAGTTTGATATGTCCACTTTGTGGTTTGCTATTTTTTTTCTCTCCTACACAATTCGTGCAACTCTCGCTTGTCTTTCTCTTCTCTTATGGTTCTCACAGGCACAGCCCCCTCATTTTTTTCTTTTTTTTTCTCCGCCTCGCCTGTTTGCACTTGATATCATAGTAAGAGCATCTACATTGGCGCCCTTAAGAGCATTTCTAGTAGTGCCCGTATTTATCCGAACCGAAAACACGGAATTCAGTCTCTTGAACTGCCGTTTAGTTTAGATGTTTTTAGTCACCGCGGAGAATAGAAACCGAACTCACGAACTGAAAAACAAAATATCAAAAGTCGTGGGAAAATATGCTGCGATGATCTTGCGAAATGAAACCAAATTTTCTCTAACCCTTTAATTTGACTAATTAAACTACGAAATTAGCCTCGAGATTGTTCTTGCGGCGGAGGAGGGTTTTTCCGCGCCGGCGACGCCTATGCGACGACGAGTGTGGCCACCTCGAACGACTCCGCCTCCGACGAGCTCCTACAGATGAGAGGCAACATGTCTTCCTCGTCATCATCGTTGCCATAGCCGTGCGGCGGAAGAGCCGGCGGCGGTGGGCTGCATGCGTCGGCTGTCGGCGCGTTGGCTTCCCCCTCGCGCGTCTCCGAGCACGCAGGCTGGTGCGCGAACCTACGCAGTCACTTGCGGGCCGCCCGCTTCCAAGCTCCGTCGAAGCGCGACCGCCTCGCGCGGTCCGCCTCCGACCGCACACCCGGTGGACGTGGTGGCGACTTTCCGCCGCCGATCCCCCCCCGGCCGACGCGTCTTAAGCGCTCCATTGCGGTGGGAGGGGTGGTGGCGGCGGAGCGGAGAAGCCAACGACGGCGAACTAATTCGTCGCCGGAGGTGGAGCGGCGACGCGGCGTGGCGGCGGCGGGGGAGTAGGGTTTTGGAACCCAACTCGCCCCCGCGCCATGTATAAATACGTGGCGACCGTCCAATTTCTCGGGTCCCAAACTCGTTTTACGGGCCAGGCCGCGAGTTCGGGCTCCGTTCTGGGCCTCTTTCGGGCCGAACCCGTATTCTCGCCGGAATTTTTCGGTTTCGGCCCGTTTTTCAGTCACTGTTAGAGTTGCTCTAAGGCCCAGCTTTCCAAATAGGTTGTCTTTATCTCTCTACCTGCACCTCTAATAGTCCTCCCAACAACAGTGTGGCGACGGCGGTGGCGGTGATACGATGGTGTTGAAAGATGCGATGTCTCTGAATTCGGTCTTTGTACTTGTTTGGTGACGACGAGGACGATGGGTTTGATTGGGATCTGGAAGTACGATGTGAGGTCATTCTTGCAAAAGTTTAAGATTATATTGTATTTTCCTTTCTTTTTAGAGTCGTTTGTAATCGATTTCGCCAATAAATTTCATCAGTTGTTATCTCAAAAATAAAAAAATAAAGGCTGCCCTTGTCCGGTGCGGCTCAATAAATTGTCCGTTATTTCCATGTTGGTCCTTAACAATAGGGACCGGCTTGAGAGTATGAACATGCTGGACAATGTGGGAGGCCGAGCTTGCTGATCAAGAGGCTTGCTTCATTTAATGTGCACCGAAGGATTAGGCAATTACAAGCTTATCGGACCTAACGCTCTGGCGATTAGGGTTTAGGGCGACTTCGGCGGCAATCGTCGTCGACGAAGGAATCCGCCCCGGTTGATCCCTGCTGCGGTGTCTGCTCCTGTTCGGGCTGACTTAGGGGCTGTCTTGCACAGCTGCCCGGCCTTGGCGGTGAGGAACCTGCGCAGATTGGATTGGATCGGTTGGGCGGACACGGTGATGGCGGCGGAAGGATCGAAGAGGGAGAGGGTCTTTGAGGTGGATGAATTCCTGAAGAGCCTTAGGCTGAGCGAGGCGGAGCGAGAGGGGGTGTTCTTGGCAAAGGAGGATCGAGAGAATCTTCCGGAGGTAAAGTGGATGGCTGTAGGGCGTCTGCTGACGGTGAGAGGTTTCAGCGAGCAATCGTTGGAGAAGACGCTGAGGGCGGCATGGAATCCTGCGAGGGAGATAGCGTTCAGATCAATTGAGAAGAATCTGTTCCAGGTGCAAGCACATTGCCTGGGAGATTGGAACCGCATCATGGAGGATGGCCCGTGGCTCTTTCGGGAGTGCGCGTTCATGGTTGAGAAGTTTGATGGGGCAACCCCTGCACCATCGGTGATGCCAAACAAGGTACAGGCATGGATCCAGATCCATCGCATCCCACCGCTGTATCGTACAGAGGCAATATTGAAGCAGTTGGCGGCTAGGGTTGGTGAAGTTGATCGGGTGGAGGCGAAGGTGGTGTCCTTCGGCAATGGGGATTTCCACAGAGCTCGTGTCAAGTTGATTGCGGATAAACCTCTGCCTCGAGTGGTTACGTTTACACCGGAGGGCTGCGAGAGCATGATGTTTGTGGTGAAGTATGAGAAGCTACCCAAGTTCTGCAATTTCTGTGGCAAGATGGGTCATGAACACTTGGAGTGTGGGACGGGGGAGTATGCTGAGACTGATTTGCAGTTTGGGAACTGGATGCTCGCGTCGGAAGCGTCGTGGCACCCGAGCACACCGAGGGTACGCCGGGGGTTTGCGCCTTCTGGAGACGGAGCAAGAGGCGGACGGGGTGGCATGGGGGAGCGTGATGGCAGGTTCTCTGGGAGAGGAGGAGCCAGGGCTCGCTCTTCGGCGAGGGGTGGAACTGATGGGAGTGTTTGGGTGGAGAAGGCGAGCTATGAAAAGGTGCCACCACGGAAACGTAATTCAGGAGAAGCTGGCCTGGACATTGTCAAGGGGAATGAATTAGATGACTCAGCTACGAGTCCGCTCAAGCCGCTGATTGAGGGGATTGAGAAGAGTGCAGACATGATAGGTGCACAAAGGCAGTTGAACATGGATGACGCCAATTTGGCTTTGGTGGCTATCCCTCCGCCACCGCCTCAGTATGTACCACCGAAGGATAAGAAGAGGCAGAAGAAGGACAAGGAGGGTGCAGAGAAGACCAAGAATGATGCTGGCAATAAGGCGGGCTCCTCCGAGGAGCGCCGCCAGCATCAATGAGTTGCTTTGTCTGGAACTGTCGCGGACTGGGCGAGGCTGCGACAGTTAAAGAACTTCGCGATTTCGCGAGGTGCTTTGCCCCCTCGATTTTATGTGTGATTGAAACTCAAGAGCATAGATCGAGGGTAGAAGGATTACGGCATACACTAGGTTATGATCATTCTTTTGCTGTAAGTAGCTCTGGCCGTAGTGGAGGGCTGGGTATTTTCTGGAATAATGGAATAAAAATTGAGATTTTACCGTATTCGCAATATCATATTGACACTATTGTTACGGAGGCTGCTGGGCCACCGTGGAGACTGACGTGTGTGTACGGGGAAGCACAGACAAGGGGAAGATACAAGACTTGGGATATGTTGAAATTCATCAAGTCGTCATCAGATTTACCCTGGGTTTGCTTAGGGGATTTCAATGAAGTTTTACATCGATCGGAACATGTAGGGGTGCAAGAAAGAAGTCATGCTCAAATGGCAGGGTTCCGAGAGATGGTGGACGTGTGTGGCCTCAGAGATCTTGGATTTGAGGGCCGGAGCTGGACTTTTGAAAAGAAAGTAACTGGGGGAACATTCTGCCGGGTGCGTCTCGATAGGGCGCTAGCTACATCGGAGTGGTGTGACCGTTTTGCGGGGGCTTTTGTCCGAAACCTGACAGCAGCATCATCAGATCATGGTCCGATCCTACTCAATTGGCGTTATATGGAGGATCGTCGAAGGAAGCCTTTGGGCTTTAAATATGAATTGATGTGGGAGGAACACAAGGAATTCTCGCCGATGGTCTCCGATGCATGGAAGGGAGCCGGTGAGGCAAGGGACTTACAATCCTTGCAGAGCAAACTCGCATCCTTTGCGGGTGAGCTCAAGAGTTGGGGGAAGGCCACGTTTGGGAGTGTGAGACTTGAGCTGTGCAAGCTCAAGGACGAGCTCGAGCGGCTGCAATCAGTACCTGGCAGACTAGGTCCAACACACGCTGAGATCAAAGTGACGGATCGTCTAGTGGAACTGAATCATAGAGAGGAAATTATGTGGCAGCAGAGATCAAGGGTACAGTGGCTTGCAGCGGGAGACAAAAGTACTCGTTTCTTCCATATGAGAGCGAGTCAGAGAAGGAAAAAGAACCGCATACACAGCTGTTAAAGCCCTGCGGCCAGGTGACGAGAGACGAGGTGGAGATGAAGAATATGACCACGACATTCTATAAAAAATTATACACTTCGGAGGGAACGATAGGCATGGAGGGGGTACTTGACACAGTGCTGATACGTCTCCAACGTATCTATAATTTCTGATGTTCCATGCTTGTTTTATAACAATACCTACATGTTTTGTTCACACTTTATATCGTTTTGATGCATTTTCCGGAACTAACCTATTGACGAGATGCCGAAGTGCCATTCCTGTTTCTGCTGTTTTGGTTTCAGAAATCCTAGTAAGGAAATATTCTCGGAATCGGACGAAATCAACGCCCATTTTTTCCGGAAGCTTCCGAACACCCGAGAGTCGGAGGGGGCACAGGGCCACCGGATGACAGGGTGGCGCGGCCAGGTCCCGGGCCGCGCCCCCCTAGTGTGTCACCGCCTCGTCGACCCTCCGACTCCGCCTCTTCGCCTATTTAAAGGTCACGACCTAAAACCTCGATACGAATAAGCCACGGTGCGAGAAAAGTTCCAGCCGCCGCCATCGCGAAGCCAAGATGGGGGACGGAGTCTCTCTGTTTGGCACGCCGCGGGGAAGTGCCCCGGAAGGCTCCTCCATCGACACCACCGCCATCTTCATCACCGCTGCTGTCTCCCATGAGGAGGGAGTAGTTCTCCATCGAGCTCGGGGCTGTGTAGCTATGTGGTTCATCTCTCCCTGTGTACTTCAATACAATAATCTCATGAGCTGCCTTACATGATTGAGATTCATATGATGATGCTTGTAATCTAGATGTCATTATGCTAGTCAAGTGGATTTTACTTATGTGATCTCCGGAGACTCCTTGTCCCACGTGTCTAAAGGTGACAGTGTGTGCACCGTGTGGGTATCTTAGGCTATATTTCACAGAATACTTATTCACTGTTATGAATGGCATAGTGAAGTGCTTATTTATATCCCTTTATGATTGCAATGTGCTTTGTATCGCTACTAGTTTATGTGCTACTCATGTGATGTTATTAAAGTAGTCTATCCCTCCTGCATGGTGTAATGGTGACAGTGTGTGCATCGTGTAGTTCTTGTCGTAGATTATGATCATAATCTCTTGTAGGTTATGGAGTTGATTATCGCTATGATAGTATTGATGTGATTTATTCCCCCTTCATAGTGTAAAGGTGACGGTGTGTATGCTATGTTAGTACTCGGTCTATTTTGCAAAGATCTATTATGCTCTAAGGTTACTTAAACATGAATATCGAATGTTGTGGAGCTTGTTAACTCCGGCATTGAGGGTTCGTGTAATCCTACGCAACGCATGGTGTTCATTATCAAACAAGAGTATATGTAGCACAAATGAGAGAAGTTATTATTTATTATGCGATCAGTGTTGAGAGTGTCCACTAGTGGAAGTATGATCCCTAGGCCTTGTTTCCAATACCGCAAACACCGCTTATTCTTCTGTTGCATGTTTACTCGCTGCCATATTTTATTCAGATTGCTATTACCACTCATATACATCCATACTACTTGTATTTCACTATCTCTTCGCCAAACTAGTGCACATATACATCTGACAAGTGTATTAGGTGTGTTGGGGACACAAGAGACTTCTTGTATCGTGATTGCGGGGTTGCTTGAGAGGGATATCTTTGACCTCTTCCTCCCTGAGTTCGATAAACCTTGGGTGATCCACTTAAGGGAAAACTTGCTGCTGTTCTACAAACCTTGCTCTTGGAGGCCCAACACTGTCTACAAGAATATAAGCACCCGTAGACATCAAGCTATTTTGGCGCCGTTGCCGGGGAGGAAAGGTAAAGGTACTCACACTCCGGATCTCGGCTACTAAGCTATTTTCCGGCGCCGTTGTAAGTACTCGAAGCTATTTCCTTTAGATCCTACAATTGCATTTTTTGGTTTCTTGTTTACACTAGTTAGGCATAATGGAAAGTAACAATGAGCTTCTTATTCTATTTCTGAGTTAAGACATGGATTGTTTGCTGCGAAAATTAAAAAACCTATGGAATCTTATTTGCATGCTAGTAGCAATGATATTAGTATGAACGCTTTGAACACCATTGTTGTTAATGATATGGAAAATTCTAAGCTTGGGGAAGCTGGTTTTGATGAGCATGACATTTTTAGTCCCCCAAGCATTGAGGAGAAAATTTTCTTTGATGATACCTTGCCTCCTATTTATGATGATTATAATGATAGTGGTCTTTTGGTGCCGCCTACTATGGAGAGTAAATTTTATTATGATTATACTATGCCTCCTACACTTGATGAGAATAATAATGATAGCTACTTTGTTGAATTTGCTCCCACTACAACTAATAAAATTGATTATGCTTATGTGGAGAGTAATAATTTTATGCACATGGCTCATGACAAGAATGTTTTATGTGATAGTTATATTGTTGAGTTTGTTCATGATGCTACTAAAAGTTATTATGAGAGAGGGAAACATGGTTATATGCATCTTAATAATATTAAGTTTCCCCTCTTTATGTTGAGAATCTTGAAATTGCGCTTGTGTTGCCTTCCTATGCTTGTCACTTTGTTCTTCATGAATTTATTTGTGTACAAGATTCCTTTTCATAGGAAGTGGGTTAGGCTTAAATTTGTTTTCGATTTGCTTCTTGATGGTCTCTTTTGCTTCAACTCTTAATTCTTGCGAGAGTATCATTAAAATTACTGAGCCCATCTTAATGGCTATAAAGAAAGAACTTCTTGGGAGATAACCCATGTGTTTATTTTACTACAGCAATTTTTGTTTTGTTGAGTCTTGGAAGTTGTTTACTACTGTAGCAACCTCTCCTTATCATGTTTTTGTGCCAAGTAAAGTCTCTATGGTAAAGTTGATGCTAGATTTGGATTGCTGCGCAGAAACAGATTTGCTGTCTGTCACGAATTTGAGCAGAAGTCTCTGTAAAAAAATCAAAAAAATCTGCAAATTTACGTGTCTGATCCTCAGATATGTACGCAACTTTAATTAGTTTTGAGTTTTTCCGTTTGAGCAAGTTAAGTGCCCCTTCCAGGTTCGTCTTTACGGACTGTTCTGTTTTTGACAGATTCTGCCTTTTATTTCGCATTGCCGCTTTTGCTTTGTTGAATGAGTTTTTTTGTTCCATTAACTTTCAGAAGTTTTGTGCAATGTCCAGAAGTGTTAAGAATGATTGTGTCACCTCTGAACATGTGAATTTTTATTATGCACTAACCCTCTAATGAGTTTGCTTGAAGTTTGGTGTGGAGGAAGTTTTCGAGGGTCAAGAGAAGAGGGTGATATATGATCAACAAGAGTGAAAAACCTAAGCTTGGGGATGCTTCGGTGGTTCATCCCTGCATATTTTAAGAAGACTCAAGCATCTAAGCTTGGGGATGCCCAAGGCATCCCCTTCTTCATCAACTTATCAGGTTTCTTCTATTGAAACTATATTTTTATTCCGTCACATCTTATGTACTTTACTTGGAGTGTCTGTGTGATTTTATTTTCGTTTTGTTATTTTCATTCTCTGAATAAGTTCATTCTTGTGTGGGAGAGACACACGCTCCGCTTTTTCATATGAACACTAGTGTTCTTCATTCATGCTTTTAATGTTCAAGGGCGAAAGTTGATCGCTTCACTTGTTGCTATTTGGTTGGAATTAGAAAATGCTTCATATGGTCTTGAATAATTTGATACTTGGCAATTGTTTTGAGCTCTCATAAATCATGTTTAAGCTCTTGCATCATGTAGTTTAAATCTAGTAGTGGAGAACTACCGTAGAGCTTGTTGAAATTTGGTTTGCATGATTGGTCTCTCTAAGGTCTAGATATTTTCTGGTAAAGTGTTTGAGCAACAAGGAAGACAATGTAGAGTCTTATAATGCTTGCAATATGTTCTTATGTAAGTTTTGCTGTACCGGTTCATACTTGTGTTTGCTTCAAACAACCTTGCTAGCCTAAGCCTTGTACTGAGAGGAAATGCTTCTCGTGCATCCAAACACCTTGAGCCAAAACCCATGCCATTTGTGTCCACCATATCTACCTACTATGTGGTATTTTTCTGCCAGTAAATACTTCATGTGCTACCTTTAAACAACTCAAAAGCTATTATCTCTTATTTGTGTCAATGTTTTATAGCTCATGAGGAAGTATGTGATGTTTTATCTTTCGATCTTGTCATTTACTTCTGACAGACTTTCACAATGGATTAGTGGCTCATCCGCTTATCCAATAATTTTGCAAAAAGAGTGGCAATGGGGTTCCCAGCCCCAATTAATTAACTTGCATTAATAATTCTCTTCACATGTTTTGCTCTGATCTATCAGAAAGCAACTTAAATTTGCAAATAGACACTCCTCCATGGTATGTGAATGTTGGAAGGCACCAGATGATTCGGTTAGCCATGGCTTGTGAAAGAAAAGGTTGGGGGGGAGTGTCATCTAATAAATAAAACTAAAGTACATGTGTAAACAAAAGAGAAGAGGGATGATCTACCTTGCTGGTAGAGATAACGTCCTTCATGGGAGCCGCTCTTGAAAGTCTGGTTGATAAGGTAGTTAGAGTACCCATTACCATTCGTTGACAACAACAAACACCTCTCAAAATTTTACTTTTATGCTCTCTATATGATTTCAAAACTTGAAAAGCTCTAGCACATGATTTAATCCCTCCTTCCCTCTGCGAAGGGCCTATCTTTTACTTTATTGTTGAGTCAGTTTTCCCATTTCCTTCCACCTTAGAAACAAACACTTGTGTCAACTGTGCATTGATTCTTACATACTTGCTTATTTGCATTCATCATATTACTCTGTGTTGACAATTATCCATGAGATATGCATGTTGAAAGTTGAAAGCAACTGCTGAAACTTATATCTTCCTT
The DNA here is from genome assembly GCA_030979885.1 of Lolium multiflorum. NCBI lineage: Eukaryota > Viridiplantae > Streptophyta > Magnoliopsida > Poales > Poaceae > Lolium > Lolium multiflorum. The sequence continues at coordinate 145,665,566 of CM061748.1, forward strand.
TGTGTTGCTTCGATGCCTTTACTTTGAATTTATTGCTTTATGAGTTAACTCTTATGCAAGACTTTTTGATACTTGTCTTGAAAGTACTATTCATGAAAAGTTTTGCTATATGTTATCTATTTGTTAGCAAACTATAAATCATTGCTTTGAATCACTCCATTCATGTCATATGCTTTACAATAATGTTGATCAAGATTATGATGGTAGCATGTCACTTCAGAAATTATTCTTGTTATCGTTTACCTACTCGAGGCGAGTAGGAACTAAGCTTGGGGATGCTGATACGTCTCAACGTATCTATAATTTCCGATGTTCCATGCTTGTTTTATGACAATACCTACATGTTTTGTTCACACTTTATATCGTTTTGATGCATTTCCGGAACTAACCTATTGACGAGATGCCGAAGTGCAGTTCTGTTTTCTGCTTTTTGGTTTAAGAAATCCTAGTAAGGAAATATTCTCGGAATCGGACGAAATCAACGCCCAATACCTATTTTCACCGGAAGCTTCGGAACAGAGTCGGCAGAGGGGGCCACGGGGCCACGGATGACGGGTGGCGCGGCCAGGGCCAGGCGCGCCCCCTAGTGTGTCACCGCCTCGTCGACCCTCCGACTCCGCCTCTTCGCCTATTTAAGGTCACGACCTAAAACCTCGATACGAATAAGCCACGGTACGAGAAAAGTTCCAGAGCCGCCGCCATCGCGAAGCCAAGATCTGGGGGACATGAGTCTGTTCGGCACGCCGCGGGACGGGAAGTGCCCGGAAGGCTCCTCCATCGACCACCGCCATCTTCATCACCACTGTCTCCCATGAGGGAGTAGTTCTCCATCGAGGCTCGGGGCTGTACCGGTAGCTATGTGGTTCATCTCTCTCCTATGTACTTCAATACAATAATCTCATGAGCTGCCTTACATGATTGAGATTCATATGATGATGCTTGTAATCTAGATGTCATTATGCTAGTCAAGTGGATTTTACTTATGTGATCTCAGGAGACTCCTTGTCCCACGTGTGTAAAGGTGACAGTGTGTGCACCGTGTGGGTCTCTTAGGCTATATTTCACAGAATACTTATTCACTGTTATGAATGGCATAGTGAAGTGCTTATTTATATCCTTTTATGATTGCAATGTGCTTTGTATCGCTACTAGTTTATGTGCTACTCATGTGATGTTATTAAAGTAGTTTATCCCTCCTGCATGGTGTAATGGTGACAGTGTGTGCATCGTGTAGTTCTTGTCGTAGATTATGATCATAATCTCTTGTAGGTTATGGAGTTGATTATCGCTATGATAGTATTGATGTGATTTATTCCCCCTTCATAGTGTAAAGGTGACAGTGTGTATGCTATGTTAGTACTCGGTCTATTTTGCAAAGATCTATTATGCTCTAAGGTTACTCACTACAAGAAAAGTTCTGATAGACAACGTCCCAAAATCGTCAACTAAGGGGCATTTTTCGTCGCCTATGGGCCTAACCCGACGATATGAGTTCCGTTGTCGAAACTGCGTCGAGCAAAGTCCAACGACGATTTTTCGGTCCGTCGCGCTTGGGCGCCTTCCGCCACGGAAAATCGGACCGTTGCGGAAGTGTTTCGGGAGCCCGTTGACTGCGACGTCATGCAAGCGACACGTGGCGACGCCGTTGGCCGTTAACGGCGTTAACAGCTGAAACCCCGTGGTAGATGGTAGGCCCACACGAGGCTGCCACGTCTTAAGCGGGCCGGGCCAGATGACATAGTTTGACCGGTCAACTATATGGGCTGGTCCATTAGTTAAGTGGGCCGGGCCTAACCTCTAAGGTTGGTGGTCAAAACTTAAATGGGCCGGCCCATTTAACATGTGGGGTCCACCTTACAATGGGCGGCCCAAAAAGCAAGTGGGCGGGCCAAAAACACAGTGGGTCCCCTGTTAAAAGGCCGGCCCATTTAGTGTGTGGGGTCCAAGTATAGCAAGTGGGCGGCCCAACAAGCTAGTGGGCGGGCCAAAACACGTGGGTCCACTTTTCTGTTAAAGGGTCGGCCCATTTAGTTTGTGGGGTCCACCATATAGCAAGTGGGCCCAACAAAATAGTGGGCGGGCCAAAACACAGTGGGTCCACTTTCTGTTAAAGGGCCGGCCCATTTAGTGTGTGGGCCCACCATATAGCAAGTGGGTGGCCCACCAAGATAGTGGGCCGGGCCAAAAACACAGTGGGTCCCACATTCCTGTTAATGGTGGCCCATTTGGTATGTGGGGTCCACCATATAGAAAGTGGCCCAACAAGATAGTGGGCGGGCCAAAACACAGTGGGTCCCACCTTCCTATTAAAGGGCCCATTTGGTGTGTGGGGTCCACCATATAGAAAGTGGGCCGGCCCATTTGGTATGTGGGGTCCACCATATAGAAAGTGGGCCGGCCCAACAAGATAGTGGGCCGGGCCAAAACACAGTGGGTCCCACCTTCCTATTAAAGGGAGCCCATTTACCATGTGGGACCACCATAGAGCAAGTGGCCGGCCCAATAAGCATGTGGAGCCCATTATCGTGTAACCGGGCCGGCCTACTAAAGAAGTGGGCCGGCCCAAAATGAAAGTGGGTCCCACACTACTAAGTGGGCCGGCCCAATCTGTTGTAGGGCCCTACTTGTTTGACTAGTCAACTTGCATTAAATTTCATGAGCCTAAAATCTGATTTCAATGATACACACAATTACATACACAAATAAAACAAATAGGAAAATTACAAGGCAATTAATGTGCCCAAATAAAAAAATTACATAAAATCATTGAGGACTTCTATTAGCATCATCAATAACACGTTGACATTTGGCAATCGCCTTGATTGAATCTTGTGTACTCTTTGTCAACATATCAGCTACAGATCTTAAAGCAACAATACCATGTCTTTTATAAAGTACAGCCTTGAGATATTTACTGTCTGATGAAAGAAATGGTCTAGGTTGACGGCTATGAGAAGATGCATCAGAAGAAAGATCAGAACTTTTTGTGGGCCTCACTGGTAATGAAGATTGCTTCATCACAACTGCATTCTGATAATAATGCAAAAAGAGTTAAACGATGAACTATGCAAACATTTATTATGCAATGTAGATATAAGATAATAACAAGTTGCATAAATAAGACATGTATGGAACTTGTACTAAGCACAAACTTACATCATAATGTTGCACAGGGTCTACAGATCCTTTTTTGGCGACTATCTTCTAATGATGACTGCTTCATTAAAACTGCATTCTGGTAACATTGTAAACATAGTTACAACAATTAACTATTCAAACATGTATTACGCAATGTAGAGATCAGATAACAGCATGTAGCAGAAATAAGCACAAGATAAGATAAGATGCATGTACTAAGCACATACTGGCTCACTGCAGGTCCTTCTCTTGCGTGCACTAGTCGTGGTCAACATGCCTATCATTTTAGGTTCAGCCATCAAGTGAAATGCTAATCCTCCTGCTCCATTGTCCTTAATCTGTGTTTAGATATCACATTTAAGACCAAGTCAGCTGGTTTCAAATAACAAAAAACTTGAGCTGCCAAATGAATAAGCCAATAGTTACCAGATATCAGATTAAAACCAACTAGATGTTGCTTTGCATGAGATACGAATTTCAGACATTCAGATTTAGAGTAGGGTAATGCCAAGGTTTTACACATAAAGTAAACTGGCATTAAGAATGACCAAATGTCAGGTTCAAATCACCCTCGAAGTTTCTCCAAGACAAGCATATCAAATAGGCAGAAACATAGTAAAGCATGAATGGCATTGCTATGGCAGGGTTCCAAGTGTTAATCTCTTGCATAAGGAACAATGCATATAGGTTATAGATAATAACGGAAGTAAACTGCCAAAATTACCAACCACGAACTCAGATTCCAACCTTACCTAGCGTCCCCGCTGTTAATGTTGGATGTTCTAATAAGTGGTTCGCATGATCAATCCCAAGGAAAAATAACATTGACAAGTCAGTCTACGATAATACAAAGACCAGACATGCACGCAGCAATAACTATATAAGCTAAAGACGAGGTATAAGAGCAAGCAGATTGGAAATGCACATAGCATGATTGTGTGAGAATAGCAGACACGAGAAAACAGCTAGCGGTGAGCTAATGACGTGGTATAAGAACAAGCAGATTGGAAATGCCCATAGCACGACTATAAAAGCAGTGCGACAATAGCATGCAGTACAAAAACAGTTGGCAGCAAATGAATGGGTACAAGGCTATAAATATGTGGATGCACACAGGTGTCAGTAGAATGAACAGGATGGTAGCGACCGGATAATGCTTTTGTACTGTACAACATTTAAACAAACTTCATGCGAAGCAACACATCAAGAAAGTTAACGGCATATGAGATCTGCAAATAACTACACAAAACATGGCTAAATAAACACCGCGATCTAACGGCCAGCGTACTAACCAAGCTGCGGCGGGGTGGACGGGGCGGCAACTTGCATTCCAGCGGCGGCGAACGCGGGAGACGATGAATCGACCCTGTTTCAGTAGAAGCGGGCGTTAGTGAAGCAGATCTGGTTGGCTGGCAAGGTATTCGGTGAAGTTGATACAGCCGCTGCGGGGTAGTCGGTGGCGAGGTCGGCGGTGAAGCAGATCCGTCGGTGGCGAGGTCGGCGGTGAAGCAGATCCGTCGGTGGCGAGGTCGGCGGTGAAGCAGATCCGTCGGTGACGAGGGCGGCGGGGGAGCGGATCAGGTGGGTGGACAGCCAACACGATCAAGGCTACGCTGTGGAGGAGTATGCCGGCGGCGAAGCAGATCTAGTACTGTAGAGAGTCAGAGCTTTGGCGTGTGAGAGTATTTTTGAGCTAATGGGGCGAATGGTTGGTGGGTGGGTGTGGGCCTGTGGGGAGGGTTCGGGATCTAGGCAAGATATTTCATTGTTACCGAATGAGCCCTCCATGGTCGGTGGGTTGTAGCTTCCGGACCAGGGTTAAAAGGGTAAAACTGGTCACGGGATTTTCGAATGGATGCGGCGGGATGATTTGGCGCGTGGCCGAAATTTTCAGTTTCAAGCTACAGTACGAGCAGAACGACAAAAATAATGTTCTTCCCCAGGGAGCTCTCATTTCTTCCTCTTCTCTTTCTCTCTCGAGTCTCTCCCACTCCCCCGGCTCCTCTCCCCCTTCTCTCCGGCGGCCTCGCCGGCCGGAGACGAGGCCGACTTCTCTCTGTATATTGTACACCCTCCGAACTAAATTAATTGATTCAACTTTCCTTAGACGTGTATGTATCTAGAGTAAAAACATGTGTGGATACATCCATATTTAGATAAGCAAAGTTGAGTCAGCTAATTTGGATCCGAGGGAGTTAGTGTTGTTGTAAGCTTAGATCCAGTGTTTCCCATGAGCAGAATGGCGCAATGGAGTCGGGGATCTCGTCATCGGCTTCAGATCTGGCCTATGGTGAATCTGGCGGATCTTGCCGGCCAAACCCCGATCTGGTGCCATCAATGTGATGGCGCTAACGGTGAGGCTTGCTTTGGTCAGTGCTTCAGATCTGGCCAATGGGGAAGTCAAGCTGCTAAAGTTCACAAGCTCGGGGCATACGACGGCGTCATCCGTCTTGCCCGTGCACATCTTGGACTTTCAGCGACCCTTCTCAAAGCCAATATGCCGTTGCTGAGGCCCTTCTTCTCCTTCGTCCTGGCGACTACCGGCGACACCGTCCCAAGTGGTGCGTCCCCGGCGACGGAGTTGCTGGAAAGGATGCGGAGCAGAGATCTGATGTGCGGTCGAGAAGGACTCGATTGATTTTCTTCTATATGTTTTGGGGTCCTTTTTGTAAAGTTGCAGGTTCTATTAGTTATTGTCTAGTACTTTTGGTCCTCTATGTAATTTTTTGGACTAGTTTCCATTGGCACTGATAAACTTGAATTTTGACAAGTTCACGAGGAAAAAAATTCCTTTGCACATATGGCCTATCATGTATAAACATTCTTGAGATTTAAACTATATGTAATGTGCCATGCATTAACCCTAAACCATATATATGTAACTAACCCTAGCTGATCAAACCCTACTTAATTAAAACAAATAACCCTAAACTATACGCATGCACTTTATGCGCAAAGGCGCGGGTGCCTCTAATAATGTGTGTGCGCTCGATCGATGATCCCTAAACCTTATACAACCCTGAAACCCTAATCCCTAATCCCTAAACCCTAAACACCCTAAACACTAAACCCTAGACCCTAAACCCTAACCCTAACCCTAAACCCTAATTAAACCCTATATATAGGCCAACGACACTTAATTGTGCATCAAGCAGGCCAGGGGTGCCTCGCGGTCCTCTAATTAAATTAAATGTGCCATGCATTAACCCTAAACCATATATATGTAACTAACCATAGCTAATCAACCCTACTTAATGAAAACACATAACCCTAAACTATACTAGCTATAACCCGATCTAATAAAAACATGCTCTATATATAGCAGCTAGCTAGCAAACCGTAGATTAACACCAATTAATATATACATGGCCTATATCGATCATGTTGTATAACATATCCCTGAGATTCATTAATTAATTATATAATTATCGTGATAAATTAATTAACTTGAATTTTGACAAGTTCTCTCGAATGAAAACACATTTGATTAAGTTGCCTCATAATATATATATATATAATTAGTGTGCATGCATGGCCTACCATGCATTCGTGCATATATTTTAATGTATATTTGAACATATTCTTGGGGATTTCAATCTCTCTCTCTCGATCATCTATATATCGTTGGTGGCCAAAAAACACACATATATATATGCATGCAATTTATGCGTAAAGGCGCGGGTGCCTCTAATAATGTGTGTGCGCACTCATCGATGATCCCTAAACCTTAAACAACCCTAAAACCCTAAATCCCTAATCCCTAAACCCTAAACACCCTAAACACTAAACCCTAAACCCTAGACCCTAAACGTACCCTAACCCTAACCCTAACCCTAACCCTAAACCCTAGCTAATCCTAAACCCCAATTAAACCCTATGTATAGGCCAACGACACTTAATTGTGCATCGATCGAGCGGGTCATGGGTGCCTCGCGATCCTCTAATAAAATTAAATGTGCCATGCATTAACCATAAACCATATATATGTAACTAACCCTAGCTAATCAACCCTACTTAATTAAAACACATAACCCTAAACTATACTAGATATAACCCGATCTAATAAAAACATGCTCTATATATAGCAGCTAGCTAGCAAACCGTAGATTAACACCAATTAAAATATACATGGCCTATATCGATCATGTTGTATAACATATCCCTGAGATTCATTAATTAATTATATAATTATCGTGATAAATTAATTAACTTGAACTTTGACAAGTTCTCTCGAATGAAAACACATTTGATTAAGTTGCCTCATAATATATATATAATTAGTGTGCATGCATGGCCTACAATGCATTCGTGCATATATTTTAATGTATATTTGAACATATTCTTGGGGATTTCAATCTCTCTCTCTCTCGATCATCTATATATCGTTGGTGGCCCAAAAAACACACATATATATGCATGCAATTTATGCGTAAAGGCGCGGGTGCCTCTAATAATGTGTGTGCGCACTCGATCGATGATCCCTAAACCTTAAACAACCCTAAAACCTTAAATCCTAATCCCTAAACCCTAAACACCCTAAACACTAAACCCTAAACCCTAGACCCTAAACGTACCCTAACCCTAACCCTAACCCTAACCCTAAAGCTAATCCTAAACCCCAATTAAACCCTCTGTATAGGCCAACGACACTTAATTGTGCATCGATCGAGCGGGTCATGGGTGCCTCGTGATCCTCTAATAAAATTAAATGTGCCGTGCATTAACCCTAAACCATATATATGTAACTAACCCTAGCTAATCAACCCTACTTAATTAAAACACATAACCCTAAACTATACTAGCTAGCTATAACCCGATCTAATAAAAACATGCTCTATATATAGCAGCTAGCTAGCAAACCGTAGATTAACACCAATTAAAATATACATGGCCTATATCGATCATGTTGCATAACATATCCCTGAGATTCATTAATTAATTATATAATTATCGTGATAAATTAATTAACTTGAACTTTGACAAGTTCTCTCGAATGAAAACACATTTGATTAAGTTGCCTCATAATATATATATAATTAGTGTGCATGCATGGCCTACAATGCATTCGTGCATATATTTTAATGTATATTTGAACATATTCTTGGGGATTTCAATCTCTCTCTCTCGATCATCTATATATCGTTGGTGGCCCAAAAAACACACATATATATGCATGCAATTTATGCGTAAAGGCGCGGGTGCCTCTAATAATGTGTGTGCGCACTCGATCGATGATCCCTAAACCTTAAACAACCCTAAAACCTTAAATCCCTAATCCCTAAACCCTAAACACCCTAAACACTAAACCCTAAACCCTAGACCCTAAACGTACCCTAACCCTAACCCTAAACCCTAGCTAATCCTAAACCCCAATTAAACCCTATGTATAGGCCAACGACACTTAATTGTGCATCGATCGAGCGGGTCATGGGTGCCTCGTGATCCTCTAATAAAATTAAATGTGCCATGCATTAACCCTAAACCATATATATGTAACTAACCCTAGCTAATCAACCCTACTTAATTAAAACACATAACCCTAAACTATACTAGCTAGCTATAACCCGATCTAATAAAAACATGCTCTATATAGCAGCTAGCTAGCAAACCGTAGATTAACACCAATTAAAATATACATGGCCTATATCGATCATGTTGTATAACATATCCCTGAGAATCATTAATTAATTATATAATTATCGTGATAAATTAATTAACTTGAACTTTGACAAGTTCTCTCGAATGAAAACACATTTGATTAAGTTGCCTCATAATATATATATAATTAGTGTGCATGCATGGCCTACAATGCATTCGTGCATATATTTTAATGCATATTTGAACATATTCTTGGGGATTTCAATCTCTCTCTCTCGATCATCTATATATCGTTGGTGGCCCAAAAAACACACATATATACGCATGCACTTGATGCGTAAAGGCGCGGGTGCCTCTAATAATGTGTGTGCGCACTCGATCGATGATCCCTAAACCTTAAACAACCCTAAAACCCTAATCCCTAATCCCCTAAACCCTAAACACCCTAAACACACTAAACCCTAGACCCTAAACACCTAAACACTAAACCCTAAACCCTAGACCCTAAACACCGTAAACCCTAAACCCTAAACCCTAAACCTAAACCCTAAACCCTAAACCTAAAACCCTAAACCCTAAACCCTAAACCCTAAACCCTATAAACACCCTAAACACTAATTAAACCCTAAACCCTAGACCCTAAACACTAAACCCTAAACCCTAGACCCTAAACACCGTAAACACTAAACCCTAAACCCTAAACACCCTAAACACTAATTAAACCCTAAACCATAGACCCTAAACACTAGACCCTAAACCCTAGACCCTAAACACCCTAAACACTAAACCCTAGACCCTCTAAACACCGTAAACACTAAACCCTAAACCCTAGACCCTAGCTAAACACCCAAAACACTAAACCCTAAACCCAGCTAGCTAACCCTAAACCCTAATTAAACCCTATATATATAGGCCAACGACACTTAATTGTGCATCAAGCAGGCCAGGGGTGCCTCGCGGTCCTCTAGTTAAATTAAATGTGACATGCATTAACCCTAAACGTACCCTAACCCTAACCCTAACCCTAACCCTAAACCCTAGCTAATCCTAAACCCCAATTAAACCCTATGTATAGGCCAACGACACTTAATTGTGCATCGATCGAGCGGGTCATGGGTGCCTCGCGATCCTCTAATAAAATTAAATGTGCCATGCATTAACCCTAAACCATATATATGTAACTAACCCTAGCTAATCAACCCTACTTAATTAAAACACATAACCCTAAACTATACTAGATATAACCCGATCTAATAAAAACATGCTCTATATATAGCAGCTAGCTAGCAAACCGTAGATTAACACCAATTAAAATATACATGGCCTATATCGATCATGTTGTATAACATATCCCTGAGAATCATTAATTAATTATATAATTATCGTGATAAATTAATTAACTTGAACTTTGACAAGTTCTCTCGAATGAAAACACATTTGATTAAGTTGCCTCATAATATATATATAATTAGTGTGCATATGCATGGCCTACAATGCATTCGTGCATATATTTTAATGTATATTTGAACATATTCTTGGGGATTTCAATCTCTCTCTCTCGATCATCTATATATCGTTGGTGGCCCAAAAACACACATATATACGCATGCACTTGATGCGTAAAGGCGCGGGTGCCTCTAATAATGTGTGTGCGCACTCGATCGATGATCCCTAAACCTTAAACAACCCTAAAACCTAATCCCTAATCCCTAAACCCTAAACACCCTAAACACACTAAACCCTAGACCCTAAACACCCTAAACACTAAACCCTAAACCCTAGACCCTAAACACCGTAAACCCTAAACCCTAAACCCTAAACCCTAAACCTTAAACCCTAAACCCTAAACCCTAAACCCTAAACCCTAAACCCTATAAACACCCTAAACACTAATTAAACCCTAAACCCTAGACCCTAAACACTAAACCCTAAACCCTAGACCCTAAACACCGTAAACACTAAACCCTAAACCCTAAACACCTAAACACTAATTAAACCCTAAACCATAGACCCTAAACACTAGACCCTAAACCCTAGACCCTAAACACCCTAAACACTAAACCCTAGACCCTCTAAACACAGTAAACACTAAACCCTAAACCCTAGACCCTAGCTAAACACCCAAAACACTAAACCCTAAACCCAGCTAGCTAACCCTAAACCCTAATTAAACCCTATATATATAGGCCAACGACACTTAATTGTGCATCAAGCAGGCCAGGGGTGCCTCGCGGTCCTCTAGTTAAATTAAATGTGACATGCATTAACCCTAAACCATATATATATAACTAACCCCTAGCTAATCAAACCCTAGTTAATTAAAACACATAACCCTAAACTATACTAGCTATAACCCGATCTAATAAAAACATGCTCTATATATAGCATGCAGCTAGCTAGCAAAAACGGTAGATTAAAACCAATTAATATATACATGGCCTATATATCGATCATATGTTGTATAACATCTCCCTGAGATTCATTAATTAATTATATAATTATCGATGATAAATTAATTAACTTGAATTTTGACAAGTTCTCTCGAATGAAAACACATTTGATTAAGTTTCCTCATAATATATATATAATTAGTGTGCATGCATGGCCTACCATGCATGCATTAATTCGTGCATATATTTTAATATATATTTGAACATATTCTTGGGGGATTTCAATCTCTCTCTCTCGATCATCTATATGTCGTTGGTGGCCAAAAAACACACACATATACGCATGCACTTTATGCGCAAAGGCGCGTGTGCCTCTAATAATGTGTGTGTGCGCACTCGATCGATGATCCCTAAACCTTAAACCCTAAATAAACCTAATCCCTAATCCCTAATCCCTAAACCCTAAACACCATAAACATTAAACCCTAAACCCTAACCTCCTAACCCTAAACCCTAAACCCTAATTAAACCCTATATATATAGGCCAATGACACTTAATTATGCATCAAGCAGGCCAGGGGTGCCTCGCGGTCCTCTAATTAAATTAAATGTGCCATGCATATATATGTGTTTAATTTGGGGATTTCAATCGCTCTCTCGTATGTAGCTCTCTCTACCTCTATCTCTCTCTCTCTCTCTCTCTCTCTCTCTCGTTGGTGGCCAACAACACACACATGCACTTTGTGCGCAAAGGCATGCGCCTCTAATAATGTGTGCGCAGTCGATCGATCTAGTTTTGATTAATCATAGCACACAAATAAAGAAGTTGTATTTGAATCCACACAACCTAATCTAAAACACATAACCCCTAACATGGCCTAATTAATTAACCCTTCTCGATCTCTACCTAATTAGTGGAAATTGCACAAAATCAAAAGGGGTCCCTCACTAATTATGCATATCTGCTAGATTGTGATAAACTTTTGCCACATATATATTTGGTGGATGGGTGCATCTTGGCATGTAAACAATTAGTGTTTGCAAATGGCGTTGTCAAAATTTATGTACAAATGATTTCTTTCCATCCAAAGTGCATAAAATGGGAGTTTTAATGAAGAAAGTACAAATAAAACAGCTCAACATGCTTCCACACCCCGATTTTCACACGAAGTAGAGCATATTTAAAGGATAATTCCAGAGTTTTACTATTTTTCAAGCAACTTTGCTAATTTTCCCCCACTCACATGACTTTATGTCGATTTAACGAAAATATGGCGAATTTAAACTACATGGGCGGGATAGTTTGAATTGTGCGCGCGGCAAAGGGAACCGCCTATTCCTCAACCTTGTGCACGGCAAATTACACACGCAACTCCATTAAACGCCACCTACCGACCTTAATTATCACCCCGGCGGCCCGGCCGCATGACCCCCCACCCACCCGTACACAACTTATCCCCGTCCGTGCGAAGAGCTTCCCCTCCCCGTCCCGTCCGTGCGAAGAAGAAGCTTCCCCTCCCCGTCGTTCTTCTCGAGACGCACCGGCGGTCAAGTTGATCCACGGTAGGGCTGCTATCTCTAGCTCAATCATGTATCGGGCAAGACAGCCTAACGATTTATATTTTCTTGATGCTGCTAAAAAAATTCGTCAGTATGCTCGAACTAATTGGCACTTTATAGTTTTCCGCTCGATTTGTCATCGATCAATTTGTTCATTTGCGTGGGCATATAGAGTCAGTTCTGCACTCGATCCGTTAATTTGCTGAAATGCCATGGCAGAGTTTTGTACACGATCTGTTTGCTAAAATGTCGATGGGCATTTTTTGTTTTGTACTCGACATGATTGCTGAAATGCATAATCATGTAGTATAGTTTTGTACTCGATGGATATACATTTCCTACTTCGCCTTAAATTAATCACCAACCACTGTATCTCATAATTAAACAGATGGACAGAACTTGGAAACTGCATGGACACTTATGTTCCCCTTCATATATAAATGGTGTTCAACCCTTTATGGGGTTTATTAGAGCTCATGATGGTCACAACCTGGACGTGTATTGCCCGCGCTGCACATGTATGAATGGTGAGAAGAGGCCTCACCCTGTAGTGGCAGATCATTTACACATTTTTGGGATGGACCGCACATATGTTAGGCGGGTTTAGCATGGTGAACCATATAATGATCCTTTAGCAGGAGAAGCAGATCTTGCTCACACTGTATGTGTGCTGGCATATGTAGTTAATTATTTATATTGATGCTGCCGCTGTTTCAATCAATAGTTTGCATTGCTGTGCAAGGTTCTGTACTCAAATTTAACTTGTTGCAGATGGATGGACGGGAAGGAGAGAAAAAGCGCTTGCTTCAGGAAACGGGTTTCAGCTCTGGGACATGTGCTGTGCCAGATGAGAAGGTAAATATGTAAAACGGCATTTGTTCAGGTTGCATCCCTTAGATGTTTGTCTAATCGGTTGATGTACTAATTGCAGAAGCATAGAGTTAAAGAGGTCTCTCAGTTTGATGGGAGATTTGAAGATGAATCTCAGTTTGATGCACCTGTGGATGGTACTGATGACGAGCCTTTCATAGACGAAGGTCCTGCACCTGAGATTATCCAGTCTACAGAAGGAGGCCGTGGACCGAGTACACAGCTTTGCGTTGAAGTGGATGCACGCCCGGAGATCATCACGGGCGTCCGGGTAGTCTCAAGACCACCCAGCCCTGATGCACCTGTGGATGGTACTGATGACGAGCCTCTCATAGACGAAGGTCCTGCACCTGAGATTATCCAGCCTACAGAAGGAGGCCGTGGACCGAGTACACAGCTTTGCGTTGAAGAGGATGCACACCCGGAGATCATCAGGGGCGTCCCGGTAGTCTCAGGACCACCCAGCCCTGATGCAAAATGTTGAGCTACTTTATGATTCGTACTCTTATGTTCTGGTGCTGTAGTATGTTATGATTTGTACGCCTTTGGCGCTAGATTAAGCATTCAGTGGATGATCGCGTTGCAAAATTCGACACCCACACAATCAGTTCATCGTACAAGTAGTAGCACAATTACTTCTACAGCGATTCCTGCCAGCGCATTAGTTGGTAGCATGAAACACTTTCAGGTACTCCCTCTGATTCATATTAATTGACTCAATTCTGTCTAGATATGGATGTATCTAGATGCATTTGTTAACTAGACTAACAAACTTGAGTCAGTTAATATGAATCCGTGTAAACCGCCCAAGTCCTCGAGCAGCTAGTTTATTGACTCTGGACTCCAAGCCTCTCGCGGCAAGCCATCGACGAAGCTTTGACCAGATCTTGGCCCGCAATTTTTTTTGTGTGGCGAATAGCAAAGCTTTGACCAGTTCCTCTCGGGATACAGCACGCCGGTGAGCTTGCACGGTTGCCATGAGCACTTTCCGGCGGAACTTCCTCTTCAGCGCCCTCAAGCCGCTGCTGCGAGACAGCACGCAGTGCCTCGAGGTGGACGGAATTCTGGATCTCAGGGCGGGTGGTCCGCATCGTCCGGGAACGATCTCCAGCGGGTTAACGAGGACATGCATGGCGGCCAGGGGATTTGTTTTTTGTTTTTTTTTGGTTTGAGCTTGGGATTTGGGGTTTTTTCGGATAGGGGAGGAGGAACTGATGGCGTGTAACTCACACGTTCGTTGGGAACCCCAAGAGGAAGGTATGATGCGCACAATAGCAAGTTTTCCCTCAGAAAGAAACCAAGGTTTAATCGAACCAGGAGGAGCCAAGAAGCACGTTGAAGGTTGATGGTCGCGAAATGTGATGCGGCGCAACACCAGGGATTCCGGCGCCAACGCGGAACCTGCACAACACAACCAAAGTACTTTGCCCCAACGAAACAGTGAGGTTGTCAATCTCACCGGCTTGCTGTAACAAAGGATTAAACGTATCGAGTGGAAGATGTTTGCAAAGAAAACAGTAAAACACAATTGCAGTAGATTGTATGCTATGTAAAGAATAGGACCGGGGTCCACAGTTCACTAGAGGTGTCTCTCCCATAAGATAAAAGCATGTTGGGTAAACAAATTACAGTCGGGCAATTGACAAATAGAGAAAGGCATAACAATGCATATACATGATATGATAAATATAGTGAGATTTAATTGGGCATTACGACAAAGTACATAGACCGCCATCCAACTGCATCTATGCCTAAAAAGTCCACCTTCAGGTTATCGTCCGAACCCCCTCCAGTATTAAGTTGCAAAGCAACAGACAATTGCATTAAGTATGGTGCGTAATGTAATCAACAACTACATCCTTAGACATAGCATCAATGTTTTATCCCTAGTGGCAACAACACATCCACAACCTTAGAACTTTCTGTCACTGTCCCAGATTCAATGGAGGCATGAACCCACTATCGAGCATAAATACTCCCTCTTGGAGTTAAGAGCAAAAACTTGGCCAGAGCCTCTACTAATAACGGAGAGCATGCAAGATCATAAACAACACATGAACAATAGATTGATAATCACCATAATCATAGTACTCTCTATCCATCGGATCCCGACAAACACAACATATAGAATTACATATAGATGATCTTGATCATGTTAGGCAGCTCACAAGATCCAACAATGAAGCACAACAAGGAGAAGACGACCATCTAACTACTGCTATGGACCCATGGTCCAGGGGTGGACTACTCACTCATCACTCCCGGAGCGACCATGGCGGTGTAGAGTCCTCCGGGAGATGAATCCCCTCTCCGGCGGGTGCCGGAGAGATCTCGAATCCCCCGAGATGGGATTCGCGGCGGCGCGTCTCGGAAGGTTTCCGTATCGTGGCTCTCGGTGCGGGGTTTCGCGACGGAAGCTTTAAGTAGGCGGAGGGTCAACGCGGGGGCACGAGGGGCCCAGGAGGTAGGTCGGCGGCGGGGGGCCTGGGCCGCGCCGGCCACCCCCGGCTGCCTCGTGGCCCCACTTCGTTATCTCTTCGGTCTTCTGGAAGCTTCGTGCAAAAATAGGACCCTGGCGAAAGTTTCGTCCAATTCCGAGAATATTTCTTTACTAGGATTTCTGAAACCAAAAACAGCAGAAAACACAACTGGCTCTTCGGCATCTTGTTAATAGGTTAGTTCCAGAAAATGCATAAATATGACATATAATGTGCATAAAACATGTAGGTATCATCAATAAAGTAGCATGGAACATAAGAAATTATCGATACGTTGGAGACGTATCAGCATCCCCAAGCTTAGTTCTGCTCGTCCCGAGCAGGTAAAACGATAACAAAGATAATTTCTGAAGTGACATGCCATCATAATCTTGATCATACTATTTGTAAACATATGTAATGAATGCAGCGATCAAAGCAAAGGTAATGACATGAGTAAACAAGTGAATCATATGACAAAGACTTTTCATGAATAGTACTTCAAGACAAGCATCAATAAGTCTTGCATAAGAGTTAACTCATAAAGCAATAAATCAAAGTAAAGGTGTTGAAGCAACACATAGGAAGATTAAGTTTCAGCGGTTGCTTTCAACTTATAACATGTATATCTCATGGATATTGTCAACATAAAGTAATATAACAAGTGCAATATGCAAGTATGTAGGAATCAATGCACAGTTCACACAAGTGTTTGCTTCTTAAGGTGGAAGGAGATAGGTAAACTGACTCAACAATAAAAGTAAAAGAATGGTCCTTCAATGAGGAAAGCATCGATTGCTGTATTTGTGCTAGAGCTTTTATTTTGAAAACATGAAACAATTTTGTCAACGGTAGTAATAAAGCATATGAGTTATGAAAATTATATCTTACAAGTTGCAAGCCTCATGCATAGTATACTAATAGTGCCCGCACCTCGTCCTACTTAGCTTGGACTACCGGATCTTTGCATGCCATGTTTCAACCAAGTGTCACAAAGGGGTACCTCCATGCCGCCTGTACAAAGGTCTAAGGAGAATGCTCGCAGCGGATTTCTCGCTTTTGATTATTCTCAACTTAGACATCCATACCGGGACAACATGGACAACAGATAATGGACTCCTCTTAAATGCATAAGCATGTAGCAAAGTTATTATTCTCATATGAGATTGAGGATATATGTCCAAAACTGAAACTTCCACCATGATTCATGGCTTTAGTTAGCGGCCCAATGTTCTTCTCTGTTGGGGGGATGACCCCCGGTATGCCAAAGGTATGCCATACCGGATGGTCTCACCCTTCAAGATACCGGTTTAATGTTCATGCCGGTATAAGAGAATAGAGTTTGGCTAAGTGAAGCTAGGCCGGTATCCCCAAGAGGGGTATACCGGAACCAGGAAGGAAAGATACCGGAGCACCGGAAGGGAGAACATGCCGGCTGACTGGTCAAAGATTCCGTCAGGAGCTAAAGGACAAAGATGAGCTAAGCAAAGTGGCTTTAAACAAAGACTAGAAGACAAGGAGGAGGATGACGGTCAAAGAAGCCGGAGGGCGTCATCCTTCATGTTTAAAGAAGACCCCGGCGTCATCTGTGATTAAAGTAGCTTTATAAAGTATCTTTGTAAAGTAGTTTGTCTAGTCAAAGATCCCATTAGGGTTTCTTGTTCTGTAAGCCACCCTCTCCCCTATATAAGGAGAGGGGGCAGCTTCTTTTACATGCGCGATCCACTGAAGAGACCTGTAACCTGTCTTGAGATCAATGAACATGGTGATCTAGAGCGAGTTCGTCCTTGTGTCTTTCTTCTTCTACCTCTGGCCTTGGCCAAGTTCTTGAGGAAAGCATCCGGAAGTTCGTCCATCTAGTCACAAACCCTCCCCCGAATCCTCTAGCGTCCATTCGGCCCCAAGATAAGCCATCCCATGGCATCTGCTCGTTCACCACGACGACAGTTGGCGCCCACCGTGGGGCATGAAGTGGCGCTTGCTGGAGTTCATATTCGGGCGGGCATCCTCGACATCAACGGCGAGCGCACGGTGTCCGCGCTCGTGGAACGCATCTACAACATGGACTTCATCAACGATAATGCTGGCTGCTTCGCCAACGGCGGCAAGTTCCCGCAGAACGGCCGCACCATCGAGTTCGGCAGCATCCGCGTCTACCTCGGCACCGTCCCTGTGCGCCAGCGCCTCTCGCCGGTGCTGGTGGCGCCGGATCCGCCAAGATGGCTGTGTGCTGGCCGCGCCGCCGGCAGCGTGGAGGTCATGATGGCTGGTGCGGTCAACACCGGCAAGGGAGCTGTGGAAGAAGGAGCTGAACGTGCGGCATCGACTCGCCCGGCAAAACCACCGCTGGAGCGTGACGCCGGCGTCGCGGGAGCATCGTCAGCACCACCGGCAACACCTCTTCAAGCGGCGATGAACACGCTGGCCACGCCCATCGCGCAGAACATCGACCCGGCAAAGGCTCAGGAGGAGCTGGAGGCCACGCAAGGCCCTGCTTACCGGCGGTGCCGACATCATCCGGGCGCAGCGCGAGCTGAACCTGACCCTACGTGAGTACAATGCTGCCCATGGCTTTGCTTCAGTTAGTGCTCATGCTGCTAGGATGCCGGAAAACCGGCTTAAAGCTCGCAATCTAGATCAGGATTTGCGTAAAGAAGTTCTTGCCGGCAAGAGTGCATCTGTATCTGTGAGCATCATAGAAAAGCCTAAGTACAGTAGTCCGGATAAAACTATAAAAGCCGCTAAAGCATTATGTGAATCTCTTTCCGGTGACGAGTTGGCAAAGCAGCAAGAACGTGTACAAGAGCTGTTGAAAGTGATTGAGCAGCAAAATGCTGAGCAACTCTAAGCTGAACGAGGCAGTGGCCTCAAAATCCGCGCGTTCAACAAAGAATGCCGGAAGCAAGTCCCAGGGGCAGGCATCGTCCCCACATCCGGACAAAAGAAAAGAAAAGAATGCACGGCAGATGACTGTGTATGACCCAGTTCTTGCCGGAAAACAAGCCGGGCAATATGATGCCGGTAGAAAAAGCCAAGGGGCAGATCGGGGCTATGCCAAGGGAGGCTATGCCGGAAACAATCATGCCGGTAGATATGAAACCGGGCAAAATTATCAAGCCGCAAGAGTGGCGTGCGTGGATGAAGAGATGCCACCACCAGGGTACCGGCAGGCAAGGGCCGCGGAACTGGAAGAATACGATGAATCAGATTCCGAGCGGAAACAAGAGTCCGCCGGAACCCTTTGGGAGAACGCCTAGGGGAAAGATGTCTGCCAGACCGGGATGCG
This sequence comes from Lolium multiflorum, assembly GCA_030979885.1. Taxonomy (NCBI): domain Eukaryota; kingdom Viridiplantae; phylum Streptophyta; class Magnoliopsida; order Poales; family Poaceae; genus Lolium; species Lolium multiflorum. Next base: position 145,684,885 of record CM061748.1, read on the forward strand.
AGGCACAGGCTGGACAGAGTACGACTATCTGCAATAGTTGAATGTGAAGGACCTCCTGGTCCAAGGTGTTTTGGCCCTCGGATCATGAGAGAAGAACCACCGGTGCGCAATTTCCAGTTGCCCCGAGACACAAGAACGTACGATGGTACGACCAAGCCGGAAGACTGGCTGACAGATTATGTCACAGCTGTTTATGTGGCTGGTGGTGGAGTAAACCGGCGTTGGGCGGTAAGAATCATACCGTCTTACCTTGTGGGTCCTGCAAGGATCTGGCTAAACAACTTGCCGGCAGGAAGTATTAACGGATGGTTGGACTTTGAGGAAGCATTTGTGAACAATTTCAGCAGCACCTACAAGAGGCCAAACCGGCCCCAACAGCTTGCGCTGTGCCAACAGCGTGCAGGAGAACCAGACCGGGATTATCTCACCCGGTGGAACTCAATGAGAAACACATGTGAAGGAGTGATTGAGGCACAAGCCATTGCTTGGTTCAGTCAAGGATGCCGGAGAGGATCACCTTTGTGGCAAAGGCTGCAGAGAAGCATGCCCACAACTCTAGCAGAGATGATACGTGTGGCAGACAGCTATGCATTGGGAGACCCGATGCAGCCGGCAGTGCAAGCTGCCGGAGCAGTCGAATCCGCACAGCAGCATCCGGGATAACCGGAACAAAAGGAGGGAAGATTTCCCGGATCGAAGATACGCATCGCAGCAAGTTGCTGCCGTGCAAGAAAATTCTGACGCCAGCGGCAGTCAGAGACAAAAAACCGGATCGCAGCCGTGGGCGGGTCCTAAGAAGCAGTGGGTAGAAAAGAAACCCTGGGGCCAGAAAAAGAACTGGCAGGAACCCGTGAAATACACCATGGAAGCCGCCATGGACCAACCTTGCCGGTGGCACACACCGAATCCGGATCACCCGTCGAATCACTTGACGAAGGATTGTTCTTGGACCAAGTTCTTGATGCAAAGAGGAGCGGTAAAAGATGCGCAGGCGCCAGGGGGCCCCATGCAGCAACAGCAACAATTACCACCTCCACCACCGCTTACCGGAGCAAACGCCTTACCGGTACAGCCAAACAGGCAGCAGTACCAGCAGGTTAACCGGGTGGAGCAAAACAATGACCAGCCACCTCCACCGGCACCTTTAGGCCGGAATGTTTATGAAGACCCACACTTGTGCATGGTTGTCTTTGTCACAGAGCCAATGGACAGGCAAAGCGTGCATCGCCGTTCCATGGAAGTGAACGCCGTGATGCCGGCAGTTCCAAAATACATGCTGTGGTCAGATCAGGAAATCACCTGGTCGTTCAAGGATCACCCCAAAGTCATGCCGAATCCGGGTGGATACGCTCTCGTTGTGGACCCAATCATGAAGGGGCCGGAAACTCGAGTAAAATTCAGCAAGGTGCTGATAGACAATGGTAGCAGCATAAACATCATGTACAAGCACACCATGCGTACGCTCGGCATAACAGAAAACATGTTGCAGCCAACTCACACAACTTTCCATGGGATTGTTCCCGGTTTGTCTTGTGCCCCGATAGGAAAGATTCGGGTGGATGTGTCGTTTGGAGGACGCGACAATTGTCGTGTGGAAAACCTTGAGTTTGAGGTGGTGGACTTAGATAGTCCCTACCATGCCTTGTTGGGGAGACCGGCCTTGGCAGCGTTCATGGCATCGACCCACACGGCTTATCTCAAGATGAAGATGCCGGCACCTCGTGGACCACTAACTGTGGTGGGAAACTACAAAGTCTCAATGGAAACAGCATCTGCCGGATCAAACCTAGCGGAATCGCTGGTGATCGCGGAGGAGAAAAAGAGAATGCAAACTGCTGTTGCGCTGGCTCAGTCCTCAAAGTTGAGCTTAGCGGCAATGAGTGGAAGCTTGGACTCACCGGCATTCAAGCCGACAAATGAGACAAAGAATATTGTGCTGGATCCGGCTTACCCAGAGCGCACCGTCCGTATCGGTGCCGGCCTCAGCCAAGCATAGGAAAGCGCGCTCGTCAGCTTCCTCCGTGAGAATCGGAACATCTTTGCCTGGTCTACTGATGATTTGGTGGGGTTCCGAGGGAGCTGGCTGAGCACTCTCTAAACGTCCGGAAGGATGCTAAGCCGGTGCGGCAACCTTTGCGCCGGTTCGCTGAAGATAGGAGGAAAATCATTGGAGAAGAAGTAACAAAGCTGCTGGTAGCCGGTTTCATCGTGGAGGTCACGCACACAGAGTGGCTGGCCAATCCGGTGTTGGTTGAGAAGAAAAAAGATGAGAACCTGGAGGCACAACTTGCCAAGGTGTGGCGCATGTGCATCGACTACACCAACCTCAACAAAGCTTGCCCAAGAGATCCTTTCCCTTTGCCCCGAATCGATCAAGTGATTGATTCTACTGCTGGGTGTGAGTTGTTGTCGTTTGGATGCCTATTCCGGCTTCCACCAAATCCCTCTGAAAAAAGAAGATCAAATAAAAACTGCGTTCATTACCCCGCACGGGGCTTATTGCTATGTTACTATGCCTTTTGGTTTGCGCAACGCTGGTGCAACGTACCAGCGCTGTATGCAAAAATGCTTGTTTGATCAAATCGGAAAGAATGTGCAAGTCTATGTGGATGATATCGTGATAAAAACTAAAGTAAAAGATACCTTAATCGATGACATCCGGCAAACATTTGATAACCTAAGGCGGTTCCGGATGAAACTCAATCCGGCAAAGTGCACCTTTGGTGTCCCTGCCGGCAAGCTGCTTGGTTTCCTTGTGTCAAGCCGGGGCATTGAGGTCAATCCGGTAAAAATCCGGGCGATAGAAAGAATGACCATCCCACGAGAACTTAAAGATGTGCAAAAGTTTACCGGAAGCTTGGCATCGCTGAGCCGGTTCATAAGCAGGCTGGGAGAAAAGGCCTTGCCGCTATATGCTTTGATGAAAAATCGGATACTTTCGTCTGGACCACGCAGGCAGACGCGGCGTTTAAAGAGTTGAAAAACATGCTCGTAACGGCCCCAATTTTGGCCTCACCCTTGGAAAGAGAACCTATGTTGCTTTATATAGCGGCAACAAACCGGGTGGTCAGTGTTGTAGTTGTGGTGGAAAGAGAAGAGGAAGGAAAAACCGTCCAGAGGCCGGTATATTACCTGAGCGAGGTGCTCTCCTCGTCAAAGCAAAACTATCCACACTTTCAAAAAATGACTTATGGTGTGTTCATGGCCGCCACGAAACTCAAGCATTACTTTGAGGAACACCCCATGAAGGTGGTGAGTGAGGCACCCATCTCCGATATCATGGGCAACAAGGATGCCAGCGGCCGGATTGCAAAATGGGCAATTCAGCTATCACCATACGTGCCGGTATACGAAAGAAGAGATGCCATAAAGTCGCAAGCTTTAGCTGATTTCTTGGTCGATTGGGCGGAGGTACAGTACAAGCCGCCAGAACACAAGATAGAGTACTGGAAGATGCATTTTGACGGATCCAAGCTCAAGGAGGGCCTAGGTGCCGGTGTGGTACTCACCTCACCAAAGGGAGATCACCTCCGGTATGTTTTACAAGTGCACTTCAGGGCATCAAACAATGTCGCTGAATACGAGGCTCTGATACATGGGCTCAAGGTTGCAAAAGAAATAGGGGCACTCAGGATCATTTGCTATGGTGATTCAGATCTCGTGGTGCAACAGTGTTCCGGAGATTGGGACGCAAAAGATGCCAACATGGCCTCATACCGGTTCCATGTGCAAAAGATTGCCGGCTTCTTCGAAGGATGTGAGTTCCACCATGTGCCACGTGCAGAAAACGAGGCCGCGGATACTTTATCCAAGCTAGGCTCATCCAGGCAAGAAATTCCTCCCGGGATAGCTCTGGCGCACTTGCGAGTTCCATCAATCAAGCCAAGTCCGGAGTCGGAATCAATTTTTGTACCGGAATCACATGTGGTGCCAATGGAGGTTGACGAAGGAAACCGGGGACTGCTCCGGCAAACTCGGGGACTGTACCGGTAAACTCGGGGACTGCGATGCCCATGCCGGAAGAGGCAATGCTTGTGGACAGCATGGACATAGACATGCCGGTGTTTGTGGTTAGAGAGGCACCATCTTGGGTCGAACCTATTAAGGAATTCCTGATCAACGGCACCTTGCCGGTTGACGAAAATGAATCAAGAAGGATACAGAGAAGGTCCAAAGCTTACACCATCATCAATGGCGAGGTGTACAAGAGAAGTGTTACCGGTGTCCTCCAAAGGTGTGTGGAGCCGGAAGAAGGAAGAGAAATGCTTGAGGAAATTCATCGAGGAGAATGCGGGCACCATGCTTCTTCAAGAGCGTTGGTAGCAAAGGTGTTCCGGCATGGGTTCTACTGGCCCACAGCCTTGGACAATGCTGAGGATTTGGTAAGGAAATGCAATGGCTGCCAGAGGTATGCTAAGCAAAACCATACCCCAGCATCCGGCTTAAAAACCATACCGCTAACTTGGCCTTTTGCCGTTTGGTGCCTGGACATGGTTGGACCGTTCAAAACCGCAAGGGGAAACATGACCCACATTTTGGTAATGGTGGATAAGTTCACCAAGTGGCTGGAAGTGAAGCCTATCGCAAAATGTGATGGCCACACAGAAATTCCTGAAAGATGTAATCCTGCGGTATGGATACCCGCACAGTATCATAACTGACAATGGCACAAACTTTGCCCAAGGAGAGTTCAAGCGGTTCTGTGAAAGTAAAAACATCCGGCTGGATTTATGCTCAGTAGCGCACCCACAAGGCAATGGTCAAGTTGAGAGAACAATGCTTTGGTACTTTCCGGTATCAAGCCAAGACTCATTGATGCAATGGAAAAATCGCCGGGATGTTGGATCGATGAGCTACCGTCAGTGCTGTGGAGTCTAAGAACAACTCCGAACCGGTCTACCGGATACACACCATTCTTCATGGTTTATGGAGCGGAAGCGGTCATACCAACCGACATTCTCCATGACTCACCAAGGGTGCAGCTCTATACCGAAGAAGAGGTAAAAGAGGCCAGAGAAAATGATGTGGACTTGCTAGAAGAAGCAAGAGAGCTAGCTTTGGCAAGAACAGCCATTTACCAGCAAAACCTCAGACGCTATCATAGCCGGAAGGTAAACCCGAGGGTATTCCGAGAAGGAGACCTGGTTTTACGCCTGGTGCAGCGCACTGAGGCAGACACAAGTTGTCCCCTCCATGGGAAGGACCTTTCATTGTGAGCAAGGCTCTCCACAATGATGCATATTACCTAATCGATGCACAGGAATGGAAGAAGGGAAAGGCGGACAGATCTGGAGACGAGACCAAACGCCCATGGAACGTAGCCTTGTTGCGTCCTTTCTACTCTTGAAGTTGTGGTGTAAGAAGTTCCTTTTTGTACCTTACTTGTTATGAATAAAAGATGTCGGAACCTCGAATGAATCTCGGGGACTTGTCTTGTTTAAATTGCATGGAACATGTCTATTTTTTTCGTTACCGGTTGCTTATTGAACGTTTTTTCTTTCCGGATTAGTAGTGTGCTAAACCCTACCGGAGTCTTCGACTCTGCTGCTGTCCATAACTTGGCTTCATGGCAAGCAAGATAAACCGGTAGGGGATAAGCACACGAACTGTGGAGAGGAAAACCGGAAAAGAACAATCCGGAAAAATTTAACTAACCCCGGTCATACCGGTTTTTTGCAAAATTTCGAATTATTTCTAAGTTCAAGAAAATGCTTGTTTGGTGAAAGAACCTTGTGCTCATATGCCAAAGAACGCCCAGAGAAGGCAGGCAGAGTCAAGGCAAAAGAACCAAGTGTGCATCGAATTGGATGCAGAAACAATTTGGAAATCTTTGCAAGTGCAGGATAAAAGCAGAACCAAAAGCAGAAACACTAAGGCAAACTTAAGATAATTAGATACCGGTATAACTTACCGGCACAAAAGTTGTACGTCAAACACAAGCAGACTTAAGGTTTTACATCATAAGCCCCGGCATACCGGGGCAGAATTTAACAAAAGATTGTTTTAAGCCACACAGGGCCAAGGGCATGACAGGTAAATCTTAAAGTCGAGAATCAGGCGGCAGGAGCTTCGGGGGAGCGTCGCCAGCACCAGCATCATCCAGAGGCTCCTCCTCGGCTTCATCTTCCTCCTCGTCAAGATAATCTTGGACGCCATGGGGAGGAGGGATGAAGGTGCGCATTTCGGCGTACTCCGCGATCCGGTACGCGCGATCCTGCCGTTTGGCGGCAAGGATCGGGTCCAGATCGGTTTCCGCGCCTTCGCGCACTCCGGTGAGGGCATCCAGGTCGAGCTCCGGGTACCAGGAGCAGGCGACGCGAAGGACAGAGTCTGCTCCAGCGCGGGCAGCAGAGCACTGCCATTCGCGGATCCTCCTGCCGGCGCCCTTGAGGCGATCGCTGATCAAGGAGAAAGTGTCCGGCACCACCTCGCCAGGCCAGAGAGTCCTGTAGAGCTGGGAAGCTACATCAGGGATATCAGATAAGTTGCGGTCAATGGCGCGCATATGAGACACCCGCGCGTTAAGCGCGACCAGATGGTCGTTGGGCGTCCATGGCACGGCGAGACTCGCTTGGCTCTGGCTGGGGCGGCGCGCGTTGACCTTCTTGACAGCATAAGTCTGGGAGTCCGGGAAGAGGCCTGTGCAAAGAAGAAAAAGGGCTAAGGAAAAGAATCCGGAAAGAAAAGAATCCGGAAGAAAAGAGACCGGAAGAAAAGATAGCGAAAAGAAAATGAGGCCGGAGGAAAAATGGCTTGTATGCATTAATCAGAGAACTCACGATGGGCAAGGTTGTCGGTTTGGAGGATCAGCTGATTGCATTCCTTGCGCTCCTCCTCCAACCGCGCGACCTTCTCCTCGGCAGCCTTCCGGGCCTTGGCCAGCTCCTCCAGCTCAGCTTGCAGCACCACGGTGGCGTTGCTAGCGTTCTCCAGAGCCTCGTTCATCTTGGCCGCTGCGTCAGCTTCAGCGGCTTCGAGGATCTTGGCATGCTCAAGACCCAGCTGGATAAGCTGGGACTTAAGCTCCTGGAAGCTGGTCTTCTGGCGCTCAGCTCTTCCTGATGCTGCTTGATCAGCTGCTCCTTCTCCCCTGCAACCCGGAAAAGAAGGTGTAAGCAAGGTGGCGTTGGTAAGGTTGAAAGTAAAAGCAAGATAGCAAAAGGAAAAACAAAGTCGTACGTTGGGCATTGGCGAGCTGCTCCTTGAGGGCATCAATGGAAGCTTCCGGGAGCACTGTCAAGAAGAAATTACAAGTGTTAGAAAGAAAAAAGGTTCCGGTAAGAAAGATGCCGGCAGAGCAAAAGTATACCTTGGCACTTGTCATGTGCCTCCACAAGCTCCCGATGCTCCCACAAGAGCTCCTCAAAGAGGGTCTTCCGAGCGTCAGCCGTGAGCTGTTCAAAGCAAAAAGATCAGAAAAGTTTCGCGCTAAGAACAGTTCTTAACCCGAAACTCGGGGACTGGCAGTGCCGGTTTCGCGTGTTCTAAGGTAAAGTTTCGCGCCAAGAACAGAGTTCTTAACCCGAAGCTCGGGGACTGGCAATGCCGGTTTGCGCTAAGTTCTTCAAGTTTAAGTTTTGTCCTAAAAGCTACGCTTTCACCACAAAACTCGGGGACTGGCAGTGCCGGTTTCGCGTGTTCTAAGGTAAAGTTTCGCGCTAAGAACAGAGTTCTTAACCCGAAGCTCGGGGACTGGCAATGCCGGTTTGCGCTAAGTTCTTCAAGTTTAAGTTTTGTCCTAAAAGCTACGCTTTCACCACAAAACTCGGGGACTGGGAAGATAGACAAGAGAGAAACCGGCATGAAAGTAAAAGATAAAGGACTCCGGAAGAAAGGAAACCGGCAATCAAGAAAAGTTGGTAAAACGTACCATCAGATTGTTCGTGGCATCATACCACGAACTGTCCAGCTCCTTCACGGCGCAGCGGAGCCGTGTAAAGTGCTCCTCGGAAGAGCGGTTCCCAATGGGATCAGGTGCCGGCTGCTGTCCTTGCCCAGGCCGCGGGTCGCCGGAGTGATATCCGCGGCGTTCCACTTCTGGGCGTAGGGCATGAGATGCCCTAGATCCTGGCCGCGGCGCTTGAAATCAGTAATACGGCCCAGAAGACCGGTGGCCTTGCTGACAGTATCCTTGGCGGCCTTGGAAACATGCAGCACCAAGGGCTGCTGGTCAGCAGAAGGGGCGCTGGGGGCCGTCGCCTTGCCCTTGATGAGCCTGGAGGTCCTGGGCGGTGGCGCGGCAAAAGAGCCCCGGAGGCTGGGCGCCAGGAGCACTTGGCGGCGGCATAAGGATTGTTCGCGAGAAGGGGGAGCGGTAGACGCACCACCGGGTTGGAGCTTCCCGGCGCGGAGGATTCCGGCGCGGGAGTTCTTTTTCTCAAGGGCGGGAGGAGCTGGAGGCTCCGCCTGCCCGGCAGCTTCTTCTTCTCCCGGCACCGATGTTGCTGGTGCCGGTGTCTTGGTTCTCGAGGAAGAAGGAAGGATCCTCCTCCGTGCGGTGATCAGAAGATGTAGGGGCCGCACGCCCCGAACTTGTTGTGCCCCCCGAGAGGGAGGCAGATGATGCCGGCACCAGGTGGTGCCGGGCTTGAGTGAGGAGGGGTTGAGGTCCTTGCGGAACCTTCAGAGCCCGAGGGTCTTGAGCCGAGCTTGAGCGCAGGGGAAAGAGAAAAAAGAGAGATGGTTGGAAGAAAGCAACCGGAAAAAGAACTTAGCGAAAAAAGAGATGAGTCAGGGAATGAAAAATTTACCCGGAAGCGGTTGGCATCTGCTTGCGCGCGTAGCGGCGCACGCCAACTTTCTTCTCCCCCAGCTCTTCAGTCCGGAAGCGCTTGGAGGGAGGGGCCTGGCTGGAGCCATCGTCAGATGGCGACCGCTTGTTCTTCTGGCCCTGGGCCATGAGCTTGTCCACGAACTCCGTGCCGGCCTCGGCGCGCAGGGGCGGCACGTGCTCATGGATCTATGGTTTGAACGAGGCTAAGAAGCAGCTCGAAGGAAAACGATAAAGGAAAAGAAACCAGAAAAGAAAATACCTCAAGCATTTCCAGGTCGTCAGCGGACCCGGTTGGCTTTGGCGGAGATCGGCCCAGGCGAGATGCCGGGGTCTTGCCCATCTTCAGATCCTTCAAAAAATGAGGGGATCGGGTCGAAGGAGTCGAGGGCGCGCTTCCGGCAAGCTCCTCGCCGCTCGGCTTCAATGAGGGAAGCGGTCCTTGGCCTGAAACATGAAAAAGAAAATAAGCAAAAGCAAAAGGTTACCGGCAAGGAACAACCTCAATCGCATGGTCCCTTACTTCTTGGGTCGGAGGGTTAGTAGTGCTGAAGGGAAGGAGGCCCCATTTCCAGTTAAAACGCATAGCAGTTTGGCAAATCTGCTTAGCCTTGAGAACAACGTCCTTCTTGCTAAGGGGCAGGCCTGTGATCTTGGTAGGATCGCCAGGGCCGTACATCTCGCTCATCCTATGGGCGCGGCGCTTCAGAGGAAGTACCCGGCGCGATATGAAGGTGCGGATGATATCATCGGAGCAGATGCCGGTGTCCTTCATCTTCTGCTTCATGAAGCGTATAATCCGGTTGGTCTCGTTGTGAGACTCCTTCGGATTGTAGCTCCGTTGTTTCGCGGGCGGCGCCGGATCAAAAGGAGGCAGGCAATGAGATCTGCGGGGCCGTTGTTCTTCACATAGAAAAACGTCCCTTGCCATAACCGGCAAGACTCCAGGCCGGAAAACTCGAAGAAGGGGCTCCCTTGACGTTTGCCGATGATGCAAGACCCGCATTGAACGGGGGGCTTGGGTGCAGGAATATTTTTGCCCTGAACGGAATTAATCCGAAGAGCGAAGAAGCGAGCAAACGTCTCGAGAGTGGGACGTATGCCGATGTAGGCCTCCATGAAAGTGGTGAAGCAGGAGAGGTAAAAGACGGAGTTTCCGGGAAGATGATGAGGTTGGAGTTTGTAGAAATCCAGGAGATCAAGGAAAAAAGAGGAAGGAGGAAGGCCAAAGCCACGCTCAAAGTGAGCAAGAAAGACAACACGTTCGTCGGGCTCGGGGTCCGGAATTATTTCGTCACCAGGAATCCGGCAAGTGACTCCTTCCGGAATCCTACGGGACCGGTATAACCAATCTATCTCGTACTTAGTAACATTGGAGCCCATCCAGGCTCCGCGTGTAACTGGGGAAGGCTCCTCGTCAGAAGATTGGCTAGAGCTACTTGAAGCTTCGCCTGAGCTGCTCGTCCCAAGGTGGCTACCGGCATCCTGGGAGCTACCGGCGTCTTGGGAGCCACCGGCATCTCGGGAGCTACCGGCATCTTGAGGGCTACCGGCCTCTTGATGGCTTCCGGAACCTTGCTGACTACCGGAGTCCTGCTGGTTGCCGGAATCGGTCCTAATCGAGTTTGAGGGCGCAGATTCATCGGAAGTTTGTTTGCTATGACTAGCAGAAGAAGAAGAGGAAGATGCGGAGGAAGATTCCTCGTCAGACATTGGTTGGGAGGCAAAGGAAACAGAAATCCCACACTCGACCCCCGCGCGAAGATCTACGAGTAAGAGAAAAACCAAAGAAAAAGGAAGAAATAAGAACACCGTAGACCCCAGATCTGGAAAGCAAGCAAATGGCAAACAAATCAAGATTCGAACTGACCTGGAGTGTCGCAGTTGATGAGGAAGACCTTCTCCGGCGAAAGAACAGGCCCGCGGTCGCCGGTGAGCTCTGCCGACGGCGAGGCGGTGAGGGTCAAGAAGAAGCACGAATGCAGCGCGCGAGAAGAGGCACAGAAGCTCTCCACACGACGAAGTCCGGCGGAGGCGCGGCGTAAGTTCACCGGGCGGCGAAACTCAGGCAAGCGCGGCGGACGAAGTGCGGTGAAGGAGCGCAGGAGCGAAGAACTCTATGCGCGAAGGAAGGAGAATGCGAAGAAGAGGAAGAAGAAAGGGCAGTTGAGCTTATAAAAGGAGAAGGTGGGCCGAAAACCGCTGGGCCTGCGCCGTTTGCCTCGCGGCCGCGACGGTTCGCGTCGCTGATCGCCACGTGTCACAGAGATACACGCGGAAAAGAGAAAGCAACACGGAGGCACACACGGGATCCGAAGCGGTGAGTGGGATCCGGAGCGGTGCTTAATGAGCGCGCAAGTGTCAATACGAAGTGACAACTGACACTGGCGCGACAGTCACAGTGCGCATGTCTCTGACAGGCACAGAACCCCAAATATTCTCGACCTCGTCGAGGAGAGACTTAAAGACTAAGATACCGGAGAGTAAGATGCCGGAGAATGTCTTGCGAACAGAGAATATGTGAGTTCGAGCAAAGATGCCGGATTTGAGCCAAGGGCTGAGAAAGTTAAACCGGTATCAAAGATACGAGAACCTGGCATGGTCTGTTGGATAAGATCCGCCAGACTATACCAGCTTCGGGACTAATGTTGGGGGATGACCCCGGTATGCCAAAGGTATGCCATACCGGATGGTCTCACCCTTCAAGATACCGGTTTAATGTTCATGCCGGTATAAGAGAATAGAGTTTGGCTAAGTGAAGCTAGGCCGGTATCCTCAAGAGGGGTATACCGGAACCAGGAAGGAAAGATACCGGAGCACCGGAAGGGAGAACATGCCGGCTGACTGGTCAAAGATTCCGTCAGGAGCTAAAGGACAAAGATGAGCTAAGCAAAGTGGCTTTAAACGAAGACTAGAAGACAAGGAGGAGGATGACGGTCAAAGAAGCCGGAGGGCGTCATCCTTCATGTTTAAAGAAGACCCCGGCGTCATCTGTGATTAAAGTAGCTTTATAAAGTATCTTTGTAAAGTAGTTTATCTAGTCAAAGATCCCATTAGGGTTTCTTGTTGTAAGCCACCCTCTCCCCTATATAAGGAGAGGGGGCAGCTTCTTTTACATGCGCGATCCACTGAAGAGAGAACAACCTGTAACCTGCCGTGAGATCAATGAACATGGTGATCTAGAGCGAGTTCGTCCTTGTGTCTTTCTTCTTCTACCTCTGGCCTTGGCCAAGTTCTTGAGGAAAGCATCCGGAAGTTCGTCCATCTAGTCACAAACCCTCCCCCGAATCCTCTAGCGTCCATTCGGCCCCAAGATAAGCCATCCCATGGCATCTGCTCGTTCACCACGACGACATTTGCGCTCCAACCATGCTCCAACCACTAAAATGATAGACCTTCAGACAAGACGGACATGCATAGCAACTCACATGATATTCAACAATAGTTGATGGCGTTCCCCAGAAGCATGGTTATCGCACAACAGGCAACTTAATAAAATATAAGGTGCATAAGTACATATTCAATACTACGATAGTTTTTAAGGCTATTTTGTCCCATGAGCTATATATTGCAAAGGTGGATGATGGAATTTTAAAGGTAGCACTCAAGCAATTTACTTTGGAATGGCGGAGAAATACCATGTAGTAGGTAGGTATAGTGGACACAAATGGCATAGTAGTTGGCTCAAGGATTTTGGATGCATGAGAAGTATTCCCTCTCGATACAAGGTTTAGGCTAGCAAGGTTATTTGAAGCAAACTCAAGGATGAACAAGCAGCAAAACTCACATAAAAGACATATTGTAAACATTATAAGACTCTACACTGTCTCCTTGTTGTTCAAAACTCAATACTAGATATTATCTAGACCTTAGGGAGACCAAATATGCAAATCAAATTTTAGCAAGCTCTATGTATTTCTTCATTAATGGGTGCAAAGCATATGATGCAAGAGCTTAAACATGAGCACAACAATTGCCAAGTATCACATTATCCAAGACATTTTAGAATTACTACATGTAGCATTTTCCAATTCCAACCATATAACAATTTAACGAAGAAGAAACTTCGCCTTGAACATTATGAGTAAAGCCTAAGGACACATGTGTCCATATGCAACAGCGGGAGCGTGTCTCTCTCCCACAAAGTGAATGCTAGGATCCATCTTATTCAAACAAAAACAAAAACGAAAACAAACCGACGCTCCAAGTAAAGAACACAAGATGTGATTGAATAAAAATATAGTTTCAGGGGAGGAACCTGATGATGTTGTCGATGAAGAAGGGGATGCCTTGGGCATCCCCAAGCTTAGACGCTTGAGTCTTCTTAAAATATGCAGGGGTGAACCACGGGGCATCCCCAAGCTTAGAGCTTTCACTCCTCTTGATCATAGTATATCATACTCTCTCTTGACCCTTGAAAACTTCCTTCACACCAAACTTCAAGCAAACTCATTAGAGGGTTAGTGCACAATTAATAATTCACACATTCAGAGGTGACACAATCATTATTTTCACTTCTGGACATTGCATAATGCTCCTGGACATTAGTGGATCAAAGAAATAAATCCAACATAGCAAAAGAGGCAATGCGAAATAAAAGGCAGAATCTGTCAAAAACAGAACAGTCCGTAAAGACGAATTTAGAAATGGCACCAGACTTGCTCAAATGGAAAAACTCAAAACTAATGAAAGTTGCGTACATATCTGAGGATCACGCTCGTAAATTGGCAGATTTTTCGAATTTTCTACAGAGAATTGTGCCCAGATTCGTGACAGACAGCAATGCTGTTTCTGCGCAGCGATCCCAAATATAACATCAACTTTGACATAGAAACTTTACTTGGCACAAAAACATGATAAGGAGAGGTTGCTACAGTAGTAAACAACTTCCAAGACTCAACAAAACAAAAAATTGCTGTAGGTAAAAACATGGGTTGTCTCCCATAAGCGCTTTTCTTTAACGCCTTTCAGCTAGGCGCAGAAAGTGCAAATCAAGTAACATCGAGAGTAGAAGCATCAACATTATAGCTTGTTCTAATAATAGAATCAAAAGGCAACTTCATTCTCTTTCTAGGAAGTGTTCCATACCTTTCTTGAGAGGAAATTGATATTTAATATTACCTTCTCATATCAATAACAGCACCAACAGTTCGAAGAAAAGGTCTTCCCAACACAATTGGACAAGATGCATTGCATTCGATATCCAAGACAACAAAATCAACGGGGACAAGGTTATTGTTAACCGTAATGTGCACATTATCAATCCTCCCCAAAGGTTTCTTTTTGACATTATCAGCAAGATTAACATCCAAATAACAATTCTTCAATGGTGGCAAGTCAAGCATATCGTAAATCTTTTTAGGCATAACAGAAATACTTGCACCAAGATCACATAAAGCATTACATTCAAAGTCATTGAATTTCATTTTAATGATGGGCCCAACCATCCTCTAACTTTCTAGGAATAGAAGTTTCAAGTTTTAGTTTCTCTTCTCTAGCTTTTATGAGAGCATTTGTAATATGTTTTGTAAAGGCTAAATTTATAGCACTAGCATTAGGACTTTTAGCAAGTTTTTGTAAGAACTTTATAACTTCAGAGATGTGGCAATCATCAAAATCTAAATCATTATGAGCTACAGCAATGGGATCATTATTCCCAAGGTTGGAAAAAATTTCAGCAGTTTTATCACAAGCAGTTTCAGCAGTTTTAGCAATTTCAGGCAGTTTTGTACGCTTTGCACTAGGAGTAGAAACATTGCCAACACCAATTATTTTACCATTGATAGTAGGAGGTGCAGCAACATGTGAAGAATTAGCATTACTAGTGGTGGTAATAGTCCAAACTTTAGCTACATTATTCTCTTTAGCTAGTTTTTCATTTTCTTCTCTATCCCACCTAGCACGCAGTTCAGCCATTAATCTTATATTCTCATTAATTCTAACTTGGATGGCATTTGCTGTAGTAGTAATCTTACTATCAATATCATCAGGTTTAGCAGCCATTTTATTAATTAAAGAAGATTGTGATGCGGACATGTATGAGATTCGGGTTTCAGCATTTGAAATTTTAGTTTGCAGACCAGAAATCTCCCTATTCAAATTTTCAAGTTGATTTCCTATATTTTCAACAAGGTAGATTGTTCATTCATAGTTTTAGTAAACAATTGGTTTTGCTCATATTGCGATTGCATAAAGTTTTTAGTGGATCTTTCAACATCTAGCATCCTTCCCTCATATCTACCATAAGTATTACCATTAGCAGGATATGGCCTAGAATTTTGAGCAACTAATGAAGCTAACGGAACATTATTAGGATCAACATTAGATCTACCATTTAAGCATAGACATAATCACATCAATCTTATCACTCAAGGAAGAGGTTTTCAACAGAATTTACCTTCTTACCTTGTGGAACTCTTCCGTGCCATTCAGAGTAATTTATCATCATATCATCAAGAAGTTTTGTCAATGTGATGGACATAAAGGTCCTCCAAGCTGAAGAGGCGAAACAGAATTTACCTTTACCTTGTGGATCAAGTAGTCGTGTGCCATTCGGAGTTTAATTTATTCATTCTCTCCCACATCAATAAGAAGTTTTAAAAGCCGCCCCAATGGATAACATCTAAGGGATACCTCCAGCAGTCATAAATTCCAGAATAAAATTTAGTATCTGCATAGAAGGTTTGGATTCCTCATCCAATGTAGCAATCCAGGGTTGGGCAATTCTTTACCAAAGTTTTCATTCTCTCCCATGCTTGAGCAACATGTTCAATATCTAATTGTTTAAAATTCATTATGCTACTTCTCAAAGATATAATTTTAGCGAGGTAAAAACATCCTTGCATTTAGTCCATGAATCAATACTATTCTTAGGCAAAGATATCTTTAGGAGAAAACACTTTCAATTTAATAAATCACCATCTATATCTTTGTACTTTTGGTTCAACAAAATTATTGAGATCATCATCGGAACTAACAAGAAAATTATCTCCATAACCAAAAGCAGGTTTAATTTCAAAGAATTCTCCTGTAGTAGCGGTGGAGCAATAGGTGTGCATAGGAAATCATTATTATTTGCATTTTGAAGTCACACAACTTAGTATTTTCAGGGGTATTCATTTTGTGAGTAAATAAAACAAACTAGATAAAATAAATTAATTAATTTTTTTGTGTTTTTCGATATAGAGAGCAAGACGGTAAATAAAGTAAAACTAGCAACTAATTTTTTGTATTTTGATTTAGTGCAGCAAACAAAGTAGTAAATAAAATAAAGCAAGACAAAAACAAAGTAAAGAGATTGAGAAGTGGAGACTCCCCTTGCAGCGTGTCTTGATCTCCCCGGCAACGGCGCGAGAAAAAGAGCTTGATGGCGTGTAACTCACACGTTCGTTGGGAACCCCAAGAGGAAGGTATGATGAGCAAGTTTTCCCTCAGTAAGAAACCAAGGTTTAATCGAACCAGGGGGAGCCAGAAGCACGTTGAAGGTTGATGGTAGCGGTGAAATGTGATGCGGCGCAACACAAGGGATTCCGGCGCCACCTGCACAACACAACCAAAGTACTTTGCCCCAACGAAGCAGTGAGGTTGTCAATCTCACGGCTTGCTGTAACCAAAGTTAAACGTATCGAGTGGAAGATGTTTGCAAAGAAAACAGTAAAACACAATTGGAGTAGATTGTATGCTATGTAAAGAATAGGACCGGGGTCCACAGTTCACTAGAGGTGTCTCTCCCATAAGATAAAAGCATGTTGGGTGAACAAATTACAGTCGGGCAATTGACAAATGAGAAAGGCATAACAATGCATATACATGATATGATAAATATAGTGAGATTTAATGGGCATTACGACAAAGTACATAGACCGCCATCCAAGTGCATCTATGCCTAAAGTCCACCTTCGGGTTATCGTCCGAACCCCTCCAGTATTAAGTTGCAAAGCAACAGAACAATTATTAAGTATGGTGTGTAATGTAATCAACAACTACATCCTTAGACATAGCATCAATGTTTTATCCCTAGTGGCAACAACACATCCACAACCTTAAATTTCTTATGTTCCAGATTCAATGGAGGCATGAACCCACTATCGAGCATAAATACCCCCTCTTGGAGTTAAGAGCAAAAAACTTGGCCAGAGCCTCTACTAATAACGGAGAGCATGCAAGATCATAAACAACACATGAACAATAGATTGATAATCACCATAATCATAGTACTCTCTATCCATCGGATCCTACAAACACAACATATAGAATTACATATAGATGATCTTGATCATGTTAGGCAGCTCACAAGATTCAACAATGAAGCACAACAAGGAGAAGACGACCATCTAGCTACTGCTATGGACCCATGGTCAGGGGGTGGACTACTCACTCATCACTCCGGAGGCGACCATGGCGGTGTAGAGTCCTCCGGGAGATGAATCCCCTCTCCGGCAGGGTGAGGCGATCTCCGAGAATCCCGAGATGGGATTCGCGGCGGCGCGTCTCTGAAGGTTTCGTGTCGTGGCTCTCGAGCTGGGGTTTCGCGACGGAAGCTTTAAGTGGCGGAGGGTCACGCGGGGGCCACACGAGGCCGGAAAGGTCGGGCGCGGCCGGGGCACAGGCGCGCCGGCCACTGACTGCCTGCGTGGCCCCACTTCTCTCTTCGGTCTTACAGAGCTTGCAAAAATAGGACCACAGGCGAAGTTAATCAATTAGAAATATTCTTTACTAGGATTTCAGAACCAAAAACAGCGGAAAACAATGGCTCTTCGACATCTTGTTAATAGGTTAGTTCCAGGAAAATGCATAAATATGACATACAATGATGCTAAAACATGTGGTATCATCAATAAAGTAGCATGGAACATAAGAAATTATCGATACGTTGGGACGTATCGGGAACCGAGAAGAGGAAGGAACGACCGCGTGGGCGCGTGGCGGTGTGCTTGAATTTCGAATTTTTGTGAAATGTTTCATTTCCCCGCTACAATTCGGGGGTTTCTTGACGGGCCAATGCGTCCCGCCGGGCAGCTTCAAGTAAATTTGGGGTGCCACACTATGGGCCCTAGTTTCGGTGAGACATGTAATGACTAGTCACATCAGTAAGTTCACTGTGTAATAAAATATGTTACCCCTCCCCTTTATGTAGCACCCCTTCTCTCCCGATCGAGTGCGATTGCCGACGGATGCAAGCCGCTAGCTCGATCCCCTCCTTTCGCCTCCACCGTCCAGGCATCCAGCTTGGAGGGGCAAGCTGCATCTAGCCCAAGCGGATTAGGTAGGACTAGTAATGTTCTCTCCTTTCTCGAGATCGGTTCTTTTTTCCTCTCCTCGATATCTTGCGCATCTCTTTCCTATTCTGGGCAAGGGGTGTCTTTCTCACCCTCGAGCTGGGAGTGATTGATGGGGGTGGGGGCGGGGCTACCTTTGCTTGGATTGGGTGTTCTTCCTTTATTTGTCGACATTTGCAACCTTTGTAGTTTCTGCTGATCCTCACTGTATCTTTTGTCAGCTTGTACAGGAAAGGTAAGACCTCGGCGGTGCAATGGAGCGTAAGGCCACACGCATGTGGGCAGTTGGCTGAGCCTTGCAGCCCCGCGAAGCAGGTACTCCGTTTGCTTATCCACTCTTTACCTTTTAAGTGTCTCTCGTCTCTGCATCCTCAATCATTCCTGTTGGAATATGCTTAAAAGTAGCACATGTCTTCGGCTGTTTGTGCGTAAAGCCTCCGTGACACCATGCTCTATATTCTCTGTATCGAGTTGGTACCTCAGGTTCGTGAGGCTATAGGGGAGCGAGAATAGCGCCCACCTGCTGCGGGCATGGCCGATCTGCAGCACAAGAAGCGAAATGCCACTGCCGAGCGGGGGCCGCCCGAGGTAATTTTTTAACCAACTTACCATGATGTGTGTGAATCTGATACTCCCTGAGATCAAATTAATTGACTCAACTATCGTAGATACGGATGTATCTAGATGTGTTTTAGCTCTAGATACTACTGCCCATCCCAAAGCTTTGGGCTTATATTATTTTTAGAAAGTCAAACTATACCATGTTTGACTAAGCATTTACCAAAAATCAGTAACATGCAAAATACAAAATTAATATCATTAAATAGATAATAAAATATATTTTCCTACGGTATCTACACGGTATTATATTTGTTGATAGAATGTTCTAAAATTTTGGTCAAACTTTGCTTGTTTTGATTTCTCAAAAATAAATAAGGCTTAAGCTTTGATGGTGGTAGTACATTCATATCTAGAAAAGCTGAGTTAACTAGTTTTTTTGTCTGTCCATAGCTAGTGTTCCGCTGCAAAGGCTAAACATCCTATATGCATCGGTCTATCTCATACGGTAATTCAATATCAACTGAGAAGTGCACGCTTTTGTTTTGCTATTCATATGGAGTGAAACTTAGAACCTTTACTCAAAGGAAGATCAAAGCGGCTGATGGGCTGCCGGTATGTTGATGCCGCCCCCATCTTCTAAATGCCTCTACAAGCACAAGGCCACGCACGGTGGGTGGTGATCTTTTAATGAATATGGTATATTTTCTTAATCCACAAAACATGCCTTGATTTTTTCTCTGTTTATTGTCGGTTTTTTCTATACTTGCAAAGTTTAACAACAACAACAACCAAGCCTTTCAGTCCCAAACAAGTTGGGGTAGGCTAGAGTTGAAACCCATAAGATCTCAAAGCCAAAAGTTTGAAACACCAAATTAGTTTGCTTACAATCATCATACGGTAATCATCTACTCCAGTTCCCCTAACCCAACATAAAATGATGTTAATTTCGATTTTAGATTAAAAGAGCACCATTAGGCGCTGTTAATTAGACTTTGAGATTAAAATGTCATTTGCAATTGTTAATTACAATTTTGAGACAATTGGTTAGTTTAACCTCGATCTCTTCTGCTCTCCATTTTTCCCAACCGAACAAAAATATAACCATTCCATTCCTCTGAAATGGAACCATTCCATTCCATTCCACGCTGTTTCAGAACCGAACACACCCTTGCATTGTTGTGAACTGTTGTCCATACACGCCATACCCTTCCACTTACATCTAGCACTATGTGCATCGGTATGTCTCAGAGTCATTCAATATCAACTGAATCTGTTCCCATTCTTATGCAGGCTGAAACTGCTTCGCCTTTACTCAAGTGGATGCAAAATGGGGCTAATGAGGTTGCTGTGAGGACGATGGTGCCGGCACCATCTTCGAAAACCTCTACAAACACGAGGCCATGGGCCAGCTGGGTGGTGACCTTTTAATGAATCTGGTATATTTTCTTAATCCACATACATGATTTCATTATTATCTGTTTAATTACTGTTGGCTTTGTCTAATGCTTACCAAAAGTTCAGAAACATTGCGTTTGCTTACAATCATCATACACTAATTTTTCACTTTTCAGTCTGTCTCATCCAGTATATAAACTGTTGATTTCCATTGGCTTCTTTTGTAATCATTTGCATTGTTGTCAACTGTTCTCTATGCACAACCCTATTCTTCCACTTACACCCCGCACTATTTGCATCAGTCTATCTCATAGATTTATTAAATATCAATGATGAGTTATGTTGCTATTCATATGCAGGATGAAACTTCTGTTCCTCTACTCAAATGGATAAAAAATGATCTGATGAGGTGCTATGAAGACGATGGTCTGCCACCATCTTAAAGAAAACCTCCTCAAGCACAAGGCCACGGGCCAGCTGGGTGGTACCCTTTTCAGTAAGCGGTATATTTTCTTAATCCTCATACATGATTTGATTTTTATCCCTTTATTTGGCTTTGTCTAATGCTTACCAATAGTTCGAAACACACACCTATTCTTTCACATCAGGCACTATATGCATCGGTGTCTCATAGATTCATTTTATATATCCTGCTGATGTCTTTGCTCTTCAATTTTATATCTGACTGGCTGCTAAGCCTTCATTGGTCAAAGGATTGCAAGCTGCTCTTGATGAGACATCTGAGAGGCTGCCCCAAGTTCTTTGTCATTTTTATGGATGCTTATATAAGCTCAAGTCCAAGGATCAGCCAGGCCGTAACCATCCAAGGGTTTGGGTATATTTTCTTAAGCCACATATACATGCCATGATTTATCTGATATTACCGGCTCTGTCTAATGCTTTTGGAATTTGGAAACACCAAATTAGCATGCTTATATTCATCATACACTAATTTTTCACTGTTCAGTTTGTAACATAGTGTTATGCACTTGCTTGTCAACATTTGCATTGCTCTGAACTTTGCACTTTACACAACCTAATTCTTCCACTTACGTTCAGCGCTACGCACCAGTAGTACCTTCCATGTTTCCTTCACCATCCCGATGCCGAGCTTGCGGGAATATGGCGGGCCCATGTACATACCCGCATATAACACCTCCTATGGCTCTATCTACCTTTCTAGTAGCTCCTTCACAGAGTTACAGGTATGTATTCTCAGTGGTTTAGCATGAATTGGCATATAGTAAAGTCTTGTTTTTAGTCTTCATGCTTCTTACATTTGTATCAATTTTCACATGCAGGTACCTTGTGAACTTCGTCCAATGATTAACCAGATGTGTCCGCATGAAGGATCTTTCACTATGCATGGCAATGGCAAATTGATGAACACCTACACGGTCTATGAGGTGTATGTCTACAAGACGCAGCCATCACATATTTGTATGGACATGATTGGAGAAAGTTTGCTTTTGACTACGGTCTGAAGAAGGGCGACGAGCTGAGGATCAGACTCAAACGGGCAGATATACGTAAGCTTCAGAGTTGGAGACACTTTCAAATATATAATATGTAACTTTTTTCTACTCATATCTTTTGATAATGCATTCTGAGCAGTTGTTCTAAACCTTTCCCTCTGTTCTAGCTTGCTGGGTTTAACATGTTCAAAGCTGCAGATCCTGACAGAACAGGAGCGGATGTCACAAAGGGCAACCACACCAGCCATGGCACCGGCTTCCCACTCTGCATCAGCACCGGTTCCTGTACCAGCTCCGTTCATCTACCCAGCAGTCCCCTACATCAGCATTGGTTCATGTAGAGGCCCCATATACTACACATGGCAGGCTCCTGCATCAGCACTGGTTCCTCTAGCTGCACCGTTCACTGCACACCTTGCCCAAGTCTCCTGCATCAGCACCGGTTCCTCTAGAGGCACCGTTTACTGCACCTGACCGACTCCTGCATCAACACCAGCTCGTATACCAGCCCGGCTCATGCACCTGCCCAGGGATCACCGAGGTCTCGGCTCATTTTGTGGCCACCCGTGTGGTGACCAGGACGCATCCGAAGGCTATGTTCGTGAGTATATGACAGCATAACTGCTCTTATCTTGATGTCTTCTCTGCTCAAAGTCTCACATGGTTCAATGCATTGGTGCCATTGACTAATTTTGGTGGTATCTCTTGCTTTGAATCAGAAATTGCCTAAAAGTATCTCCAAGGATCTCAATGCTGGCCGAAGGGGCAAGATATCCTCGTCATGGAGAGTGAAGGTCTCACCGTGGAGGGACGGTACTCTGTCAGTCCCACAGATGGCCGCTTGGCTGTTACTTCCAGGTGGAAAAAGTTCATTGACGGTGCCAAACTTCGCATTGGATCAAAGTTGAAGGTCAAGATCTTTCGATGCCGCTGTGACATGCTGGTCATAAAGTTCGCGGTTGTCTAGTTCTGTTGTCCCATGAGCCCTTAGCAAATGCATTTGTAGTTATACTTATATAAGGTTATCTTATCTGAACTGCTAATTAATTGTATGGGTGGTAAAACTCTGGCAAGCCTTTGCTCTTAGCAAGTATGTATGTATGATCAGCTATTATGATAACTAATGTTTGTGTTCATCTTAATTTGCATTTCCCTTTTAGAAAAAAACTTAATTTCTATTTTGGCAGACCTGTTAGAGAACTATCAGATTGAACCCACAACATGATTCATATAGATTCATTACACCGAGCCACATGTCTTGACCTTGCGATACACTACTTCCATTAATTAGTGCAAGAAGGCTTAGAGCTGCCTGAACCATGGCAGATTCGAATCCACCTTATCTATCTAGAAATACAACCTTTGAAGAGGATTTGGAGTATGGGGAGGCTGCATTGGGACCCATGAGCCAACGGCGTCGTCAACGTTTTAAAGGTGGCAGGAGATCGAAAGAAAAAATAAGCCAAAAATCAGTTGGTAAACAAATTCAAGAAAAAAAACATTTACCTTTAGAGGATGACATGCGGGACCCATGAGGCGCGGCATCCTCAACTATTTCAAGGCGGCGGGGATCAAAAAAAAAGGAAATAGCCGAGAAATTAATTAGGGTCAAAAATAAATCCATCAAGGAAACTTTTATTGTTCATAGAGGATGACATGTGGGACCGAGACTTGCCAGTACGTCGTCATCGTTTCAAAGGGGGCGGGGATCAAAAGAAAAAGACAAATAGCGAGAAATTAGGGAAAAAATAAATCCAACAAAGAAAACTTTTATTGTTCATAGAGGATGACATGCGGGGCCCATGAGCCAAGCTTCCTCAACGTTTCAAAGTCGGCATGAGATTGAAAGAAAAAGTCAAGTGACATAATATCGGGAGCCAAAAATAATCCAGAAAAGAAACTTTATTGTACATAGAGGATGACATACGGGTCCCATTTTGTAGCAACGGTCTCAACGCTTCCAAGGCGGCACAGGACGAAAGAAAAATGAAGTAGCGAGAAATCGGGGTGTGAAAAAAATCCAGAAAGAAAAGATTTTAATTGGGTTTGTGTCGGACGTGCGGGCCTTCGAACTATCTGCTGGGCCTTTTGAGCTCGTACAATTTCAGCCCTCCAAAACATGAAAGGTCGGATTTTCTCAAAAAAAAACAGGAAAGTCCTATGCTTCAAAAACAAAAAACAAGGAGATTCAACATATAAGTTTGTTTATGTAGATATAAAGATTTAATTTATCCGTTTGCAATAGCTCAGAGCGAAATACAACGTTTATTATCTGCAAAATAAAATATCACATGTTTCTTGTACGGGAGGCTCACATCGGGGACCCATGAGCCAGCAGCGGAGTCAACGTTTCAAAGGCGGCGGGGGATCGAAAATAAAAAAGCCAAAAATCAGTTGGTAAAAAAATACAAGAAAAGAAAACATTTATCGTTACGAGAGGATGACATGCGGGACCATGAGCGCAGACATCCTCAACGTTTCAAAGTCGGCATGAGATCGAAAGAAAAAGGCAAGTGACATAATATCGGGAGCCAAAAATAATCCAAGAAAAGAAACTTTATTGTACATAGAGGATGACATGCGGGTCCCATTTTGTAGCAGCGGTCTCAACGTTTCCAAGGCGGCACGGGACCAAAAGAAAAATGAGGCAGCAGCATTCTCAACAATTCCAAGGCGGCAGGGGATCAAAAGAAAAATAAAGGAAATAGCGAGAAATTAATTAGGGGTCAAAAATAAATCCACCAAAGGAAACTTTTATTGTTCATAGAGGATGACATGTGGGACCGACCTACAGAGCGTCCTCATCGTTTCGGCGGCGGGGATCAAAAGAAAAGGCAAATAGCCAGAAATTAGGGGTAAAAATAACTCCAAGAAAGGAAACTTTTATTGTTCGTAGAGGATGACATGCGGGACCCATGAGCAGCAGCTTACTCAACATTTCAAAGGCGGCATGAGATCGAAAGAAAAGGCAAGTGACCAAATATAGGAGCCAAAATAATCCAAGATTTATTGTACATAGAGGATGACATGTGGGTCCCATTTTGCAGCAGCGGTCTCAATGTTTGTAATGCGGCTTGAGATCAAAGAAAAAGAAAGTAGCTAGTAATTAGGGGGTGAAAAAAAATCCAAGAAAAGAAAGTTGATGGACATAGAGGATGACATGGGTCCCTTGAACCAACACTTACTCAACGTTTCAAAGGGGCGAGGGGATCAAAGAAAAAGGCAAGGCAAAAATCGAGGGTGAAAAAAAGTCCAACAAAGGAAACTTTTATAGCACAGAGGATGACATGCGGGTCCATGAGCCAGCAGGTACCTCAACGTTTCAAACGTGGCATGAGATCGAAAGAAAAAGTCAAGTTACCAAATATGAGGTGCCAAAACAAACTCCAAGAAAAGAAAGTTGATTGCTCATAGAGGATGACATGCGGGTCCCATTTAGGCAGCGGTCTCACCGTTTGAGAGGCGGCGGGGATCGAAAGAAAAAGTCAAGTGACCAAATATGAGGTGCCAAAATAATCCAAAAAATGAAAGTTTTATAGTACATAGAGGATGACATCGGGTCCCATTTTAGCGGTATCAACTGTTTGAGAGGCAGCGGGGATCGAAAGAAAGTCAAGTTACCAAATATGAGGTGCCAAAAAAAATCCAAGAAAGAAAGTTTTAAGTACATAGTGGATGACATGCGGGTCCCATTTAGCGACAGCGGTATCACATTTGAGAGGCGGCAGGGGATCGAAAGAAAAGTCAAGTGACCAAATATGAGGTGCCAAAAAATCCAAGAAAAGAAAGTTTTATAGTACATAGAGGATGACATGCGGGTCCCATTTACAATGGTATCACCTGTTTGAGAGGCAGCAGGTGATCGAAAGAAAAAGTCAAGTGACCAAATATGAGGTGCCAAAAAATCCAAGAAAGAAAGTTTTATAGTACATAGAGGATGACATCGGGTCCCATTTAGCAGCAGCGGTATCAACATTTGAGAGGCAGGAGGTGATCGAAAGAAAAAGTCAAGTGACCAAATATGAGGTGCCAAAAAAATCCAAGAAAAGAAAGTTTTATAGTACATAGAGGATGACATGTAGGTCCCATTTCAGCAATGATATCACCGTTTGAGAGGCGGCGGAGGATCAAAAGAAAAAGGTAAGTGACCAAATATGAGGTGCCAAAATAATTCAAGAAAGAAAGTTTTATAGTACATAGAGGATGACATGCGAATCCACAGCTGTATCACCGTTGAGAGGCAGGGGATCGAAAGAAAAGGCAAGTGACCAAATTTGAGGTGCCAAAAAAAACTCCAAGAAAAGTTGATTGCACATAGAGGATGACATGCGGGTCCCATTTAGCGCAGCGGTCTCAACGTTTCCAAGGCGGCAAGGGATCAAAGAAAAAGGAAGTAGCCAGAAATCAGGGGTCAAAAAAATCCAAGAATAGAAAGAATTTTGGTTCATAGAGGATGGCATCGGGACCCATGATCTGCATCGTAAACGGCTCGATCGGAGAACGTTGAGCGAGATGGCGCGATCTAGAAAAAAACAATGCCAGAGAGGCTGCCATCCGGGCCCTACATCCCTCGGCGGTGCGGATTTGCGTTGACTCGGCGTGAACCCGAGATTCGAGATGCACCCGTCCGGGCCACCACCATACGCCACGTTTTGGCC
Source organism: Lolium multiflorum (assembly GCA_030979885.1). Taxonomy (NCBI): domain Eukaryota; kingdom Viridiplantae; phylum Streptophyta; class Magnoliopsida; order Poales; family Poaceae; genus Lolium; species Lolium multiflorum. The sequence goes on from CM061748.1 coordinate 145,711,022, forward strand.
GCTTTCGTCGGCTAGGTGGCCTCAAAAGCGAGAAAAAAAAAGTTTTGACATGCACCACAGAGGGACCAAAATCGTCGGCCATGGTACACCAGCAACCACGGCGCGACTTCAACTTCGTCGGCCATGGCAACTTTTCTTGTAGTGACTTAAACATGAATATCGAATGTTGTGGAGCTTGTTAACTCCGACAGGGTTCGTGTAATCCTACGCAACGCATGGTGTTCATTATCAAACAAGAGTATATGTAGCACAAATGAGAGAAGTTATTATTTATTATTCGATCAGTGTTGAGAGTGTCCACTAGTGAAAGTATGATCCCTAGGCCTTGTTTCCAATACTGCAAACACCGCTTTACTGTTCTTTTGCATGTTTACTCGCTGCCATATTTTATTCAGATTATATTACACTCATATACATCCATACTACATGTATTTCACTATCTCTTCGCCGAAGTGCACCTATACATCGGCAAGTGTATTAGGTGTGTTGGGGACACAAGAGACTTCTTGTATCGTGATTGCAGGGTTGCTTGAGAGGGATATATTTGACCTCTTCCTCCCTGAGTTCGATAAACCTTGGGTGATCCACTTAAGGGAAAACTTGCTGCTGTTCTACAAACCTCTGCTCTTGGAGGCCCAACACTGTCTACAAGAATAGAAGCACCCGTAGACATCAAGTGCCAACCAAGGTTACACCGAGGATGAATGACTCACTCCTAGCTCCGTTCACGGAGAGCGAAGTGAAGGAAGCGTTGTTTCAGATGTTTCCTACTAAGGCGCCGGGCCAAGATGGCTTCCCAGCTCACTTCTTCCAGCGTTATTGGGAGCTATGTGGAGCGGAGGTGACCGCAGTGCTGCTGCGGGTGTTGAAATGAGAGGATGATCCGGCAGTAATTAATAAGACTTTGGTAGTGCTGGTACCAAAGGTGGCAAGCCCAGAAGAATTGGGACAGTTTCGACCTATAAGCTTGTGCAATGTCATCTATAAGATAGCGTCGAAGGTGGCAGCAAACAGACTGAATGTGATCTTACCAGAGATCATCTCAGAAGAGCAGTCTGCATTTGTACCTGGCAGACTAATTACTGACAACATCATCACATCATATGAATGTCTACACTTCATGAAGAAGAAGCGAGCCAAGGGGCTCCGATGCTGTGCGCTGAAGTTGGATATGAAGAAAGCCTATGACCGAGTAGAGTGGAGCTACTTACGTGCTATCATGCTTAAGCTGGGATTTCATAGGCTTTGGGTGGAGATGATCATGCGCTTGGTCACCTCTGTATCCTTCTCAGTCCTGTTTAATGGAGGAGTTACAGAGAGTTTTATCCCTTTGAGGGGGATTCGGCAGGGAGACCCAATCTCCCCCTATCTTTTCCTGTTGGCAGCAGAGGGCCTTTCGTGCCTCTTAAAATCAAGAAGTGAGTCATCGAACTTAAGTGGAATTAAAGTGGCCACATCCGCCCCGGTGGTAGGACACTTACTCTTCGCTGATGACAGCCTGCTGTTCTTCAGAGCTGATAGGGAAAACGCGGAGGAAATTAAGGACGCGTTGGCGGTTTACTGTCGTGCATCGGGCCAACAGGTGAATATGGATAAATCATCCATTCATTTTGCCAAGGGCTTTAGTCAGAATATCAGAGCTGAGATCATGGATTTGCTGGATGTTCATAACGAAGCTTTGAGTGAGAAATATTTAGGGATGCCTACAGATGTGGGTACTTCAACTAATGGAGCCTTTAAATTTTTGAAGGACAGAGTTTGGAAGAAAATACAGGGTTGGTTGGAGACGTTACTATCCTCGGGAGGTAAGGAGGTTTTGATAAAGTCAGTAGTCCAGGCTCTAACAACATATTGTATGTCCTGCTTCAAGCTACCAAGGGGTTTATGCGAGCATATCAATGGTTTGATTCGGAACTTCTGGTGGGGTAGCAAGGCAAGAGGAAGACCTGCTGGGTGGCGTGGGAAGCTATGACCAAACCAAAAGGGCTTGGAGGGCTTGGGTTCCGAGACATAGAGCTTTTTAATTTGGCTCTTCTCGCTAGGCAAGCATGGCGGGTGCTGCAGGATCCTCAGAGCTTAAGCGCCAGGATTCTCAAGGAAGTCTACTTCCCATCCTGTGATCTCCTGGAGGCGGAAGTTGGATCATCGTCGTCTCGTGTATGGAGGGCAATCAGAGAAGGGAAGGAAATTCTCAAGCAAGGCCTGATTCGTCGTATAGGTAATGGAGTGGGTACTAATGTTTGGAACACGAACTGGCTGCCGCGTGATTGTATGTTGAGGCCGGTTTGCTGTCCACTCGGGGATCGATGGTGAGCGAGCTGATTGATGAGCACAGAAGGACGTGGAACACTGACAGAGTCCAGGAGGCGTTTGTACCCATGGACGCTGAGCTAGTGCTGAATATACCGCTTCCGACGCGCCAACAGGATGACTGGTGGGCGTGGTATTATGAGAAGAGGGGAATTTTCACGGTGCGATCAACGTATATGATGCTGGTTGATGCGAAAGAGAGGCGGACTGCATGGTTGGAAGACAATGCAGGACACTCAGATACAAAGAGGGAAGAGAAGGACTGGACTTCGCTGTGGAACGTCAGAGTTCCTTCAAAATTGCGTGTTTTCCTTTGGAGACTAGCTAAACAGACTCTCCCCTCGATGGATCTTCTCCACCATAGACATATGGCGCCCAATGATTGATGCAGACTGTGTGGAGTACAAGACTCATGGCGGAATGCTCTACTTGAGTGTAATATGTCGAGAAGTGTTTGGGCCCTGCTACCTGATGGTATGGTAGAGGTGGTTGTCAACATCCAGGAGCCTGATGCTCGAGGATGGTTGTCTGCGGCAATTGAGGCATTATCGCATGAAGAGTTTACTCTCACGGCGGTGAGCTTATGGGCGATCTGGTATGCAAGGAGAAAGGCGGTGTATGAGGAGGTATTTCAAAGTCCCCTGTCCACTCTGAGCTTCATCAATCGTTTCTGTGCGGACCTGGAGGTACAGAGGGAGGCGGACAATCTAGAAAAGGGGGCTAGGCCGGCTGCGCCAAGGTGGTTTCCTCCACCACCGGGTGTCACAAAAATAAATGTTGACGCAGCTCTATCGAAGAATAGCAAGCGAGCAGCTTTGGCAGCCATAGCAAGGAACGAAGCGGGAGCTTTCTTGGGAGCATCGGCCATGGTGATGGTAGGTGTGGATGACCCAGAGGTTTTGGAGGCAATGGCCTGCAGAGAAGGGATGGCGTTGGCTGCTGATTTATATTTGCGCCAAGTCAAACTAGCAAGTGATTGTGCCAATGTAATCAAGAGCATCAACAGCAATGATGTGCTCACAGGATATGGCCAGGTGGTGAGGGAGATTAGGATGACCAGGGAGGAGTTTGAGAACTTTGAATTTGTTCATGAGGGTCGGCGATCCAATGGAGATGCACATGATCTAGCTAGGGGCTCTTTGTACTCCTGTGAGGGTAGGCATGTGTGGCTTAATGACCCACCTGATGGGGTTTGTAATAACATTTTGATTGAATAAAGATATAAAGGGGTGGTGTTCTCAATTTTTTTTTAATGTGCACCGACTTCGCTGGTTCCCTGTCCGACGAAAGCGGATTTAGCACTTTGCTATAAGAAAGAAGCAAGGTTGTCTAATAACAAAACTAGAGTTTTCAGTAAGCAAGGGATTGACTGCGTGGTAGGAAAAAAAGTTTGGCACATGGAATCATATGATCCCTTTATTTTGAAATGCACCTTATATATATTTTGAAACATCAAAAAAATTTGAAACAAAAAATTCGTCTTCACGTGCTACATGTCCACAAAGTTGTTTCATGAGAATTCAAATTGTCTTGTGGCGTGTGTAAAAAAACAAATTTTGGTGCTAAAAATAAGAATTGTCACAACATAAATTTTCTCTTTTTTATATAGACCGCAAAAAGTATCGGTTTTTCTCGAAACTTGACGAACGCATATATTGTGGAGATGTACATGTAAAATTTTTGTCAAAAAATTTCGACACTTCGAAATATATTTTCTTGGTAGAGGGAGCATACGCACCCGTGAGCCAAATTAAATTTCCGCACATTAACTTAAAGTACTTGTTTTTGAGTTAGTAGCGTGCAATATTGCGAGTGCTGCCCACACCGGCATTGATGTCACCACCACCCACCTACCCACTTGCCACCGGCTGTTATATATACCCCTTTCGGCTCGTTTTGTCACCACATACCGCCACTTCTTCCTTCTCTCCTTCCACATCCGCATACTAGTGCACCGGAGGTGGCGGTACAAGTGGAGCCTCGCCACCGGCAAGGCGATAGTACGAGCATGGCCTCCTTGCACCACCGAAGATGTGTCTCCTGACCAGCTACAGCATTGGGCAGCCTAGCCGCTAGAGGCACCCTATCTACCAGCGCCGCAACACCTTCAGCCGACCACAACCTCTGACCGGCATTGTTCGCCTAGGGGTGCCTAGTGGAGGTTGCTCTTCTTCCGCCCAAACGCAAGGTGCAGAGGACGTGGTGGAGGGGCCGCATAGTCAAAGGTGTCCTCGCGGCCTGCGATAATGGGGCGCCGCAAACGCCAGGCCCGAGCCAGCACATGTACATGCTATGCAGTTCGCACAGGGCCCCAAAATTTGGGGGGCCCAAATTTTCTAGATAGGCGTACATACATTTATAGTTGGATAGGTGCACCTATAGCACCGCTCCGCAGCGTGCGCTACAACCTGAGCCGGCCCATTTCTTTGGTCGCTCAAAAGGTAGTATCGTAAACAACATCCGAGCTCTAGTGTACTTGTTACAAATCTAGTCCACTACTGCCGAGACCCAAGTTTGAACTTATGTAACCTACTACATGTGACCATTTTTCTGAATCTGAACAAAAATAGATTTTCAGCAAATTTAAACTGAAACAAAATTTCGGCAAAATTTGATTTTGAGAAAATCTCAAAACCGAACAAAAATTATAAATTTGCACAAATTTTAAATTTCTCAAATTTGACCAGTAACCCACTACTTGCAACCATTTTTCTTAATCTGAACAAAAATAGATTTTCAGCAAATTTAAACTGAAACAAAATTTAGAATGGAAGCAAAATTTTAAACCTGAGCAAATCTCAAAACCAAACAAAAATTAATATTTTGCACAAATTTTAAAATTTCTTAAATTTGATTTTTTCTCAAATTTAAAAGTTGCTCCAATTTTAAATATGCTCGAATTTGAAATTTTCTCAAATTTAAAACTTACTCCAATTTAAAATTTGCTCAAATTTGAAAAAGGAAAACCCGAAAAAGAAAAAACCAAAATAAAATAAAAAAGAAAAAAGCAACAGAAAAGAGAAAACCCAAAAAAGAGAAAAAACTAAACTGATAGAAAACCGACTGAACCAGAAAAGAACCGAAGAAAAGACAAAAAAAAACAACACGAAAGCCAACCAGATGGGTCGCGGCCTGCTCGCTCCCGCATGCAGGTGGCGTTAATCCACCCCGCTGCTAGGCGATGTATAGGTTTTGCCTAGTTGGACTCACCCATGATCTCAGGTGACTATGAAAAGGCTTTACCAAATCCATGGATCTTTACCTCCCCTGTGAGGATTTGCTGCCTCCCGACCAAGCCTGCTCCCGACGCTTCTATCGACTCCTTGACTCCCACGACGAGGCCTGGAGTAGACATTGAAAGACATCCTCTCTAATTTCTTAGACTAGTCACAATGGGATGTATCATATACTAGTATCATGCACATGATAACTTTATGATACTACCCCATAATGTATAGTATCATAAGATAGTATCATAGTATCATAAGATAGTATCGTAGTATCACCGTATTTAATGTTTTATAGAATCTCAATGCAAATTTGTGTACATGATATATTTGTTATTAAGTTTTCTAGTTTTACGTGCTATGATACGATATCATATTATGATACCACTCCCATTTCTCACCTTATTAATTAGTGCGCCACATTAGATTTTTGCAAACATGACATGCATGATATTACTTATGATACTTTCATTGGGGCTAGTCTTAGACTATCCACAATGAAAGTATCATAGGTAGTACCATGCATGCAAAAAATCTGATGTAGCGGTGCAATTAAAAATGAGAGAGGATTGTAGTATCATAGGTAGATACCGTATCATAGCTCGTAGTACTAGAAAATTTAATGTCAAATACATCTTGTACATAGATCTGCATTGAGATTCTACAAATCAATTAATATAAAAAGATTATGATACTAGTGCATGTTACCATGCATTGTGGACATAGTAGCATGTAGTATTATCATACACATAATTTTTTATATGATAGTGTGCATTGTAACTAGTCTTAGGCGCATCTACAACTAGAGGATCCTCTCAAAAAACAAAATCTACAACTAGAGGAGATCCAGCAGCAGCAACCAATCATTGCTTTATCACGTTTTTTTTTTCCTTCGTGTGTCTGATACCTGCCGTCAAGCATCTGGAGCTAGGGCAGCTTCTTCAAAGGATAGAGCGAGGATCAAAAGAAGGAGGCAACCCCAGCTGCACGGCCGACCGGTCGAGAGGTCCACAGTCATTGAAAAGAGTTAGTCTATTATTTTCGTCTCCAATTCCCAATTTTGATTGTCTCATTAGTTGGTTCTTAGGTCATCTTCGAATATTACATTAGTTTGCAATTTTAACAATAGAGGCAGAATCAGATTATTTTGCACATTTAGATCTATAGAAAAACAATTAAAAAATTACAAATTTAAAAACTGTTCAAGAAATATTCGATTATCTACTTGTAATGTGTAAACATGAAAGTCAAATTCCTCCCAATAAAAAACAAGCAAGTCAAACTAAGTTGGTTCACGTGTTGAGCAAGATTTAATTTTCAAGAACACTAAAAAATGATTTTTTTTTCAAATAAACACCATGTAACACAGAGTTGAATATGTATGATTCAGAATGTATCCAATCTCTATGTAAAATATTATAGAATGCACATTTTTATTGTTCACTAATTCTATTTTTCTGGTGAGTCAGGGTTCATTTTAGAATTTCAGGACCCCAGATTTTGCCGGACCGGCCCTGCAAACCGTCGCATGACACGCACTAGAGTCGGGATCATCGGTGTCGCGTTGCTCGTCACCTGGCACGACGCCCCTCGTCAAACCGGAGCCTCTCGCGCCAACACAGTCAATGTCGTGCCGGTGGTGCGCGTCGTTGTTGCGGACAGTCTATTGGAGGCGCCGGTGAACGAGTTGGAGGCGGTGGGCTGATAGAAGTTGGGGACATGACGGTGCAACGGGAGAAGAAACAGCAGAAGCAGCGAAAGGAGGAAAAGGAATAGCACACGTTTAACTTTTTTAGGGTTATTATAAAGTCAGGCGCACTGCATTCGATTAGATGAAAGCAAAGTTATTTAGGTGAGGAACTCCGTGGAGGTTAGAAGAAACCGATAAAAAACAAAAAGAAAAACCAACTTCTCCTCCGTGAATTTACACCAAATACGGAGTATCATTTTTAACAGTAGTAATACATGACGTATACGACGGACATCTTATCGTTCATCTACACATCCGCGCAACCTACTTGTAGTAGATGCATCGCTAGCTACGACGACCTCCACACGGTGCCGCCGTCCACGTCCCCTGACGGCTTCTTTTCCAGCTGCATGGCCATCGCGAGCGGGTCTCCTGCCCCTCTTGGCTCGCTGACCCGCCTGCCGCCGTTGCGCGGACGCCACTAGTTCGGCGATTCCCGCTTCGATCACGGCAGGGTCGATGTCCAGGTGTCGAGGCCTGGCGACGCTGATCCTGGCGCCGCGCTTGATAGCCCCGTCGTCCTCGCTCTTGCACGGCTGCCACGCCTCTGCGACCTCCGCGGCGAGCATGTCCATGTCGATACCCAGGTCGACAGGCATGGCGTCCTCAGTCTTGATCGCCGGCCGCACCTTGCTCCGTTCCTCGGCAGACAAGAACTTGGCCACCTCGGCGGCGAGAACGCAGAAGTCGATGCCCATGTTCACGGGCCTCGCGACGCTCATCCTGGCGTTGCGCCTTATTATGCCACCGTTGCGGACGCCGATGCAGCTTGCCCTCTTCTCCATTGACGCCGGCGAGCAGAAACTAGCCTCACCTAGCAAGGATCCAAACCACGCGATCTAACTGCACGTACGCCGGAGGACTGGGATAGAGAGGAAGCAGTAGCGATTATATATCGAGCGTCGAACGGCTGAGGCTAGCATCGACCGGGAATCCTAAACCGACTTGGAGTTGGAGTCCGTGGGAGACGTCGACTACGATTTCCTTACATGACCGAAGCACGAATCCATCATCATCTATTCATTATTTTTTTGAAAATAAAGATTTTTTCCATTAAGCTTAACAATATTTTACAAAGACAAACGTGCACAAGGCGTCGCTGAATTCTGAAAGTTCATTTCTGAAGGAGGAGGGTACACTGTCCTGACTGCTAGCAGGGCACCGGTAGAAAAAAGGCCTATCCTAGTAGCAAAGCTTTGCTTCAAAATCAGCTTTGAAGTTCGTATTCCTGGGAACAAGGAAATATAGCATCTTCACTCGTCCCCTCGTATAGACTTCGGCGGTGCCCATTTTTAGCTCATATGGGGAGCTCTGGCGCTAAACATAAAATGAGGGTCGGTCGGCCCCCAGTCGTGACCCCCATAGGAGTGATGTACATTTTAAATAAAATTATTTTTATTCCATTATATAAATAAAAGTCTAGTCATACTCATATTTAGGCCTATAGTATATGTACTCGCAGTAGCCGTCGTTGACGTCAGAGGAGCCGTCCTCGTCGCTCGCCGGGCGCGGCTCGAACCTACGAGGTGGCGGTGGTGGTTGCATCCGCAGAGGCTGTGATAGCGCACGCGGCGGAGACAGATGGCCGCAGCAAACACAACCTAGGCCGTCGCCGCCACGGCGTGCACGGTAGGCCTGCTCCTCCTTCACCCACCATGACCGGCCAACCTCCACCGGCGACGGCAGTGGCGGCTTTAGGGAGGCGCGGTTGGCCACGCGTTGGCCCGGGAAATCCTTCGGGCCGCCGGGGCACCTAAAGTCGTTGGCGACCATGGCGTACTCCGGCGGCGCCTTCCACTCCGGTCCCTCCTCCGGCCACAGGGGGATAGGACATCCGATAACGAAGCCGCCGCGCTCGCTGCCGCCCTTCTTCGGCAGCTGGAAGTGAGGGTATCGCAGGCGGGGGTAGTCGCCCGCCAAGATGTGGTTCATCACACCCTCGAGGGTCCGGCTGCCCCACCATAGCCGCCTTCCGGCCTTGTTGTTGTCCATGGAAGGCGTCCCATCCCCCTCGGACATGGCGAGCCCCATCTCCCGGCGATTGGCGAAGAAGGTGTCCCAAGTTGAGGCGTGTTGTCGGGATCCCAGTGGGGATCCATGCGCTGCTCGGAGGTGAGCTCGGCGTAGTAGTTGTGGGTGATGGCCACACACCGAGATGCACCTAGGGGGCCGGGGGAGACCGGTACGCCTCCGCGCTCAGGCGCTAGCCCGGGGGGATATGAACCCCGACGGGCAGGGGTAGTTGGAGGCACTCAGCGCCTCCACCTCCGCGTGCGTGAGGGCAAGATCAACGGACGCCATGGGTGAGATGTGTGAGAGAAATCTGTAAAACTAGGATGAGGTGTGGCCCTTCCACCACTTCCCGCCTTCATATAGCGGCAACAATGGCGGGAATCGATGGAAAGGGCGGGAAGATGTAGGCGGGAATTAGTGGAACTGGCTGGAAAATGTAGGCAAATCTCGCTGCCAAGGCTGGCCCGTGGTGATTTTCCCCGTCCGGCGTCCCCACTAGCCTCCCTTTCTACTGGGTTCGGCCTAGGGACGCCGGATGAAAAATTATTTTGGGGGCCGCTGCTGAACGCGATTTTTGGCGCCAGCGCCCCCCAAAAGTGTATAGGGAGGCTTTGAGGAGGACGAGTAGAGATGCTCCAAAAAGAACAGCTAATTGTGGATTTGTGGCCTGATCTGCCAGTGTGGGGTTTCAATAATGTTGCAAGTAGTTGCTGCCTTAGTGCCTTTGCTAGTATTGAAGAAGTGAACCTGCCATCTATTCATTAATGAGGACGCTTGTCGAACCTGGGATCAGAATTAGGCAGATACTTATGTTGTGTTTTAGGCTTGAGGGTTACTGCCCTACTGGGTACCAACCTAGGCCAAAACATATCGCCAAGTAGATTGGAACTCCATCGACACTACAACTCCTCAAACCATAGATCAAATGGTTATTGGGTAACAACCTAGGCCAAAACACATCGACAGGCAGACCGGAACACTATCGTCACTACAACCCCTCAGACCACCATGCTAGTCATAATCAACTTTGCATATTAATGAGCTCGACTGTCTCGAAGATCTCTCTTGCACTTAATAAACACATCATGCATGAGATAGGTAACCATAATTGGCAACATAACATTGACTCTACGAATCGAAGGAGTAATAATTCAACTCTTAGGAGAGTAAAAATAGCAAGTTCATGCAAAGATTATTAACCCAACATTACACCAACCAACGAAAAGTAAATTAGGTTCCGCTACATAACAAGATATCAAAATGCCTAAGATGCCATAACATAAGTGACGGTCCTAGCCCAAAGATCTCAGGTTGCTGCGTGGGAACCCCAAACTATTCGTTGACGTCGACGTAGAAACAATCATCAGACGATGGAGCTTTATCTGTAGCAAAAAATGACAAGTTGTACTCCTCAAGACTTAATTAACTTGTTAGCAACATGATCGGTTATGCGAGGCTTTATATGAAGCTATTTTAGCATATAATAAGTTTTCTTTGCAAGACAAGAAGAAGAAGAAAACTCGTCTACTCAAAACATTTGAAAGAGAATATGAGAGCGACATCATTAGCTCTAATGATCATCATATGTTATCCACCGAATCATCATCAGCTAAACCTATCAACTAAGATCTCTCTTTTAATCAACACAGAGAAAACTCCTAAATGCACTTTAGTTGTCAAGTTTTACGATTAGGTTCACTTTCTCTATGACCACCACATCCGTTCCCAAGTCGTCTGTAATCGTGGACACACCTTCTAAAAAATATTTAACATTGCAAGGTGTATAACTTTTCCCACATTTACCAACAGACTCCTAATGCTAACCCATTAGCTATCTTCTTAGGATAACCAGCAGAGGGTGGTTGATCACTAACTTTCCGTTGCTTCACCTACATGCACATGACAAGGGTTTACCTGATGAGGCACACATTAAGCTCGCATGAGCTTTGCCATGCTCATATGGATGACAGGAGCCCGCTGATGGTGTGTGGACGTTCTATATGTTCAGCTTTTGAACATTAAACGAAGATAGACGAGATTAATTTTAGAGATAACATCTTAATTCTTAGTTAAATGATGTCGCCCCATAATTTTGTACAGCGTGGACATTTTGTATGTGGTTATTTTTATTACTCCCACCAATCCATATTAGTTGCCACTAGTATAGATGTGTCTAGACATATTTTAGTTTCAGATGCATTCATACTAGTGACAATACTAGTGACAAGTAATATGAATAGGAGGGAGTACAACATGGATCTTTTTTTCAGCTACAAACTCACTTGCAAGTTGCAACTAAAATATCTTAATTCTAACTCGTCAACTAGGAACTAATAACGATTTAAATCCAACAAGTGAGACCTACATGGATCTCTTAATTTTAGTTGATCGAGAATTAGCAAAATTTTACTTTTATTTACACGGATCTGAAGCTTATTACTGAATATTTGCAGTTTGCACACATGAGTATATTAGCTTACAAGTTTTACAGTGATTGGCATTTTTAATAACCGTCCATCCGCCTCAATCTGACGGTGGTAAATAGACGGAACCAAATAGACGGAACCAAAAATATGGGACCGGAACCAAAATTTGTGGGACCGGAACTTTTGATATGTTTTACGAATATTAGAATAGACGAGCGTCCTTTTGAGCGGCCGAAACATCTGATGAGATTGCACCAATCTTAAAGCAATTGACATATCTGCACACATCTTAAAGCAAGCAAACTGAGCATATCTCTCTCACCAAAATATCTCTCTCGTCTCTCCCCAATCCCCATTCATACTCTCTCACTGATGTGAAGGTCTCTCCGGCGATCCTTGGACGGTGGTGGCTGGAGAACCGAGGGCGATGGCTGCTAGAGCACCAAGGGCGGCAGCGGCTGGAGCACCGAGGGTGGCGGAGGCGGATGAGATTGAGAGCGTCTCTCCCCGGCGATCCCTGGACGGCAGCGGCTGAGCACCGAGGGCAATGGCGGCTGGAGCCCCCAGGGTGGCAGAGGCGAACGGGATTGAGAGTGGCGAGGAGGATGCGCCATATGCTCGACTCCACTGCTCACCCCCCTCAGCGCCCGCCTACCCGCGCGCCATATGCTCGACGAAATGCGGCGCCGACCTGGAGTATTCAAAAGCGACGTGTACAATCTTGATGTTGTATAAAACTACTGACAGTATGTTTCTCATGGAAAAAATCTTAGTGCAAGAGGTAAACTACGCTGTTTCCATGACAAGATGGGCGCGAGGCCATCCATGGTGGAGGTGGTGAGGGAGCTAGAGACGATATTGCAGACGACGACGGAGATGGATGGGATAGTACTGCCAAAGGTGCTGACCATGGATCCTAGGCACACCCCTGGCAGCACGGTGGCGTGAATGAACAGTACTTGTTATCATCCGATGCCTCCTGCAGCAACCTGCTGAGCGGCGTTGTGCCCAGCATCAACCGTCGTTGAGAAACTAACTAGTACTATGAGCTTAGTCAATTGCTGATTGATATGTTCTGTCACCTGTGTTTGTAGATACATTATTAGAAATTAACATTACCGTTTTGCTCACACCCTTCTCGGTCGAGCACACAGCTATACTGTTCGGCGATGGTACAATGCACTTATGTCAGTTGGTACTATTGATCTTATGGTCTTAAGAAACCAAAGCCCCATTATTCACTACAAATGTGTATTGCTAAAGATGGATTCTCTGACTGAATTAAGAAATCTAACAAGTGATGACATAAATCCGTTTCAAACTTCTAAAAGTATGTATATCCTAAATCATTTCACTATTACAAATAGAACCTGAGCAGACAATCGGGATCATGACAAATAAAAAGAGAGCTAGATGCAAAAGTTCCAATACATCTAGAAATAAGAAGAGAATAGATTTTAGAGATTAAACACTTCAATATTTGTTCAACAAGCTCTAATTTATACTACTTGGATCCTCAAGAACCCAGACTGATATTTCAGAACCACCTTTATGTGCAAAATACAACTGCCCTTGTGATAGATAAATATCATAAGGGTAACCACGACATTCTGGCATAGGAAGAGGAATGGCTTTCCAATTATTTTCCTCCATGTCCAGGGCTACAAGTCTATGATCAAAGGCACATTGGTACAGCAACTCTCCAAACAAGTCACTTTTGGATAAGCGAGGTGTCTCTTTTTCATAGCCGCTCCAAGCATTGTCCTTGTAGCTCCAATCTTCAGTTTTGGACGAGTAAAACCTTTCCCAGACACATTTGCATGGAGCCCTCTGCCATCATTGTGGACGCAAGAAACGGCCAATCTGCAGATCAGTGGGGCAGAGGTTAGAATTGATAAATAAATAAATATATAGTGGCGAGAAAAGACACAATCTGTAGGGCGGGGCGGGGCGGCGGCGGCCCTCCTAGAGGAGCCCTGGGGAGGAGACCTGGGTCAAGGAGCATAAATCAGTGATGATATTTCAAAAAGATTAAAAAATCACGCAGATTTTCTCATGAACTCAAATTATCTTGAGAAAGTTAACAGGCTTTGATGATGGTACAACATTGACTGCAAAAATATGGGACTGAAGTTCAACAGGATATGACTAATGTAAATACAAGTCGCTTCCCTCATCAGTTTACTGTTTCAACTTTCAACCCATTGGGGGGAGAGCAAGAACTTCGAAATGCATTGGAATCAGTTGTGGAAAGCGGTAAATGAATTCCACTGCACCTATACCAGTATACATTTCACTACAGTCACTCGTTGAGTTTTTTTTCGGTTCATGAACTTCGGAAACGAAAATCTTGAAAGTAAGCAAGGTTGCATGAGTGGTAGATCCAGCAGCGCCTACTAGTTGTAAAGCGTTCAGAAATCTATCTTCACAACAAACGAGCCTAGGTGTATAGAACTAGCTTACATCAAAATATAGAATGGTTAAGTTCATAGCTATAATGGTACCAGTCAAACAAAGCATCCGAGGCCATGCACTTGCGATAAATATATAACTAGCCCTACCAGCAATATTGTATCTAGTGGTGAACATGTAATAGCAGGCCCTTTGCAATGTGATTATAACATAAACAAATTATTTTTCTATAGTTTGTTCACTGAATGTTGTCCGCATCCTTCGTGATTAATCTAACAAGCAGTATTGGCTAGAGAGAAACCTTGCTATGTGTAAAGATAAGTCAGAGATGTGAACAAGTAGACTTCATGGATACTAAAATATTTTACTTGAGCCGGTGAGTAAAATGAAAACTGATATATCTTTAAGAAATTGTAGTACAAACAAACATTATGCTATGAAGATACAATGGATGTCCAAGCACAGTTGCACAACTCACAGAGTATCCATAGACATTACGAGCTGAACAATATACATAAAAATAGACAACCGCTGCGTACCAACAAGAAGCAACAACGGTCCCAGCCTCTAGCTCCAGCCTTCAGTTCTTATGTCCGCAAGAATCAAGAGAAGAAATAATTCAACCATCTACAATGTTTCAGAATATAATCGAGCTCCTAAGTAAATTCACATGCTAACTGAATCTCCAGGCAACCAAAAGGCAAAGAAATGGCACTTTGTGTTCAAATCTTAGTGTTGTAGTTAATATTGTGGCTCCCTAGCGAAGAACAATCAATGTGCTAGTCGTAATGCAGTATTATTTTTTATGAATCGCAGCTTACCGACGGCCACATAAGCGACTGAAGGAGGCGACACTCCGGCTGATTCCGACGGGTCCGTGACTTCCCCGGCGATCCACAGCAGATATTTTCTTCATCTGGCAAGAGTTTCACCTGTTTTCCAGCAGGAAGTTATGGAATGCTTAAAAGTTTAATTCTACAACATCTTTCATTTTCCTGGGCCTGTTGACCACCTACAGTACACTTCTACGTTTTCTGTGTTCAAATTCTCGACTCCAGGGAAGTAGTAATTTAATTGCTGGTGTGAATGATGTTGTTTGACCTTCTGCTTTCCAGCTTCGAGTTCAGATCTCGTTGTAAACTGTTTTAAGAAATCGTTTTTATTTTCGAATGGGGTTATCATCAATAAAGTGAACAATACATAGCTTTTTCAGATCAATCTTTCGCTTATGTATCTTGCTGAACAATTTGGAGTATCAATTTTACATGAGCAAATAAATTTAGTCAGCAACCAAATGTTCAGTGGACAGAAAAACACCAGGCTATCAGATTCTAAACTGCCAATCACAAGCCGATCGATCCTATCAGCACACAGTTGCAACAAAGTTCAGACACTAAACTGACCTTGTGAGTTCAGGCAGTGGAGTCCGATCCTGCGGGCGAGGAGGACGGCGGCGGGCGCCTGCTGCAGCTCCGAGGCGCGCGCCCTCGTGCTGAGTCCCCGCGACGGGCCAAGGGCCGACGTGCCGACGAGCGGTGACTCGCGACGGGGCGGCGGCTGCGGGGCGGCGGCTGCGCGGCGGCGGCGTCGGCGTCGGCTGCGGGGCGGCGGCGTCGGCGGGGCGGCGGCTGCGTCGCGGCGGCGGGCGCTCGACGGGGCGGCGGCTGCGGGGCGGCGGCTGCGCGGCGGCGGCGTCGGCTGCGGGGCTGCGGCTGCGTCGCGGCGGCGGGCGCTCGTGTGATAGTTTTTTCCGTGTTTTCTATCGAGATGAATCTCACAATCCGATCTGATTCTGATTTTTTTTTATTTGTAACATTGATTAAAACGTCCGTTCGGGAGCTCTTTTACGGTATTATATCACTATAGAACTTACAGGAAATTTATCACAGATTTAATCAACGGTCACGAAAAATTACATTAGACGGAACCAAAATTCGATTAGACGGAACCAAAGTTCCATGCCAATCACCGTAAAAGAGCTCATATTAGCTATGCGAGGTTTATTTGACGATCAACATATCCGTTTTCGCCGGATTATCTCGGCGTGTTCTTTTTTCCAATTGGAAAGATCGAACCATCCTCCCTACCTTTTTTTTTCAAAAAAATCTCCTTCCTTTCTCTCTGCATCATGCGATGACTATTTTCTAAAATAAAATACCAGTTTTCGTCCTTGATATGGCTCGTTCATCAGAAACAAAACAACATTGTTCTACCAATAATGCTACTTCTACGGACAGACTTCTACGAAAATTCCGTAGGCATAGCATTGTTGTGTTCTACAGCAAACCTTGAAACAGAACACGTTATACCGCGGGCCAGAGCTTCTTTTAATCCGAACCAAGCCGCCCCGATTAATCCTGCACCGAGGTGGCCGCCACGCGCGCCATGAAGGCCGGGAGGCTCATGATATGCTGCAGCAGATGCTCCATCTCCTCGTCGTCATCGTCCTCCTCCTTCTCATCATCCATGAGGTCGTCGTCGCCGCTATTGCTTCCGTTGCTGCTGCCGTACTGCACGACCGACTTGTCCTCCCCGAGAAACTGCAGGAACTCGGCAAGGACGTCCCCCTCCAGCCATTTGACGGCGCCGGGACCGGTAACGTTAACCGTCGCGGCCTCCTCCACCTCCTTGAGGAACCGCACGTACTCGGCGAGGACGTCGCCCTCCAGCCACGCTACAGGGAGCGGCGACGTCACGCCCGCCGGTGGCGCCTGTCCGATGATCTGCACGTACTCCGTGCTGAGCGCCATCCCGTCGGCCTGCTGACTGCTTTGCTCCTCCATGCTCTCCCTCCTCGTATAGGTATGTGGCCGCCGCAAGTAGATGGAGGAGAAAGGAAGTAAGCAAAGCTAGGTGCGTGCGCTGTGTTTGTTGGGAGTATGGAGAGATGTAGCTTGAGATTATATAGAGCGGCTGAAACCCGACACCGACTCCAACTGGCCGCCAAGCAGCCACGATCGGGGTGCCGGGTCCGAGTCCGAGTCCGAGTCCAAGGGCACATCCTGTCAGGCCCAGGGAAGATCAAGCTCAGCTGGCTTAGTTTAGTTAAGCACTCGTTGTAATTCATTAGTATCTTAAATCGCATAATCTAATACTTGCCTGGGCACTGTGGTGTCTTATGCGGTGCTCACGTCTTCCGCACGTCCGTTCGCGATCGAACGGCCTGGACGAAACGACACAACAGTGAAAGGAAACCGACAGCTATCGTCCACTTCTCTTCCCCTCTCTTCTCTCGCCCGCATCGAGCTTCTGCTCGATCTGCACCTCCAATTCAGCCTCGTCGGCGGCGAGTGGCTAACGGAATCCCCCGGATCGGTTCTCCTTGGCGGTGGGAGAAGTGGTGGAGGAGCTTTGACTGCGTGGAGTAGCGGACGGATCAAAGTGTCCGAGTCTGGTGGGCGTGGTGAGCTTCGGCGGCGCCGCCCGGCGAATCGACGCTTCTGAGGCGGGCGGCCGTCGGGAGAGGGGTCGGTGAAGAAGAATCTGCGGCCCGGCCTCTCGAATCGACCTTCCCGAGAGGGGTGACCGTGATGGCGTGATGGGAGGTGCCGGCGTGAGAGCATCGGCAGCGTTGTGCTGGTGAGTGCTGCTATCTCCCGCTCGTTTTTGTCTGCCGTTGTTGCTTTGAGGGATGGACGCGCCCCCAATTTTTCTCCACGCTGGTGCCGATTGGTAGTAGCTACGGTGGTACTCATCAAGTAGGTCTGTGCTTGTTTTAGTACTCCTCTTGTAGTCATGTTTGTGCTCCTCTTGTAGTCATGGGGGTAGTCGTTTCTTGTAGTCACGTTGGTTCTTGTACAGGGCCCATTTTACTCAGAATCATGATCGACTCTGACGGTGCTTTCGAACACACTGCTCTTCGTGTTGGTCTTCTCTTCTGCAGCGTCACTGTATAATGTTTAGGATGCACTGCACTCTGTAACTGAAGCTCCACTGCAAGCGATCAAGGCGGCTAACAGTTTGGGTATTGGCCAGCCATTGTTTGTCACTGATTTTATAGAGCTCTATTCCGAGAAGCAAAATCTTTGTTGGCCCTATCTTTTATTGAGTTTCCCATCATGTAGAGACCTCCTGAATGTCATAGGCCAGCTCATATCCTGGCAGGTTTAGATGGGCAAGGTGCTCAAGGTTACATCAGGTGCGGCTTAGCTTGAGAATGTGCCATATGCTATAAACATGGCCATGTATGGCGATTCTGCTGATCAAAGCTAATGGAATGCCAACGTATCATCCAAAGAAATAGAATAGAGTGGGGAGTTGTCTCAGTTGATCTTTATGAATGTTTCGTAGAACAGGGATGCACTGACAGTACAAAAAATCAGTTTATATTCCAAAGTGGCTTTTCAGTTTACGGGTTACACATATTGGAGGTGGCAAATTACTGTTTATGAGGGCACTCTTATTCTTGTTTGCCTAATATTAGCACTGCATCTACTAGATTTGTGATATATAATATTGCATGATACATGATTCCTATTGTACGTTAGGTGAAGTGATACAGGTGTCTACAAAAAAAAAAGAGACGATTCTTCAATTCTAGATGTTGTTATGATCTGCAAAGTTGTATTTTCTGTCCAGCGATATAGTATAAAACAGTCAACTGATGTGTCCGAACATTTATTCTATACACCTAAAAATTTCCATGACAAGGGAACAAAACTACAGGACCGTGGCAACACATGGGCAAGCAACTAGTCATCTATCAGTTCAGTATCTCCATTTAGAATATAAAATAGATTCATTATGCACTAAGCCATGTAGTTTGTCTCAATTAGTTACATACATGTGATACCAGCCACACTATGTATGATGCAATCTATTGTATCTAGACACACATTAGGGTTCTCTGGATTTTTGTTCAATCAGCAGGAAGTTTGTGATCAAACAACCGTTTATCATAATTGCTCATGGATGTAAGAAACATACGAAATCATGAATATGGCATGTAGTAATCTACACATAGAATGTATTCTTTTTATATTCTTGTAGTTTTAATAATAATTATAAATTGGGATGTTACTGTATAGTTATACTAGTATGCAATTTTTGGGTAATAAATACATCCTCTGGCCATATGGTTGTAGTATGCTCTTTACTCATAGGATTTTTTTTTTTGACACTCGTAGTTTTTAAAGCCTTATCATGCAGTAGTTTTTTTTTTGTAGCTATACAGGATGTAAAATGTGGACAATAAATACACCCTAGCCTTATGGAGTTAGTATATTCTCCACACTTTGGATGTATTTTTTAATACTTGTGATTTTAGATCATAGTTATGCAGTGTAGGTTACTGCATTATTTTAGGATGTATAATATTGAAAATAATTACATTATGATCAGATGGAGGCAGTGCATTTTTCATGCATGGGATGTTTTTTTTTCAACTTCAAGTATATACAGTAGTTTTTTTAAGCGCTGATATGTGTAACAACGCCATAACCTCATGAATTTTGCATGTAATTTTTATACACATCTGATGTATGTTTTCTACACTTTGCAGGTTTTTTTTCTAAATTATACAATGTGGGTTACTATTTTTTGTATGCACAAACATGTTGCATTATAGTGGTCAGGTTCTCCACCAGATTCCTCACTCAATATTGTATGATGAAAAGAATAGGTGCTAATTTCAGTGTACTTGTCTTTTTGTTTTACAGACCAGCAAAACTGAAACCAACGTATGAACATCTCATGGCAGGCTACCAGTCAAATGAAGCATAGACATGAAGGAATTTGTACATGCTTTTGTTTCGGGATTTCTTCTATTCAGCTTATGGACTATTTCCGTTGATCGAGGGGTGGTATTCGATCTCAAAAACTATTATGAAAAGACTACTTGACTTTGTTCATGATTTACCAAACCATTTTTCTCCATAGTTTCCCCAAAATATTGTGCATATCAGTCCAATACTGATACATTAGATCCCTTTTTTTAATGTCGTTAATGATTTACGCAACACTCATTTTTTCTACATCCTTACATGCACATCGGTACCTTTTAATTCTTGTTCTTTATCTCCCTTTCCCGAAACTCTTTTTGTTACATCTTCTATTAACCATATGCAAAAAAACATCAGGACTATTTTCGAGAGGGATGGAGGTAGGTAATCCTGATTATCCTGATACTTCGACAGCCTAAAGCCAACATCAATTTCTACATCTAACGTGTATTCTATGGGAGAAAATTACAGATCTGGCATGGGCCGAAGTCACTTTACATGTCTACAGGTTCTTGCAAAGATTTCCTATACTTCAACTTTAATTGTCTGTAATTTTTGTTCATCAACCTGCTTCTATGATGGAGTTTTTTGGATCGCCAGCTGTAGTTGTTACATGTAGGTTATGTGTTTTTTTCTGGACCTGGCCAGGGCCTTGGAGTTTTGTGTTTCTTGTCTTCGTGCTTCTTGATGCGCGCATCCACGAACAAAAAAAAACCCGGGAAATGGACCAGGGTGATTGCTTGTATGCCCGGAATCTGAAGGTTACTTGGGGAGATATGGGGCGTGGGGACCAGGGTTGCTCTTTTTGGAAAGTACGGGCCAGCAACGTGGTTCCTTGCCATTTACGGGAGGGGCACCGTGGAAGACTATTTAGTGCCTGGGCACTGTGTAGCCAGGCCCATCTTAAATTGCTTACTTAGTTTAGTTGTTTAGAGCAGGTCTAACAGGCCCCGTATAACCCCGCCCGTATAATTCGGACATACGGGGCGGCGCGTTTGGGCCGTCTAGCGAGCCCGTATTCGGGCCGCCCCGTTTCGGCGGAATACGGGGCCTCGAATCGCCCGGTACATATAGTGGCGCGGTGCGAGTGGGGTTAACACCGCCTAACTCGCGCGCGCCGCCGCCTCCTCTCCTCCTGCTCGGCGAGCAATTAGCCGCTCCCGCGCCGCATTCCACCCCCAAGCTAGGATGGACTCCCGCCGCCGCAGTAGGGCCTCGCCGCGAGCGGATCGATCCCGCTCGCCGGACACCGTAGAAAGCGTGGCGGGCGAAGTGCAAGTATTCGCCGCCGGGAGCCGTCGCGCGGCAAGCGCCGGCCGCGTGCGTGGAGCCGCTCGGGGTACGCCGCCGGTGGGCGGTGGTGCGGGACCCGCCGCTCAAGCCGATGAGCGGCGAAGCGTTCGAGAAGTGGCTCGCCGAGTGGCAGCGCGACCGCGCGTCCAAGGCGGCATGGGCGGCGACCATCGGCAGCACCAGCGGCGGAGGAAGCGGAGGCGGCGAGGAGGAAGAGGAGGCGGCCTACCGCCGTGCGCTCGCCTTATCCGAGGCGGATGCCGCCGAGAAAGCTCGGGCGGAGGCGAGAGGAGGAGGCGGCGGCCATCGCTCAGGTCGAGGAGTTCGAGGCGCGGCAGGCGCGGGAGGCGCGGGAGGATCGCCTTCATCCCCTACGTCATCCTTGACGACTAGACGTAGGTTTGCTTAGTTATGATCCGTAGTATGATCAATATGTATGTATGATCCCTAGTATGATCAATGAAGATGAACTTCCCGGGGTTTTTATTTTTGAAAATACGGGGCGAAATACGGGGTCTGCTAGACGGAATGGCTCGAAATGTTTGCAGTTTTTCGATACGGGGCGAAAAAAGAGACTTATACGGGGCAGCGAAATACGGGGCCTGTTAGACATGCTCTTAGCTAAGCACTCTCAGTTTGTAATGACATACATTTGCTTGGCCTGGCTCGTGTTATAAGAGACAGGAGGGAAGGTTGGGAGGACCAAGCCAAAAAAAAAAAAAAAATCTAATTCATATTTTGTATCATCTCTTCCACCACGACGGTCTGAGCATGTGGAGCTCCACTCCCAAAATTCCTCTGACCTCGTCGGCGTCCAACCCTAGATCTGACAAAGTGGTATCAGAGCACGGCACGACGGCGCTACCCTCCCTCCCTGCCTGTCTTCGTCACAGCATCCCACCTCCCCGACTCCCCGTCTGTGGCCACCGTCCCCAACCTATCCCCCGCCCGTGCCCATCTCCCCCGCTCCAGTCAATTACCGCGTCGGCCCACCAGATCCCCGGCCTGCTCCGTCGCTCCACCACCCCTTCGACGCAATCGGTTGCACGCCCCCGCCCGCTCCACCTCGCCTTCCACGCGCTTGGTCGCACGCTCCGCCCGCTCCACCACGCCTTCCACGCGCTCGGCCGCACGCTCCCGCCGCGTCGCCGCATCGTCCTCACGCCCCAGCTTGCTTCCACTCCAAACCAAAGGCGACCAATTTCGCCTCCCTCCCGATCCTGCAGCCATGTCTCACCGCTCGCGAGCCAGTTCACGAACCAGCCAGGGAGGACCGATCATCCGTTCTGCCTCGTCTACGGATGCGGAACTCAAGAGCTGTGTGCCCAGCAGCGCGCAGAACGTGACGCACGCTCCGTCGGCCGCCGCCTCCAAAGACACCAAGTGGAAACCGCCGCATCCCTCGGCGCGGTACAGAACTAGATGGAGTCGATGGCGCAGATGCAAACGCAAATGGCCGCGATGATGACGCAGAGGCAGGCCAGCCTCGACCGCCTTGCTCCGGATGAAGGTACAATCACCACTGCTCCCCCTCCCGCTACTTCCCGTGCTTTCTACACGTCACTGATACGTCCATTTTGCATCACTATTTTATATCATAATTTACTGTTATTCATTGATATATTTCATATTTAGAGATGATACTTATGTTATTTCACCTATTTTACATGTTTCATGATTATTGGAGAATCACTCACCGGAGTCAGGATTCTGCTGGAAAAAGCACGATACAATTTCGAAGATCAACAATTGACGGAAAATATATCGAAGCTCCTATTTTTCCAAATGACGGAGCCAGCCAAGGGGAGGCCGAGGAGGGCCACCATGCCCCCCATAGGCCGGCGCGGCCACCAGGCTGGCGCCGCCATGTGGGGAGGGGCCATGACCCCCTCGGTCATCTCCCTTCGCGTACTTCATCACGAGAGAACCCTAAGGTGTACGGGATCATCGAGATACACACCCGCCTCTACGGGCGGAAAAACACCAGAGAGAAAGAGCTCTCCAGGCTGTCTGTCGGGGAAATTCCCTCTGGAGGGGAAATCGTCGCCATCGTCACCGTCATCGAGCTGGACTTCATTGGGATCATCATCATCATCATCTCCACCGCCGACACCATCATCTCCACCGCTGCACCTCGTCTCGGCTGTAACATCTAGGGTTGAATCTTGATTATTTCATAGGGGACGGTATTGATTACTCCTTGTTATTGATGTTATTGAGTGAAACCGTTGAACCAAGGTTTATGTTCAGATTGTTATTCATCATCATATCACCTCTGATCATGTTCCATATGATGTCTTGTGAGTAGTTCGTTTAGTTCTTGAGGACATGGGTGAAGTCTAAATGTTAGTAGTGAACTATGTTGAGTAATATTTAATGGTTTGATATTTAAGTTGTGGTGTTATTCTTCTAGTGGTGTCATGTGAACGTCGACTACATGATACTTCACCTTTATGGGCCTAGGGGAATGCATCTTGTATTCGTTTGCCAATTGTGGGGTTGCCGGGTGACAGCAACCTGAACCCCGTTGGTATATCGATGCATGAGGGATAGCAGGATCTCAGAGTTTAAGGCTGTGGTTAGATTTATCTTAATTACTTTCTTGTATTTACGGATGCTTGCAAGGGGTTTAATCACAAGTATGTATTAGTCCTAGGAAGGGCGGTGCATTAGCATAGGTTCACCCACACAACACTTATCAAAACAATGAAGATTAATCAACTATATGAAGCGAAAGCATTAGACTAAATTCCCGTGTGTCCTCAAGAACGTTTGGTCATCATAAGTAAACAAACCGGCTTGTCCTTTGTGCTAAAAGGGATTGGGCCACTCGCTGCAATTATTACTCTCGCATTTTACTTACTTGTACTTTATGTATCTGCTATATCAAAACCCCCTGAAAACTTGTCTGAGCATTTGCGGTGAATCCTTCATCGAAGCGCTTGTAAACACTTGCTCCTCGTTGGGTTCGACACTCTTATTTATCGAAAGTACTACGATACACCCCTATACTTGTGGGTCATCAAGACTATTTTGGCGTCGTTGGGGAGTGAAGCGCTATTGGTAAGTGGAATTGGTAAGGAAAACTTTTACTGTACATGCTGTTTTTATTTCTGCCTGCTGCTATAATTCATTATGGAGAGATCTTCTCTTGAATTCCTATTTGGAAAATCTACTACTACTGCAACGGTAGTAGATGAGGCGCCAGGTGAGAAAGAGATTCCATATAAAATACCTATGAAAATTATTGAATGTGTTGTGGATAACCGCTATGAAGGGGATGGAACTGTCCATCCTGGAGATCATTTACTGTTTTTA
This sequence comes from Lolium multiflorum, assembly GCA_030979885.1. NCBI lineage: Eukaryota > Viridiplantae > Streptophyta > Magnoliopsida > Poales > Poaceae > Lolium > Lolium multiflorum. The sequence continues at coordinate 145,735,491 of CM061748.1, forward strand.
CATGAATTATGCGGGTTATTCAAGTGTGCAGGTATTTCTATGGATGAAGTTAGGAAGAAACTATTCTCTATATCGATGTCTGGTAAAGCGGCGCATTGGTATAAATTGCTGAGGAATGGGAATTATCTTGATTGGAAGGATATTGTGCCTCTATTTTATTCTAAATTTTATCCTCCAAATGAAATTCACAAAGACCGAAACCGCATATATAATTTCTGGCCTCATGATGGAGAGAGTATTGCCCAAGCATGGGGAGATTGAAGTCCTTAATGCTCAAATGCCCCATTCATGAGCTTCCTGGTAATATCATCATTGATAATTTCTATGCAAGACTTTCTTTTCAAGATAAAACCTTGCTGGATACTACTTGTTCTGGATCATTCACACGCAACAAAGAAGAGTTTAAATGGGACCTTCTTGATCGGATCCAAGAGAATACTGAAGGATGGGAGAACGACAAAGGTAGAGAGTCAGGTATAAATATGATTATGAATGCATTGAAACTTTTATGGATACTGATAAATTTCGAAATATGAGTGCTACTTATGGTCTTGACTCTCAAGTTGTTGCAAATTTTTATAAAGCTTTTGCCTCTCATTTTGAATTTCCTAGGAAGAATTTTGATAAGTATCATGAACCTTACAAAGATAAAACTGATTCACCTATAGGTAAATGTATTAAAGTTAAAACTGTTGATCACATTCTTCCTGAAGCTTACATTGAAAAAATTCCTTTTCCTGCTAAAATGAAAGAGTATTCTGTTATAACTAGTGTGGTTAACAAAAGTGCAAAGAAACCTATAGAACCCGAGGAGCAAATAAATGTTGAACCTGCTGTTGCAATAGTTAAAGACCTTGTGACTAAAAATGGAGAAGATGGTCATATCATTTTCTGTGAAGATGCTTCTAATATTGTTTCACATCCTAGCAAGTCTAGGAAAGCCAGTGTTCCTATGCTCTCTGTTAGAATTGGTGAACATTGTTATTATGGTTTATGCGATATTGGTGCAAGTACTAGTGCCATTCCTTATGAGCTTTACAAGGAAATCATGCATGAAATTGGTTCTTGTGAACTTGAAGATATTGATGTGGTTATTCGGCTAGCTAATAGAGAAATTATCTCTCCTATTGGTATTGTTCGAGATGTGGAAGTTCTATGTGGTAAAATTAAATATCATGTTGACTTTTTGGTACTTGGTTCTGCTGCTAGTAAGACTTGTCCTATCATTTTTGGTAGACCTTTTCTAAATACTTGTGGAGCTATTATAGATTGCAAGAAAGAGAAAATTGTGACTAAATTTGCTGGTGAATCTTATGAGTTTAATTTCTCTAAATTTGCCAAAGTTCCTTATGAAGCTGAATTGCCTAATGATGATTTTAGAGTTGAACAGCTTGCATCTATTGCTCTTGCTCCTAATAATCCTTTGCAGCAACATTTGGAGGATCATGAGAGAGAAGTCTTTAGAGAAGAAAGGAATGAGCTTGATAAAATTTTCCTTCGTCAACCTATTCTTAAACATAACTTACCGGTTGAAGATCTAGGTACAACACCACCGCCAAAGGAAGATCTTGTTTTTGATTTGAAATCGTTGCCTGGTAATCTTAAGTATGCTTATATTGATGATAAGAAAACATATCCTGTTATTATTAGTGCTAAGCTTTCAGATTTTGAGGTAGAAAGATTATTGGAAATATTGAAGAAACACCGAGGAGCTATTGGCTACACTCTTGATGACTTGAAGGGGATTTCTCCCTCTATTTTCCAACATGCCATCAACATGGAAGATGATGCAAAGCCTGTTGTTGAACATCAGCGTCGTTTAATTCCTAAGATGAAGGATGTGGTAAGGAATGAGGTATTAAAACTCCTTGAAGCTGGTATTATATATCCTATTGCTGATAGTAGATGGGTTAGTCCTGTGCATTGTGTTCCTAAGAAAGGAGGAATAACTGTTGTACCTAATGATAATGATGAGCTCATCCCTCAAAGAGTAGTTGTAGGGTATAGAATGTGCATTGATTTTTGAAAAGTTAATAAAGTTACTAAGAAAGATCATTACCCTTTACCATTTATTGATCAAATGTTAGAAAGGTTATCTAAAAATACTCATTTTTGCTTTCTTGATGGTTATTCTGGGTTTTCACAAATTGCTGTTAGAACTAAAGATCAAGAGAAAACCACTTTCACTTGTCCCTATGGAACTTATGCTTATAGGCGTATGCCTTTTGGTTTATGTAATGCTCCTGCTACTTTTCAAAGATGCATGTCTGCTATTTTTCATGGCTTTTGTGAAAAGATTGTAGAGGTATTCATGGATGATTTTTCTATCTATGGGAATTCTTTTGATAATTGTTTGCAAATCTTGATAAAGTTTTGCAGAGATGTGAAGAAACTAACCTTGTTCTTAATTGGGAGAAATGCCACTTTATGGTTAATGAAGGAATTGTATTGGGACATAAGATTTCGAAAGAGGTATTGAAGTTGATAGAGCTAAAGTTGAAGCAATTGAGAAGATGCCCTATCCTAGGGATGTTAAAGGTATTCGTAGTATTCTTGGTCATGCTGGTTTTTATAGGAGATTTATTAAAGATTTCTCTAAAATTTCAAAGCCTCTTACTAATCTTCTTCAAAAAGATGTACCTTTTGTTTTTGATGATAATTGTAAGGAAGCTTTTGAAACTCTAAAGAAAGCCTTAACAACTGCTCCTGTAGTTGAACCTCCTGATTGGAATTTACCTTTTGAAATTATGTGTGATGCTAGTGATTTTAGTGTAGGTGTTGTTCTTGGACAGCGAGTAGATAAGAAATTGAATGTTATTCATTATGCTAGTAAGACTCTAGATGCTGCTCAAAGAAATTATGCTACAACTGAAAAGGAGTTATTAGCTGTAGTTTTTGCTTGTGACAAGTTTAGACCTTATATTGTTGATTCAAAAGTCACGGTTCATACTGATCATGCTGCAATTAGGTGCCTTATGGAAAATAAAGATGCTAAGCGAAGGCTTATTAGATGGGTGCTTCTTTTGCAAGAATTTGATTTACATATTGTAGATAGGAAAGGTGTTGATAATCCTGTTGCTGATAATTTGTCTAGATTGGAAAATATTGCTTATGATCCTGTTCCTGTTAATGATAGTTTTCCAAATGAACAATTGGCTGTAATAAAGGTGAGCTCGCGAGATAGTCCTTGGTATGCTGATTATGCTAACTTTATTGTTTCCAAGTACTTGCCTCCAACCTTTTCAGCTCAGCAAAGGAGGAAATTCTTTTATGACTTGAGGCATTATTTTTGGGATGACCCACACTTATATAAAGAAGGAGTGGATGGTATTATGCGAAGATGTGTCCCCAAATATGAACAACAAGAGATATTGAGTAAGTGTCATGGTAGTGTTTATGGAGGACATCACGCCGGAGATAGAACCGCACAAAAGGTTCTACAATCAGGTTTTTATTGGCCAACTCTCTTTAAAGATGCAAGAAAGTTTATTTTATCTTGTGATGAATGTCAAAGAGTTGGTAATATCTCTAGACGCAATGAAATGCCTATGAATTATACTCTTGTTATTGAACCATTTGATTGTTGGGGATTTGACTTCATGGGTCCTTTCCCTTCTTCAGAAGGTAATACTCATATACTTGTTGCTGTTGATTATGTTACTAAATGGGTGGAAGCTATACCCACAAAAAGTGCTGATGGTGAGACTTCTTTAAAAATGCTTTTAGATGTTATTTTTCCTAGGTTTGGAGTACCTAGATATCTTATGACTGATGGAGGTTCTCATTATATTCATGGTGGTTTTAGAAAAACTCTTGCTAAATATGGTATTAATCATAGAATTGCTTCAGCTTATCATCCTCAAACTAGTGGGCAAGTAGAATTATCAAATAGAGAAATTAAATCTATCTTGCAAAAGACTGTTAATAAATCTAGGAAAAATTGGGCTAGTAAGTTAAAGGAAGCGTTGTGGGCTTATAGAACTGCTTATAAAAATCCTATGGGTATGTCTCCTTATAAAATGGTTTATGGAAAAACTTGTCATTTACCTTTAGAACTAGAGCACAAAGCTTATTGGGCTGTAAGAGAACTTAATAAAGATTCTAAACTTGCCGGTAAGAAAAGGTTGCTACAATTGAGTTCTTTAGATGAGTGGAGAAGTGAAGCTTATGAAAATGCTAGACTATTTAAGGAGAAAGTTAAGAAATGGCATGATAGAAGGATTATTAAAAGAGAATTTAATATTGGAGTTAAAGTCCTATTGTATCGGTCTCGTCTCAGATTTTTTGCAGGAAAATTACTTTCAAAATGGGAAGGACCATATGTCATTGTGGAGGTGTATCGTTCAGGGGCGATAAAAATTGCTTCGCTGAAAGATGATGCCACACAAGTGGTGAATGGACAAAGACTCAAGCATTATATTTCTGGAGATTCTTATAATGAAGATGTTGATGTTATTGGAGTGGTGACTCCGGAAACTTTCATCAAAGATTAAATTGATAGTTCTGCAGAGTTCGACTTTGAATAGGTAACAGTTTTGGTAATAAAAAGTCCGCGTTTAACTTTCCGAACAATATTTTTGCTGTTTTTAGAAAATATGAAAAATTACGAGATCGAATCGGAGCGGAGGAGACGCACGAGGGCGCGTCCCCACGTGGTGGCGTGGGCCCCACCACCGCCGTGCCGCCCTATGGTGATGGCTCCTCGGTGTCCCTCTCCCACTCGTGTTCGACCTGGTACTTTCCTTTTGTCGTGAGAATTCTTGCTATATAATCCCCCGGATCCCCAGAGGTCCGTATATCGTTTTCTCGTCGTGTTTTGTTTCGAGCTGTTTTCTGCCAGGATCCGTTTTTTATCTAGAAGCACCATGGTCTCCAACAACAAGGGCAAGGGGCTTTCGGAGGAAGATATTCAAGATCCCGAGTTGAAAGAAGAAATCAAGGAGGAAGTGAAGGAGATGTCATCAATAAAAAGAGAGCGGCAAACTGTGAGTAGTAAGCCAATCTTGGTGGGATTGGTTAACACTGGACGTTCTTTTTGTCATAACTTGCAGGGACCTTTACCACCTGCTCCTAGCTTCAACTCTTTCCCTGCTGTGGAGGAAGCGTTACGGGTTACCGATGAGTTTTGTGATCAATACCATGTTCTAAGAAGGGAAGTGGAGATACTTCAGGAGGAGAACAACCGACTTTGCAGAATGCTAGAGCGGTTCCTCACTCCCATCAGGGTCGTTCCACCATCACCACCGAAGGAGTAATTCATCATTGGTATTGGCATCCCCTTGTCTTATTCCAAGCTTGGGGTGAGTGCTGCGGTATCACATCATCACTATCTTTTACCTTTTTACTATCAAGTAGTGTCATATCATGAGTAGGGAAGTTATCATATAAGATGGTTTGCAGTGTGGAAGTATCTCTCTCTTAGTTGGTTATCTATGTATCCCTTGGTGTGAGTTATCGTTATGGAATATTAATGAGAAGTTTTATCATTTACTTTTTGCACACCTTATTTTAGTTTGCAATTTCTGTTATATGATTAATCTTGTTGTTAGTATTGATATCACTTTGGGAGCATCAAGTAAATCTATTTGGTTTTGGCAAACTTAGCATTGGTCAATAGCAACAATACTTTGAGGCTTAAGTAGAAAAGAGGGAAGTACATGTAGATATATTATTTCATTATCTTTCTTTCTTGTTAGCTAATGAGCTTAGTATTCTGAAGTTAAAATTGTTTGTGCTTACAAGGAAGATGCATGATTGTTTCTATCACATGTATATTTGCTTGTTTCCCTCAACTCTTATGCTTGCTAATCAACCTTGCTAGCCAAAGACCTGTACTGAGAGGGAATGCTTCTCGTGCATCCAAAACCTTAAACCAAACCCATGCCATTTGTGTCCACCATAACTACCTATTATGTGGTATTTTGCACCACTCCAAGTAAATACTTCATGTGCTACCTTTAAACAATTCAAAAAGTTATTATCTTTTATTTGTGTCAATGTTTTATAGCTCATGAGGAAGTATGTGGTGTTTTATCTTTCAATCTTGTTGGGCAGACTTTCACCAATGGACTTGTGGCATACACATCCGCTTATCCAATAATTTTGCAAAAAGAGCTGGCAACGGGTTCCCAGCCCCAATTAATTAATTTTCATTAATAATTTTCTTCACATGTTTTGCCCTGATTTATCAGTAAGCAACTTAATTTTGCAATAGACACTCCTCCATGGTATGTGAAATGTTCGAAGGCACCCGAGGGGTTAGCCATGGCTTGTGAAAGAAAAGGTTGGGAGGAGTGTCATCCATAAATAAAACTAAAGTACATGTGTAAACACAAGAGAAGAGGGATGATCTACCTTGCTGGTAGAGATAACGTCCTTCATGAGAGCTCTTTGAAAGTCTGTTTGACAAGGGGGTTAGAGTGCCCACTACCATTTGTTGACAACAACAAACACCTCTCAAACTTTATTTTTATGCTCTCTTTATGATTCCAAAACTTAAAAAGCTCTAGCACATGATTTAATCCCTGCTTCCCTCTGCGAAGGGCCTATCTTTTACTTCTATGTTGAGTCAGTAAACCTATTTCCCTCTATCTCAAGCAAGCAATTGATTTGTTGTGATCCAACTATTTATATTGTGATCTATTTAATCATGTCTTTTATTCTTTCTTGTTTAGTACCAATTTTATTTGAATGAATATGACTTTGAAAGTTATCACTGATTATGAGGGGATTGTTATGATTGAGCATGTAAGTTCTGCCATATAAGCTCTAATATAAAGGCTTGCTCGAAAGATAAGTACAATCTGTTAATCGTTCTTTGACCAAGAACAAAGTTTGCCATCACCAATTATGATTTCCTATGCACCTTTATTTGTGATTTCTCTTTACTTATTGCAAGTTGAGTTATATGAGGAAGTTGTTTACTGTGAATTAATAAATGTGATGCTTCTTGTATGTATTTTATTTATCGACTCTTCTTCCATAAACATGTGGTCTTGTTTACGAGTTCAGTTTCGCTTGGGGACAAGCGAGGTCTAAGCTTGGGGGAGTTGATACGTCCATTTTGCATCACTATTTTATATCATAATTTACTGTTATTCATTGATATATTTCATATTTAGAGATGATACTTATGTTATTTCACCTATTTTGCATGTTTCATGATTATTGGAGAATCACTCACCGGAGTCAGGATTCTGCTGGAAAAAGCACCGTCAGGATACAATATTTCTGAAGATCAACAATTGACGGAAAATATACCGAAGCTCCTATTTTTCCAAATGACGGAGCCACCAGAAGGGAGGAGGAGGGCCACCATGGGCCCCCATAGGCCGGCGCGGCCACCAGGCCTGGCGCGCCGCCATGTGGGGAGGGGGCCCACGAGCCCCCTCGGTCATCTCCCTTTCGCGTACTTCATCTCCAGAGAACCCTAAGGTGTACGGGATCATTGAGGATAGACACAGCCGCCTCTGCGGGGCGGAAAAACACCATAGAGAAAAGAGCTCTCCGGCAGGCTGAAATCTGCCGGGGAAATTCCCTCCCGGAGGGGGAAATCGTCGCCATCGTCACCGTCATCGAGCTGGACTACATTGGGATCATCATCATCATCATATCCACCGCCGACACCATCATCTCCACAGCTGCACCTCGTCTCCGCTGTAACATCTAGGGTTGAATCTTGATTATTTCATAGGGGAAACTCTCCCGGTATTGATTACTCCTTGTTATTGATGCTATTGAGTGAAACCGTTGAACCAAGGTTTATGTTCAGATTGTTATTCATCATCATATCACCTCTGATCATGTTCCATATGATGTCTTGTGAGTAGTTCGTTTAGTTCTTGAGGACATGGGTGAAGTCTAAATGTTAGTAGTGAACTATGTTGAGTAATATTTAATGGTTTGATATTTAAGTTGTGGTGTTATTCTTCTAGTGGTGTCATGTGAACGTCGACTACATGATACTTCACCTTTATGGGCCTAGGGGAATGCATCTTGTATTCGTTTGCCAATTGTGGGGTTGCCGGAGTGACAGCAACCTGAACCCCCGTTGGTATATCGATGCATGAGGGATAGCAGGATCTCAGAGTTTAAGGCTGTGGTTAGATTTATCTTAATTACTTTCTTGTATTTGCGGATGCTTGCAAGGGGTTTAATCACAAGTATGTATTAGTCCTAGGAAGGGCGGTGCATTAGCATAGGTTCACCCACACAACACTTATCAAAACAATGAAGATTAATCAACTATATGAAGCGAAAGCATTAGACTAAATTCCCGTGTGTCCTCAAGAATGTTTGGTCATCATAAGTAAACAAACCGGCTTGTCCTTTGTGCTAAAAGGGATTGGGCCACTCGCTGCAATTATTACTCTCGCATTTTACTTACTTGTACTTTATTTATCTGCTATATCAAAACCCCCTGAAAACTTGTCTGTGAGCATTTGCAGTGAATCCTTCATCGAAGCGCTTGTCAACACCTTTGCTCCTCGTTGGGTTCGACACTCTTATTTATCGAAAGTACTACGATACACCCCTACTTGTGGGTCATCAGTCACCATCTCGACCAAGCTCCATTATCACTACAAGAAAAGTTGCCATGGCCGACGAAGTTGAAGTCGCGCCGTGGTTGCTGGTGTACCATGGCCGACGATTTTTGGTCCCTCCGTGGTTCATGTCAAAACTTTTTTCTCGTTTTTGAGGCCACCTAGCCCGACGAAAGCGGCCAAAACGTCGCGTATGGTGGCCCGGGACGTGGTGCATCGCGAATTCTCGGGTTCGCCGGCCGAGTCAACGCAAATCCGCACCGCCCAGGGATGTAGGGCCCACATGGCAGCCTCTCTAGCATTGTTTTTTTCTCGATCGCGCCATCTCGTTCAACGCTCTCCGATCGAGCCGTTTACGATGCAGGATCATGGGTCCCGCTTGTCATCCTCTATGAACCAAAATTCCTTCTTTTCTTGGATTTTTTTGACCCTGATTTCTGGCTACTTCCTTTTTCTTGTGATCCCTTGCCGCCTTGGAAACGTTGAGACCGTTGCAGCTAAATGGGACCCACATGTCATCCTCTATGAGCTATCAACTTTCTTTTCTTGGTTTTTTTGGCACCTCATATTTGGTCACTTGCCTTTTTCTTTCGATCCCCTGCCGCCTCTCAAACGGTGATACCGCTGCTGCTAAATGGGACCCGCATGTCATCCTCTATGTACTATAAAACTTTCTTTTCCTGGATTATTTTTGGCACCTCATATTTGGTCACTTGCCTTTTCTTTCGATCCCTCCCGCCTCTCTCAAACGGTGATACGATGCTAAATGGGACTGATGTCTCTGGTGCTTCTATTCTTGTAGACAGTGTTGGGCCTCCAAGAGCAGAGGTTTGTAGAACAGCAAGTTTCCCTTAAGTGGATTACCCAAGGTTTATCGAACTCAGGGAGGAAGAGGTCAAAGATATCCCTCTCAAGCAACACTGTAATCACAAAGCAAGAAGTCTCTTGTGTCCCCACACACCAAATACACTTGTCAGGTGTATAGGTGCACTAGTTCGGCGAAGAGATAGTGAAATACAAGTAATATGGATGTATATGAGTGATAATAGCAATCTGAATAAAATATGGCAGCGAGTAAACATGCAACAAAACAGTAAACAAACGGAGATTCGATGCTTGGAAGCAAGGCCTAGGGATCCTGCTTTCACTAGTGGACACTCTCAACAATGATCACATAATAGGACTACTCTACACCTTTTATTGGATGATGAACACATTGCGTAGGATTACACGAACCCTCAATGCCGGAGTTAATGATGTCTACGGGAGCTTCTATTCTTGTAGACAGTGTTGGGCCTCCAAGAAGAGGTTTGTAGAACAGCAGCAAGTTTCCCTTAAGTGGATTACCCAAGGTTTATCGAACTCAGGGAGAGGTCAAAGATATCCCTCTCATGCAACCCTGCAACCACAAAGCAAGAAGTCTCTTGTGTCCCCAACACACCTAATAGGTGTACTAGTTCGGCGAAGAGATAGTGAAATACAAGTGGTATGAATGAATATGAGCAGTAGTACGGCGCAGAAAATAGCTTGCGCGTGCGATTGATGGTAGTAATATTGAAGTAAACATATAATGCAGCAGTAGTAACTCGTAAAACGTAACAAGCAACGATAGCGTATTTAGGAACAAGGCCTAGGGATTAGACTTTCACTAGTGGACACTCTCAACTTTGATCACATAACATAATAGATAAATGCATACTCTACACTTTTGTTGGATGATGAACACATTGCGTAGGATTACACGAACCCTCAATGCCGGAGTTAACAAGCTCCACAATAATGCTCATATTTTAGTAACCTTTAGTGTAAGATAGATCAAAAGACTAAACCAAGTACTAGCATAGCATGCACACTGTCACCTTCATGCATATGTAGGAGGAATAGATCACATCAATATTATCATAGCAATAGTTAACTTCGCAATCTACAAGAGATCATGATCATAGCATAAACCAAGTACTAACACGGTGCACACACTGTCACCTTTACACACGTGCAGGAGGAATAGAACTACTTTAATAACTTTGCTAGAGTAGCACATAGATAGTAGTGATACAAAACTCATATGAATCTCAATCATGTAAAGCAGCTCATGAGATCATTGTATTGAGGTACATAGGAGAGAGATTAACCACATAGCTACCGGTACAGCCCCGAGCCTCGATGGAGAACTACTCCCTCCTCATGGGCGGCGGTGATGAAGATGGCGGTGGAGATGGCAGCGGTGTCGATGGAGAAGCCTTAGGGGCACTTCCCCGTCCGGGGTGCCGGAACAGAGACTCTGTCCCCGATCTTGGCTTCGCGATGGCGGCGGCTCTGGAAGGTTTCGCGTACCGTGGCTCTCTCCCTAAGGGTTTTCGATGCAGGGGCTTTAAATAGGCGAAGAGGCGGCGCAGGAGGGTCAAAGGGGCGACGACACCATAGGGGGGCGCGGCCCAGGCCCTGGCCGCGCCACCCTATCATCTGGGGCCCACAGGGCCCCCTGCGACTCGGGTGTTCTGGATGCTTCCGGGCAAAATAGGAACAGGCGTTGATTTCGTCCAATTCGAGAATATTTCGTTACTAGGATTTCTGAAACCAAAAAGCAGAACAGGAACTGGCGCTTCGGCATCTTGTTAATAGGTTAGTTCCAGAAAATGCACGAATATGACATAAAGTGTGCATAAAACATGTAGGTATCATCAATAAAGTAGCATGGAACATAAGAAATTATCGATACGTTGGGCGTATCAGCATCCCCAAGCTTAGTTCCTGCTCGTCCCGAGCAGGTAAAACGATAACAAAGATAATTTCTGAAGTGACATGCCATCATAAACTTGATCATATTGTAAACATATGTAATGAATGCAGCGATCAAAACAATGGTAATGACATGAGTAAACAAGTGAATCATAAAGCAAAGACTTTTCATGAATAGTACTTTCAAGACAAGCATCAATAAGTCTTGCATAAGAGTTAGCTCGTAAAGCAATAATTCAAAGTAGAGGTATTGAAGCAACACAAAGGAAGATTAAGTTTCAGCGGTTGCTTTCAACTTATAACATGTATATCTCATGGATATTGTCAACATAAAGTAATATAACAAGTGCAATATGCAAGTATGTAGGAATCAATGCACAGTTCACACAAGTGTTTGCTTCTTGAGGTGGAGGGAGATAGGTAAACTGACTCAACAATAAAAGTAAAAGAATGGTCCTTCAAAGAGGAAAGCATCGATTTCTATATTTGTGCTAGAGCTTTTATTTTGAAAACATAAAGAGAGTATAAAAATAAAGTTTTGAGAGGTGTTTGTTGTTGTCAACGAATGGTAGCGGGTACTCTAACCCCCTTGCCAGACAAACCTTCAAAGAGCGGCTCCCATTTTATTTTATTTTTGGGTGGCACTCCTTCCAACCTTTCTTTCACAAACCATGGCTAACCGAATCCTCGGGTGCCTGCCAACAATCTCATACCATGAAGGAGTGCCTTTTTATTTTAGTTTTATTATGATGACACTCCTCCCCACCTTTGCTTTCTCAAGCCATGGCTAACCGAATCCTTCGGGTGCCGTCCAACAATCACATACCATGGAGGAGTGTCTATTTTTGTTAATTAATTTGGGACTGGGAATCCCATTGCCAGCTCTTTTTGCAAAATTATTGGATAAGCGGATGAAGCCACTAGTCCATTGGTGAAAGTTGCCCAACAAGATTGAAAGATAAACACCACATACTTCCTCATGAGCTATAAAACATTGACACAAATAAGAGGTAATAACTTTTGAATTGTTTAAAGGTAGCACTCAAGCAATTTACTTTGGAATGGCGGAGAAATACCATGTAGTAGGTAGGTATGGTGGACACAAATGGCATAGTGGTTGGCTCAAGGATTTGGATGCATGAGAAGTATTCCCTCTCGATACAAGGCTTAGGCTAGCAAGGTTTATTTGAAACAAACACAAGGATGAACCGGTGCAGCAAAACTCACATAAAAGACATATTGTAAACATTATAAGACTCTACACCGTCTTCCTTGTTGTTCAAAACTCAATACTAGAAATTATCTAGACCTTAGAGAGACCAATTATGCAAACCAAATTTTAGCAAGCTCTATGTATTTCTTCATTAATGAGTGCAAAGTATATGATGCAAGAGCTTAAACATGAGCACACAATTGCCAAGTATCACATTATCCAAGACATTTTACCAATTACTACATGTAGCATTTCCCGTTTCCAATCATATAACAATTAACGAAGCAGTTTCAACCTTCGCCATGAAAATTAAAAGCTAAGAACACATGTGTTCATACGAACCAGCGGAGCGTGTCTCTCTCCCAAACAATCATTTACTCAAACAAAAACAAAAACAAAAACACACAGACGCTCCAAGTAAAGTACATAAGATGTGACCGAATAAAAATATAGTTTCAAGAGAAGGAACCTGATACTTTGTCGATGAAGAAGGGGATGCCTTGGGCATCCCCAAGCTTAGACGCTTGAGTCTTCTTAGAATATGCAGGGGTGAACCACGGGGGCATCCCCAAGCTTAGAGCTTTCACTCCTCTTGATCATAGTATATCATACTCCTCTCTTGACCCTTGAAAACTTCCTTCACACCAAACTTCAAGCAAACTCATTAGAGGGTTAGTGCATAATCAAAATAATTCACATGTTCAGAGGTGACACAATCATTCTTAACACTTCTGGACATTGCACATAACTTCTGAAAGTTAATGGAACAAAGAAACTCATTCAAAGCAAAAGCGGCAATGCGAAATAAAAGGCAGAATCTGTCAAAAACAGAACAGTCCGTAAAGACGAATTTTAGGATGGCACCAGACTTGCTCAAATGGAAAAAATCAAAACTAATGAAAGTTGCGTACATATGAGGATCACGCTCGTAAATTGGCAGATTTTTCGAATTTTCTACCAGATTCGTGACAGACAGCAATGTTGTTTCTGCGCAGCGATCCCAAATATAACATCAACTTTGACATAGAAACTTTACTTGGCACAAAAACATGATAAGGAGAGGTTGCTACAGTAGTAAACAACTTCCAAGACTCAACAAAACAAAAATTGCTGTAGTAAAATAAACACATGGGTTATCTCCCAAGAAGTTCTTTCTTTATAGCCATTAAGATGGGCTCAGCAGTTTTAATGATGCACTCGCAAGAAATAGAAGTTGAAGCAAAAGAGAGCATCAAGAGGCAAATTCAAAACATATTTAAGTCTAACATGCTTCCTATGCATAGGAATCTTGTAAATAAACAAGTTCATGAAGAGCAAAGTAACAAGCATAGGAAGATAAAACAAGTGTAGCTTCAAAAATTTCAGCACATAGAGAGGTGTTTTAGTAACATGAAAATTTCTACAACCATATTTTCCTCTCTCATAATAACTTTCAGTAGCATCATGAGCAAACTCAACAATATAACTATCACATAAAGCATTCTTATCATGAGTCTCATGCATAAAATAATTACTACTCCCAACATAGGCATAGTCATTCTTATTAATTGTAGTGGGAGCAAATTCAACAAAGTAGCTATCAAATATAGGAGGTATATTGTAATCATAATCAAATTTATCCTCCATAACAGGTGGTAACAAAAGACTACTATCATTATAATCATCATAAATGGGAGGCAAAGTATCATCAAAGTAAATTTTCTCCTCAATGCTTGGGGGACTAAAAATATCATGCTCATCAAAGCCAGCTTCCCCAAGCTTAGAATTTTCCATATCATTAACAACAATAGTGTTCAAAGCATTCATATTAATATGTTCCATGGTTTTTTTAATTTTCGCATCAAACCATCCATGTCTTAAATCAGGAAATAGAATAAAAAGGTCATTGTTGTCCATTATGCCTAACTAGTGTAAACAAGAAACCAAATGTCGCAATTGCAGAGTCTAAAGGAAATAGCTTCGAGCACACACACAATGGCGCCAGAAAAGTACTGTTACCTGGAACCGGAGTATGAGTGCCTTTTACCTTTCCTCCCCGGCAACGGCGCCAGAAAAGTACTTGGCGCGTAGTTGACGAGGGAGGAAAAGTGCTTAGTTGCCGGGCTTGCCAATGTGTGAGTGCCGTTTACCTTCCCTCCCCGGCAACGGCGCAGAAAAGTGCTTGATGTCTACGGAGCTTCTATTCTTGTAGACAGTGTTGGGCCTCCAAGAGCAGAGGTTTGTAGAACAGCAGCAAGTTTCCCTTAAGTGGATTACCCAAGGTTTATCGAACTCGGGAGGAAGAGGTCAAAGATATCCCTCTCATGCAACCACAAAGCAAGAAGTCTCTTGTGTCCCCAACACACCTAATAGGTGTACTAGTTCGGCGAAGAGATAGTGAAATACAAGTGGTATGAATGAATATGAGCAGTAGTACGGCGCCAGAAAATAGCTTGCTGGCGTGCAGTTGATGGTAGTAATATTGCGGGAAGTAAACATGCAGCAGTAGTAACGCAGTAAAACAGTAACAAGCAGCGATAGCAGTATTTAGGAACAAGGCCTAGGGATTAGACTTTCACTAGTGGACACTCTCAACTTTGATCACATAACATAATAGATAAATGCATACTCTACACTTTTGTTGGATGATGAACACATTGCGTAGGATTACACGAACCCTCAATGCCGGAGTTAACAAGCTCCACAATAATGCTCATATTTTAGTAACCTTTAGTGTAAGATAGATCAAAAGACTAAACCAAGTACTAGCATAGCATGCACACTGTCACCTTCATGCATATGTAGGAGGAATAGATCACATCAATATTATCATAGCAATAGTTAACTTCGCAATCTACAAGAGATCATGATCATAGCATAAACCAAGTACTAACACGGTGCACACACTGTCACCTTTACACACGTGCAGGAGGAATAGAACTACTTTAATAACTTTGCTAGAGTAGCACATAGATAGTAGTGATACAAAACTCATATGAATCTCAATCATGTAAAGCAGCTCATGAGATCATTGTATTGAAGTACATAGAGGGGGATTAACCACATAGCTACCGGTACAGCCCCGGGCCTCGATGGAGAACTACTCCCTCCTCATGGGAGCAGCGGTGATGAAGATGGCGGTGGAGATGGCAGCGGTGTTGATGGAGAAGCCTTCCGGGGCACTTCCCCGTCCGGCAGGGTGCCGGGAGAGACTCCTGTCCCCAGATCTTGGCTTCGCGATGGCGGCGGCTCTGGAAGGTTTCGCGTACCGTGGCTCTCTCCCTAAGGGTTTTCGATGCAGGGGCTTTAAATAGGCGAAGAGGCGGCGCAGGAGGGTCAAAGGGGCGACGACACCATAGGGTGGCCAGGCCCTGGCGCGCCACCCTATCATCTGGGTTGGGGCCCCTGCGGCTCTTGGGTGTTGGATGCTTCCGGGCAAAATAGGAACTGGGCGTTGATTTCATCCATTCGAGAATATTTCGTTACTAGGATTTCTGAAACCAAAAACAGCATAAAACAGGAACTGGCACTTCGGCATCTTGTTAATAGGTTAGTTCAGAAAATGCACGAATATGACATAAAGTGTGCATAAAACATGTAGATATCATCAATAAAGTAGCATGGAACATAAGAAATTATCGATACGTTGGAGACGTATCAGTTAACAAGCTCCACAATGCAATGTTCATATTTAAATAACCTTAGAGTGCAAGATAGATCAACATAATTACACCAAGAACTAACATAGCATGCACACTATCACCTTCACGCTTATGTAGGAGGAATAAATCACATCAATACCATCATAGCAATAGTTAACTTCATAATCTACAAGAGATCATAATCATAGCCTACGCCAAGTACTCACACGGTGCACACACTATCACCTTTACACACATGGAGGAGGAATAGAGTACTTTAATAACATCACTAGAGTAGCACATAGACGATATTCAACTAGATCACATAAAGAGAGAGATGAACCACATAGCTACAGCGGAGCCCTCAGCCCCGGGGGTGAATTACTCCCTCCTCATCATGGAGACAGCGATGGCGGTGAAGATGGCGGTGGAGACGGCGGTGGAGATGACTCCGGGGGCAATTCCCCGTCCGGCAGGGTGCGGAACAGAGACTTCTGTCCCCCGAATCTTGATTTCGCGATGGCGGCGGCTCTGGAAGGTTTTCTCGGGTCTCGTCTTCTCCGTCGGTGTTTTTAGGTCAGAGACGATTAAATAGGCGAAGAGAGGGAGTCGGAGGGGCCACGGGCTGCCCACACCACAGGGGGGCCCGGGCCGCGCCGGGGTGTGGTGTGGGGCCCCCTGGCTCCCCTCTCGTCCCTCTCCGTGCTGGAAGCTTCTGGGAATTATAAGGTCTTCGGTCTTTATTTCGTCCGATTCCGAAAATATTTCTTTACTAGGATTTCTGAAACCAAAAACAGCAGAAAACAGCAACTGGCCTTTCGGCATCTCGTCAATAGGTTAGTTCCGGAAAACGCACGAATATGACATATAATGTGTATAAAACATGTAGATATCATCAATAAAGTGGCATGGAACATAAGAAATTATCGATACGACGGAGACGTATCAGCATCCCCAAGCTTAGTGCTCGTCCCGAGCAGGTAAAACGATAACAAAGATAATTTCTGAAGTGACATGCCATCATAACCTTGATCATACTATTGTAAAGCACATGAGATAAATGCAGAGATTCGAAGCAATGATGAAGATAATGAGTAAACAAATGAATCATATAACAAAGACTTTTCATGAATAATACTTTCAAGACAAGCATCAATGAGTCTTGCATAAGAGTTAACTCATAAGCAATAAATTCTTAGTAGAAAGCTTTGAAACAACACAAAGGAAGATATAAGTTTCAGCGGTTGCTTTCAACTTTAACATGTATATCTCATGGATAATTGTCAACACAAAGTAATATAACAAGTGCAATAGGTAAACATGTAAGAATCAATGCACACAATTTACACAAGTGTTTGCTTCTAAGATAGAAAGAATAGGTAAACTGACTCAACAATAAAGTAAAAGAATGGTCCTTCAAAGAGGAAAGCATCGATTGCTATATTTGTGCTAGAGCTTTGATTTTGAAAACATATAGAGAGCATAAAAATAAAGTTTTGAGAGGTGTTTGTTGTTGTCAACGAATGGTAATGGGCACTCTAACCCCCTTGCCAGACAAACCTTCAAAGAGCGGCTCCCATTTTATTTTATTTTTGGGTGGCACTCCTTCCAACCTTTCTTTCACAAACCATGGCTAACCGAATCCTCGGGTGCCTGCCAACAATCTCATACCATGAAGGAGTGCCTTTTTATTTTAGTTTTATTATGATGACACTCCTCCCCACCTTTGCTTTCTCAAGCCATGGCTAACCGAATCCTTCGGGTGCCGTCCAACAATCACATACCATGGAGGAGTGTCTATTTTTGTTAATTAATTTGGGACTGGGAATCCCATTGCCAGCTCTTTTTGCAAAATTATTGGATAAGCGGATGAAGCCACTAGTCCATTGGTGAAAGTTGCCCAACAAGATTGAAAGATAAACACCACATACTTCCTCATGAGCTATAAAACATTGACACAAATCAGAGGTAATAACTTTTGAATTGTTTAAAGGTAGCACTCAAGCAATTTACTTTGGAATGGCGGAGAAATACCATGTAGTAGGTAGGTATGGTGGACGCAAATGGCATGAATATTGGCTCAAGTATTTGGATGCATGAGAAGTATTCCCTCTCTATACAAGGTTTAGGCTAGCAAGGTTATTTGAAGCAAACTCAAGTATAAAATGGTGCAGCAAGACTCACATATAAACATATTGTAAGCATTATAAGACTTTACATCGTCTCCTTGTTGTTCAAACACCTCAACCAGAAAATATCTAGACTTAGAGAGACCAATCATGCAAACCAAATTTTAACAAGCTCTATGTAATTATTCATTAATGGGTACAAGGTACATGATGCAAGAGCTTAAACAAGATCTATATGAGCACAACAATTGCCAAGTATCACATTATTCAAGACATTATACCAATTACTACATGTAGCATTTCCCGTTTCCAACCATATAACAATTAATGAAGCAGTTTCAACCTTCGCCATGAAAATTAAAAGCTAAGAACACATGTGTTCATACGAACCAGCGGAGCGTGTCTCTCTCCCAAACAATCATTTATTCAAACAAAAACAAAAACAAAAACATACAGACGCTCCAAGTAAAGTATATAAGATGTGACCGAATAAAAATATAGTTTCAAGAGAAGGAACCTGATACTTTGTCGATGAAGAAGGGGATGCCTTGGGCATCCCCAAGCTTAGATGCTTGAGTCTTCTTGAAATATGCAGGGATGAACCACCGGGGCATCCCCAAGCTTAGACTTTTCGTTCTTCTTGATCGTAGTATATCATCCTCCTCTCTTGACCCTTGAAAACTTCCTTCACACCAAACTTCAAGCAAACTCATTAGAGGGTTAGTGCATAATCAAAAATTCACATGTTCAGAGGTGACACAAACATTCTTTTCACTTCTGGACATTGCATAAAGCTACTGGACATTAATGGATCAAAGAAATGAATCCAACATAGCAAAAGAGGCAATGCGAAATAAAAGGCAGAATCTGTCAAAAACAGAACAGTCCGTAAAGACGAATTTAAAGCTGGCACCAGACTTGCTCAAATGGAAAAACTCAAAACTAATGAAAGTTGCGTACATATCTGAGGATCACGCTCGTAAATTGGCAGATTTTTTCGAATTTTCTACAGAGAACTGTGCCCAGATTCGTGACAGACAGCAATGCTGTTTCTGCGCAGCGATCCCAAATATAACATCAACTTTGACATAGAAACTTTACTTGGCACAAAAACATGATAAGGAGAGGTTGCTACAGTAGTAAACAACTTCCAAGACACAAATATAAAACAAAGTACTGTAGCAAAATAACACATGGGTTATCTCCCAAGAAGTTCTTTCTTTATAGCCATTAAGATGGGCTCAGCAATTTTGGTGATGCACTCGCAAGAAATAGTATTTGAAGCAAAAGAGAGCTTCAAGAGGCAATTCAAAACACATTTAAGCCTAACATGCTTCCTATGCAGAAGAATCTTATACACAAATGAATTCATGAAGAGCAAAGTGACAAGCATAAGAGGATAAAACACGAGTAACTTAAAGATTCTCAACATAAAGAGGGGAAACTTAATATTATTAAGATGCATATAACCATATTTCCCTCTCTCATAATAACTTTCAGTAGCATCATTGATGAAATCCACAATATACCCGTCACTTAAAACATTCTTATCATGGTTCATATGCATAGAAGTATCATTAATTTTGGCATAAGAAGAGTTATTCTCATTAATAGTAATTGGAGCAAGATTATTATCAAGAATTTGAACATGGTAAACAAGTTGCATACTAAGGGAATGGTTTTTGGCAAGCCCATCATAACTATGACAAGTTTCATAAGGATAATTGTAACATGTGTCATATACATCTCTATAGCAATTATCTAAACCAGAATATGTAATATCATCATTTTCACTAAAAGTAGAGGTCTCAAATACAGGATCTTCAAGCACAACATCCCCAAGCTTAGAGCTTTCAATATCATCGTTTAAGGGGACATGAATAATGCTATCATCATTACTTTCATAATCAGTACCAAAGAGATTTTCAATATCAAAGGCAGTGTGCTCATCCAAATCATGATCACTAATATGGGTAAAGGGTATAGGAAGATCATCGTACTCAGATTCATTATCATAATAATCATTAGGCGCAACATACTTACAGTTACCTATTGTTACCTCATACACGCGGGGATATGCCATTGCCTCTTTCTCTTTATTCTCTTTCTTCTTCTTCTTCTTCTTCTTCTTCTTCTTCGTTCCCTTCTTCTTCTTTTCCTTCTCCTCGTTCCCTTCTTTAGGAGGAAGAGGCTTGAAGGGTGGCTTGTCCGCATAACCTGATTTTCTTTTAGAAACAATAGAAGAAACTTGGGAGGATCCCTCCTTTTCATTAATTAGTTGAAAACACACAGCGGTCCTATCATATTTTGGCAAGGTGTCATCTTCTAAAATATTCTGTATGTAAGTATTTGTATGGCAATTATTAATGCAATAAGAAAGACACCCATGCAAGACATCATCAATATCAAGATCGTTAATATTTAACAAAGAAATTTTTCTTGATAACTCTTCACACTTCAAAAATAAGGTAAGTTCATCATGCTGATTAGGAATAATTTCATCATCACAATACAAATTTGCAGCACTCATGGGGTTCGAATTATCATTGGAGGAGCATTGAAAATTAAAATGACCAACTCTATGGCAAAGTTCACAAATAAAAGGATAGAGGGCACACACTTTTTCTCCAAGATCATCTAGAGCTCTAGACCACTTTCTAGTTTTTTCATTTCTGTGATGGATACAATATTCATCTTCTATTTGATTAATTCCACAAGGTCTATGTATTCCACAAAAATTAACATGCTTATAGGAAATAGCATTTTCAGAAGTTTCAACATGTTCATTGCAATCATTAATAACAGTTTCATCCTTCATGCAAGCGTCTTTAAAAGGTTCATGATACTTATCAAAATTCTTCCTAGGCAATTCAATGTGAGAAGCAAAAGCTTTATAAAGATTTGCAGCAACTTGAGAGTCAAGACCATAAGTAGCACTCATATTTCGAAATTCATCAGTATTCATAAAAGTTTCAATGCATTCATAATCATAGTTTATACCTGATTCTTTACCTTTGTCATTCTCCCAATCTTCAGCGTTCTCCTTAATCCGATCAAGAAGGTCCCTTTTAAACTCTTCTTTATTGCTCGTGAATGATCCAGAACAAGTAGTATCCAGCAAGGTCTTATCTTGAAAAGAAAGTCTTGCATAGAAATTATCAATGATGATATTACCTGGAAGCTCATGATTGGGGCATTTGAGCATTAAAGTCTTCAATCTCTCCCATGCTTGGGCAATACTCTCTCCATCATGAGGCCAAAAATTATATATATGGTTTCGATCTTTGTGAATTTCACTTGGAGGATAGAACTTGGAATAAAATAGAGGCACAATATCCTTCCAATCAAGAGAGCGCCCGTCCTTCAATAGTTTATACCAATGCGCCGCTTTACCAGACAGCGACATAGAGAATAGTTTCTTCTTCACTTCATCCATAGAGATACCTGCACACTTGAATAACCCGCATAATTCATGCAAAAACAGTAAATGATTTCCAGGATGGACAGTTCCATCCCCTTCATAGCGGTTATCCATAACACGTTCAATAATTTTCATAGGTATTTTATACGGAATACTTTCAGCAGGTGGATTTAAAATATCAGAAGCATCATTAGAGTTATCGCATATGGGAGATAAAGCATTATCAGAGCAAAATATTTCTTCCAAAGCGGAGGAGCTAAAAAGATTATTTTTATGTAAACTAGCTTCCCCAAGCTTAGACTTCTTCATAGCATTAGCAGTAATTGCATTCATACTAATAACATTGCTATTATCATGTAAATAAGGTTCCATAGGTTTTTTAATTTTCGCATCAAACAATTCTAAATTAGGAAAAAGATTAAAAAGCTCACTAATTTTTTTGTTGTTTTCCATTATGCCTAACTAGTGAAAATAAAAACAAGAAACAAAAAGATGCAATTGCAGATCTAAAGGAAATAGCTTCGAGCACACACACAATGGCGCCAGAAAAGTACTGTTACCTGGAACCGAAGTATGAGTGCCTTTTACCTTTCCTCCCCGGCAACGGCGCCAGAAAAGTGCTTGGCGCGTAGTTGACGAGGGAGGAAAAGTGCTTAGTTGCCGGGCTTGCCAATGTGTGAGTGCCGTTTACCTTCCCTCCCCGGCAACGACGCCAGAAAAGTGCTTGATGTCTACGGGTGCTTCTATTCTTGTAGACAGTGTTGGGCCTCCAAGAGCAGAGGTTTGTAGAACAGCAGCAAGTTTCCCTTAAGTGGATTACCCAAGGTTTATCGAACTCAGGGAGGAAGAGGTCAAAGATATCCCTCTCAAGCAACCCTGTAATCACAAAGCAAGAAGTCTCTTGTGTCCCCAACACACCAAATACACTTGTCAGGTGTATAGGTGCACTAGTTCGGCGAAGAGATAGTGAAATACAAGTAATATGGATGTATATGAGTGATAATAGCAATCTGAATAAAATATGGCAGCGAGTAAACATGCAACAAAACAGTAAACAAACGGAGATTCGATGCTTGGAAGCAAGGCCTAGGGATCCTGCTTTCACTAGTGGACACTCTCAACAATGATCACATAATAGGACTACTCTACACCCTTTTGTTGGATGATGAACACATTGCGTAGGATTACACGAACCCTCAATGCCGGAGTTAACAAGCTCCACAATGCAATGTTCATATTTAAATAACCTTAGAGTGCAAGATAGATCAACATAATTACACCAAGAACTAACATAGCATGCACACTATCACCTTCACGCTTATGTAGGAGGAATAAATCACATCAATACCATCATAGCAATAGTTAACTTCATAATCTACAAGAGATCATAATCATAGCCTACGCCAAGTACTCACACGGTGCACACACTATCACCTTTACACACATGGAGGAGGAATAGAGTACTTTAATAACATCACTAGAGTAGCACATAGACGATATTCAACTAGATCACATAAAGAGAGAGATGAACCACATAGCTACAGCGGAGCCCTCAGCCCCGGGGGTGAATTACTCCCTCCTCATCATGGAGACAGCGATGGCGGTGAAGATGGCGGTGGAGACGGCGGTGGAGATGACTCCGGGGGCAATTCCCCGTCCGGCAGGGTGCCGGAACAGAGACTTCTGTCCCCCGAATCTTGATTTCGCGATGGCGGCGGCTGGAAGTTTTCTCGGGTCTCGTCTTCTCCGTCGGTGTTTTTAGGTCAGAGACGATTAAATAGGCGAAGAGAGGGAGTCGGAGGGGCCACGGGCCCCCCACCGGCGCGCCGGGGTGTGGTGTGGGGCCCCTGGCTCCCCTCTCATCCTTCTCCGGTGCTCGGGAAGCTTCCGGGAATTATAAGGTCTTCGGTCTTTATTTCGTCCGATTCCGAAAATATTTCTTTACTAGGATTTCTGAAACCAAAAGCAGCAGAAAACAGCAACTGGCCTTTCGGCATCTCGTCAATATGTTAGTTCCGGAAAACGCACGAATATGACATATAATGTGTATAAAACATGTAGATATCATCAATAAAGTGGCATGGAACATAAGAAATTATCGATACGGAGACGGGACCCGCATGTCATCCTCTATGTACTATAAAACTTTCTTTTCTTGGATTTTTTGGCACCTCATATTTGTTCACTTGACTTTTCTTTCGATCCCCTGCTGCCTCTCAAACGTGATACCGCTGCTGCTAAATGGGACCCGCATGTCATCCTCTATGTACTATAAAACTTTCTTTTCTTGGATTTTTTGGCACCTCATATTTGGTCACTTGACTTTTTCTTTCGATCCCCTGCCGCCTCTCAAACGGTGAGACCGCTGCCTAAATGGGACCCGCATGTCATCCTTTATGAGCAATCAACTTTCTTTTCTTGGAGTTTTTTTGGCACCTCATATTTGGTCACTTGCCTTTTTCTTTCGATCTCATGCCACGTTTGAAACGTGGAGGTACTGCTTGGCTCATGGGACCCGCATGTCATCCTCTGTGTGCTATAAAAGTTTCCTTTGTTGGATTTTTTTTCACCCTCTGATTTTTGGCTTGCCTTTTTCTTTTGATCCCCTGCCCCCTTTGAAACGTTGAGTAAGCTGTTGGTTCAAGGGACCCGCATGTCATCCTCTATGTCCATCAACTTTCTTTTCTTGGATTTTTTTCACCCCCTAATTACTAGCTACTTTCTTTTTCTTTTGATCTCAAGCCGCATTACAAACATTGAGACCGCTGCTGCAAAATGGGACCCACATGTCATCCTCTATGTACAATAAATCTTGGATTATTTTTGGCTCCTGATATTTGGTCACTTGCCTTTTTCTTTCGATCTCATGCCGCCTTTGAAACGTTGAGTAAGCTGCTGGCTCATGGGTCCCGCATGTCATCCTCTACGAACAATAAAAGTTTCCTTTATTGGAGTTATTTTTGACCCCTAATTTCTGGCTATTTGCCTTTTTCTTTTGATCCCCTGCCCCCGTTGAAACGATGAGGACGCTGTTGGCAGGTCGGTCCCACATGTCATCCTCTATGAACAATAAAAGTTTCCTTTGGTGGATTTATTTTTGACCCCTAAATAATTTCTGGCTATTTCCTTTATTTTTCTTTTGATCCCCTGCCGCCTTGGAAACGTTTGAGAATGCTGCTGCCTCATGGGTCCCGCATGTCATCCTCTCAGAACGATAAATGTTTTCTTTTCTTGGATTTTGTTACCAACTGACTTTTGGTTTTTTATTTTATTTTCGATCCCCTGCCGCCTTTGAAACGTTGACGACGCTGCTGGCTCATGGGTCCCCGATGTCAGCCTCCCCGTACAAGAAACATGTGATATCTTGATTATTTTGCAGACAATAAACAGTGTATTTCGCTCTGAGCTATTGCAAACGGATAAATTAAATCTTTATTTTTACATAAACAAACTTATATGTTGAGTGTCCTTGTTTTTTGTTTTTGCGAAGCATAGGACTTTCCTGTTTTTTTAGAAAAATCCGAACTTTCCTGTTTTGGAGTGGGCTGAAATTGTACGAGACAAAAGGCCCAGCAGGATAGTTCGAAGGCCCAGATGTCCAGATACAGCCCAATTGAAATCTTTCTTTTCTTGGATTTTTTTCACCCCCTGATTTCTGGCTACTTCATTTTTCTTTTGGTCTTGTGCCGCCTTGGAAACGTTGAGACCGCTGCTGCAAAATGGGACCCGCATGTCATCCTATATGTACAATAAAGTTTCTTTTCTTGGATTATTTTTGGCTCTTGATATTTGGTCACTTTCCTTTTTCTTTCGATCTCATGCCACGTTTGAAACGTTGAGGAACCTGCTGGCTCATGGGACCCGCATGTCATCCTCTATGTACAATAAAGTTTCTTTTCTTGGATTATTTTTGGCTCTTGATATTTGGTCACTTTCCTTTTTCTTTCGATCTCATGCCACGTTTGAAACGTTGAGGAACCTGCTGGCTCATGGGACCCGCATGTCATCCTCTATGTACAATAAAAGTTTCTTTTCTTGGATTTTTTTCACCATCTGATTTTTGGCTATTTCCTTTTTCTTTTGATCCCCCGGCCTGCCGCCTTTGAAACGCTGAGTAAGCTGCAGGCTCATAGGTCCCACATGTCAGCCTGTATGAACGATAAAGCTTTCCTTTCTTGGAGTTTTTTTACCCCCTAATTTCTGGCTATTTTCTTTTTCTTTTGATCTCAAGCCGCATTTGAAACGTTGAGACCGCTGCTGCTAAATGGGACCCGCATGTCATCCTCTATGTACAATAAAGTTTCTTTTTTCTTGGATTATCTTTGGCTCCTGATATTTTGTCACTTGCGTTTTTCTTTCGATCTCATGCCGCCTTTGAAACGTTGAGTAAGCTGCTGAATCATGGGTCCCGCATGTCATCCTCTACGAACAATAAAAGTTTCCTTTTTTGGAGTTATTTTTGACCCCTAATGTCTGGCTATTTGCCTTTTTCTTTTGATCTCCTGCCCCCTTTGAAACGATGAGGATGCTGTTGGCACGTCGGTCCCACATGTCATCCTCTATGAACAATAAAAGTTTCTTTTGATGGATTTATTTTGAACCCCTAATTAATTTCTGGATATTTCCTTTTTTTTCTTTTGATCCCCTGCCGCCTTGGAATCGTTGAGGATGCTGCTGCCTCATGGGTCCCGCATGTCATCCTCTCAGAACGGTAAATGTTTCTTTTCTTGGATTTTGTTTACCAAATGATTTTTGGCTTATTTTATCTTTCGATCTCGTGCCGCCATTAAAACGTTGAGGACGCTGCTGGCTCAGAGGTCCCACATGTCAGCCTCTATGAACAATAAACCTTTCCTTTGTTTGATTTATTATTGACCCATAATTTCTGGCTATTTGCCTTTTTCTTTCGATCTCATGCCGCCTCTGAAACGTTGAGACGCTGCTGGCTCATGGGTCCCACATGTCAGCCTCTATGAACAGTCAAAGTTTCCTTTGTTTGATTTTTTTTACCCTAATTACTGGCTATTTGCCTTTTTTTTATCCCCTGCCGCCTTTGAAACTAAGAGGACGCTGCTGGCCCATGGGTCCCACATCTCAGCCTCTCTGAACGATAAACCTTTCCTTTCTTTTTTTTCGATCCCGTGCCGCCTTGGAAACGGTGAGACGGCTCCTGCAAAACGGGACCCATATGTCATCCTCTATGTACAATAAAATTTCTTTCCTTGGATTATTTTTGGCACCTGATATATGGTCACTTGCCTTTTTTTCGATCCCCTGCCGCCTTTGAAACGTTGAGGACGCTGCTCGCTCGTGGGTCCCATATGTCAGCCTCTAGGAACAATAAACATTTCGTTTCTTGGATTTATTTTTGACCGCTGATTTCTGGCAACTTTGCTTTTTCTTTCGATCCCCTGCCGCCTTTGTTAAAGTTGAGGACGCTGCTGCAAAATGCGTCCCACATGTCAGCTTCTCTGTACGATAATTGTTTCCTCTCTTTGATTTTTTTTCCACTGCTGGCCAATGGGTCCCCGATGTCAGCCTCTATGTACAAGAAATATGTGAATTCTCGATATATTTTAAGCCGAGATATGTAGGATGCTTTTTTTTCGATCCCTTCTGTTTGTTTTTACCTTCAAATGTTGAGGGACGCTACTGGCAAATGGGTCCTGCTCTAGCATTCTCAACTGAAGGAAAAACTGAAATATTGCCTATTCATTTGTTTTTCGTACTCCATGCATCTAATCCATACTAATTGTTGATCCGGGTTTTAGTTCAACTTAATTAGATCAAATTTGATCTACGAGGGAGTATGTAATATATTTTGGGTTCACAACACTGCACTTGTTAACAACAATCTGATGAAGAGGTTTGTCATTTTTTTTAAACTACAAATACACTCTAAGATCTTGCACACTAATAGAATAAATCTTGGAACTTTATATAATTAATGACAATTTTGAAATCGACTATATGAATATATCAAAATATAGAGCCCATGTAGATGCGCATACTGGCTATGCGCATTTAAAAAGAATCATAATCATAATTGATACGAAATAAAAATAACTTTATATGTAGAATCTCGGTTTCTAGAGGGCCAATCATAGGATCTCCGTGTTTAAATTAGGAAGGGCCCCAATGGCATGAGTCGGAGGCCCATTAAGTGTTTTTGGATTGTTATCAGCGAAGTAAGCAGGCTGACAGCAATCACCATGTACATGGCCGGCGGCAGCCCAAAAGTACAAACAATTGGCCCATGCAGGGAAGGTAGTACTTTTTTTTATTGGGAAGGTTGTCTGGCTAACCCAAAAAAAAAGTGGTGCTACATGGGGTAATACTTGAACCCGGAATGAGATCGAGTGCCTTGATGAAGGCGAGGCACACATAAATAGTACTCCGTACCATGCCTTGCCCCTCCCTTTCAACCGTTGGATAAAAAATAATTAGACAGATGACTATTAACTAGTAACTGCTACAGTACCAACCAATGTACAGGACATGTGCTACAGTACGTCGTCCACAGTGCATGTGCTTTAGAACCATGAACAGTACATATGCTACATGCTACAGTACTTTGATCTTAGCTATCTATTTTCAATCCAACGGCCAAATCTACAAGTCACCGTACTGTTCATCTGTGCCTTGCTTATGTCAAGGCACTGGATCCTGGACACTTGAACCCATGATCGTTGCTGAGGGTTGCCTATTTGCGCATAATATGTTTTGTCAGCGGGCACTTCACTAGTTTGTGCAAAACATATCCAGCGCAGGATTCAAAAAAACATCACGTTTTTTTCTTTACGTAAACAACAAAACATCTCATGTTCATCACAATCCAGCCAACATAAGCACATAATAATTAATAGTACAACTAGAGAGCTGTACACATAAATAAGGTTTGTCAAGCTTCATGCACTAGCCAACGCAACCAAAAGTCCGAACTAATGGAAAGGGCTAGGCAATCCAATTATACATTTCAACATCCCCCCTCACATGTGACCACAATCCAGTAATGGTACCATCATGTTCACCACAATGCATCATTAAAGAGAGCAGTATACTATTATAGACCAGCTCTCTCTACAGAACATTTGTAAGACAACTTAATACAGCTGTGATTCATATTGTTGCCCCAGCGATGGGTGATAACCTGAACACCATATAACCTTCTCACAGCAATTGTAACCAAATATGAGCACCTGCAATGATTTGGTGTCAAGCTTCTTGAAGGTCAGGAGGTATCCTACCTTCAAGTCATGTGCTTTGACAAACTCTGGCCATCCTTCGTCCATTAAAACATTGCCATCTTGTTGCTTCAGGTCCACAATCCAGGTGCATGCAGTGGACATCTTCAGGTTGATGGACTCTGGACACCCACCGTAAAACCAGGGTAGAACACGACTGGGGATGGAAATCACCTCTAACTCCGATGTACATAGTACCTTGCAGAAGCTGTCAGGGGTATTCTCCTCATCGATGCGCCCAAACACCTTGCACACTGGGGCTGGCTCTACAGATGTCTCCTTCCATGATAAGCTCTCTCCAAGCTTGAGCTTCTTGTTTGAACACTGCAAAAAAGAGGCCTCAATTAGATAATGCCTCTAGCTTCTGACCGTAATTCCAAGCAAATGCATAATCAAAGGCACCTAGCAAACTCAGCGGATCATTGTTCTTATCAAACACACAGTCTGAACAATAAGCTTCTGAATCTAGCTAGGCTGATATGTACAACCTTGTATCATCAAATTATTCAGCATAGTGTATCATTGTATCGCAGAAGCCAAATCGATATAAATAGTAGCTATGAGAATAGAAATCAAGCTAGCATGAGCCATGCATGCTTGCTGGCTATGTCTAGCATCAGAGTAATGCATCTGCAGTTCATCATCCGCCAGTACAGATTGACCAAGCAAACAAAAAAAAATCAGCGTCGGCCTAAAGAGTCCACAAGCCAGACATGCATGCTCGGTGTCCTCATATGTGATCATCGGCCGTGGATTGACCAATATCATATTTGAACGATTATTACTGCACACATTAGATCCAGTCCCAACATAGCTAGCATGGGTGCATGTGTAACCCGAGTCTTTACCAGAGGATTAATATATACACTGGCTGAGAGAAGTACTGTATATCAAACAATGCTAAGCAACCGGCAATACAGCTTAGATATAATAAAGATGTGACCGGCAACGCTAGTGATTCGGGGGAAACATACCGCCATTGCAGCCATGGACCGAGAGAATCGGGGATGCCGCGCCGCCTTAGTGGAGTTTTTAGATGCGACGTCGCCGCATCCGTAGAGGACGGAGTCCAAGCCGCGTAGTCCGAGCGGTGGTGGACGCCGGTGGTGTAGAGAGAGGACTCAGGGGAGATGGACGGCGAGGGATCTGGGGAGATCTGAAGTTCTGAACATGAGGGGGCTGTGAGAAACTGAGAATGATACATCAGCAATCAGCAAGGGAATAAATGCGCGTGTCCCCCGGTCAAAAAAAATGCGCGTGTCTAGGAGGAACGAAGCCAGGTACGCAGGAATCCACACACAAAACTTCACCCGGCGGGTCACTGGGCTTTATCAGTATCTGGTGGGGTCCGGACCTACAGACCAGTGAGACATGTCGTGTGGGTTATGATCCGTTCAGTGTGCACACAGAAATTGCATTCAGAGCTCAGGGCTTCAGGCTACGTTGTACTATACAGTAATATATCCATTTCTTTTGGTAAAATGAAAACGATACTCCATCTGATCCTCATTACATGATGATAAAATGGATGTCTCTACAACTAATATGTGTCTAGATACATCTATATGAGAGCGTCTGTGTTTGTACTGTGTATCTAAAAAAAATATGGATCGGAGGGAGCATTAAGAGGTGTCCAAAAAAAACTGCAAACAAACATGGATGTAAGCAGTTGAGTATTAAACCAGTGCGTGAAATACCTTTATATCTCGACCATGTAACAATGAATATGAGAAGTTTTTGGGGTTTGACCATCTGCACTTGTGTTTGCTACAATCAGATCAAAAAATTGGTCACTTTTACACTTTCTAAAATAAAATGTATTTTTCCCTGAGATTTTACAAGTTCGTACAAGATAGCATTGACTACATCTGGGATATATCACATTTACACTTACAAATCTATGAATATTTCAAAATATTGAGCTCCGTGTACCTACATATAATACAAATCATCAGACCGCACATTGAAACTACCGCAGCATATCACAGTAAATTAAAATAAAATAAAACAAGTCTAACATATACTATATTAGCTAATTAACAAAGTCTCATCACAGTGTATCTGATCCCCAGTTCAGCTTAATACAAAAACCAAGTTCAGCTTGAACATCAGCAGGGGAGTAACCCAGGTCCAAAAGCAGCATCTAGTTAATTCAATAAAATATTGAGGTTATTCTGATCCCCTCTTCCTAAAAACACTGCAGATCATGCATGCAACTAAGGGTGATCAGCACAAAATATTATCCTCTGGGTGGAGGTGTTACTGTCGTAGATCAACACATTCATCAAGGAAGTGTCTTTCACCTCGAAGACGAGAAGGTCATCAAGCTGCAGTTCATGCGCCTCTGCAAACCCGAACCAACCATCCTTCAAGACCAGTTCACCCTGGTACTCATCGATGTGCACATACCAGGCGCAGCCTACGCTGGTCTTGAGCTTGATAGGCCTGGGAAGAATCCCTTTCAGACATTGCTTGAATTCTCTGGGGATGACCAACATATACATGTCATCGTTGCCGTCCAGTTGCACATAGAAGCGCGAGGGCTGAGGAGGGTCCGCCGAGTGACCAACCCGTTTAGGGCGGCCTTTCCCTCGCCCTTTTAATATACAACGTTGAATTGCTGCATCACGCCTGCCCGTCACCTTTGGCTTTTTGGCTAGTGAATTTCTTTGAATTCTGAACTCGGGGCGGTGCAGAGGACATGTACAATCGACAGTCCTAAGACGTAGTTGCTCATTGACGTTGGAGCGAGTTTGCTTCTGCATCTAGTTAAGCACGGTATATATCAATCAACAGCATATAAATCAGAACGTAGCATACATGGAGAAAATGCATCTAGCTATCTCTTTAATTAGTTTGCACAAAATCTAGCAGCAGCAAGACAATTTGATTTTACAGGTACTGAGCAAGCTTTCAGACTTTCTGAAACAGGTAACATGGAGCATATATTTGTATGTTCAGACTGCGAAACCCTGCTCTGTGATGGATACTATTACTAAACATCTTTTTTTGCCAGAACTAGTACTTAACATCTACTGTTTCCCGTCATTAAAAAAACATTTGCAGAAGAATACTACGGTTTCCCGTCATTAAATTTTAAAGAAAAAAGAACTTGTTTAAGATCCCAACTATCATTGACTACTTACACCTGCATCCTAGTGAGTTCAGGACAACTTACAGCCACTTTTGGTGGTGCCGCCACCGGAGAAGACCGTGCCGCGGGGGTTGGGGTCGGCGCAGCCGGAGAAGCTGGTGCCGCCGCCAGGGAAATCAGTGCCGAGCCAGATGGTGCTTCCAGCGGAGAAGAAAGTACCGCGAGAGATGGAACCGACGCTGCCAAAGGGTAAGAAACGGATGTACTCGTAGATCCTTCTCTAGTCACGATCTGGATAGAAGAGACTGGACGTCCATCAAGCTGCTGGAGGATGCGGTGGATCAAATCGGCTGAGTTCAGGAAATATCGGTGATGTTCATCTGTGTCGGCGAAGCAGCTGCCGGTGGAAGGAGGAGGCGAGCCGTTCATGGCAGTCATTAGTGTAAAAGAGGTGAAGTGGGTGGGAGAGAGAGGGTTCGGGACTGAAGTAATTGTAGTCTGCTCTCTCTTTTTTACAAGCATGCGTCCTCAGGCTGATATTTTTTTTAGATACGTACTCAGGCTGCTTTGTCAAACCAGGGCCTCAATGAAGCTAATAGCGCGCTATAGCATATCTAGAGGGTCCACGCTTAGTAATTTTGCTCGCTGTGGCGCTATTTGCGAAACAGCATGCTATATCGCCCTAAAACTTCATAGCGTTAGCGCGCTATTTTTTTCAGGCAAGTTGCTTTCACTTTTTCGTGGTGATGAACTAATCTGTTGGTTCCACTTCTAAATCAGAAGATAATATCGCTAATGCTAATATTTTTTAATAAATAATTTATACTATGTTGTTGCCTTGTGAAATGTTGATGTTAGCCTTCTAATATACTTGAGATCTATTTCTATATGTGGTTATGTATGTATGATTCAGTCACTTTTGGACTATATATATCTATTCGTTCTAGTAAAATTATTTATTTTTAGGCTATATTTAGTATTATTTTGAAAATGCTATTTAAAATATACCACACTATTACCACGATATAGCGTCCATATCGTTTGAAGGTGGCTGCCGCTAATTCATTTAGCACGCTATTTTAAACCTTGGTTAAGACGCGTTTGGCGGCCTGCATCCAGGCTGGTGGGGAAATACCGTACCCAAGTGCTTAAAAGATTGCATCTTTTAGCTGGAAAACATTAGGGCATGTCCAACACAGGCGCTACTGCAAGGGCGCTAGGAATTATTTCCTCGTCGTTTGGCGGTTGGAGAGGCTAATCCCAGCGGTAGTCCTAGCGTCGACGCAAAAGAAAGCAGGGGCGTGAAACTCTTTTCACCTGTCCTAGCTAAAGCACCGGAACCAACAGGAAGTCAGTCTGTCATCAGCAATTAGCGCTGCAAGGAGAGTACCTGGAGGATTTTACAATCTTTTGACATTCATTTGTTCTCTATTAGCGCCATATAGTATATAGCATTGTAATGCCCTTATACTCCTCTCAACATTAAAAAAAAGGTGTGCATATACTAATAACAGTTGCTGAAATGAAACTAAAAATAAACAGACATGCACGGTTTACGAAGGATGGAAATACAGAGTTCATCACCATCCGTTTTAAATTATAAGATTAGATTACTTCAATGTGGGCTTACATACGCACTAAAATGAGTAAACAGACACACTGAAATGGGTCCAGGTATATAAGATTCAGAAAAAAGGAAGAGCATCTTAAGATACAGAACAGGTTACTAAATTGTTCAAACATATCGTACAAAAAAGATTATTTGCTCCAGAAAGATTCATGGCTCAGTTTAGGGTTGCATCAACATGCGGATATTTTTCAGACTAGGCTTAAACCACATTGTCGCCTGTCGGGGAAATCCCCAACCATCTTCTGGAAGGGTGATAACTCCCATGAGCTCATTTTCCCCTTGCTGCAGGTTACAACGACAAATACAACTAAATGCTGGTTCCCGAAATGCATAGTACGCGATGTACACACAATTTGACCTCATGAATGGAGTCAATGTTCCATCAGGAGCATTGCCATCATTTATCTTCAGGTTCAATGGATAATTCAGTCCAATGAACAGAGAGTGTGTGCCAAGGCTGTCAACTCGACTCCAATTGGGTCCAATCAGGGATAGATCTTTCTCAAAAACATGTATGACAGGGGCAGGACACTCCCGCAGGATAAGGCCATTACCATGATGCAGAACTTCTGCAGGCTCAAGGTGATCATTGCTACGTATATACCGATCTTCATGGATGATCATCAAGCGCTTGCCATCGGCTGATCGAGCTAAAAACCATCTGCCAGATGGTTCCTTCATCGGTGATGGGATCACGAATGGCGGGGCAAGGTGTGCATCTGCATTGTAAACGGAGACAACAAAAAATAGTGTTTGAATGGCTCGGGAAGACAATAATACCAGTAGCTGCAACTTCACATTTGTAGGATCAAATGGAGGATGCAGTCATTATACTTGTATAAAATCTCGAAGAAATAAAATTGTTCCCATTTGAGATGTATGTTAATTACACTCATATTCATTGATGGTAGATACATGTCTCAACCTTATCTGATCCATGATTGTAATGCTTTGAGTACATCGAATATTGAAATAAATTGAAAGTTTGCATGCATCAATTGATGAAGAGGCCAGGGCTAAGCTCCTTATTCATATTCTGACAAGAGCATGCAGTAACTAATTCAGGAATGCATTCATATACTGCAATAATCTGGTTTGGGTTGACAGATTAGTGCACAGCATATACTACTGTAATTCGTTTGTAGCAATGGTTCAGTCAGGTTAGGATAATTTAATGGTGCACAGTCATTTGAAAGGTGAAAAAAAGTCTTAGTGAGCAATTAGTTATTTCAGTTACAATATATCATGAATGGGCTTGATATTAAAATTTATTGCGAAGTATATCATATGGATTGAAGAATTACCAGCCTGTGATTGATCCCAGCAATATGTGGTGCCGGTCCACCCATCCACCGCAACAATAAAGCCGTTGTGCTCGATGGCGTCACTGTAATCTACACCCCAACTAGCAAGAGAGAATAACCTCCACTCCTGGCTACCATTAGCCAGGTAAGCGAGTCCAGAATTGAATAGAGCGATGAGCTTGTAATCTGAGTAATGTCCAGCTTTTGTGGGCACTTCGCAAATTACAATCTTCAACAAAAACATGGCACGCCCATACGTCATGTACCTTTCAGGAGGCAAGTCGGGGAAGCCAATCCATTCCTCCCGAAAAATGTTGCAAGTTTCCGACGATGGTAGGGAGATTTCTTGGTGCGTGTAGATGTTCGCGAGGAACCAGTTCCCACCACTGTCCACGCCGGCGATCCAGTCGCCATTCATGCCAACCCAGAATCTATTGTCCATGAACGGCAGGATGGCTGTGCGCCGAGGATGGTCGAGGGGCACAACGTGGTACACCGTGTGGTGCGCACTACTATCATCATAGTGCCAATGGGCAGAATCGGGCATCAGCAAGCAGGGTCCATCCCAATGGTGTAGATTCATGTTGTCGGCGACATGGCGGCACAGCGTTTTGGAGCATGCGGCCAGCCGGACGTCGACTGTAACGTCCAGACTCTGGGCAATGAGATTGAACAGCTCGGCGGGGAGCTTCCCCCAGTCGCCATCCAGCTGGTCGTCGTTCGATGCCGCCATGGAGACGAGATGGATTTAAAAGGGCGGATGCAAGTATGTGTGATTGGAGTTTTGTAGGAGAGTCGAGCGGGAAGGAGGAGTGCTGCGGTTCTGCGGAGGGGTGAGGAGAGAAAGCTATGCAAATGGGAGATCTAGAGGATGAAAAAACTTGCTAGCAGCGGTTGGCGAGTGGAGAACGATGATGGAAGTGGAGAGCCAAGGATGGAAACGATGGACATGAAGAGTAGGAGTGGATATGACTTTTTTTATTCTTCAGCAGCTGCATCGAGGCGCCGAGTAAAACTTCGGCTAGGATAGCACGCCACTACGTCCTGGTGCAGTTACTGTCCCGTCAAATCAGTTTGACCACAGAAATGGTTTCTTTATTACAGTATAACTTAATTTTTTCGAACAATATATACTACTCCATTTAATATACTCACTCCGATTCATATTACTTGTCAAATGATATGGATGAATCTAGAACTAAAATGTGTCTAGATATATCTATATTATAGTCAACTAATATGAATCCGAGTTTGTTTGGTTCAAAGGATTTCTAAAGGTATCTTGTACGGAGTAGGATTTTTACACATAGGGATTTTTCCTATAGAGCTTGCTTGATTCAAAGGATTGAGAACCCTCCAAAATACCTATGGATTGCTTTCTCTACAATCCTATCTCTCGGTAATATTGCTATGTGTCTATAACAACTATGAAATGAACTCAATCTCAATAGAAATTTCCTTTGTCTTTCCTAATCAAACAACTAGTTATTTTATGTCTTCGTTTACAAATTAAGATAATTTTTAGGTTATAGGTAATCGTCGAGCTTATGTGATCATCTTTTATGATCAAACTTACTTGATCAGCCGCGGAGGCGCAAAGGAGCAGTGGTGTGCATTAATACGGCCGCATGGGGAAGGCACAGCTAGCGACGATGAGACGTATCGCCAGCATTGGCCTAGGGAACCGTCGCCACCATTAATAAAAGCTATCCCTTTGGGCACCATGTCTCCCACTACTCGTGTCACGCGCGCATGTGGGTTACGGATGGATGGGCTGGGGAAGCCGGACAGAAAACATGACAACCAGGGGGAAAATGAATAAAAATAATACAAAGTCGAAAATATTTCGAAAAATAAACTTTGTAAGAAACTCCATGCGTTTAGCAAATGCGAAGGCAATATGTTGAAACACGTCTAGACCACGTCTAGAACCACTTCCCAAAGCTTAAGGATTATATTGATTTTTAGAAAGTCAAACTATGTTAAGTTTGACTAAGTTTTTACCAAAAGCATTAATATGCAAGATACAAAATCAATATTATTAGATAGAAAATAAATTATATTTTCATATGGTGTCTACAAAATATTATATGTGCTGATAGATTCTTCTAAGAGTTTGGTCGAACTTTACTTGGTTTGACTTTTCAAGAAAAATATACAAAGCTTTAAGCATTGGAACGGAGGTATTTTTCGAAGCACCTACTTGTCTTTAGAAGACAAAAGAAAACATGGAGTAAGGTTGTTTTTTGTGCAAAAGTTTACGTCAAAATCTGGTTATTTGTGTAAAAAGAATCTCAAATTGTGTTATGTGCAAAAACTGCACCAAGAAGTGGTGGTATGTGCAATTTCCTCCGTCACACAAAAGGCAAGCCATTGATACATACATAATTGTGAATAATTACAAAAGTAGTAGGCAGCTAATAAGCGCACATGATTAAACTGCTATGCGAGATCTTCAGCCACCAGAAGTCGTTCCCGCGCCTCTCTAGCATTGAAAATCACGCGTTCTGCGACTTCCATCAAAGAGACAAGCTGAGCTTTGATCCGTTCTCCCAGATGAATGGCCTCGTCACAACTCCTACGAGCACAGGCCGTGATCTCATCCACTTCTAGGAAAGACACCGCCTGCCTGTACCGAAATATCTTGATCCCTAACTCTCTGTTCTCCTCCCGCATGCTGGCAAGATCCAACTTCATCCTCCGACAAGATAAGCAAGGGGAGTGATCCTGCCAAAGGTAACAACAAACATATCGAGCGTTACCGGCAAACGAAGGGCACAAATTGGCTGATTAACGAATATGGTCACTAACATGTAGGACAGACTTAAGTGGTGTCTACATGTCCGTGACCCCAAGTGGAAGGTATGATGCGTATAGAAGCAAGTCCTCAGTATAAACCAAGGTTTAATACCTCCAAGAAGCACGTTGAAGGTTGATGGTCGCGAAATGTGATGCGGGGATTCCGGCGCCAACGCGGAACCTGCACAACACAACCCAAGTACTTTGCCCCAACGAAACAGTGAGGTTGTCAATCTCACCGGCTTGCTGTAACAAAGGATTAAACGTATCGAGTGGAAGATGTTTGCAAAGAAACACAATTGCAGTAGATTGTATGCTATGTAAAGAATAGGACCGGGGTCCACAGTTCACTAGAGGTGTCTCTCCCATAAGATAAAAGCATGTTGGGTAAACAAATTACAGGCAATTGACAAATAGAGAAAGGCATAACAATGCATATACATGATATGATAAATATAGTGAGATTTAATTGGGCATTACGACAAAGTACATAGACCGCCATCCAACTGCATCTATGCCTAAAAAGTCCACCTTCAGGTTATCATCCGAACCCCATTCAGTATTAAGTTGCTAAGCAACAGACAATTGCATTAAGTATGGTGCGTAATGTAATCAACAACTACATCCTTAGACATAGCATCAATGTTTTATCCCTAGTGGCAACAGCACATCACAACCTTAGAACCTACTGTCACGATCCCAGGTGTCAATGAAGGCATGAACCCACTATCGAGCATAAATACCCCCTCTTGGAGTTAAGAGCAAAAACTTGGCCAGAGCCTCTACTAATAACGGAGAGCATGCAAGATCATAAACAACACATAAACAATAGATTGATAATCACCATAATCATAGTACTCTCTATCCATCGGATCCCGACAAACACAACATATAGTATTACAGATAGATGATCTTGATCATGTTAGGCAGCTCACAAGATCCAACAATGAAGCACAACAAGGAGAAGACGACCATCTAGCTACTGCTATGGACCCATGGTCCAGGGGTGAACTACTCACTCATCACTCCGGAGGCGACCATGGCGGTGTAGAGTCCTCCGGGAGATGAATCCCCTCTCCGCAGGGTGCGGAGGCGATCTCCTGAATCCCCCGAGATGGGATTCGCGGCGGCGGCGTCTCTGGAAGGTTTTCCGTATCGTGGCTCTCGGTACGGGGTTTTCGCGACGGAGACTTTAAGTAGGCGGAAGGTCAACGCGGGGGCCACACGAGGGCCGGGGGGGTAGGTCGGCGCGGCCGGGCTTGGGCCGCGCCGCCTAGCTCCGGTGCCTCGTCCACTTCGTTATCTTCTTGGAAGCTTCGTGCAAAAATAGGACCCTGGGCGAAAGTTTCGTCCAATTCCGAGAATATTTCCTTACTAGGATTTCAAACCAAAAACAGCAGAAAACAACTGGCTCTTCGGCATCTTGTTAATAGGTTAGTTCCAGAAAATGCATAAATATGACATATAATGTGCATAAAACATGTAGGTAT
Organism: Lolium multiflorum; assembly: GCA_030979885.1. NCBI lineage: Eukaryota > Viridiplantae > Streptophyta > Magnoliopsida > Poales > Poaceae > Lolium > Lolium multiflorum. Next base: position 145,774,717 of record CM061748.1, read on the forward strand.
CATCAATAAAGTAGCATGGAACATAAGAAATTATCGATACGTTGGAGACGTATCAGCATCCCAAGCTTAGTTCTGCTCGTCCCGAGCAGGTAAAACGATAACAAAGATAATTTCTGAAGTGACATGCCATCATAATCTTGATCATACTATTTGTAAACATATGTAATGAATGCAGCGATCAAAACAAAGGTAATGACATGAGTAAACAAAAGAATCATATGACAAAGACTTTTCATGAATAGTACTTCAAGACAAGCATCAATAAGTCTTGCATAAGAGTTAACTCATAAAGCAATAAATCAAAGTAAAGGTGTTGAAGCAACACATAGGAAGATTAAGTTTCAGCGGTTGCTTTCAACTTATAACATGTATATCTCATGGATATTGTCAACATAAAGTAATATAACAAGTGCAATATGCAAGTATGTAGGAATCAATGCACAGTTCACACAAGTGTTTGCTTCTTAAGGTGGAAGGAGATAGGTAAACTGACTCAACAATAAAGGTAAAAGAATGGTCCTTCAAAGAGGAAAGCATCGATTGCTGTATTTGTGCTAGAGCTTTTATTTTGAAAACATGAAACAATTTTGTCAACGGTAGTAATAAAGCATATGAGTTATGTAAATTATATCTTACAAGTTGCAAGCCTCATGCATAGTATACTAATAGTGCCCGCACCTCGTCCTACTTAGCTTGGACTACCGGATCTTTGCATGCCATGTTTCAACCAAGTGTCACAAAGGGGTACCTCCATGCCGCCTGTACAAAGGTCTAAGGAGAATGCTCGCATTTTGGATTTCTCGCTTTTGATTATTCTCAACTTAGACATCCATACCGGGACAACATGGACAACAGATAATGGACTCCTCTTAAATGCATAAGCATGTAGCAATGATTATTATTCTCATATGAGATTGAGGATATATGTCCAAAACTGAAACTTCCACCATGATTCATGGCTTTAGTTAGCGGCCCAATGTTCTTCTCTAACAATTTTGCATGCTCCAACCACTAAAATGATAGATCCTTCAGACAAGACGGACATGCATAGCAACTCACATGATATTCAACAATAGTTGATGGCGTTCCCCAGAAGCATGGTTATCGCACAACAAGCAACTTAATAAAATATAAAGTGCATAAGTACATATTCAATACTACGATAGTTTTTAAGGCTATTTTGTCCCATGAGCTATATATTGCAAAGGTGGATGATGGAATTTTAAAGGTAGCACTCAAGCAATTTACTTTGGAATGGCGGAGAAATACCATGTAGTAGGTAGGTATGGTGGACACAAATGGCATAGTAGTTGGCTCAAGGATTTTGGATGCATGAGAAGTATTCCCTCTCGATACAAGGTTTAGGCTAGCAAGGTTATTTGAAGCAAACTCAAGGATGAACAAGTGCAGCAAAACTCACATAAAAGACATATTGTAAACATTATAAGACTCTACACCGTCTTCCTTGTTGTTCAAAACTCAATACTAGATATTATCTAGACCTTAGAGAAACCAAATATGCAAATCAAATTTTAGCAAGCTCTATGTATTTCTTCATTAATGGGTGCAAAGCATATGATGCAAGAGCTTAAACATGAGCACAACAATTGCCAAGTATCACATTATCCAAGACATTTTAGAATTACTACATGTAGCATTTTCCAATTCCAACCATATAACAATTTAACGAAGAAGAAACTTCGCCTTGAACATTATGAGTAAAGCCTAAGGACACATGTGTCCATATGCAACAGCGGAGCGTGTCTCTCTCCCACAAGGTGAATGCTAGGATCCATTTTATTCAAACAAAAACAAAAATGAAAACAAACCGACGCTCCAAGTAAAGAACACAAGATGTGATTGAATAAAAATATAGTTTCAGGGGAGGAACCTGATGATGTTGTCGATGAAGAAGGGGATGCCTTGGGCATCCCCAAGCTTAGACGCTTGAGTCTTCTTAAAATATGCAGGGGTGAACCACGGGGCATCCCCAAGCTTAGAGCTTTCACTCCTCTTGATCATAGTATATCATTCTCCTCTCTTGACCCTTGAAAACTTCCTTCACACCAAACTTCAAGCAAACTCATTAGAGGGTTAGTGCACAATTAATAATTCACTCATTCAGAGGTGACACAATCATTATTTTCACTTCTGGACATTGCATAATGCTACTGGACATTAATGGATCAAAGAAATAAATCCAACATAGCAAAAGAGGCAATGCGAAATAAAAGGCAGAATCTGTCAAAAACAGAACAGTCCGTAAAGACGAATTTAAAGCTGGCACCACACTTGCTCAAATGGAAAAACTCAAAACTAATGAAAGTTGCGTACATATCTGAGGATCACGCTCGTAAATTGGCAGATTTTTTCGAATTTTCTACAGAGAACTATGCCCAGATTCGTGACAGACAGCAATGCTGTTTCTGCGCAGCGATCCCAAATATAACATCAACTTTGACATAGAAACTTTACTTGGCACAAAAACATGATAAGGAGAGGTTGCTACAGTAGTAAACAACTTCCAAGACTCAACAAAACAAAAAATTGCTGTAGGTAAAAACATGGGTTGTCTCCCATAAGCGCTTTTCTTTAACGCCTTTCAGCTAGGCGCAGAAAGTGCAAATCAAGTAACATCGAGAGTAGAAGCATCAACATCATAACCAGGGGTATTGGGAGTTTTCTCAACAATGCATTGTATCTGGTCTATATAAGTAACTCCTCTCTCATTGCTCCTAGGCTTACTATTCTCATCAAACAAATTTTCAGGAACAAGCCAAGCATAATTATTTTCCAAAGCTTCATGCATCCCTAGTAGTTTACTAGGTATTGGCGCTTTAATTTCCCTACCATCATTAACATTATTAGTATACTTAATTCTATCCATATCCATCTTTTCAAGTATTTGTTTAAAATTAGGAAAGAAACCAAGCCTCTTATGCTTAATAAAAACTTTTCTAGCTTCTTTAACTATATCCTCAAATTCTCTAACAAGGACTTTTAAAACAAAATTTCTCTTTTCCCCCATCTCCATATCCGAAAGTGTAAGAAACATATGTTGTATTATGGGATTGAGATTAACAAATCTAGTTTCTAACATGTGTATCAAACAGGCAGAAGCACTTTCATAAGTAGGAGCAGTTTTTAATAATGGTATATCTTCAAAATCTTCATCCATACTAACATGGGTGAAAAATTCTTCTATATTATCTCTTCCAATGATACACCCTCGTCCTACCGGTATCTCTTCCAAAGTAAACTTAGGATTAAGCATGATGAAATAAGCAAAAAGTAAACTAGGCAAACAAAGTAAAGACAAGTAACTAATTTTTTTGTGTTTTTGATATAGAGAGCAAGACAGTAAATAAAGTAAAACTAGCAACTAATTTTTTTGTGTTTTGATTTAGTGCAGCAAACAAAGTAGTAAATAAAATAAAGCAAGACAAAAACAAAGTAAAGAGATTGAAAAGTGGAGACTCCCCTTGCAGCGTGTCTTGATCTCCGCGGCAACGGCGCCAGAAATTTAGCTTGATACGCGTAGATGCACACGTCCGTTGGGAACCCCAAGTGGAAGGTATGATGCGTATAGAAGCAAGTTTCCCTCAGTATGAAACCAAGGTTTAATCGAACCAGTAGGAGCCAAGAAGCACGTTGAAGGTTGATGGTCGCGAAATGTGATGCGGCGCAACACCAGGGATTCCGGCGCCAACGCGGAACCTGCACAACACAACCCAAGTACTTTGCCCCAACGAAACAGTGAGGTTGTCAATCTCACCGGCTTGCTGTAACAAAGGATTAAACGTATCGAGTGGAAGATGTTTGCAAAGAAAACAGTAAACACAATTGCAGTAGATTGTATGCTATGTAAAGAATAGGACCGGGGTCCACAGTTCACTAGAGGTGTCTCTCCCATAAGATAAAAGCATGTTGGGTAAACAAATTACAGTCGGGCAATTGACAAATAGAGAAAGGCATAACAATGCATATACATGATATGATAAATATAGTGAGATTTAATTGGGCATTACGACAAAGTACATAGACCGCCATCCAACTGCATCTATGCCTAAAAAGTCCACCTTCAGGTTATCATCCGAACCCCATTCAGTATTAAGTTGCTAAGCAACAGACAATTGCATTAAGTATGGTGCGTAATGTAATCAACAACTACATCCTTAGACATAGCATCAATGTTTTATCCCTAGTGGCAACAGCACATCACAACCTTAGAACCTACTGTCACGATCCCAGGTGTCAATGAAGGCATGAACCCACTATCGAGCATAAATACCCCCTCTTGGAGTTAAGAGCAAAAACTTGGCCAGAGCCTCTACTAATAACGGAGAGCATGCAAGATCATAAACAACACATGAACAATAGATTGATAATCACCATAATCATAGTACTCTCTATCCATCGGATCCCGACAAACACAACATATAGTATTACAGATAGATGATCTTGATCATGTTAGGCAGCTCACAAGATCCAACAATGAAGCACAACAAGGAGAAACGACCATCTAGCTACTGCTATGGACTCTGTTCAAGTGGGAGACTGTTGGAGATATGCCCAAGAGGCAATAATAAAATGGTTATTATAATATATCTTTGTGTTTATGATAATGTTTGCATACCATGCTATAATTGTATTAACCGAAACATTGATACATGTGTGTTATGTAAACAACAAGGAGTCCCTAGTAAGCCTCTTGTATAACTAGCTTGTTGATTAATGGATGATCATGGTTTCGTGATCATGAACATTGGATGTTATTAATAACAAGGTTATGTCATTAGGTGAATGATATAATGGACACACACCCAAATAAGCGTAGCATAAGATCAAGTCATTAAGTTCAATTTGCTATAAGCTTTCAATACATAGTTGCCCAAGTCCTTCGACCATGAGGTCATGTAAATCACTTACACCGGAAGGGTACTTTGATTACATCAAACGCCATTGCGTAAATGGGTGGTTATAAAGATGGGATTAAGTATTCGGAAAGTGTGAGTTGAGGCATATGGATCAATAGTGGGATTTGTCCATCCGATGACGGATAGATATACTCTGGGCCCTCTCGGTGGAATGTCATCTGATTAGCTTGCAAGCATATGAATGGTTCATAAGAGATCACATACCATGGTACGAGTAAAGAGTACTTGTCGGTAACGAGGTTGAACAAGGTATGGAGATACCGATGATCAAACCTCGGACAAGTAAAATATCGCGTGACAAAGGGAATCGGCATCGTATGTAAATGGTTCAATCGATCACTAAGTCATCGTTGAATATGTGGGAGCCATTATGGATCTCCAGATCCCGCTATTGGTTATTGCTCGGAGAGGAGTCTCGACCATGTCTGCATAGTTCGCGAACCGTAGGGTGACGCGCTTAAGGTTCGATGTCGCATAAGTAGATTCGGAATATGAGATGGAGTCCGAAGTTTTTGTTCGGAGTCTCGGATGGGATCCAAGACATCACGAGGAGGTCCGGAATGGTCCGGAGAATAAGATTCATATATGGGAAGTCATTTTCAGGGTTACCGGAAAAGTTCAGGATTTTTCGGTATTGTACCGGAGGTTCTAGAAGGTTCCGGAGGGTACCATAGTGGGGCCCACCTATCCCGAACGTCCAACATGGACCGGAGGGGGTCACATAGGCCCACATGGGCCAGGCACACCAGCCCCCCAAGGCCCATGTGGCTGGATCAAGTGGATAAGATCAAATCCCTTAAAATTAGGGACTTAACTTGGGGGGGAAGTTGCCCCCCTTGTTTTGGCCGACCCAAAGGCTTGGAGGGGGGGCCAAGGCCCCCCCACGCCTATATAAGAGGGAGGGGAGGGCTGGGGCGCAGCACATGATTTCCCCAAGCCCTAGCCGCCCCTCTCTCCCTCCTCCTTCTTCCTGCGCAGGCTTGGCGAAGCCCTGCAGGAATTTCTCCTCCACCTCCACCACCACGCCGTCGTGCTGCTGGGATTCCGAGGGGATCTACCACACCTCCGCTGCCCGCTGGAACGGGGAGAGGAAGGGCTTCATCGACACCGTACGCGCGACCGAGTACGGAAGTGCTGCCGGATTGCAGCACCGGGGACGATCGTCTACACCAACAACGAGATCTAATCTCGTAGGCTTTGGAAATCTTCGAGGGTTAGTCTCATATCAATCTCGTTGCTCCGATCTTGTAGATTAGATCTTGGGTGTTCCATAGATTAGATCTTGGATTTATTCGTCTTGCGGTAGGAAATTTTTTGTTTTCTATGCTACGAACCCCAACAGTGGTATCAGAGCCATGTCTATGCATAGATCTGTTGCACGAGTAGAACACAATGGTTTTGTGGGCGTTGATGCTTTTGTTGCTTTAGTTTGTGTACTTTGCATCTTGCGGGATGGTGGGATGAAGCGGCCCGGGCTAACTTTACATGACCGCGTCTCATGAGACTTGCTCCACGCTTGACATGCAACTTGTATTGCATAAGTGGCTTTGCGGGTGTCTGTCTCTCCCACCATAGTGAAGATTCCAATTTGCACTTTCTATTGTCAACACTAGTATCACCGTTGTGGTTCATGTTCGTAGGTAGATTGGATCTTACTCGAAAACCCTAAACCACGTAAAATATGCAAACCAAATTAGAGGCGTCTAACTTGTTTTTGCAGGGTTTGGTGATGTGATATGGTCATGATGTGATGATGATTATATTTGATGTATGAGATGTTCATTGTTGTATTATGGCAACCGGCAGGAGCCTAATGGTTGTCTTTAATTTTTGTTAAAGACCTGCGTGTCTATTCATCATGTAATAGCTTTATTTCAAGTAGTTGTCATAGTAGCTATAAGTGATGGACAACCATGAAGCGGCGCCACGGACCTTGGTGCAATGCTGGTGATGATGGAGATCATGATCATGTGCTTTGGAGATGGAGATCAAAAGCACAAGAAGAAAGGCCATATCATATCACATATTATGAATTGCATGTGATGTTAATCCTTTATGCATCTTATCTTGCTTAGATCGCGACGGTAGCATTATAAGATGATCCCTCACATTAATATCAAGATAATAAAGTGTTCTCCCCTCGTATGCACCGTTGCTACAGTTCGTCGTTTTGAAGCATCTCGTGATGATCGGATGTGATAGACTCTACGTTCACATACAACGGGTGTAAGCCATGTTTGCACACGCGGAATACTTGGGTTTGCTTGACGAGCCTAGCATGTACAGACATGGCCTCGGGACAACGGAAACCGAAAGGTTGAACACGAGTCATATGGATGATATGATCAACATGTTGATGTTCACCATTGAAGCTACATCATCTCACGTGATGATCGGTTTTGGTGTAGTGGATGTGGATCGTGTGCCACTTAACAACTATGAGGGATGTTGTATTAAGTGGGAGTTCATTAGTAATTAGATTAAAACATGAACTAATTATCATGAACATAGTCTGAATAGTATTTTGAATTAAAGTTGTAGAATTGGCATCCGTTATCTACCATGCGCTAGTCTTGTAATTGAGATAGAAATACTGTTAAGTCTGACAAGTAACTCTACGGGCTGGTACCGTATTGTTAAAGAATCAAGAAATGATTAAGTCCTATTGCAAATTTTTAGTAAACTTCTCATTAATGATTCAAAGAACAATGGTTTCAATTAGTACCTAGAATCATCTTGCCTCCATGAAACTTGAAGTTCAAATCTGTTTGAAAAGTAAGGAGCTGGAAATTTTGTTTTCAGAAATAAGCAAGGTATGAGATATATGTGATATCTAAGACCTTATTGCAAGATGATAGAATATAATCTAGTGAGACTACATAAACTCATAAGTTTTATGGGAATGTACGAAGGTTGAAGACGCCAGGCGTCCCAATCCTCCAACTAGTTGGGCACTAACGATATTCGCATATCCATGAAGTGATCGTCCTTAGTATGCACCGTTGCTAAGACTCGTCGTTTCGAAGCATCACGTGATGATCGGGTGTGATAGATTCTACGTGTGCATACAACGGGTACAAGCCAGATTTGCACATGCGAATACTGAGGTTAAACTTTACGAGCCTAGCATGTACAGACATGGTCTCGGAAAGTCGTCATGATATGATGGATAAAATTATGAGTGAAATTGTTCATCATATTACAAAGTTACTAATAGTGAAATCTGGAACACTTGTCATATGATGATCAACTTCAAAGTAAGAACCTCAAGGTTATTGGTATTTGACCAATGGACTTAGAAGTCATTGAAAGTGAAGTGTTTTCTGAGAATGAGGAAAACTAAAAGAGAAACTACAAAAGATATTTTGGCAGAAAGAAAGAAAAGACTAGAAAGTCTAGCTCAGGTGTATATAGATGATATACATGTTATGAATGTATTCCTTGTTTGGTCACAAAATGGAATTCTTGGGTATTAGTACCATATTGGTTGGTATGAGGTGTCATACAAAACAACGCAATACAAGAATACATTGGCCTAAGTGACTGAAAAGGAATGTGATAGGAATGCACGTCTGGAACAAAAATAAAGTGTTATTATGTTCGTCGTTGGCATTCTGTCTAGCCATTCAGATTTATAATAAAGAACTTTATAATTGTTATTCTTGTTCTGGTTAAATGAAAACAATGAGTTGTTCAAATTGTAACAGCATTCCATGTATGATGGATAAGTTATTATAAATCTTTATGGTGAAGCACACATACATAACACTGACGCTAAAATGCCATAAGGCAAATGATGTGAATTCCACTCATTAGTGGAACCGCCATTTAGGTCATGTTAGAAAGGAACGCATGAAGGAACTCCATTTGAATGGATTTTTGGAGTCATTCGACTTGGAATCGTTTGGCGCTTGCAAATCTCTTCTAAAAGAGAATGACTTAAATACCGTTCATAGGCCAAGAGTTGAACGGGCAACTAACTTAGTGGAAACATACATAGTGATGTATATGGTTCACTGGGCATAGTTGTGTGCGGGAGATTCTTCTACTTCATGAAAACTTCTAACAATGAATTGAGTATATATATGTAGATATATTCGATAAGGAAGAAGTTTGAAACATTTGAATGGATTCAAATAAATTTCAGCATGAAGTGGAAATCATCGTAATAGAAAAGTCAAATATCTGTGATTGGATCATGGTGGAAACATTTGAATTACGAGTTTTAGCGAACATCTAAGAGAGTTATGAAATTGTTCTACAACCTCACGTTTCTTGGAGTATCATAATGATGACGGAGTATCCAAGAGACGTATCCAAACCTTGTTGGATTAATGATGAGATAATATAAAATGATGCCATTATATTTTTTGTGGATTATGCTTTAGAGACTATCGCTTTTACACTGAATAGAGCATCATCATGATCCATTGAAATGACACCATACGAGTTATGGCATGGGTATAAACCCTAAATGGTCCTTTCATAAATTTTGGTATGCATAGCATAAGTAAATGAGTTTAACCAAAATCGGATAAATGTCTTTGTTGATTATCCCATGAAATTGATTGGGAATTCTTTCCACTATGAAGTCAAAGACAAAAGTGTTTGTCAATGTTTCTTACTTATTTCAAAGAAATTGTTTCTAGCGAACTATTTGAGTGGGAGGACAATAGAACTTGATAAGGTTTATGAACCTGAGCATGATGATCAGAGTAGCACAACATCGGAAATGGTTCCGGAAGCAGCTACGAAGATCATGGCTCCCATGTCTACAAAGTGTTATAGTCATGGAGATCAAAGTACTTATTGAACCTTGTAGATGTGGTTTATTTTGTAATCAAATAAATGATTTGTGGACAAAGGATTGTTTTTGAACAATGATAAACCAACTACATACAAAGAAGTTATGATGGGCCCTGACTCCGTTAAATTGGCTATGCGCCATGAAATCCAAGATAGGTGAATACTTTTTGAAAGTAAATGGATCTATAAAGTAGATGGACTTGGATGGAATATCCTTAAAGAAGCTCGACTTATCGAAAAGCAGTTTACGAAAAAGTTCAAAGAGTTGACTACGATAAGATTAGATCTTCCGTGGCAATGCTTATAGTCTATGTGGATTATTCTAGTAATCGCTACATATTTCTTTTATGAGATATGATAGTAGGATGGCAGAAATACATTCCTTACCAGAAGTGTGTATGAAGGATGTATACTAGATACAACCAAGAGTTTTGCTGGTCCGTGGAATACTAGATAGGTATACAAACTTCAATTGGATGAAGTGAGTATCGCGGAGTTGGAATCTTCACCGGATGAAATAATCAAAGAGTTTTGATTCCATCAGAAACGATGAAGATGCTTGCATTTGCAAGAAATTAAGTGGGAGCGCTGAGACATATTTATAATACTTTATGTAGATGACATATCGTTGATTATAAATAGTGTAATTATATAATTGATTTAAAAGGTTTCATTGAGAATTAACATCAATGAAAGGATATGAATTGAAACATATTTAGTGTCAAGATCTATGAAGATAGATAGAAACACATAATAAGTTTAAGTTTAAGTACATAGAATAGATATTGAAGTAGTTCAATTAAGAAGGTGTTCTTTTCATGTGAAGGTTTAACAAGACTTGAGTGTATTTGACACTCGATGAGTAAATACACATGAGTGATTTTAGATCACGAATAATATGTACAAAGTCAGAAGTCCTGTGCTCTAAAGTGTTACGAGCATGTACCAGAATGATTCATGTAATGATCATTGGACAACAGTAAGAATATCCCTGAGTACTTTAGAAGAACCAAGGATATTAGTTTTTATATGGGGTAATGACAAACAAATCGCTGTAAGGTGTTGCACCGATATTAGTTTGGTCACATATAAAAATAAAATTTCAATCTCAATTAGGCTAAGAGTTATTTAAAAGGTAGCACAATGAGCTAGAACAAGTCTATGCTAGATTTGGATGAGTTCTAAATATTGTGACGGATTCTACAAACGAAGGCAGAGTATGTCATTGTTTTGACAATGACTGAGGATGTTAAGTCGAAGAGTTCTTGGAGAACTTGGTGTAGTTTCGACAGTGTCAGAATTTTGAAGCTATATTGTGTGACAATATTAGTGACTTATTTCAGACCGCGGAATTAAGGTTCCACCAGAGGACTAAGCATATACAATTAATGCCGACTCATTTGGAAAATGAGTGATGCGTTGAGACGCAAATGAATTGCAAAATACATACGTTTCTGAGCATGTCAGATCCGTTGACTAAAACCTCTCCCGTGAGCAAAACATGATAAGCACCAGAAGGCCAAGGTGTTATATCTTTACATATGTAAACTAGATTATTGACTCTAGTGCAAGTGGGAGACTGTTGGAGATATGCCCAAGAGGCAATAATAAAATGGTTATTATAATATATCTTTGTGTTTATGATAATGTTTGCATACCATGCTATAATTGTATTAACCGAAACATTGATACATGTGTGTTATGTAAACAACAAGGAGTCCCTAGTAAGCCTCTTGTATAACTAGCTTGTTGATTAATGGATGATCATGGTTTCGTGATCATGAACATTGGATGTTATTAATAACAAGGTTATGTCATTAGGTGAATGATATAATGGACACACACCCAAATAAGCGTAGCATAAGATCAAGTCATTAAGTTCAATTTGCTATAAGCTTTCGATACATAGTTGCCCAAGTCCTTCGACCATGAGGTCATGTAAATCACTTACACCGGAAGGGTACTTTGATTACATCAAACGCCATTGCGTAAATGGGTGGTTATAAAGATGGGATTAAGTATTCGGAAAGTGTGAGTTGAGGCATATGGATCAATAGTGGGATTTGTCCATCCCGATGACGGATAGATATACTCTGGGCCCTCTCGGTGGAATGTCATCTGATTAGCTTGCAAGCATATGAATGGTTCATAAGAGATCACATACCACGGTACGAGTAAAGAGTACTTGTCGGTAACGAGGTTGAACAAGGTATGGAGATACCGATGATCAAACCTCGGACAAGTAAAATATCGCGTGACAAAGGGAATCGGCATCGTATGTAAATGGTTCAATCGATCACTAAGTCATCGTTGAATATGTGGGAGCCATTATGGATCTCCAGATCCCGCTATTGGTTATTGCTCGGAGAGGAGTCTCGACCATGTCTGCATAGTTCGCGAACCGTAGGGTGACGCGCTTAAGGTTCGATGTCGCATAAGTAGATTCGGAATATGAGATGGAGTCCGAAGTTTTTGTTCGGAGTCTCGGATGGGATCCAAGACATCACGAGGAGGTCCGGAATGGTCCGGAGAATAAGATTCATATATGGGAAGTCATTTTCAGGGTTACCGGAAAAGTTCAGGATTTTTCGGTATTGTACCGGAGGTTCTAGAAGGTTCCGGAGGGTACCATAGTGGGGCCCACCTATCCCGAACGTCCAACATGGACCGGAGGGGGTCACATAGGCCCACATGGGCCAGGCACACCAGCCCCCCAAGGCCCATGTGGCTGGATCAAGTGGATAAGATCAAATCCCTTAAAATTAGGGACTTAACTTGGGGGGGAAGTTGCCCCCCTTGTTTTGGCCGACCCAAAGGCTTGGAGGGGGGGCCAAGGCAGCCCCCCACGCCTATATAAGAGGGAGGGGAGGGCTGGGGCGCAGCACATGATTTCCCCAAGCCCTAGCCGCCCCTCTCTCCCTCCTCCTTCTTCCTGCGCAGGCTTGGCGAAGCCCTGCAGGAATTTCTCCTCCACCTCCACCACCACGCCGTCGTGCTGCTGGGATTCCGAGGGGATCTACCACACCTCCGCTGCCCGCTGGAACGGGGAGAGGAAGGGCTTCATCGACACCGTACGCGCGACCGAGTACGGAAGTGCTGCCGGATTGCAGCACCGGGGACGATCGTCTACACCAACAACGAGATCTAATCTCGTAGGCTTTGGAAATCTTCGAGGGTTAGTCTCATATCAATCTCGTTGCTCCGATCTTGTAGATTAGATCTTGGGTGTTCCATAGATTAGATCTTGGATTTATTCGTCTTGCGGTAGGAAATTTTTTGTTTTCTATGCTACAAACCCCAACATGAACTACTCACTCATCACTCCGGAGGCGACCATGGCGGTGTAGAGTCCTCCGGGAGATGAATCCCCTCTCCGGCAGGGTGCCGGAGGCGATCTCCTGAATCCCCCGAGATGGGATTCGCGGCGGCGTCTGGAAGGTTTTCCGTATCGTGGCTCTCGGTACTGGGGTTTCGCGACGGAGACTTTAAGTAGGCGGAAGGTCAACGCGGGGGGCCACACGAGGGCCCAGGGGGTAGGTCGGCGCGGCTTGGGCCGCGCCGCCCTAGCTCCTGGCTGCCTCGTGGCCCCACTTCGTTATCTCTTCGGTCTCTGGAAGCTTCGTGCAAAAATAGGACCCTGGCGAAAGTTTCGTCCAATTCGAGAATATTTCCTTACTAGGATTTCTGAAACCAAAAACAAGAAAACAGCAAGGCTCTTCGCATCTTGTTAATAGGTTAGTTGAAAATGCATAAATATGACATATAATGTGCATAAAACATGTAGGTATCATCAATAAAGTAGCATGGAACATAAGAAATTATCGATACGTTGGAGACGTATCAACCCTCTCCTGCGGAAGATAACAGATATAAGTCCGAGTATTACCAGCAAAACGAAGGTAATTAAAAGAGGCGTAGTAACCCTTGTGTCCTGGCTAATCAACGGCGGGGACGCTGAGCCCGCATCGTCTCCTCCGAGATCTCCCTTCGCAGGCAGGATTGTTAGAGACAGTGTACTTCTGGTAGTAGTATTTATGCGTGGGGCGCCAGGGGGTCGAGAAGCTAGGACTGCATCTTCTCCTCCGAGCTCTTCCTTGGTAGACATGACAAATGAAACGAGGTGTGGGGGGCGTAAAAGGTATAAAATGGCGGACGGCCGCCCCGCCTCGGCCCTCCAAGGCTTAATTTTTTTGCCTTACTAAACTAAAAACCCTATTTTGCGTCTCACACGGACTGCCCTCAGAGGGCTGCAGGGTCCCATATGCGTGCAGGTCCCACACTTTAGTGAGCACAAATCATATGCGGTAGGTAGGCAAACTTCCAACAATCTTCTTTGTCAAGTGAAGACACGTCGTCAAGACTCTCTCTCTCTCTCCCCCCTTTTGTCATTGAAAAAAAAAGAATATTAGACGGGCGCGTAGCCTGCACTGCAGGGGGGCGATTTTGACAAAAGTAATCCTTTTGGCGAAGAAAAACACAGAAAGCCACACAAAAAGGTTAGTCCAGTGAAATAGATTGCTCAGAGGGTCAGTCCGTGCTTTTCTTTGCCAAAAGGGTTATTTCTGTCAAAATCGCCGCACTGCAGGTTTGCAGCACTGAAAAACCTTGCGTGCCAGTCAACATCACTTCCCGGATAGGTTGAAGCATTTCGAGGCCGTGACTGCTCTCCCTTCCTCTTCTCCTTCCGTGTGATGCCGCTTCCACCTTTTATCCTTTGCAACATTTGCAAAAAATTGTCCGTGACTTGTGCTCACTGAAGTGTGGGACCTCACGCATGGGAACCACACGTAAGTGACAGACATGTTGGTGTAATAATTCGGGTGATCATTATACTGTATTAGAACTCCGTACAAAGTTTCGTATGGATTCAAGGGTAGGAAAGCCAAGTTAACTTATTTACATGACATTATTTTTTCCATGAAGCCAAGTTAACTCATCTAACACTTGGTACATTTTGGTTATATATTCGAAATTTTACTTGAAACTTGTTGGTCATGCCATTTTACTACTCGCCTAACACTTTTTCCGCGCGTGAAGGGATGGGGTGGGCGTGATGCTACCCTAAATTTGTGGGACCCCAAAAAACTTGCAAATCAAGCCAAAGAAACACACTCTTGTCCCCTACCCCCCCCCCATGATTTTGACCTAAATTTGAAATCAAGCCAAAGGTGGTTCAAAAACGGCAATCGGAAATCATGGATTGTTCATCATTTTTCTATATAGCTAGGGAAAATAGCAGACATGCCATACCAATGTTTTAGAAAAGAGCCCTTCAAAAAAGTGTGGCAACATGTTGGAATTCGACCATCTTAATTTCTTCCCACGTGTGAGCTTTGGTACTACTACTACACAAGAACCATGTCAAACTTTTGAATCATGGCCCATTTTATGTATATATTTGCAACTTTTCATGCACGCATGAAAACTTTGCAAAATATGTGCATTTTGGGTTGTCGCACATAAATGTGTGTTTACTTGTCTGCCACCAATTAATCCAATTCTCATTTGTGGGGAAACATGACACGAGATGGCCATTTCCAAAGTTTCATGAATTATCTCAATGTGAATCCATATATGTACAATTTTTGGGGGCTAAATTTCATGTTTTAAACCTAGCTAGTATTTGACCAAGATTCAAATGGGCATAAAATTCAAAAAAAAACAGAAAAATGAAAAACCAAAGCACATAGCCTTCTTATGTCATATAGTAAGAATTCAAGTTGATAAACAAGGTCTAGACATATTCAAACTAGAAAAATCATGTATCTACCCCTAACACCTAAACTCGTCTTATGAAGTCAAGCATGAAGAGAAGTGGTTTTGGGTTTCAAACATGGAAATTTCAAAAACCTCCCAAAAGCTTCATTTTAGAGTGACTAAGAAGGATCCATGCTTACCTTTTAATTTTTAGATTTTAAACTTGTTTAAATCTTTGTGAAACCTAGGATTTGACCAAGATTCAAATGGGCATAAAAATTCAGGAAAAAGCCAAAAGAATGATAAACCAAAGCACATAGCATTCTTATGTCATACAGTAAGCATTCAAGTTGATTAACAAGGTCTAGACATATTCAAACTAGAAAATCATGTATATATCTGTCCCTAACCTTAAACTCTGTCTTATATATGAAGTCAATCATGAAGAGAAGTGGTTTGGGTTTCAAACATGAAAATTTCAAGAACATCCCAAAAGTCGCTTCATTTTAGAGTGACTAAGAAGGATCCAGGCTTACCTTTTCGTTTTCATATTATATACTTGTTTAAATCCAGGTCAAACATAGGATTTGACCAAGATTCAAATGGGCATAAAATAAAAAAATAGAAGAATGAAAAACAAAAGCACATAGTCTTCGTATGTCATATAGTAAGCTTTCAAGTTGATAAACAAGGTTTAGACATGTTCAAACCAGACAAATCATGTATCTAGCCCCTAACCATAAACTCGGTCGATCTTATGAAGTCTAGCATGAAGAGAAGTCGTATTGGTTTCAAACATGAAAATTTCAAGAACCACCCAAAATCTTCAAATGGGCATAAAATTCAAAAAAAACCAGAAAAATGAAAAACCAAAGCACATAGCCTTCTTATGTCATATAGTAAGAATTCAAGTTGATAAACAAGGTCTAGACATATTCAAACTAGACAAATCATGTATCTACCCCTAACACTCTAAACTCTGTCTTATGAAGTCAAGCATGAAGAGAAGTGGTTTTTGGGTTTCAAACATGGAAATTTCAAAAACCTCCCAAAAGCTTCATTTTAGAGTGACTAAGAAGGATCCATGCTTACCTTTTAATTTTCAGATTTTAAACTTGTTTAAATCTTTGTGAAACCTAGGATTTGACCAAGATTCAAATGGGCATAAAAATTCAGGAAAAAACCAAAAGAATGATAAACCAAAGCACATAGCATTCTTATGTCATAGAGTAAGCATTCAAGTTGATTAACAAGGTCTAGACATATTCAAACTAGAAAATCATGTATATATCTATTCCTAACCTTAAACTCTGTCTTATGAAGCAATCATGAAGAGAAGTGGTTTTGGGTTTCAAACATGAAAATTTCAAGAACATCCCAAAAGTCGCTTCATTTTAGAGTGACTAAGAAGGATCCAGGCTTACCTTTTCGTTTTCATATTTTATACTTGTTTAAATCCAGGTCAAACATAGGATTTGACCAAGATTCAAATGGGCATAAAATAAAAAAATAGAAGAATGAAAAACAAAAGCACATAGTCTTCTTATGTCATATAGTAAGCTTGCAAGTTGATAAACAAGGTTTAGACATGTTCAAACCAGACAAATCATGTATCTAGCCCCTAACCATAAACTCGGTCGATCTTATGAAGTCTAGCATGAAGAGAAGTCGTATTGGTTTCAAACATGAAAATTTCAAGAACCACCCAAAATCTTCAAATGGGCATATAACATTCAAAAAACCAGAAAAATGAAAAACCAAAGCACATATATAGCCTTCTTATGTCATATAGTAAGCATTCAAGTTGATAAACAAGCATGTCTAGACATATTCAAACCCGACAAATCATGTATCTACCCCTAACCCTAAACTCTGCATGTCTTATGAAGTCAACCATGAAGAGAAGTGGTTTTGGGTTTCAAACATTGAGATTTCAAGAACCCCCCAAAAGCTTCATTTTAGAATGACTAAGAAGGATCCAGGCTTACCTTTTCATTTTCATGTTATAGACTTGTTTAAATCTTGGTCAAACCTAGGATTTGACCAAGATTCAAATGGGCATAAACATTCAGAAAAAATCAAAAAATCAAAAACCAAAGCACATATAGTCTTCTTATGTCATATAGTAAGAATTGAAGCTGATAAACAAGGTCTAGACATATTCAAACCAGACAAATCGTGTATCTACACCTAACCCTAAACTATATCTAATGAAGTCAAGCATGATGAGAAATGGTTTTGGGTTTCAAACATGGAAATTTCAAAAACCTCCCAAAAGCTTCATTTTAGAGTGACTAAGAAGGATCCAGGCTTACCTTTTCATTTTCATGTTTTAAAATTATTTAAATCCTGGTCAAAACTAGGATTTGATCAAGATTCAAATGGGTATAAAATAAAATAAAAAACGCACCTAGCCTTTTTCTGTCATATAATGATCATTCAAGTTGATAAACATGGTCTAGACATATTCAAACTAGAAAATCGTGTATCTACCCTGTCCCTGGCTAACCCTAAACTCTGTCTTATGAAGTCAAGCATGAAGAGAAGTGGTTTTGGGTTTCAGACATGGAAATTTTGAAAACCTCCCAAAAACTTCATCTTAGAGTGACAAAGAAGGATCCAAGCTTACCTTTTCATTTTCATGTTTTAAGCTTGTTTAAATATTGGTCAAGCCTAGGATTTGACCAAGATTCAAATGGGCATAAAAATTCTGGAAAAAAAAAACCAAAGCACATAGTCTTCTTACGTCATATATATCTATAGTAAGCATATTCAAGTAGATAAACAAGGTATAGACATATTCAAAACAGACAAATCCTGTATCTACCCCCTAACCCTAAACTCGGTCTTATGATGCCTAGCATGAAGAGAAGTCGTTTTGGGTTTCAAACGTTTAAGCCAAAAGCCCCATTTCATATATTTCAAATTTGGTTCAAATTTGAAAGACATACAAGTTATAGCACACATAGTGCATACATGTTCACACATACTGCACTAGATGCTAATTAACCCTATAGTTTGAGGCCATTTGGATGAGGTCGAAAAAAATCTTGGATTA
Source organism: Lolium multiflorum (assembly GCA_030979885.1). Classification (NCBI taxonomy): domain Eukaryota; kingdom Viridiplantae; phylum Streptophyta; class Magnoliopsida; order Poales; family Poaceae; genus Lolium; species Lolium multiflorum. The sequence continues at coordinate 145,793,215 of CM061748.1, forward strand.
GAAATGGGGTTGTTCGAACCCCGTAGTTGGATTTTTTATGAACTTGATCTGTAGTACTGGGCAAAACCCTAGTTTAACGTATTTAATTATAGATTCGTAGGTTGATTTTTCTACCTTTTTATTATTATTACTATGCAGCACATGTGTGTTTGCCCGTCGAGTGAAACTCGGAGGAAGAGGGATCACTCGGAAGGAGAGAAGAAGGGAGAGCATTATGGTGTCTCCCCTTTTTCGGGTGATGATGTTGACTTTTGTGCAGGGTTTGTCAGTGAGCAGGAGGTGCGAGCGAGCGAGTCGAGCGAGGCCGAGAATGAGAGAGATTTGTTTTTTGTGAGAGGGACAACCGAAGGATCCAGAAGGACCCACAGACTTCCAAAACGCATCCTGATGCGTCTTCTCTTGACAAAGAAGATGGCTTGGAGTTTGCGTACCTACTGCACTTGACTTGTGCTCACTGAAGTGTGGGACCTCACGCATGGGCACCACACGTAAGTGACAGACCTGTTGGTGTAAAAACTCGGTTGATTATTATAGTGCATTAGAACAAAGTTTCCTATGGATTCAACGGTAGGAAATCCAAGTTAACTCATTTACATGACATTAATTTTTCCATGAAGCAAAGTTAACACATCTATCAATTGGTACATTTTGGAGTGACTAAGAAGGATCCATGCTTATTCGTTTTCACGTGTTAAATTTGTTTAAATCTTGCTCAAACCTAGGATTTCACCAAGATTGAAATGGGCATGAAAATTCAAAAAAAAATGAAATACCAATGCACATAGTCTTCTTCTGTCATATAGTAAGCATTCAAGATGATAAACAAGGTCTAGACATATTCAAACCAGGCAAATCATGTATCTACTCCCTAACGACCCTAAACTCCGTCTTATGAAGTAAGGCATGAAGAGAAGTGGTTTTGGGTTTCAAACATGCAAATTTCAAAAACCTCCCAAAAGCTTCATTTTAGAGTGACTAAGAAGGATCGAGGCTTACCTTTTCATTTTCATGTTTTAAACTTGTTTAAATCTTGGTCAAACCTAGCTAGTATTTGACCAATATTCAAATGGGCATAAAATTCAAAAAAAATCAGAAAAATGAAAAACCAAAGCACATAGCCTTCTTATGTCATATAGTAAGAATTCAAGTTGATAAACAAGGTCTAGACATATTCAAACTAGACAAATCATGTATCTACCCCTAACACTCTAAACTCTGTCTTATGAAGTCAATTAAGCATGAAGAGAAGTGGTTTTGGGTTTCAAACATGGAAATTTCAAAAACCTCCCAAAAGCTTCATTTTAGAGTGACTAAGAAGGATCCATGCTTACCTTTTAATTTTCAGATTTTAAACTTGTTTAAATCTTTGTGAAACCTAGGATTTGACCAAGATTCAAATGGGCATAAAAATTCAGGAAAAAACCAAAAGATTGATAAACCAAAGCACATAGCATTCTTATGTCATATAGTAAGCATTCAAGTTGATAAATAAGGTCTAGACATATTCAAACTAGAAAATCATGTATATATCTGCCCCTAACCTTAAACTCTGTCTTATGAAGTCAATCATGAAGAGAAGTGGTTTTGGGTTTCAAACATGAAAATTTCAAGAACATCCCAAAAGTCGCTTCATTTTAGAGTGACTAAGAAGGATCCAGGCTTACCTTTTCGTTTTCATATTTTATACTTGTTTAAATCCAGGTCAAACATAGGATTTGACCAAGATTCAAATGGGCATAAAATAAAATAAAATAGAAGAATGAAAAACAAAAGCACATAGTCTTCTTATGTCATATAGTAAGCTTTCAAGTTGATAAACAAGGTTTAGACATGTTCAAACCAGACAAATCATGTATCTACCCCCTAACCATAAACTCGGTCGATCTTATGAAGTCTAGCATGAAGAGAAGTCGTATTGGTTTCAAACATGAAAATTTCAAGAACCTCCCAAAATCTTCAAATGGGCATAAAATTCAAAAAACCGGAAAAATGAAAAACCAAAGCACATAGCCTTCTTATGTCATATAGTAAGCATTCAAGTTGATAAACAAGCATGTCTAGACATATTCAAACCCGACAAATCATGTATCTACCCCTAACCCTAAACTCTGCATGTCTTATGAAGTCAACCATGAAGAGAAGTGGTTTTGGGTTTCAAACATTGAGATTTCAAGAACCCCCCAAAAGCTTCATTTTAGAATGACTAAGAAGGATCCAGGCTTACCTTTTCATTTTCATGTTATAGACTTGTTTAAATCTTGGTCAAACCTAGGATTTGACCAAGATTCAAATGGGCATAAACATTCAGAAAAAATCAAAAAATCAAAAACCAAAGCACATATAGTCTTCTTATGTCATATAGTAAGAATTGAAGTTGATAAACAAGGTCTAGACATATTCAAACCAGACAAATCGTGTATCTACACCTAACCCTAAACTATATCTAATGAAGTCAAGCATGATGAGAAATGGTTTTGGGTTTCAAACATTGAGATTTCAAGAACCCCCCAAAAGCTTCATTTTAGAATGACTAAGAAGGATCCAGGCTTACCTTTTCATTTTCATGTTATAGACTTGTTTAAATCTTGGTCAAACCTAGGATTTGACCAAGATTCAAATGGGCATAAACATTCAGAAAAAATCAAAAAATCAAAAACCAAAGCACATATAGTCTTCTTATGTCATATAGTAAGAATTGAAGTTGATAAACAAGGTCTAGACATATTCAAACCAGACAAATCGTGTATCTACACCTAACCCTAAACTATATCTAATGAAGTCAAGCATGATGAGAAATGGTTTTGGGTTTCAAACATGGAAATTTCAAAAACCTCCCAAAAGCTTCATTTTAGAGTGACTAAGAAGGATCCAGGCTTACCTTTTCATTTTCATGTTTTAAAATTATTTAAATCCTGGTCAAAACTAGGATTTGATCAAGATTCAAATGGGTATAAAATAAAATAAAAAACGCACCTAGCCTTTTTCTGTCATATAATGATCATTCAAGTTGATAAACATGGTCTAGACATATTCAAACTAGAAAATCGTGTATCTACCCTGTCCCTGGCTAACCCTAAACTCTGTCTTATGAAGTCAAGCATGAAGAGAAGTGGTTTTGGGTTTCAGACATGGAAATTTTGAAAACCTCCCAAAAACTTCATCTTAGAGTGACAAAGAAGGATCCAAGCTTACCTTTTCATTTTCATGTTTTAAGCTTGTTTAAATATTGGTCAAGCCTAGGATTTGACCAAGATTCAAATGGGCATAAAAATTCTGGAAAAATAAAAAAAAACCAAAGCACATAGTCTTCTTACGTCATATATATCTATAGTAAGCATATTCAAGTAGATAAACAAGGTATAGACATATTCAAAACAGACAAATCCTGTATCTACCCCCTAACCCTAAACTCGGTCTTATGATGCCTAGCATGAAGAGAAGTCGTTTTGGGTTTCAAACGTTTAAGCCAAAAGCCCCATTTCATATATTTCAAATTTGGTTCAAATTTGAAAGACATACAAGTTATAGCACACATAGTGCATACATGTTCACACATACTGCACTAGATGCTAATTAACCCTATAGTTTGAGGCCATTTGGATGAGGTCGAAAAAAATCTTGGATTAGAAATGGGGTTGTTCGAACCCCGTAGTTGGATTTTTTATGAACTTGATCTGTAGTACTGGGCAAAACCCTAGTTTAACGTATTTAATTATAGATTCGTAGGTTGATTTTTCTACCTTTTTATTATTATTACTATGCAGCACATGTGTGTTTGCCCGTCGAGTGAAACTCGGAGGAAGAGGGATCACTCGGAAGGAGAGAAGAAGGGAGAGCATTATGGTGTCTCCCCTTTTTCGGGTGATGATGTTGACTTTTGTGCAGGGTTTGTCAGTGAGCAGGAGGTGCGAGCGAGCGAGTCGAGCGAGGCCGAGAATGAGAGAGATTTGTTTTTGTGAGAGGGACAACCGAAGGATCCAGAAGGACCCACAGACTTACGCATCCTGATGCGTCTTCTCTTGACAAAGAAGATGGCTTGGAGTTTGCGTACCTACTGCACTTGACTTGTGCTCACTGAAGTGTGGGACCTCACGCATGGGCACCACACGTAAGTGACAGACCTGTTGGTGTAAAAACTCGGTTGATTATTATAGTGCATTAGAACAAAGTTTCCTATGGATTCAACGGTAGGAAATCCAAGTTAACTCATTTACATGACATTAATTTTTCCATGAAGCAAAGTTAACACATCTATCAATTGGTACATTTTGGAGTGACTAAGAAGGATCCATGCTTATTCGTTTTCACGTGTTAAATTTGTTTAAATCTTGCTCAAACCTAGGATTTCACCAAGATTGAAATGGGCATGAAAATTCAAAAAAAAATGAAATACCAATGCACATAGTCTTCTTCTGTCATATAGTAAGCATTCAAGATGATAAACAAGGTCTAGACATATTCAAACCAGGCAAATCATGTATCTACTCCCTAACGACCCTAAACTCCGTCTTATGAAGTAAGGCATGAAGAGAAGTGGTTTTGGGTTTCAAACATGCAAATTTCAAAAACCTCCCAAAAGCTTCATTTTAGAGTGACTAAGAAGGATCGAGGCTTACCTTTTCATTTTCATGTTTTAAACTTGTTTAAATCTTGGTCAAACCTAGCTAGTATTTGACCAATATTCAAATGGGCATAAAATTCAAAAAAAATCAGAAAAATGAAAAACCAAAGCACATAGCCTTCTTATGTCATATAGTAAGAATTCAAGTTGATAAACAAGGTCTAGACATATTCAAACTAGACAAATCATGTATCTACCCCTTACACTCTAAACTCTGTCTTATGAAGTCAATTAAGCATGAAGAGAAGTGGTTTTGGGTTTCAAACATGGAAATTTCAAAAACCTCCCAAAAGCTTCATTTTAGAGTGACTAAGAAGGATCCATGCTTACCTTTTAATTTTCAGATTTTAAACTTGTTTAAATCTTTGTGAAACCTAGGATTTGACCAAGATTCAAATGGGCATAAAAAATTCAGGAAAAAACCAAAAGATTGATAAACCAAAGCACATAGCATTCTTATGTCATATAGTAAGCATTCAAGTTGATAAATAAGGTCTAGACATATTCAAACTAGAAAATCATGTATATATCTGCCCCTAACCTTAAACTCTGTCTTATGAAGTCAATCATGAAGAGAAGTGGTTTTGGGTTTCAAACATGAAAATTTCAAGAACATCCCAAAAGCCGCTTCATTTTAGAGTGACTAAGAAGGATCCAGGCTTACCTTTTCGTTTTCATATTTTATACTTGTTTAAATCCAGGTCAAACATAGGATTTGACCAAGATTCAAATGGGCATAAAATAAAAAAATAGAAGAATGAAAAACAAAAGCACATAGTCTTCTTATGTCATATAGTAAGCTTTCAAGTTGATAAACAAGGTTTAGACATGTTCAAACCAGACAAATCATGTATCTACCCCCTAACCATAAACTCGGTCGATCTTATGAAGTCTAGCATGAAGAGAAGTCGTATTGGTTTCAAACATGAAAATTTCAAGAACCTCCCAAAATCTTCAAATGGGCATAAAATTCAAAAAACCGGAAAAATGAAAAACCAAAGCACATAGCCTTCTTATGTCATATAGTAAGCATTCAAGTTGATAAACAAGCATGTCTAGACATATTCAAACCCGACAAATCATGTATCTACCCCTAACCCTAAACTCTGCATGTCTTATGAAGTCAACCATGAAGAGAAGTGGTTTTGGGTTTCAAACATTGAGATTTCAAGAACCCCCCAAAAGCTTCATTTTAGAATGACTAAGAAGGATCCAGGCTTACCTTTTCATTTTCATGTTATAGACTTGTTTAAATCTTGGTCAAACCTAGGATTTGACCAAGATTCAAATGGGCATAAACATTCAGAAAAAATCAAAAAATCAAAAACCAAAGCACATATAGTCTTCTTATGTCATATAGTAAGAATTGAAGTTGATAAACAAGGTCTAGACATATTCAAACCAGACAAATCGTGTATCTACACCTAACCCTAAACTATATCTAATGAAGTCAAGCATGATGAGAAATGGTTTTGGGTTTCAAACATTGAGATTTCAAGAACCCCCCAAAAGCTTCATTTTAGAATGACTAAGAAGGATCCAGGCTTACCTTTTCATTTTCATGTTATAGACTTGTTTAAATCTTGGTCAAACCTAGGATTTGACCAAGATTCAAATGGGCATAAACATTCAGAAAAAATCAAAAAATCAAAAACCAAAGCACATATAGTCTTCTTATGTCATATAGTAAGAATTGAAGTTGATAAACAAGGTCTAGACATATTCAAACCAGACAAATCGTGTATCTACACCTAACCCTAAACTATATCTAATGAAGTCAAGCATGATGAGAAATGGTTTTGGGTTTCAAACATGGAAATTTCAAAAACCTCCCAAAAGCTTCATTTTAGAGTGACTAAGAAGGATCCAGGCTTACCTTTTCATTTTCATGTTTTAAAATTATTTAAATCCTGGTCAAAACTAGGATTTGATCAAGATTCAAATGGGTATAAAATAAAATAAAAAACGCACCTAGCCTTTTTCTGTCATATAATGATCATTCAAGTTGATAAACATGGTCTAGACATATTCAAACTAGAAAATCGTGTATCTACCCTGTCCCTGGCTAACCCTAAACTCTGTCTTATGAAGTCAAGCATGAAGAGAAGTGGTTTTGGGTTTCAGACATGGAAATTTTGAAAACCTCCCAAAAACTTCATCTTAGAGTGACAAAGAAGGATCCAAGCTTACCTTTTCATTTTCATGTTTTAAGCTTGTTTAAATATTGGTCAAGCCTAGGATTTGACCAAGATTCAAATGGGCATAAAAATTCTGGAAAAATAAAAAAAAATAAAAACCAAAGCACATAGTCTTCTTACGTCATATATATCTATAGTAAGCATATTCAAGTAGATAAACAAGGTATAGACATATTCAAAACAGACAAATCCTGTATCTACCCCCTAACCCTAAACTCGGTCTTATGATGCCTAGCATGAAGAGAAGTCGTTTTGGGTTTCAAACGTTTAAGCCAAAAGCCCCATTTCATATATTTCAAATTTGGTTCAAATTTGAAAGACATACAAGTTATAGCACACATAGTGCATACATGTTCACACATACTGCACTAGATGCTAATTAACCCTATAGTTTGAGGCCATTTGGATGAGGTCGAAAAAATCTTGGATTAGAAATGGGGTTGTTCGAACCCCGTAGTTGGATTTTTTATGAACTTGATCTGTAGTACTGGGCAAAACCCTAGTTTAACGTATTTAATTATAGATTCGTAGGTTGATTTTTCTACCTTTTTATTATTATTACTATGCAGCACATGTGTGTTTGCCCGTCGAGTGAAACTCGGAGGAAGAGGGATCACTCGGAAGGAGAGAAGAAGGGAGAGCATTATGGTGTCTCCCCTTTTTCGGGTGATGATGTTGACTTTTGTGCAGGGTTTGTCAGTGAGCAGGAGGTGCGAGCGAGCGAGTCGAGCGAGGCCGAGAATGAGAGAGATTTGTTTTTTTTGTGAGAGGGACAACCGAAGGATCCAGAAGGACCCACAGACTTCCAAAACGCATCCTGATGCGTCTTCTCTTGACAAAGAAGATGGCTTGGAGTTTGCGTACCTACTGCACTTGACTTGTGCTCACTGAAGTGTGGGACCTCACGCATGGGCACCACACGTAAGTGACAGACATGTTGGTGTAAAAACTCGGTTGATTATTATAGTGCATTAGAACAAAGTTTCCTATGGATTCAACGGTAGGAAATCCAAGTTAACTCATTTACATGACATTAATTTTTCCATGAAGCAAAGTTAACACATCTATCAATTGGTACATTTTGGAGTGACTAAGAAGGATCCATGCTTATTCGTTTTCACGTGTTAAATTTGTTTAAATCTTGCTCAAACCTAGGATTTCACCAAGATTGAAATGGGCATGAAAATTCAAAAAAAAATGAAATACCAATGCACATAGTCTTCTTATGTCATATAGTAAGCATTCAAGATGATAAACAAGGTCTAGACATATTCAAACCAGGCAAATCATGTATCTACTCCCTAACGACCCTAAACTCCGTCTTATGAAGTAAGGCATGAAGAGAAGTGGTTTTGGGTTTCAAACATGCAAATTTCAAAAACCTCCCAAAAGCTTCATTTTAGAGTGACTAAGAAGGATCGAGGCTTACCTTTTCATTTTCATGTTTTAAACTTGTTTAAATCTTGGTCAAACCTAGCTAGTATTTGACCAAGATTCAAATGGGCATAAAATTCAAAAAAATCAGAAAAATGAAAAACCAAAGCACATAGCCTTCTTATGTCATATAGTAAGAATTCAAGTTGATAAACAAGGTCTAGACGTATTCAAACTAGACAAATCATGTATCTACCCCTAACACTCTAAACTCTGTCTTATGAAGTCAATTAAGCATGAAGAGAAGTGGTTTTGGGTTTCAAACATGGAAATTTCAAAAACCTCCCAAAAGCTTCATTTTAGAGTGACTAAGAAGGATCCATGCTTACCTTTTAATTTTCAGATTTTAAACTTGTTTAAATCTTTGTGAAACCTAGGATTTGACCAAGATTCAAATGGGCATAAAAATTCAGGAAAAAACCAAAAGATTGATAAACCAAAGCACATAGCATTCTTATGTCATATAGTAAGCATTCAAGTTGATAAATAAGGTCTAGACATATTCAAACTAGAAAATCATGTATATATCTGCCCCTAACCTTAAACTCTGTCTTATGAAGTCAATCATGAAGAGAAGTGGTTTTGGGTTTCAAACATGAAAATTTCAAGAACATCCCAAAAGCCGCTTCATTTTAGAGTGACTAAGAAGGATCCAGGCTTACCTTTTCGTTTTCATATTTTATACTTGTTTAAATCCAGGTCAAACATAGGATTTGACCAAGATTCAAATGGGCATAAAATTAAAAAAATAGAAGAATGAAAAACAAAAGCACATAGTCTTCTTATGTCATATAGTAAGCTTTCAAGTTGATAAACAAGGTTTAGACATGTTCAAACCAGACAAATCATGTATCTACCCCCTAACCATAAACTCGGTCGATCTTATGAAGTCTAGCATGAAGAGAAGTCGTATTGGTTTCAAACATGAAAATTTCAAGAACCTCCCAAAATCTTCAAATGGGCATAAAATTCAAAAAACCGGAAAAATGAAAAACCAAAGCACATAGCCTTCTTATGTCATATAGTAAGCATTCAAGTTGATAAACAAGCATGTCTAGACATATTCAAACCCGACAAATCATGTATCTACCCCTAACCCTAAACTCTGCATGTCTTATGAAGTCAACCATGAAGAGAAGTGGTTTTGGGTTTCAAACATTGAGATTTCAAGAACCCCCAAAAGCTTCATTTTAGAATGACTAAGAAGGATCCAGGCTTACCTTTTCATTTTCATGTTATAGACTTGTTTAAATCTTGGTCAAACCTAGGATTTGACCAAGATTCAAATGGGCATAAACATTCAGAAAAAATCAAAAAATCAAAAACCAAAGCACATATAGTCTTCTTATGTCATATAGTAAGAATTGAAGTTGATAAACAAGGTCTAGACATATTCAAACCAGACAAATCGTGTATCTACACCTAACCCTAAACTATATCTAATGAAGTCAAGCATGATGAGAAATGGTTTTGGGTTTCAAACATTGAGATTTCAAGAACCCCCCAAAAGCTTCATTTTAGAATGACTAAGAAGGATCCAGGCTTACCTTTTCATTTTCATGTTATAGACTTGTTTAAATCTTGGTCAAACCTAGGATTTGACCAAGATTCAAATGGGCATAAACATTCAGAAAAAATCAAAAAATCAAAAACCAAAGCACATATAGTCTTCTTATGTCATATAGTAAGAATTGAAGTTGATAAACAAGGTCTAGACATATTCAAACCAGACAAATCGTGTATCTACACCTAACCCTAAACTATATCTAATGAAGTCAAGCATGATGAGAAATGGTTTTGGGTTTCAAACATGGAAATTTCAAAAACCTCCCAAAAGCTTCATTTTAGAGTGACTAAGAAGGATCCAGGCTTACCTTTTCATTTTCATGTTTTAAAATTATTTAAATCCTGGTCAAAACTAGGATTTGATCAAGATTCAAATGGGTATAAAATAAAATAAAAAACGCACCTAGCCTTTTTCTGTCATATAATGATCATTCAAGTTGATAAACATGGTCTAGACATATTCAAACTAGAAAATCGTGTATCTACCCTGTCCCTGGCTAACCCTAAACTCTGTCTTATGAAGTCAAGCATGAAGAGAAGTGGTTTTGGGTTTCAGACATGGAAATTTTGAAAACCTCCCAAAAACTTCATCTTAGAGTGACAAAGAAGGATCCAAGCTTACCTTTTCATTTTCATGTTTTAAGCTTGTTTAAATATTGGTCAAGCCTAGGATTTGACCAAGATTCAAATGGGCATAAAAATTCTGGAAAAATAAAAAAAAACCAAAGCACATAGTCTTCTTACGTCATATATATCTATAGTAAGCATATTCAAGTAGATAAACAAGGTATAGACATATTCAAAACAGACAAATCCTGTATCTACCCCCTAACCCTAAACTCGGTCTTATGATGCCTAGCATGAAGAGAAGTCGTTTTGGGTTTCAAACGTTTAAGCCAAAAGCCCCATTTCATATATTTCAAATTTGGTTCAAATTTGAAAGACATACAAGTTATAGCACACATAGTGCATACATGTTCACACATACTGCACTAGATGCTAATTAACCCTATAGTTTGAGGCCATTTGGATGAGGTCGAAACAATCTTGGATTAGAAATGGGGTTGTTCGAACCCCGTAGTTGGATTTTTTATGAACTTGATCTGTAGTACTGGGCAAAACCCTAGTTTAACGTATTTAATTATAGATTCGTAGGTTGATTTTTCTACCTTTTTATTATTATTACTATGCAGCACATGTGTGTTTGCCCGTCGAGTGAAACTCGGAGGAAGAGGGATCACTCGGAAGGAGAGAAGAAGGGAGAGCATTATGGTGTCTCCCCTTTTTCGGGTGATGATGTTGACTTTTGTGCAGGGTTTGTCAGTGAGCAGGAGGTGCGAGCGAGCGAGCGAGCGAGCGAGTCGAGCGAGGAGAGAATGAGTTTTTTTGTGAGAGGGACAACCGAAGGATCCAGAAGGACCCACAGACTTCCAAAACGCATCCTGATGCGTCTTCTCTTGACAAAGAAGATGGCTTGGAGTTTGCGTACCTACTGCACTTGACTTGTGCTCACTGAAGTGTGGGACCTCACGCATGGGCACCACACGTAAGTGACAGACCTGTTGGTGTAAAAACTCGGTTGATTATTATAGTGCATTAGAACAAAGTTTCCTATGGATTCAACGGTAGGAAATCCAAGTTAACTCATTTACATGACATTAATTTTTCCATGAAGCAAAGTTAACACATCTATCAATTGGTACATTTTGGAGTGACTAAGAAGGATCCATGCTTATTCGTTTTCACGTGTTAAATTTGTTTAAATCTTGCTCAAACCTAGGATTTCACCAAGATTGAAATGGGCATGAAAATTCAAAAAAAAATGAAATACCAATGCACATAGTCTTCTTCTGTCATATAGTAAGCATTCAAGATGATAAACAAGGTCTAGACATATTCAAACCAGGCAAATCATGTATCTACTCCCTAACGACCCTAAACTCCGTCTTATGAAGTAAGGCATGAAGAGAAGTGGTTTTGGGTTTCAAACATGCAAATTTCAAAAACCTCCCAAAAGCTTCATTTTAGAGTGACTAAGAAGGATCGAGGCTTACCTTTTCATTTTCATGTTTTAAACTTGTTTAAATCTTGGTCAAACCTAGCTAGTATTTGACCAATATTCAAATGGGCATAAAATTCAAAAAAATCAGAAAAATGAAAAACCAAAGCACATAGCCTTCTTATGTCATATAGTAAGAATTCAAGTTGATAAACAAGGTCTAGACATATTCAAACTAGACAAATCATGTATCTACCCCTTACACTCTAAACTCTGTCTTATGAAGTCAATTAAGCATGAAGAGAAGTGGTTTTGGGTTTCAAACATGGAAATTTCAAAAACCTCCCAAAAGCTTCATTTTAGAGTGACTAAGAAGGATCCATGCTTACCTTTTAATTTTCAGATTTTAAACTTGTTTAAATCTTTGTGAAACCTAGGATTTGACCAAGATTCAAATGGGCATAAAAATTCAGGAAAAAACCAAAAGATTGATAAACCAAAGCACATAGCATTCTTATGTCATATAGTAAGCATTCAAGTTGATAAATAAGGTCTAGACATATTCAAACTAGAAAATCATGTATATATCTGCCCCTAACCTTAAACTCTGTCTTATGAAGTCAATCATGAAGAGAAGTGGTTTTGGGTTTCAAACATGAAAATTTCAAGAACATCCCAAAAGCCGCTTCATTTTAGAGTGACTAAGAAGGATCCAGGCTTACCTTTTCGTTTTCATATTTTATACTTGTTTAAATCCAGGTCAAACATAGGATTTGACCAAGATTCAAATGGGCATAAAATAAAAAAATAGAAGAATGAAAAACAAAAGCACATAGTCTTCTTATGTCATATAGTAAGCTTTCAAGTTGATAAACAAGGTTTAGACATGTTCAAACCAGACAAATCATGTATCTAGCCCCTAACCATAAACTCGGTCGATCTTATGAAGTCTAGCATGAAGAGAAGTCGTATTGGTTTCAAACATGAAAATTTCAAGAACCTCCCAAAATCTTCAAATGGGCATAAAATTCAAAAAACCGGAAAAATGAAAAACCAAAGCACATAGCCTTCTTATGTCATATAGTAAGCATTCAAGTTGATAAACAAGCATGTCTAGACATATTCAAACCCGACAAATCATGTATCTACCCCTAACCCTAAACTCTGCATGTCTTATGAAGTCAACCATGAAGAGAAGTGGTTTTGGGTTTCAAACATTGAGATTTCAAGAACCCCCAAAAGCTTCATTTTAGAATGACTAAGAAGGATCCAGGCTTACCTTTTCATTTTCATGTTATAGACTTGTTTAAATCTTGGTCAAACCTAGGATTTGACCAAGATTCAAATGGGCATAAACATTCAGAAAAAATCAAAAAATCAAAAACCAAAGCACATATAGTCTTCTTATGTCATATAGTAAGAATTGAAGTTGATAAACAAGGTCTAGACATATTCAAACCAGACAAATCGTGTATCTACACCTAACCCTAAACTATATCTAATGAAGTCAAGCATGATGAGAAATGGTTTTGGGTTTCAAACATTGAGATTTCAAGAACCCCCCAAAAGCTTCATTTTAGAATGACTAAGAAGGATCCAGGCTTACCTTTTCATTTTCATGTTATAGACTTGTTTAAATCTTGGTCAAACCTAGGATTTGACCAAGATTCAAATGGGCATAAACATTCAGAAAAAATCAAAAAATCAAAAACCAAAGCACATATAGTCTTCTTATGTCATATAGTAAGAATTGAAGTTGATAAACAAGGTCTAGACATATTCAAACCAGACAAATCGTGTATCTACACCTAACCCTAAACTATATCTAATGAAGTCAAGCATGATGAGAAATGGTTTTGGGTTTCAAACATGGAAATTTCAAAAACCTCCCAAAAGCTTCATTTTAGAGTGACTAAGAAGGATCCAGGCTTACCTTTTCATTTTCATGTTTTAAAATTATTTAAATCCTGGTCAAAACTAGGATTTGATCAAGATTCAAATGGGTATAAAATAAAATAAAAAACGCACCTAGCCTTTTTCTGTCATATAATGATCATTCAAGTTGATAAACATGGTCTAGACATATTCAAACTAGAAAATCGTGTATCTACCCTGTCCCTGGCTAACCCTAAACTCTGTCTTATGAAGTCAAGCATGAAGAGAAGTGGTTTTGGGTTTCAGACATGGAAATTTTGAAAACCTCCCAAAAACTTCATCTTAGAGTGACAAAGAAGGATCCAAGCTTACCTTTTCATTTTCATGTTTTAAGCTTGTTTAAATATTGGTCAAGCCTAGGATTTGACCAAGATTCAAATGGGCATAAAAATTCTGGAAAAATAAAAAAATAAAAACCAAAGCACATAGTCTTCTTACGTCATATATATCTATAGTAAGCATATTCAAGTAGATAAACAAGGTATAGACATATTCAAAACAGACAAATCCTGTATCTACCCCCTAACCCTAAACTCGGTCTTATGATGCCTAGCATGAAGAGAAGTCGTTTTGGGTTTCAAACGTTTAAGCCAAAAGCCCCATTTCATATATTTCAAATTTGGTTCAAATTTGAAAGACATACAAGTTATAGCACACATAGTGCATACATGTTCACACATACTGCACTAGATGCTAATTAACCCTATAGTTTGAGGCCATTTGGATGAGGTCGAAAAAATCTTGGATTAGAAATGGGGTTGTTCGAACCCCGTAGTTGGATTTTTTATGAACTTGATCTGTAGTACTGGGCAAAACCCTAGTTTAACGTATTTAATTATAGATTCGTAGGTTGATTTTTCTACCTTTTTATTATTATTACTATGCAGCACATGTGTGTTTGCCCGTCGAGTGAAACTCGGAGGAAGAGGGATCACTCGGAAGGAGAGAAGAAGGGAGAGCATTATGGTGTCTCCCCTTTTTCGGGTGATGATGTTGACTTTTGTGCAGGGTTTGTCAGTGAGCAGGAGGTGCGAGCGAGCGAGCGAGGCGAGAATGAGAGAGATTTGTTTTTTGTGAGAGGGACAACCGAAGGATCCAGAAGGACCCACAGACTTCCAAAACGCATCCTGATGCGTCTTCTCTTGACAAAGAAGATGGCTTGGAGTTTGCGTACCTACTGCACTTGACTTGTGCTCACTGAAGTGTGGGACCTCACGCATGGGCACCACACGTAAGTGACAGACATGTTGGTGTAAAAACTCGGTTGATTATTATAGTGCATTAGAACAAAGTTTCCTATGGATTCAACGGTAGGAAATCCAAGTTAACTCATTTACATGACATTAATTTTTCCATGAAGCAAAGTTAACACATCTATCAATTGGTACATTTTGGAGTGACTAAGAAGGATCCATGCTTATTCGTTTTCACGTGTTAAATTTGTTTAAATCTTGCTCAAACCTAGGATTTCACCAAGATTGAAATGGGCATGAAAATTCAAAAAAAAATGAAATACCAATGCACATAGTCTTCTTATGTCATATAGTAAGCATTCAAGATGATAAACAAGGTCTAGACATATTCAAACCAGGCAAATCATGTATCTACTCCCTAACGACCCTAAACTCCGTCTTATGAAGTAAGGCATGAAGAGAAGTGGTTTTGGGTTTCAAACATGCAAATTTCAAAAACCTCCCAAAAGCTTCATTTTAGAGTGACTAAGAAGGATCGAGGCTTACCTTTTCATTTTCATGTTTTAAACTTGTTTAAATCTTGGTCAAACCTAGCTAGTATTTGACCAAGATTCAAATGGGCATAAAATTCAAAAAAAATCAGAAAAATGAAAAACCAAAGCACATAGCCTTCTTATGTCATATAGTAAGAATTCAAGTTGATAAACAAGGTCTAGACGTATTCAAACTAGACAAATCATGTATCTACCCCTAACACTCTAAACTCTGTCTTATGAAGTCAATTAAGCATGAAGAGAAGTGGTTTTGGGTTTCAAACATGGAAATTTCAAAAACCTCCCAAAAGCTTCATTTTAGAGTGACTAAGAAGGATCCATGCTTACCTTTTAATTTTCAGATTTTAAACTTGTTTAAATCTTTGTGAAACCTAGGATTTGACCAAGATTCAAATGGGCATAAAAATTCAGGAAAAAACCAAAAGATTGATAAACCAAAGCACATAGCATTCTTATGTCATATAGTAAGCATTCAAGTTGATAAATAAGGTCTAGACATATTCAAACTAGAAAATCATGTATATATCTGCCCCTAACCTTAAACTCTGTCTTATGAAGTCAATCATGAAGAGAAGTGGTTTTGGGTTTCAAACATGAAAATTTCAAGAACATCCCAAAAGCCGCTTCATTTTAGAGTGACTAAGAAGGATCCAGGCTTACCTTTTCGTTTTCATATTTTATACTTGTTTAAATCCAGGTCAAACATAGGATTTGACCAAGATTCAAATGGGCATAAAATTAAAAAAATAGAAGAATGAAAAACAAAAGCACATAGTCTTCTTATGTCATATAGTAAGCTTTCAAGTTGATAAACAAGGTTTAGACATGTTCAAACCAGACAAATCATGTATCTAGCCCCTAACCATAAACTCGGTCGATCTTATGAAGTCTAGCATGAAGAGAAGTCGTATTGGTTTCAAACATGAAAATTTCAAGAACCTCCCAAAATCTTCAAATGGGCATAAAATTCAAAAAACCGGAAAAATGAAAAACCAAAGCACATAGCCTTCTTATGTCATATAGTAAGCATTCAAGTTGATAAACAAGCATGTCTAGACATATTCAAACCCGACAAATCATGTATCTACCCCTAACCCTAAACTCTGCATGTCTTATGAAGTCAACCATGAAGAGAAGTGGTTTTGGGTTTCAAACATTGAGATTTCAAGAACCCCCCAAAAGCTTCATTTTAGAATGACTAAGAAGGATCCAGGCTTACCTTTTCATTTTCATGTTATAGACTTGTTTAAATCTTGGTCAAACCTAGGATTTGACCAAGATTCAAATGGGCATAAACATTCAGAAAAAATCAAAAAATCAAAAACCAAAGCACATATAGTCTTCTTATGTCATATAGTAAGAATTGAAGTTGATAAACAAGGTCTAGACATATTCAAACCAGACAAATCGTGTATCTACACCTAACCCTAAACTATATCTAATGAAGTCAAGCATGATGAGAAATGGTTTTGGGTTTCAAACATTGAGATTTCAAGAACCCCCCAAAAGCTTCATTTTAGAATGACTAAGAAGGATCCAGGCTTACCTTTTCATTTTCATGTTATAGACTTGTTTAAATCTTGGTCAAACCTAGGATTTGACCAAGATTCAAATGGGCATAAACATTCAGAAAAAATCAAAAAATCAAAAACCAAAGCACATATAGTCTTCTTATGTCATATAGTAAGAATTGAAGTTGATAAACAAGGTCTAGACATATTCAAACCAGACAAATCGTGTATCTACACCTAACCCTAAACTATATCTAATGAAGTCAAGCATGATGAGAAATGGTTTTGGGTTTCAAACATGGAAATTTCAAAAACCTCCCAAAAGCTTCATTTTAGAGTGACTAAGAAGGATCCAGGCTTACCTTTTCATTTTCATGTTTTAAAATTATTTAAATCCTGGTCAAAACTAGGATTTGATCAAGATTCAAATGGGTATAAAATAAAATAAAAAACGCACCTAGCCTTTTTCTGTCATATAATGATCATTCAAGTTGATAAACATGGTCTAGACATATTCAAACTAGAAAATCGTGTATCTACCCTGTCCCTGGCTAACCCTAAACTCTGTCTTATGAAGTCAAGCATGAAGAGAAGTGGTTTTGGGTTTCAGACATGGAAATTTTGAAAACCTCCCAAAAACTTCATCTTAGAGTGACAAAGAAGGATCCAAGCTTACCTTTTCATTTTCATGTTTTAAGCTTGTTTAAATATTGGTCAAGCCTAGGATTTGACCAAGATTCAAATGGGCATAAAAATTCTGGAAAAATAAAAAAAAACCAAAGCACATAGTCTTCTTACGTCATATATATCTATAGTAAGCATATTCAAGTAGATAAACAAGGTATAGACATATTCAAAACAGACAAATCCTGTATCTACCCCCTAACCCTAAACTCGGTCTTATGATGCCTAGCATGAAGAGAAGTCGTTTTGGGTTTCAAACGTTTAAGCCAAAAGCCCCATTTCATATATTTCAAATTTGGTTCAAATTTGAAAGACATACAAGTTATAGCACACATAGTGCATACATGTTCACACATACTGCACTAGATGCTAATTAACCCTATAGTTTGAGGCCATTTGGATGAGGTCGAAAAAAATCTTGGATTAGAAATGGGGTTGTTCGAACCCCGTAGTTGGATTTTTTATGAACTTGATCTGTAGTACTGGGCAAAACCCTAGTTTAACGTATTTAATTATAGATTCGTAGGTTGATTTTTCTACCTTTTTATTATTATTACTATGCAACACATGTGTGTTTGCCCGTCGAGTGAAACTCGGAGGAAGAGGGATCACTCGGAAGGAGAGAAGAAGGGAGAGCATTATGGTGTCTCCCCTTTTTCGGGTGATGATGTTGACTTTTGTGCAGGGTTTGTCAGTGAGCAGGAGGTGCGAGCGAGCGAGTCGAGCGAGGCCGAGAATGAGAGAGATTTGTTTTTTTTGTGAGAGGGACAACCGAAGGATCCAGAAGGACCCACAGACTTCCAAAACGCATCCTGATGCGTCTTCTCTTGACAAAGAAGATGGCTTGGAGTTTGCGTACCTACTGCACTTGACTTGTGCTCACTGAAGTGTGGGACCTCACGCATGGGCACCACACGTAAGTGACAGACCTGTTGGTGTAAAAACTCGGTTGATTATTATAGTGCATTAGAACAAAGTTTCCTATGGATTCAACGGTAGGAAATCCAAGTTAACTCATTTACATGACATTAATTTTTCCATGAAGCAAAGTTAACACATCTATCAATTGGTACATTTTGGAGTGACTAAGAAGGATCCATGCTTATTCGTTTTCACGTGTTAAATTTGTTTAAATCTTGCTCAAACCTAGGATTTCACCAAGATTGAAATGGGCATGAAAATTAAAAAAAAATACCAATGCACATAGTCTTCTTCTGTCATATAGTAAGCATTCAAGATGATAAACAAGGTCTAGACATATTCAAACCAGGCAAATCATGTATCTACTCCCTAACGACCCTAAACTCCGTCTTATGAAGTAAGGCATGAAGAGAAGTGGTTTTGGGTTTCAAACATGCAAATTTCAAAAACCTCCCAAAAGCTTCATTTTAGAGTGACTAAGAAGGATCGAGGCTTACCTTTTCATTTTCATGTTTTAAACTTGTTTAAATCTTGGTCAAACCTAGAATGAAAAACCAAAGCACATAGCCTTCTTATGTCATATAGTAAGAATTCAAGTTGATAAACAAGGTCTAGACATATTCAAACTAGACAAATCATGTATCTACCCCTTACACTCTAAACTCTGTCTTATGAAGTCAATTAAGCATGAAGAGAAGTGGTTTTGGGTTTCAAACATGGAAATTTCAAAAACCTCCCAAAAGCTTCATTTTAGAGTGACTAAGAAGGATCCATGCTTACCTTTTAATTTTCAGATTTTAAACTTGTTTAAATCTTTGTGAAACCTAGGATTTGACCAAGATTCAAATGGGCATAAAAATTCAGGAAAAAACCAAAAGATTGATAAACCAAAGCACATAGCATTCTTATGTCATATAGTAAGCATTCAAGTTGATAAATAAGGTCTAGACATATTCAAACTAGAAAATCATGTATATATCTGCCCCTAACCTTAAACTCTGTCTTATGAAGTCAATCATGAAGAGAAGTGGTTTTGGGTTTCAAACATGAAAATTTCAAGAACATCCCAAAAGCCGCTTCATTTTAGAGTGACTAAGAAGGATCCAGGCTTACCTTTTCGTTTTCATATTTTATACTTGTTTAAATCCAGGTCAAACATAGGATTTGACCAAGATTCAAATGGGCATAAAATAAAAAAAATAGAAGAATGAAAAACAAAAGCACATAGTCTTCTTATGTCATATAGTAAGCTTTCAAGTTGATAAACAAGGTTTAGACATGTTCAAACCAGACAAATCATGTATCTACCCCCTAACCATAAACTCGGTCGATCTTATGAAGTCTAGCATGAAGAGAAGTCGTATTGGTTTCAAACATGAAAATTTCAAGAACCTCCCAAAATCTTCAAATGGGCATAAAATTCAAAAAACCGGAAAAATGAAAAACCAAAGCACATAGCCTTCTTATGTCATATAGTAAGCATTCAAGTTGATAAACAAGCATGTCTAGACATATTCAAACCCGACAAATCATGTATCTACCCCTAACCCTAAACTCTGCATGTCTTATGAAGTCAACCATGAAGAGAAGTGGTTTTGGGTTTCAAACATTGAGATTTCAAGAACCCCCCAAAAGCTTCATTTTAGAATGACTAAGAAGGATCCATGCTTACCTTTTCACTTTCATGTTTTAAACTTGTTTAAATCTTGGTCAAACCTAGGATTTGACCAAGATTCAAATGGGCATATATAAACATTCAGAAAAAACAAAAACCAAAAACCAAAGCACATATATATATAGCCTTCTTATGTCATATATATATATATATATATATAGTAAGCATTCAAGTTGATGAACAAGGTCTAGACATATTCAAAACAGAAAAGGCATGTATCTACCCCTAACCCTTAACTTTGTCTTATGAAGTCAAGCATGAAGAGAAGTGGTTTCGGGTTTCAAACATGGAAATTTCTAAAACTTCCCAAAAGCTTAATTTTAGAGTGACTAGGAAGGATCCAGGCTTACCTTTTCATTTTCATGTTTTAAGTTTGTTTAAATCCTAGTCAAACCTAGGATTTGACCAAGATTCAAATGAGCATAAAAATTCAGAAAAAATCAAAAAAAATGAAAACCCAAAGCACATAGCCTTCTTACGTCATATATATAGTAATTAAGCATTCAAGTTGATAAACAAGGTCTAGACATATTCAAAACATACAAATCATGTACTCCGTATCTACCCCCAACCCTAAACTATGTTTTTGGGGGATTTCTTTGACGAAGTTATAACACCCCCACATTTCACATTGGAATTACTTTCAGTAAATCAGCATAAAGTCGTTTAAATGTGCGAAACTATCTTGAAAGTACTAAAACCGTAAAAGTTGGGAATTGGCACTAAAATATGGCGTAATTTATCTAAAAAATGTAGAGTTGCCAGTTTGACCCGTATCTTATGTACACCATTCACAAAATAAACATATTTTGTCATCTAGAAAATGAAAAAAATATTTTTTATACCGAAAAGTTGAAAAGTCTAGTCATTAACATTGTTGGGAATGGCAAGATGCACCACCATGCCCAATTTGGGCACATTGTAACAAACTGTGCCACAAATATGGCCATAACTATATCATTTGGCTTGCAAACCATGAATCTTCATACACGATAGTCCGCTTTGTGAAGACATTTTGTTTTTCACTACCCTATCACATGTTTCTTATTTTCCCTGTCAACTAACACATACAAGCACACTCCATGCAGAAGGGTTTCATTTTTCAGGTTTTCTTCAGTTTCATTTATTTATTTCAAAACCAGGTCAAAATGTTTTACATGATTATCCTGCAAAGGGGTTGAATATTTCAGTACTATCACTGGTTTCTATATATAGTAAGTAATATGTATATAAAAATTATTTATGGGGACTTGTAGGACCAAGTTATAACATATCTACAATTCAAATTTGAATTACTTTCAATAAATCAGCATAAAGTCATTTAAATGTGCGAAACTAGCTAGAAAGCACTAAAAACCGTAAATTTGGGATTTGTCATTAAAATATGGCGTAATTTATTTAAAAAATGTAGATGCGCCATTTTGACCCATATCTTTTCTACCCCATGCACAAAAAAACATATTTTATCATCTAGAAAATGAAAAACGATTTTTTATACCGAAAACTTGAAAAGTCTAGTCATCAACATTGTTAGAAATGGCAAGATGCACCACCATGCCCAATTAGGGAACACTATAACAAACAATGTTGTCCAGGGATAATCAAACTTGGTAATATGAACTATGAGATTGAACAAAACGTTATATTTGGTTTACCCTTTGAACCTCCTAACTTACCACAACATTGACTTCTTATTTTTATTTACAAATAGATATTTTAATATCCCATTGTTGTGCAATAATATATGTTTTTTTATTATCTCAAATCAATTAGCATTTGATTTTAAAAAACTACCATAATAATTCATGAGAAAGCGTTGAACAAGTTTCAGAATGTAATTTTAGACTTGATAGTTGATATGACCAATAATAGACTTAAATTAAATTGGATTTCAAAGTTCAGATTTTATAAGCGAATATAGTTTCATGTTGCAGACTATGTATTAGCTTGAGGGGCACCCCTAGAATAAAGTAGGTCGGTCACTTACGTGTGGTCCCATGCGTGTAGGTCCCACACATCAGTGAGCACAAGTCACGTGCGGTAGGTAGGCAAACTCCCAGCAATCTTCTTTGTTAAGTAAAGACGCGTCGTCAAGACTCTCTCTCTCTCTCTCTCTCTCTCTCCCTTTTGTCGCTGAAAAAAATGAATATTAGACGGGCGCGTAGCCTGCACTGCAGGTCTACATAACTGAAACCCTGTGTGCCAGTCAACATCACTCACCGAAAAAAGTGAAGCATTTCTTTTCACCATAAATAACAGCGGCCCCGTGAGGCACTGCTCTCCCTTTCTCTTTCTCCTTCCGTGTGATCCCTCTTCCACCTTTTATCCTTTGCACGATCGAAACTCCACTTATTGTTGTCATTGTTGCACAAAACACTCACTTAACCTGTTCTTTTGCACATATCACCAACTCATGTATTTGTTGCACAAAGGTCTAAATCTGTCGCTAAGCTACTTTACTCTAAATCTGATGACCGGGACCTAGAAGGTAGTGATATCCATTGTCATTGTGTAGTGTGTTTTTTAGAACTCTAAAAGAATATGAAAATATTTTAGCAATTGAAATAATATAAATTAACTAATATGGGATCGATAGTCATGAAATATATTTTCTACTATCCGGCCAATATCAAGTGTCATGAAATATATTCATTGTAAACTTAGTGATAATCACTCGAGTTTGATATGAATGGCCTAGCTAGCTATGGGCATCTCCCACTATATATGTTGTCCACACGACCAAGCAACAAGCATCCATGAGGAAAGTTTCTTATGGGTGACTTTCATCTCTGCCGCAAAACACGCGCCGAAATTGTTGGCGCGTCCCATTTTCAAGCTACCCCAAAACCTGCGGTTTGCCCGTCGGCCTATAAACATCGGTCCACAGAGGATATTTCCCTGTAGAGCACAATTCGAACACCACATCTTTCTCATGCTTCTACCAGGCACACTCCCACGACGACGGCCGTGCCCCACCGCCCCTCCTCACCATCACTGCCTTCTCACCGGCCACCGTAGTGACCGACCACGTTTTACCGGCTCCCTTGCTGCCTAGCAAGCCGGATTAGCTTCCTCGACGCCGACGTTCACCGCGCCATATCTCCTCCGGATCTGCTTCCCCGACTCTGTAGTCCACCTCACCGGAGATCGAGATGGGCAAAAAACGCGGCCCCAAAGTCGACCACCCCCAACCAAAGAGTAAATCCGCCCGGGCCTCAGACGAAGGTTGATGAATACTTTACATGTCCGCTTTTGTTATATGCATTTGATTTCTTACACTAGTTTTCGTTGCTTTCTTGCAATGCATTCTTGCTGATATTAGATCAGTGTAGATAGTTGTTTGCCGCGTAGCTATATGAGATCTTAACCTTACATCTGCTGATCGAGAGGAAGATCGAGGTTATGTCCGCTTTCGTTATGCATTTCTTTTCCGAGAATCACTTCTGTGTGATATGTTTTGGGGGTTTGAAGTATGCATTTTACAAAGGTTATGATAGCAGTCAAGCTAGCAGAGCAATTTGTTGATAGTATTAAACTGCCTGTATTTTTTTTATCTCGGAACTCTGCTGATCGTAACCTTACATCTGCTGATGGAGAGGCAGAGCTTATGTCCGCTTTCGTTACGCATTTCTTTTCCAAATATCACTTCTGTGCGGTACTTTTTTGGGGTTTGAAGTATACTACATTACTACCTCCACCCCAAACCTGAAGGCTTATTTATAAAAGTCAAACCAAGTAAAGTTTGACCAAACTTTCAGAACAATCTATCAAGAAATATAATATTTTGTAGATACCGTACGAAAATATATTCGTTATCTATTTAATGATATTAAATTTGTATTTTGCATGTTAATGATTTTTGATAAAAACTTCGGGATGGTGGTAGTACGTATTACAAAGGTTATGATAGCAGTCAAGCTAGGAGAGCAATTTATTGATAGTATTAAACTGCCTGTATTTTTTTCTATTTGCAACTCTGTGTGCGCCATGTGGAATTGCATGCTCTAGCCAGTTCATCCAATGAGGTTTTATCACTTAACACCAGAAGTTCAGGATTTTTTTTATCACAGAACCACAACCCTAGAAATTTGTATCACAAAACACTAACATTTGGGGTAATTGTTTCGCAGAATACATGATCTCTGTTTGATAGCCCATTAGTGACCTCCGGCCACCGTCAGTTTAAGAGTGACCGCAGGAGAAAGACAATTAGACTTTATTTTGTGGTATTTGCTGTTAAACGCAAATACAAAGCTGTTTGTCAACACTAGTTGTTAAATCTTATGTCCAGACAGTTCAAAATAAAATCTTATGTCCAGGGTAGTTGTATTGGTAAACATTATCAAAACCTTATGCTGGTACAGAATATATTACCCAAATCTCATGTTCTTGTGTGGTTATAATTTCTTGTGGATATTTGTCATATGGTAATTCATTTGTGTGTAGCATATGTAACAAGTGTGACTCATATTCTCATTTCCACAGAGTGTCTACAAAATTTCACACCAAAATTCATTTGTTTGTAGCAAACATGCTCACGTACTGTAAATTGGTGTCACGCTGTAGGGTCATGCTCTTGTCAAGCCGACTAATGACAAATAATGTGTTATGTGAAATAATTTCCCCAAATGTTGGTGTTTTGTGATTAAAAATCCCCAACTTGTGGTGCTAAGTGATAAAACCACTCATTCAATAGACCGAGCCTTAGGCATGTATCATTAGATATTTTTTTAGGAAGGCTGCAAATATTTATTTTGAATACTGCGTTGCTACTTGCTAGGATTTGAACTCAGGACCTTGTAGGTCTGATACCATTTCGAATTGCATGCTCTAGCAAGTTCATCCAATAGATCGATCTGTTGGAACTTGGAAGACCCTAGGCAATTATATTAAGCACACGCCATTCCATATGGTTAACCATTGGCATGAAAATGACACTTATATGTGTTTGAGTCTATATGTGGATTGCTTAGCCCTTTCCATCAGTTCGGACTTTTGGTTGCGTTGGCTACTGCATGAAGCTTGACATCATACTTATCCTAAAAATTGTTGCTGCTGCCCTTTGTTGCCCAACATAAATTATTTTTGAGCCATAATTTGTTTGCCCTTTCCATCAGTCCGGACTTCCGGTTGCGTTGGCTAGTGCATGAAGCTTGACAATATGAACATCAATTATTTTTGAGCCATAGTTTGTTTGTCATTACACCTTTTGAGCAGTCTCACTGCTACTATTAATTTGTTCTTATATGCACAGTTCCATGATAAATCTCATCTGCATTTCTCGCCAATGCATGTTAGGTCTTCCACTCGAGAATGAGTACGAAGAGCAACGGAGGCAAACTATTCTGCATAATAGCCGAGTTGCAGCCTCGTTGGGCCTAACACTACATCCTTCTACAAGGTCTAGTGCAAAAACGCCACCCACCTCCCTCACAAAGGATACGGAACATTCCTCTGATTCAGAATTTGATCCTGCTGATTGTGATGGCGAGCTGACTCAGGAAGATGCCCTGGTCGACTATCGTCTGCAACACAACAAGGTGAGTTTTCTCTGTCCTGTCATCGAATTATTTGTCCCAACTTCCATTTGTTGTATCCCAGTCCTACCAAATATGTTACCCATGCCATGTTCAATCTCATTACTACAATTTTTCCTGCTTAGTTAACGCCTCATATATGTTTTGGCATATGTTGCCTTACTGTTTTTCCATTCCATCTGCATATCATCATCATATAATATTGTACATTGAAATATCATTTATGTGTGACAGGCATCTGCAGATTCGGGCAAGAACTTTTCAAGAACGAATAGGAGGAAGAACACTCAACAGGAACCTCAGGCTGATACCGGAGGATGGGTGACAGTGCGTAATAAAAAAAGAGTTAAGCCTGATGCTCGTGCTGCTCCTCCTATTACAAGGTCTAACAAGAGACTGACACGAGGTGGCGAACAGGCCAAGAATGATAACAGTAAAAGGTCTCGTAAAAACCACAAACCATCGAATCAGACAGAAGTAGCCCCAGCATGTACCAGCCCACACATTCCACAACCACCAGTTGCCAATACTGTTTCTCAGCAACAATTGCCAACAGAACCAGTTTCCACAGCAAATTCTAGCCAAGAATTGGCACCATCAGGAGTGGTGGTAGGTAATAATGGCCAAGGACACATGATGCTAGTCCCAGATGATACAGCCTCAAATGTCCAAACAGTGCTGCCACAACACCAGCAAACTGGTGATGATCTCCCTCCGACCCTTAGTCCTGCGAAAGACAACTCCTCTCCCGATGATGAGACCCACGCCAAAAAAGGTAATACTTTTTTCAAGACTTGTAGTTTAATGCTCCCTTATGTATCTATATACCATGATAGCTTGATGTAATGCTTAACTTGGTAGGTTCGCCACGATCAATAAAAACGAGGGGGCCAACGGTAGGAAAAAAACTTGCAGCTAAGATTTCCGGAATGGGTTCAAGATTTCGCATCACATCTATTGTAGGTGGCAGAAGGCCACTTCATCCGCATGAATCTTCATATCTTGTATCACAGGTTGGCCATTTTATCAGGAATGAACTTCCTACCTTCCCATTGTGGAAGCAGCACGTTGACACCCCTTCACAGTTCGAGAGTTTAGTGCATAATTTACACGTAAGTCATGCTTCTCCTGGTAATGATAAATTATTCCACATTGATCTGTCCCATTTCTTGTAGCTTACTGTTGTTTCTATGCTATATAACTCACCAATCATTCCACCGTTGTGAGCAGTTAAGGTTTGAATTCGATGAGGATAATGAGGATGTAAAGTTTGTCATCGCTTCCATATTCAAAGAATTGTTGCGCCAGCACCGCTATAAGCTTAAGGCGACATACTTCACTGGCCAGATTACTGCCAATGTTCGAACAAAGTCTCCTGCACCCTGTATGACTGACGAGCAGTGGGGAGATCTTGTCAAGCATTGGTCTGATCCAAAGAATGTGGTATGGCTTATGAGGACCGTGAAACCAGATTAAATTCCGAATACTTATTTTGCGCCAGTGTCTCACTAGTCTCCTTTTGCAGACGTTGTCTAAAAGGAACCAGGCTAACCGCTTGAAACAACGTTTACCAAGCCGTACAGGATCTCGTCACTTGGTTGGGCATCTCTGGCAAAAAGTAATGCCCCGCTGGTCTGTACTGCTACATATGTTACTCGTAAATTGTGTAGAACTCCGTGTGCATGTTATATTTCCATCCTCCATTTCAACCACGTTATTTGATCTCCATATGATTGTACAAAAATGCAGAAAGTAGATCATGCAAACAACATGCAACCAGACAAAGAGATGACTCTGGCAGAGCAGTTCGAGGCATGCCAGAAGAACAAACATAATGTGATAGGAGAACTTGCAGAAAGTGTTATTGTAAGTCTTCTTTATGATTTAAATTTTTTAACTACACACTTGCCAATTTGTAGGAGCAATATGTCAATATGATCTTGTAGGCGTTTTTGTGAAAATGCATTTGATGTGTAATCAGGCATACCAACTTGTAGGATTAGAAGTAGTTCATACACATTAAATCTACCGTCTGCATGTTTCTCTGTAATAACTTTTATTTTTACACGACTCAAAACTTTTCAGGCAAATATGAAATTGGAGATGGCAAAACCCGGGAAAGATGGTATGGAAAAAACTCTAGAAGAATGTATGGAGACATTTACCATGGTACTTAAAAATAAAGATATCACCAAAAACACTTTCCTGCGAAATGCTGGGTTTTTGCAGTCCAAGTCCAAGTCCAAGTCCAAGTCTTTCTCTGCACAAGTTCTGGAGGAACAAATCCAAATAGAACGAGCTGCAGCAGATGTGTTAAGAAACCAAGTTGACATGTTGAGATCGAGATCAGAAGCATGTGATGCCCTACTGCAGGAGGCCAATCAAGTTTGTTATAATCTCTCAAAGACTAATAAAATGCCATAGATAATTGGAGATGAAAACACTGACATTGACATGTGAGTACCTTGGTATTGTGAAATGTTTACTGAGACTGAGGCACTGTTCCTATTTTGTTGGTGGATGCATTTATCTACGGCTGGGATCAACTTGGTAGTTGTTCCTGTGGATGTTTTAGAAATTGGTTGCCTAGCCTTTTCAATCCGTTCGAACTTAAATGGTATTAGAGCCAAGGTCTCGAGTTTGAATTGTTGACGGTGTGGTTCAATTCATCCTTAAATTGTTGGTGCCCCATTGGCCCTTGTAAAGCTTCATGTGCCTACCTCCGAATCCAGTGTTGAATTTCTCTTGTCACACACGAGGATGGCTGTTAATGTGTGTATAAGTGGGTTGCATAGCCCCTTTTATATAAGGTTGCAAGTTTCCTTATTGTGTTGTGCCTTTGGGATTCAGCCTGCACTTCTGACTTTTGGTTGCGTTGGCTACTGCATAAGTTTAATATAGTTCCATGTGGTTTTTGTTGAGTTCTATAATAAGTGGATTGCCTAGCCCTTTCCATCATTTCGGACCTGTGGTGTGCTATTCTGTTTTCCACGTATTAGACCTCCTCTTCTTAACAAGACTCCATGAGTAGGAGGCACTATGATTTTTTTTTGCGCATGAAATTACTCAATTAGATAGCTTAATCCCATTTGTTGACTCTCTGTTGATCAGCCACTTGAGGGTAAAACTGAGTATATTGCACTAGCCAGTATTAGTACTCGAGGGGAAAACTGAGTGCAGATATTTTTCCAGTGTAAGGCTAACTGAGTACACGTAACGGTGCAGACGTGCAGTACCACGGACGCGTGTCGCGGTGCACAGCGGTTAGGCGGTGCGCGTGTTGAGACCAAACGTCTAGCTTTTTTGAGAAACTGCCGAGACCAACCGTCACGTTGCCAGAGCCCCCTCTCTCCCTCCCTCTGCACACAGTCTCATTCTCACTCACGCACGCAACCACGCCTCTCACGTCCCATCAACTTCTCCAAATCGAAGGAAAAAACACCAACCGCCCACGCGCGCTCCCTGCCGGCGATGGACAAGAAGAATGCGCCGGCGGCCGTCGCCTCCGTGAACTGGGCCTCTCTCTCGGCTGATGGACCACTTCACAAGATCGGCGAATGCTTACTGGCGAACGAGCAGTACGCTGACACCTACTCTGCTATGAGGCAAGTCTGTAGAAATTGGCGCTCAGGTTTACCTGAGCCCGACGTGCACCTGCACGAATGGATCATGCTAGACCACGGCCTTCCACGCGCTGCTGATTTCACCTTCCTCCACCTCCGCACATCCCGCTACGTCACCATCGATCTAACGGAAGTTCATGCAAGGTTCAAATTCCTCCATATCTATAGAGTTAATCTATTTTTATTTTCAATCGTAAACATCTTAGTGCTGAATGTTATCTTCATCAATATATTTTAGATACTACTTTGTCGGCTTTTGCCGTGGCGTCATCGTGCTTGCCCAGAAGAACCAGCCGCACAAGATACGGCTTCTGAACCCACTCACAAAGACATTGAATACTATGTTTGAGGCGCATATGCCAAACGTTATTCTGAAGTCAGTCGCTGTGATGAAGTCCCCGACTATGGTCTTCGTTTCCAAAGATTACCCGGCGGAAATTGCTTGGGTCGATGAGAGCACTCCAACTAAGGGTATAGATGAAGATTGGGGAGAAGGAAGATTTTCGATCGAGCACCATTGTCTGCGTTGCATTACCCCGTTCAATGGTGAATTGTATGCAATAGCTGTGAACAATTTTGAGTTCGGAAAATTAGTGTGCACCAACAATGTCCAGTTGGAGCAGCGTGCGAGCACTGTCAAAATGGATACACTATTTTCATTTCCAGAACTTGGAAATAACAAGTTCTACCTTGTGAAGTCGGATGGTGCTCTGCTGCTTGTGTTGTTGGACAACAAGCATTTGGAGGAAGGTCAACCATTGGTGTACCGTGTGGACACTGAGAGCCGCTCTCTCCATGCCGTCAATAACATTGGCAGTCGTGCCTTCTTCGTCCATTATATCCGGTGTATCTCCGTCGACACCAGAGTGCACCCGACACTTCGACCTGGCTGCATCTACTACACAGATTTTGGTTATATCAGAGAGTACTTTGATGATATAAAGGCCTGGGATGAGTGGCCAATACATGTGAATAGATTAGGAAACTACGGTATGAGAAATGAACAAAGGCCATACCGTTTGGAGGATGTATTGGCTGCACACTGCAGACGGAAGGAGTTCAATGAAAATTTCCTTCAATGGAGTGACGAAGAAATATATGCTGAATGAAGAACATATTCGTTCATCCTGGGGTATCCTAATCTTCATGTTGGCCATACATTGTGTCTTGTATTATTTTCAGATTAGTTTGTCGTGAACATTAACATTGTTATTGGCTGCTTTTGGCTCTTGTATGCAGTTTATGTAGTATTATACTTAGTTTTCTGGATTTATTATGCTGCTGTGAATTTATCCTATACTAGCTTCTAGATTTGACTGATTTTGTTTGTAATGATGATGGCTTGATGTGGCTGCTGGCCTTAACTGCCGAAGCAGAGCAATTAGTACTTAACCAGGTGTACCGTCTTTATATTAGTATTATATTATATTACTTGACCATAGCCATATTCAAAATCAAATCTCAGTCGGGCGGCAAAATCTCCCGCCAATCTAGAAATATTTCAGACGTGTTTTTGAATGGGATAAGAAGATAGAACACGATGATAGTAACCGATATTCAAGGTGATGATGATTTGATTTTGCACTCGGCCTTGAACAGAGGTACTAGTACGGTCTCACAATTTTTTATCATTATACTTGGACCTTAGCCAAATTCAAAATCTCATAGCGGCAAAACTTCCCGCCCACAAAATACAAAAAATTCACACGCTTTCAAATTCCCATTCTACCCTTGTGGAGATGACAGCAAAGTCGGTTGGTGGGGGGGTCTGCCCGTCATTTTTTGGATCACCACCTCCCTAGCCCGGAAACCCTCCCAAAAAAATTCATTTCCCTCAGACCACCCACCGGAACTTCCCAAGTCCCTCTCTCTACCACCTCCACGACCACCGCACCGGAACATCCCCGCCGGACTTCCCTGGCCTACCCGAGCCCTCGCGATCCTCGTCATCCGGCTGCCTGCCGGAGCCGCTTCATCGACGCCGTCATCAACCGGACCGGATCATCCCCGCCGAACCTCGAAACCATATGCTCATCCAGCAGCCTACCGCAGTCGCTTCAGCTGCGGCATCGTCCACCGCATCGGATCTTGCTCACCGACACCGATGTGCATGAACCGAATCTGCTTCACCGGCGCCGTGCATGATCTAAACTCTTCTACTGTCGCTTTTCTATTGCTTGCCTGCAAGTTCTTGTTTAATCTTGGGGGAACCTGTTTGTGCTAACGACGCGCCGTTACGTCTTTGCAGATTAGATGAGTAACCATGAAGTTTAATGGCCGTCTCTCCAACCCCAAGGAGCACATGTAGTGTACTTCATCACCGGATCTATCAACCCCAGGAAGATCTGCTGTGATTCCCACAGAGTGCTTCTCCTAATGTAAGTCCCTTGTTTTAGCGCCATGTTCTGGGTTCAGATGCTGTTTGTCTGAAGCTCTTTTAGTTCATTCCTAGTTATGACCGTAACACCTTGCTATTTTCTAGTTCATTGCTAACTTCAAGCGATTGAACATTTTGGTTTGCATTCCCTGCTCTGTAGATGTAGCCATCATAACTTCTATCTTGCTCATTCGTTGTTCATGCCAATCTTGTTCTCCCTGAACATGTTGGTTTGCATTCCCTGTACTACGGTGATGCCATTGTTATTTCTATCTACTTCGTCGTAAGCTAACAAATTAACTGCCTGCTATTAGTTCCTGCATGCTATCGCTCTGCCATCCTGCAGTACAAATTTATTTGAACTCGTCACAGCAGCAACTTCCATCATAATTTTGTCTGCCATCTGATTCTTCAAAAGCTGCAATATTAACTTGTTTCTCTTAATTGGCATGGCGCTCACATATAGAATTGTGAACATATTGGTGTGCATTCCCTTTTCTACAAGTTCAGATCCCACTATATTCCGTTTCTGGTCCATCCTAAGCCGTAGCATTAACTATCCTCTATGTGTTGCTCATTACAACTTTATATCCCGAAACAAATTGATTTTTTTCCCTTATCTACAAGTTTATCAGTGATGCCATTATAACTCCTATCTGTTTTATTCCTAGCTATTATAGTAACATCCTGCTATTATTTAGTTCATGGCCAATTTTAAGTAATTGCACATGTTGGTTCGCATTCCCTGCTCTATAGCTTTTGGCATCGTAACTTCTATATTTGGTTTACATTCCCTGCTCTGTAGATCTAGCCATCATAACTTTATCTTGCTCAGTTGTTGTTACAAAAATTATGGCCTGCTACTATGTTGTTTGTGCCAATTTTTTACTCCATGAACATGTTGGCTTGCATTCCCTGTACTACAGGTGATGCCATTGTTTTGTATCTAGTTCATTGTAAGCTAACAAAGTAAGGACTTAGTTTGGCATGCTATCACTCTGCTATCTAAGCCTGTAGTACAAATAAACTTGTCATATTACTAGATAATAATTTTGTGTGCCATCTTGTTCTTCAAAAGCTGCATTATCGACTTGTTTCTCTGACTTGGCATGACGCTCACATATGGAATGTTGAACATATTGGTTTGCATTCCCTCTTATACAAGTTCACAGGTGATCCCACTATATTCTGTATCTTGCTCAGTCGTCGTTACAAAATTTATAGCCTGCTACTATGTTGTTCATGCCAATTTTGTACTCCCTGAACATGTTGGTTTGCATGGGACTCGACAGTAGTAAGTCTGTTGTTTCATTCTAACATGCTCTGTTATATTGGCTGTTGGTATGCGGCATGCACTCTTTGTTTGCTTATTGTGCGCATTACAATGATCTTGTTATAACGACGAAATGATGAGTTCCAAATTCTTTGGCAAACAATATTGTAGTGTCTTTGCCTTTCCATTGTTGTTGTCTTAACTTGTAATGTCTTTGTTTCGGATATAGGTGCTGCATGGACAACTTAAAAGATTGCCGGATCGCTTCATTGTATTGCTAGGTTTAATTACCATTCAATTTCTCTGGGTTCTGTAATATTTTTTCAATGCCTTGCAGCTGATGTAATATTTAGTTAGTTTTTATAGTTCTTTCGCGCATTTTTTCTTTGGTGCTTGTGGTAAGTGAGGCTATCCGACAGAAATCAATGCTGCGTAAATATTCTCAGTATCTAAATCACGAATTCCCATCCCTTAAACGGCCCAATTAAGCAAAATCACATATGTGCCTGCCCGCAAAATCCTAAAGCGCATATTATGCCGGCATATAAACAGCAACTAAACGGGCTGGCCCACTTACTTCTTGGGCCAGCCCATTTGATTTACCGTGGACCCCACACTCTAATTGGGCTGGCCCACTTGCTTTAAGGTGGACCCCACCCACTACTGGGCCGGCCCACTAAATAGTTGGGCCAGCCCATTTGCTTTTGTGGTGGACCCCACATACTAAATGGGCCGGCCCTTTAAGAGGAAAGTGGGACCCACCTGTGTTTTTGGCCCGGCCCACTATCTTGTTGGGCCGGCCCACCTGCTATATGGTGGACCCCACATACTAATTGGGCCGGCCCTTCAACGGGAAAGTGGGGCCCTTTGTGCTTTGGGCCGGCCCACTATCTTGTTGGGCCGGCCCACTTGCTATATGATGGTCCCACATGGTAAATGGGCCGGCCCTTTAATAGGAAGGTGGGACCCACTGTGTTTTTGGCCCGGCCCACTATCTTGTTGGGCCGGCCCACTTTCTATATGGTGGACCCCACATACCAAATGGGCGGCCCATTAACGAAATGTGGGACCCACCTGTGTTTTGTGGCCCACTACCTTGGTGGGCGCCCACTTGCTATATGGTGGACATACTAAATGGCCGGCCCTTTAACGGGAAGGTGGGACCCACTGTGTTTTGGCCGGCCCACTATCTTGTTGGGCCGGCCCACTTGCTATATGGTGGACCCCACATACTAAATGGGCCGACCCTGTAACTGGAAAGTGGGACCCACCTGTGTTTTTGGCCCGGCCCACTAGCTTGTTGGGCCGGCCCACTTGCTATATGGTGGACCCCACACACTAAATGGGCCGGCCTTTTAACGGAAAGTGGGACCCACCTGTGTCTTTGGCCCGGCCCACTGCTTTGGGCCGGCCAGTTGCTGTAAGGTGGACCCCACATGTTAAATGGGTGGCCCATTTAAGTTTTGACCAGTCAACATTAGAGGCTAGGCCCGGCCCACGTAACTAATGGACCAGCCCAGCTATATAGTTGACCGGTCAAACTATGTCATCTGGCCCGGCCCGCTTAAGACGTGGCAGGCCTCGTGTGGGCCTACCATCTACCACGGGGTTTCGGCCGGTTAACGCAGTTAACGCCGATGCCACGTGTCAGTTTGCATGACGTCAGCAGTCAACGGGCTCCCGGAAACACTTGGGCAACGGTCCGATTTTCCGTGGCGGAAGGGCGCCCAAGCGCGACGGACCGAAAAAATCGTCGTTGGACTTTGCCTGACGCAGTTTCGACAACAGAACCCATATCGTCGGGTTAGGCCCATAGGCGACGAAAAATACCCCTTAGTGGACGATTTTGGGACGTTGTCTATCAGAACTTTTCTTGTAGTGTATTTTAGAGGTTTCCACACCCTTTCCAACACCTATAACATCCCTGCCATGCCAATTTCCGCCAAATTTGGGAGCTTTTGCCCCGGAACAACTCCCTCATCCACCATCCCCACAACCCGCTCGACACAATGCCTCCACATCAACCGACACTCCACCTCTAGTCAGTACCATGGGGGCATCATCATCACACCACATCGTCCAGTACACCAACCCAGAGTCACATCCACAATATTATCAACCAAGACACCAGCACCACCCCAACAACACCCTCCCATATCAGCCACAACCAGCCCTTCACCTACACCAATGCCACAAACCAGAGACAACCAAATAGCCAAACCACAACAAACACATATGCCATGACACCATCTACCGGTAGAACCTCAAATCAGAACTCCTCACGTAGAATTGCTTAGCTTTCATGGCGATAACCCTCGTGCGTGGATATTGGAGAAAGAGGATATCTTTAAGTTGGTCGGTATTACCGGAGAAGCTCGTGTTCGATGGGGTTTGGCACATATTCGTGGTCAAGCAAATATCTGGCTGAGCAGTTCAGGGTTTGATCTGGAGACAATGTCATGGGCAGTGTGCGGGGTTCTTGTGGAGCGATTCCCTAACACCGTCACTATTGACCCAATGGAACAACTACAAACAAACAACGCACATCGCCGACAATTACATCAATTCGTACGAGTCTTGGATGCAAGTGATGAAAAGGGGCAGAATTACTTACCTTGATTTCTTTGTGGACGGTCATTAGTGGATTAAATGAAAACGTCCGGCACTCGGTGCAATGCCATCAACCAGAGTCCCTCATGAAGGCTTATTACTTCACAAGGCAATATGAAAAGAATCATAATTCTAAATGCTGCAGTGATTAGAAGAGGGTTACCGGCTCCAATCCCACAAGCCCAAGCAAGAAATGGTCGGGAAATTCCGAATAGAAATGGCCAAGCAAGACTAAACCCAGTAAGAAATGCAAGACAAGGTGGTCCTCGCCAATGTTGGTACTATCCAGACAACTATGTACCAGGACATCGCTGCCCACATATGACAAGAGCATTGAATATGCTGATCTTGCAAGGACATCCAGTGGAGGATGAAGAAGAGGCACAACAACTATTATTAGAAGCAGTTGCCGAAGTGGAAGGCCCAGAAGTGATTGCTAATGTAGCTCCCGCATTAAATGCCGCACAAGTTGCCTATGTTGAGCAGCCAGCAGACGACAATAGCAATATGATGGAGATATCTGCAGCAGCTTATAATGGATCCACCAGTGATTCCACAATATCACTTCTCATTCATAACAATGGAGCTCCCGTTGTTGCCCTTGCAGATACAGGTAGCACAAATACCTTCTTGGATAAACAATACGCAATGGATCACAATATTGACTTCAGCCCTATGCCTGCTAGAAGAGTGAAAGTGGCTGGAGGAGGAATCCTCATTTCTGATGCCATAGCTTACAACCACCAGTTTATCATTCAAGGAAAACAGTTCTCGGCTGATTTTCACATCTTGGAGCTGGGAGGATCAGATGCAATACTAGGGGTTAACTGGTTTAAGTTGCATAACCCAGTTATCTTTGACTTCATCGAAAGAACATTGTCCATTGAAACAATGGGACAAACTCACACCTTCGATGACCACTTAGTTCCGGATGATCCCATGGTGTCGGCTCTCGAGTGTAAACAACTCCTTAGTGATGAAGCAACGAGATATGTCTTGTATAATATGGAAGATGTGCGAAAAACATTGAGCGCTCTAGAAGAAACGCAAGCACAACAGAATTTCAGAACATCTTACAAGCATTTGCAGATGTATTCCAGAACCAGAAGGGCTACCTCCTCACAGAGATGCTGACCATGCAATTTCCTTGCTGACAGGATCAAAACCTCCAAATATCAAACCATATGGCATGTCACATAACCAGAAGAACACCATCGAAACAATCATTGCTCGGATGTTGAAAAATGGTGAAATACAATCGAGCAACAGCCCATTCTCATCACCAGTCATTTTGGTGCGGAAAAAGGACAAAAGCTGGCGACTACGTGTTGATTTCAGAGGCTTGAACGACCTAATAGTAAAACACAAGTTTCCCATTCCGGTTATCGAAGATCTCCTTGATGAGTTAAATGGAGCAACAATTTTCTCCAAACTAGACCTAAGATCCGGATATCATCAGATCAGAATGAAAACAGAGGATGTGCACAAGACAGCTTGCTCCGCACACTTAGGACACTATGAATACTTAGTGATGCCATTTGGATTAAGCAATGCTCCAGCCACATTCCAGCAGCTCATGAACAAGATTTTCGCCCAATACTTGCGGAAATTTGTTCTCGTATTCTTTGACGACATCCTGGTTTACAGTTCTACCAAAGAACATCATCAACAACAACTTGCAATGGTGCTCATGGTTCTACGAGATAATCAGTTAAAAGCAAAACTGGAGAAATGCACATTTGGTAAGCCACAAGTAGAATATCTGGGTCACATCATTTCAGGCGAATGCGTAGCTACAGACCCATAAAAAATCTAGGACATTGTACAATGGAAAACTCCTCAAACTCTGAAGAAATTGCGAGGATTTTTGGGCTTAACATGCTATTATCGCCGGTTCATCCAAGGGTATGCCACTATTTGCCAGCCGTTGTACCAAGCACTAAAGAAGAACAATTTCCAATGGGGCAAACCACAAGAAGAAGATTTTGTTCAACTAAAGCAAATAATGTCCACTCCACCAATGCTCAGGTTACCAAACTTTAACATTCCCTTTGAGCTGGAGACAGATGCTTGCAAGTCGGGACTTGGAGCTGTCCTAATGTAGGAAAAACGACCAATTGCATTCTTCACCAATGCCTCGGGCAAAAACGGATGTTAAGTCAGTTTATGAAAAGGAAGCATTAGCTATCCTCCATGCCCTCAAAAAATGGCGTCATTATTTCTTGGGGAATCTAGTGATAATAAAAGCGATCACAAGCTCTCAAGTACCTAGGTAACCGCGATTGTTGGAGGGAATTCAACACAAACTAATATTGAAATTACTCGAATTCAATTACAATATTGAGTACAAGAAGGGGAAAGAAAATACAGCGGTGATGCTTTATCTCGGCAATTCCGGGATGACGAGTCGAACTACAAACCCATACCGGGAACCAACTGTCAACGGATGTCAGTCTCGGTTCCTAAATGGCTAAATGAAGTCCATGAATCTTATGTGGGCGATGATCACTGCACTAAGTTACTCCGAGAGTTGACAGTAGATGCAAATTGCCACACAAATTTCTCTCTGCAAACTGGCATATTGAGATTCAAAGGAAAAATATACATTGGCAGCTCAACAAGTCTTTGAGACAAGGT
This sequence comes from Lolium multiflorum, assembly GCA_030979885.1. Taxonomy (NCBI): domain Eukaryota; kingdom Viridiplantae; phylum Streptophyta; class Magnoliopsida; order Poales; family Poaceae; genus Lolium; species Lolium multiflorum. The sequence continues at coordinate 145,831,563 of CM061748.1, forward strand.
ATTCAATACATTTCATTCTTCTCTTTTTGGAGGCCATTCTGGCGTCAAAGTGACGACACAAGATTCGAGAATTTCTTCTGCCCAAGCTCAAACACTATTCGAGAAAGTTGCAACCGTCCAATATGCCAAATATCAAAAACTGGAAGGCTGCCATATCCTGGACTATTGCAACCACTGCCTATTCCTGAACATAAATGGTCTGACATTAGTATGGACTTTATCTCCGAATTGCCAAATCACGAGGCAAGGATGTAATACTGGTTGTAGTGGATCGCCTCACTAAGTTTGCACACTTTATACCTCTCTCACATCCATACTCAGTCCAAACAGTCGATGCTTTCATGGCAAATATAATCAAGCTACTGTTATCACCAGATTTTGGCCAAATCAGGAGATGAGCCGTAAGTGAAGATGGGCTTGAAGAATATACACGTGGAGCATCTTTGAAGCGGCCTTGCGCGAAGAGTTTGGGCTTAATTGCCTGTGTATCTGTAATATAGTAGATCGCATCGTAGTTTAGATAAAAGATAGAGTTTAACCCGTGCACGGTTAGGTGCACGTCCAAATTAGAAAGTCCCTTGGACTATAAATATGTATCTAGGGTTATCGGAAAAGGAGGACAATCACGTTCACAACAAACACAAATCAGGCGCATCGCCACCCCTTCTTTCGAGGGTTTCTCCCGGGTAAGCACCATGCTGCCTAGATCGCATCTTGCGATCTAGGCAGCACAACGTTTATTCGTTTACCTTGTGTTGCTCGTACTGAAGCGTTGTTGATGGCGAGTAGCACTATTTACCATAGGTGTTTTGGGGCTTGCAGATGCTTTTCTTGCATATATCTGCTTAGCTATGCCGTCCCTCAACATCTAGCTGCCCTTACACCTATCTAGGTGTAAGGGCAGCATCTTGCTTGTTCGTTACTTAGTAGATCCGATCTGTTATAGTTGCTCCTTGTTCTTCAAGGATTAGTTTAATATCTGTATGGTTAGGCCTTGCAAACGGGTTGAACGATCCGGTAGTACGTTAGGTATGGTTTGTTAGCCCTAAGAGGGATGTTCCGGGAATTAACGTAATGTTGGTTTTTAGGCCTCTTTTAGGGTTAGTTTTCCGTTATCTTTCGTGTCTATTAGGCTCAACTACGCGTAGGATGTTCCGATCATACGGTGAAAACCCTAAACTGTCGTAGATTGGTTTAGCTTTGTTGTGATCAAGCAGGATCCCCATGTCATTGAAAATCCAACGTGAACCATGGGGCGATCGGCTCTTTGAGCCGATCCACAGGGCAACCTGAGAGCCGATAGGGCTCGTATTTAATGTTTACGTGTCTGCCATGCAGGGAACTAATCGAAGCAATCCACACCTTCCTGGCCAGGTATAGGTCAGGTGGCACGCCCTTGCAGCCGCCAGGTCGTGTGCCGGAGCATTTGCGGGACGACGTCGAGGGACCAGGGCCCGCTGCCGCCTTGGAAGCCTCCCGGCTCTTCGTGTTGCTTAACCACTGCTCGCCGGTGGGCTTTGGCAGGCAACACATTCTGGCACGCCCGGTGGGACATCGGGACAATCTTCCGCAACAACCATGTCGTCATCTGCACCTCAGATTGCGGGAGAACCAGTCAAGTATGAGGATCTGCCTCCTGAGCATAAGAAGAGATATGATGAGCTCAAGGCCATCCTGGAAGCCGATCTCATCGGCGCTTTTGAGAAAACCCGTTCGCACGGGATCAAGTTCAAAGGGTTCCAACCCGAAGGCGCGCTAGATGGACTAGATCTATCTCTCCCTTCGGACGAACGTACCAGAGCCCTGCGACAGGAAGTCAACTATGCCGTTGCTCACTCTCTTCATCGGCATGCTGAGAGCTTGGTGAATACTCTGGAGCGTGTCGCGCTCAATGTGGTGCAAGAAGTCACGAAGCACAAGTACTCTCCGTCAGGTCCTGCTCTAGGAACTCACCAAGGGGAGGTACCGCTCTACACAAGGCCACCACTGCAACACACGTTTGCAGCTCCACAGCAACAAGGTTCACCGGCGTACGTCGTCTACAAGGTTGGAGGTGATCCTGGCGACTACCAATTCCTGTATGAGCCGCCCAAGGAAGTTCCACATGGATACGTGTGCACATACGTGCCGGACTGCAACGACTGGATGACCCAGGTTACAGCAGGAAGGACTGCCACGGCAGGAGGAGTCGCTGGAGCAGGAAGCAGTTCTGGAGCAGATGCTGAGAAACAGGCGTGGCTAACTAAATATGCCACCAGTACAAGTCATGAACGATCAGCTTCTGCAGCTCCTACGGTGGATGAGATCACCGCCATCATGAGAGACAAGTTCGGCATCCTGCCGAAGAAGAGGATGATCGGCTATTCCAAGCCGTATCCCAACGACTACGACCTGATCCCGCTGCCACCTAAGTATCGGCTCCCTGACTTCACAAAATTTAGTGGATCAGAAGGAACCAGCTCGATCGAGCACGTGAGCCGATACTTGGCACAGTTGGGCATGGTCTCAGCTTCAGACGAGCTACGTGTGAGGTTCTTCTCGCAGTCTCTCACGGGTCCAGCCTTTGGGTGGTACACCTCGTTGCTACCAGACTCGGTTCGGACGTGGAAGCAGCTGGAAGAGCAATTCCATGAACAATACCATTCAGAAACCACGGAAGCTAGCCTTGCCGATCTGACCCAAGTTCGGCAGAGACGAGGAGAGACGGTATCTGAGTACATCCAGAGGTTCAGGACCGTCAGGAACCGATGTTATTCGGTTCGCCTATCTGAGAAGGAAGCAGTCGAGCTGGCGGTAGCAGGATTATCAGCGCCGCTCAAAGATGTGACCTTCCAAGCGAGTACAATTCACTGGCGCACATGGTTCAGAAGTTGACAGCATATGAACAGCGCCATCCAGAATTGTACCAGGACAAGTACAAGCGCGTCGCCCTGATCGAGACAGACGAAGATGAAGATTCTGCAGGAGATCAGGAGGTCGCCGTAGCTGAGTGGACTCGGGGGGCAAAACCCGTGTCCTGCAAGTGGGTGAAGCAACCAGGGCCTGCAAAGGGGTTCGACTTCGATTTGAGCAAAACGGAGCAAATTTTTGATTTGCTGCTGAAGGAGAAACAGCTGAAGTTACCCGAAGGCCACAAAATCCCCACGCCACAAGAGATGAACGGCAAGCCATACTGCAAATGGCATCACACGTTCACCCATACCACCAACGACTGCAAAGTCCTGCGCGGACAGATTCAGATGGCGATAGAACAAGGCCGATTGCTCTTCGGTCAGTTTGCCATGAGAGTTGACACGCAGCCGTTTCCGGAGGTCAACATGGTCGATCTCAGTCCAGTGCATAGGACGCGAGCCAGGTTTCTCGTTTGATATCAATATGGCAGGGCTTGCAGATCGCCATGGCGAGGATAAGCCAGAGAGTAGTCGCTCTCGTGGCAAGGATAAGAAGGAGGCCGATCCACGCGACCGGCCCCAGCATGATGACAGACGGTATTTGACTGAAGAAGAGGTGATCAGCGTGCGGTATCAACGACCACTTTCCGCGCACCTCCTTAACAAATATGAACAGCAATACGACCGACGTCGGTGCTACGACGTAGATGATGATAGATATCGTCGGTCTGATGCAGACAACAGGAAATACCGTCGACACGAAGGGTATGAGCGTCACGCTAGAGGGAGATCAAGGGAGCAAGAGGATGTGGACAGGCATTGGAATTGTCCTTTCTTCAAACACTGCTGGGACTCATGAATGAGCCGATTGCCTACAATCGAGAACTGCCCAGAAAAGCAGAAGAGGAAGGGAACAAATGAAGTTTCAGTGTTCAAGCGTCTAGGACCTCTCCCACCTCAGAACAAACGAGCTGAGTCATCCCAAGATGAAGACTTTGAAGAGTCAGAAGAAGAAGATAGATATCACCGACCAAGGTGGTGTCCTGATGGACTCAGCCACTCCCAAAAGCGCAGAGTGCAACGGCTACGAAACTTGGAAGAAGCCGAGGCGCAGTACCTGTACACGTTGAGGAAAGCACGGCCCGATCTGGCCGTGAAAATTCAGCAAACACTGGAGACAGAAGCTCGCCCACCAAAGAAAGTGTGGCGACCCAAGCAGACAAAAGCCGATGCAGGGACATCGGCTGATACAAACATGGTGTTCGTTCTCCCGTCAGAGTTTTGTGCTCCAAAAGACGAGGAAGTATCAGTGGCACAGTTTGATTGCGGGCCACGGCCAGTTATCTTTGAGAAGCCACGAGAAAGGAGCTATAGGCATCTGAAGGCCCTATACCTGAAGGGTTATATCAACGGGCAGCCTATCAGCAAGATGCTGGTTGACACGGGAGCAGCAGTCAACATAATGCCGTACTCCATGTTACGACGTTTGGGACGTTCTACTGAAGATCTGATCAAGACCAACGTCACGCTAAGCGATTTCAACGGCCAACCGTCAGAAGCCAAGGGTGTTCTGAACGTGGACTTAACTGTCGGCCGAAAGACCATCCCCACGTCCTTCTTCATCGTCGACAGCAAGAGCACTTATGCTGTTCTGCTAGGAAGGGATTGGATCCATGCTAACTGCTGCATTCCATCCACAATGCATCAGTGCATCATACAATGGGATGGAGATGAAGTGGAGGTTGTTCATGCAGATGATTCAGTCGATATCTCTTTGGCTGCCATGAACATCTGGGAAGCAAACGACCAAGAGCCGCTCTCTGGAATCAATCTGGACGGCTGTGAGCGCATCGAAGCTACAAAAAACGGGGTGAGGCTAGTCTTATCCACTGGCCTGACAGAGTAGCAAGATCCAAGTCTATGGACGTACGTGGCAAGGCCGATCCCTGCGATCGGCCCCAAAAAATAAGAAACAAGGATCTCACTTCAAACATGCCACGTTGTCATAGCAGGGAGCCAAGAAGTTGTAAACCCACGTTCAACATTGCAATGGAAAAGGAGGCCGATTCTAGCAATCGGCCACAATTAGCCTCAACCTACCTTCTGCCTGTGTTCATCATTGATTTGGCAGGCAATGGAAAGCTGAGATATGGGTTTACAGCAGCTGATGGACTAGAAGAGATCGACATTGGTCCTGGGGATAAGCCATGGCCAACATTTATCAGCAAATAAGTTGGATCACCAACTGCAAGGGGAGCCGATTCTAGCAATCGGCTAAAACTATTCCCACCACCCGTGTTTACTGATGTGCTATTTCGCATGGTGAGTGGTGAGACAAGCTTGAATTGGCTGAAAAGCCGATATCTTCAATCACTTGAAGGATTCGGCTCGGGGGGCATACACACGGAGAAGGTACAAGACACCATGAAGTATGTACCCAGGGGAAGCCGATTCATGAATCGATCGGCCAATAAAAAATCGAAAATCCAAAAAATTTGGGCACAGCCGATGCGTAGACATCGACTTAAGAATTAAGAGTCGATGCACATCCATCGACTCGAGAGGTACAAACTCCTCAATGGAGCAGTCGCTACTGGATGAACTCCTCAATGGGATTGTTTGGTGACTCAGATCCTCTCTTCAAGGACCTCCAACTCCTTGTGCAAGTCCTCAAGTTCAACAGTGATAGCATAAGCATGCAGAACAGGTTGAGGGTGAGCCCAACAAAGGGAGTTTATTTCTGCTAGGGCCATGAGAATAGCCGATGATGACGATTTGGCTGCGGAGAGTGTCAGGACTTCCTCAACATTCTCACCAGGAGTTGCATCAGTCTGCCAGAGATGATGAGCCGATTTGATGCAGCAAGACACAAGAGTGGAACTAGGAGGAGATAAAGAGCCACTATATTTGATGCTTCTTAGTTCAAGGGAATTGCTGGTTCTTCCAAGCCTTGTTAGTGCGTCGTCTCGAGTGTAAGCTTTCCTATCACGTTTTAGATGAGAGCTGGAGAGGCTCGGGGGGCAGCTCACCCTGTAGGTTCTTTGCTAAGAAGCCGATTTTGTTGGAATCGGCTGATTGCTGCATTACAACTTGGAAGCCGATGGTGACTCATTGGGATGGACACTTTTATCCTCGCCTTGACTGAGGCTCGGGGGGCAGCTCGCCCTCAAGGTTGTTTGTTCTGAGGAGCTAGAGCCACCAATTTGAAGAGGGAGCCATCATAATTGATAGGCTTTGGGCCAGTTTGTTGCTGCAAAGAGACAAAGCATCGCAAGGAAAGTTGTAGGTGATCAAGGTTTTCAGCAATGGTCCTAGAGTTCTCCTGAAGGCATTGATTCTGGAGTTTTGCCGATTAAAGCTAACATTAAGCTCAGGGGATTTGGATTTCCAAGATCTAAGGTTTGCACGATTACGATTTGGTCCTGTTCGACTGGAATTTTGGGATCTGAACTGATCTAGCTCGAAATTTATCAAAAGAGACCGATGCGTTGCCATCGGCTCATTGAGCGGTGATCGGGCTAACAATCGGCAAAGTCAGAATCGGCTAAATTAGCGTAAAAGGAATCGGCAAAATCAAGTTAAAGGGGATTCTTCATTGATAGCCAGATTTCTTACACAAAGAGCTAGTTGCTCTCAAAAGGAATTGCTTGAGGGTACATTGCCCCATCTACTACTATTGATACTATTCTATGGATCCTATCTATGGGCCGTCGCTGCCCTCGTCGTCGCCGTCACCGCCGCTGTCAGTGCTACCCTCGGCGGACTCTTCGTCGCTGCTGCCGCGGCCGCCGGGGGGGCCCTCGTTGTCCTCGTCTTCCTCGACATCGTCGTCTTCATCGCTGTCGAAGTCAGGTTGCCCGGCAGGGGCGGCGCTTGGCCGGCGGCTCGTCGGAGGAGGTGTCGTCCTCCTCCTCTTCTTCATCCTTCACCTCCTCGGAGGAGGTGAAATCGTCCCAGGAGAAGCGACCGTCCTCGCTCTCCTCCTCATTCTCAGGCAAGAAGCGGTCGCTCTCCCCGACCGTCAAGGACTGGTCATCCTCAGACCAGATGGAGAAGTCGTGGCTCGACTCGTCCCCGTCGGCTATGGCGCGGCGGATGTTGGCTGCGTGGGCCTCCTGCGGATCCCACTCCGGCGTCGGCTCGCGAAGGGGGGAGGACTGGGTGGAAAGACCCGATGAGGAGGAAGAAGAAGAAGACATGGTGGCAGAGAGGGTTTTTGGCTGACGGCTGATTTGGAGCAAGGGGATGAAGACGGGAACTGTTCGATGCGGTTAAAATAAAAGGAGCTATATTGGAGATTTAATGCTCGGACAGTTTCCAAGGATGTGGTGCCAAAGTTGTCAAATCGTGCAGAGAAGTTGAGAGGGCAAGACGTCATGATGAAGAATACTGCGACGGTTCTGCTCTGCCACGACATGACCCCTCGAAGGTAAAAACAGAGTGGTTTTGAAATTATCATTACCAAAACCAGGGGGCATGTGTTATCACCAGATTTTGGCCAAATCAGGAGATGGGCCGTAAGTGAAGATGGGCTTGAAGAATATACACGTGGAGCATCTTTGAAGCGGCCTTGCGCGAAGAGTTTGGGCTTAATTGCCCGTGTATCTGTAATATAGTAGATCGCATCGTAGTTTAGATTAAAAGATAGAGTTTAACCCGTGCACGGTTAGGTGCACGTCCAAATTAGAAAGTCCCTTGGACTATAAATATGTATCTAGGGTTATCGAAAAGGAGGACAATCACGTTCACAACAAACACAAATCAGGCGCATCGCCACCCCTTCTTTCGAGGGTTTCTCCCGGGTAAGCACCATGCTGCCTAGATCGCATCTTGCGATCTAGGCAGCACAACGTTTATTCGTTTACCTTGTGTTGCTCGTACTGAAGCGTTGTTGATGGCGAGTAGCACTATTTACCATAGGTGTTTTGGGGCTTGCATAGATGCTTTTCTTGCATATATCTGCTTAGCTGCGCCGTCCCTCAATACCTAGCTGCCCTTACACCTATCTAGGTGTAAGGGCAGCATCTTGCTTGTTCGTTACTTAGTAGATCCGATCTGTTATAGTTGCTCCTTGTTCTTCAAGGATTAGTTTAATATCCGTATGGTTAGGCCTTGCAAACGGGTTGAACGATCCGGTAGTACGTTAGGTATGGTTTGTTAGCCCTAAGAGGGATGTTCCGGGAATTAACGTAATGTTGGTTTTTAGGCCTCTTTTAGGGTTAGTTTTCCGTTATCTTTCGTGTCTATTAGGCTCAACTACGCGTAGGATGTTCCGATCATACGGTGAAAACCCTAAACTGTCGTAGATTGGTTTAGCTTTGTTGTGACTGATACGTCTCCAACGTATCGATAATTTCTTATGTTCCATGCTACTTTATTGATGATACCTACATGTTTTATGCACACTTTATGTCATATTCGTGCATTTTCTGGAACTAACCTATTAACAAGATGCGAAGTGCCGGTTCTGCTGCTGTTTTTGGTTTCAGAAATCCTAGTAACGAAATATTCTCGAATTGGACGAAATCAACGCCCCGGTTCCTATTTTGCCCGGAAGCATCCAGAACACCGAGAGCGCGGAGGGAGGGGCCTGTGGGCCCGGATGATAGGGTGGCGCGGCTGGGCCTGGCGCCCCCCTATGGTGTCGTCGCCCCTTCGACCCTCCGACCTGCCCTTTCGCCTATATAAAGCCCCTGCGTCGAAAACCCTTACGGAGGAAGCCACGGTACGAAAAGTTCCAGAGCCGCCGCCATCGCGAAGCCAAGATCCGGGGGACAGGAGTCTGTTCCGGCACCCTGCGGACGGGGAAGTGCCCCGGAAGGCTTCTCCATCGACACCGCTGCCATCTCCACCGCCATCTTCAACACCGCTGCCATCTCCACCGCCATCTTCATCACCGCTGCTGCTCCCATGAGGAGGGAGTAGTTCTCACATCGAGGCTAAGGGCTGTACCGGTAGCTATGTGGTTAATCTCTCTCCTATGTACTCCAATACAATGATCTCATGAGCTGCTTTACATGATTGAGATCCATATGATGAGCTTTGTATCGCTACTAGTTTATGTGCTACTCATGTGATGTTATTAAAGTAGTCTATTCCTCCTGCATGGTGTAAAGGTGATTAGTGTGTGCACCGTGTGGTTCTTGTCGTAGGTTATGATCATGATCTCTTGTAGATTGTGGAGTTAATTATCATTATGATAGTATTGATGTGATCTATTCCTCCTTCATAGTGTAATGTGGACAGTGTGTGCACTATGTTAGTTCTTGGTTTATTTTGCAAAGATCTATTATGCTCTAAGGTTACTTAAACATGAATATCGAATGTTGTGGAGCTTGTTAACTCCGGCATTGAGGGTTCGTGTAATCCTACGCAACGAATGATGTTCATTATCAAACAAGAGTGTATGTAGCACATATGAGAAGAAGTATTTATTATGCGATCAATGTTGAGAGTGTCCACTAGTGAAAGTATGATCCCTAGGCCTTGTTTCCAATACTGCAAACACCGTTTGTTTACTGTTTTGTTGCATGTTTACTCGCTGCCATATTTTATTCAGATTGCTATTACCACTCATATACATCCATATTACTTGTATTTCACTATCTCTTCGCCGAACTAGTGCACCTATACATCTGACAAGTGTATTTGGTGTGTTGGGGACACAAGAGACTTCTTGCTTTGTGGTTGCAGGGTTGCTTGAGAGGGATATCTTTGACCTCTTCCTCCCCGAGTTCGATAAACCTTGGGTAATCCACTTAAGGGAAACTTGCTGCTGTTCTACAAACCTCTGCTCTTGGAGGCCCAACACTGTCTACAAGAATAGAAGTACCCGTAGACATCAAGCACTTTTCTGGCGCCGTTGCCGGGGAGGGAAGGTAAACGGCACTCACACATTGGCAAGCCCGGCAACTAAGCACTTTTCCTCCCTCGTCAACTACGCGCCAAGCACTTTTCCGTTGCCGGGGAGGAAAGGTAAAAGGCACTCATACTTCGGTTCCAGGGTACTTTTCTGGCTCCATTGTGTGCGTGCTCGAAGCTATTTCCTTTAGACTCTGCAATCGCGACATTTGGTTTCTTGTTTACACTAGTTAGGCATAATGGACAACAATGACCTTTTTATTCTATTTCCTGATTTAAGACATGGATGGTTTGATGCGAAAATTAAAAAACCCATGGAACATATTAATATGAATGCTTTGAACACCATTGTTGTTAATGATATGGAAAATTCTAAGCTTGGGGAAGCTGGCTTTGATGAGCATGATATTTTTAGTCCCCCAAGCATTGAGGAGAAAATTTACTTTGATGATACTTTGCCTCCCATTTATGATGATTATAATGATAGTAGTCTTTTGTTACCACCTGTTATGGAGGATAAATTTGATTATGATTACAATATACCTCCTATATTTGATAGCTACTTTGTTGAATTTGCTCCCACTACAACTAATAAAATTGATTATGCCTATGTGGAGAGTAATAATTTTATGCATGAGACTCATGATAAGAATGCTTTATGTGATAGTTATATTGTTGAGTTTGCTCATGTTGCTACTGAAAGTTATTATGAGAGAGGAAAATATGGTTGTAGAAATTTTCATGTTACTAAAATGCCTCTCTATGTGCTGAAATTTTTGAAACTACACTTGTTTTATCTTCCTATGCTTGTTACTTTGCTCTTCATGAACTTGTTTATTCACAAGATTCCTATGCATAGGAAGCATGTTAGACTTAAATGTGTTTTGAATTTGCCTCTTGATGCTCTCTTTTGCTTCAAATACTATTTTTTGCGAGTGCATCATTAAAACTGCTGAGCCCATCTTAATGGCTATAAAGAAAGAACTTCTTGGGAGATAACCCATGTGTTTATTTTACTACAGCAATTTTTGTTTTGTTGAGTCTTGGAAGTTGTTTACTACTGTAGCAACCTCTCCTTATCATGTTTTTGTGCCAAGTAAAGTTTCTATGTCAAAGTTGATGTTATATTTGGGATCGCTGCGCAGAAACAGCATTGCTGTCTGTCACGAATCTGGGCACAGTTCTCTGTAGAAAATTCGAAAAAATCTGCCAATTTACGAGCGTGATCCTCGATATGTACGCAACTTTCATTAGTTTTGAGTTTTTCCATTTGAGCAAGTCTGGTGTCCAGCTTTAAATTCGTCTTTACGGACTGTTCTTTTTTGACAGATTCTGCCTTTTATTTCGCATTGCCGCTTTTGTTAAGTTGAATGAGTTTCTTTGTTCCATTAACTTTCAGAAGTTTTGTGCAATGTCCAGAAGTGTTAAGAATGATTGTGTCACCTCTTAACATGTGAATTTTTGATTATGCACTAACCCTCTAATGAGTTTGCTTGAAGTTTGGTGTGAAGTTTTCAAGGGTCAATAGAAGAGGGTGATATAATGTGATCGAGAAGAGTGAAAGGTCTAAGCTTGGGGATGCCCCGGTGGTTCATCCCTGCATATTTTAAGAAGACTCAAGCATCTAAGCTTGGGGATGCCCAAGGCATCCCCTTCTTCATCGACAACTTATCAGGTTTCTTCTAGTGAAACTATATTTTTATTCGACATCTTATGTTCTTTACTTGGAGCGTCTGTGTGCTTTTATTTTTGTTTTTGTTTTGTTATCTTAGTTCTCTGAATAAGTTCATCCTTGTGTGGGAGAGAGACACGCTCCGCTGGTTCGTATGAACACATGTGTTCTTAGCTCATAATATTCATGGCGAAGTTTCCTCTTCGTTAAATTGTTATATGGTTGGAATTAAAAAATGCTACATGTAGTATTTGTTAAATGTCTTGGATAATGTGATACTTGGCAATTGTTGTGCTCATGTTTAAGCTCTTGCATCATATACTTTGCACCTATTAATGAAGAAATACATAGAGCTTGCTAAAATTTGGTTTGCATAATTGGTCTCTCTAAGGTCTAGATAATTTCTAGTATTGAGTTTTGAACAACAAGGAAGACGGTGTAGAGTCTTATAATGTTTACAATATGTCTTTTATGTGAGTTTTGCTGCACCGGTTCATCCTTGTGTTTGTTTCAAATAACCTTGCTAGCCTAAACCTTGTGTCGAGAGGGAATACTTCTCATGCATCCAAAATCCTTGAGCCAACTACTATGTCATTTGTGTCCACCATACCTACCTACTACATGGTATTTCTCCGCCATTCCAAAGTAAATTGCTTGAGTTCTACCTTTAAAATTCCATCATCCACCTTTGCAATATATAGCTCATGGGACAAAATAGCCTTAAAAACTATCATAGTATTGAATATGTACTTATGCACTTTATCTTTTATTAAGTTGCTTGTTGTGCGATAACCATGCTTCTGGGGAACGCCATCAACTATTGTTGAATATCATGTGAGTTGCTATGCATGTCCGTCTTGTCTGAAGGATCTATCACCTTAGTGGTTGGAGCATGCAAAATTGTTAGAGAAGAACATTGGGCCGCTAACTAAAGCCATGAATCATGGTTGAAGTTTCAGTTTTGGACATATATCCTCAATCTCATATGAGAATAATAATCATTGCTACATGCTTATGCATTTAAGAGGAGTCCATTATCTGTTGTCCATGTTGTCCCGGTATGGATGTCTAAGTTGAGAATAATCAAAAGCGAGAAATCCAAAATGCGAGCATTCTCCTTAGACCTTTGTACAGGCGGCATGGAGGTACCCCTTTGTGACACTTGGTTGAAACATGGCATGCAAAGATCCGGTAGTCCAAGCTAAGTAGGACGAGGTGCGGGCACTATTAGTATACTATGCATGAGGCTTGCAACTTGTAAGATATAATTTACATAACTCATATGCTTTATTACTACCGTTGACAAAAAAATTTCATGTTTTCAAAATAAAAGCTCTAGCACAAATACAGCAATCGATGCTTTCCTCTTTGAAGGACCATTCTTTTACTTTTATTGTTGAGTCAGTTTACCTATCTCTCTCCACCTTAAGAAGCAAACACTTGTGTGAACTGTGCATTGATTCCTACATACTTGCATATTGCACTTGTTATACTACTTTATGTTGACAATATCCATGAGATATACATGTTATAAGTTGAAAGCAACCGCTGAAACTTAATCTTCCTTTGTGTTGCTTCAATACCTTTACTTTGATTTATTGCTTTATGAGTTAACTCTTATGCAAGACTTATTGATGCTTGTCTTGAAGTACTATTCATGAAAAGTCTTTGCTATATGATTCACTTGTTTACTCATGTCATTACTTTTGTTTTGATCGCTGCATTCATTACATATGTTTACAAATAGTATGATCAAGATTATGATAGCATGTCACTTCAGAAATTATCTTTGTTATCGTTTTACCTGCTCGGGACGAGCAGAACTAAGCTTGGGGATGCTGATACGTCTCCAACGTATCGATAATTTCTTATGTTCCATGCTACTTTATTGATGATACCTACATGTTTTATGCACACTTTATGTCATATTCGTGCATTTTCTGGAACTAACCTATTAACAAGATGCCAGTGCCGTTTTTTGCTGTTTTTGGTTTCAGAAATCCTAGTAACGAAATATTCTCGGAATTGGACGAAATCAACGCCCAGGTTCCTATTTTGCCCGGAAGCATCAACACGAGAGCCGCCGGGGGGCCTGTGGGCCCCAGATGATAGGGTGGCGCGGCCGGCCCTGGCCGCGCCCTGGTGTCGTCGCCCCTTCGACCCTCCGACGCTGCCCTTTCGCCTATAAAGCCTGCATCGAAAACCCTTACGGAGGAAGCCACGGTACGAGAAAAGTTCCAGAGCCGCCGCCATCGCGAAGCCAAGATCGGGGACAGGAGTCTCTGTTCCGGCACCTGCCGGAGCGGGGAAGTGCCCCGGAAGGCTTCTCCATCGACACCGCTGCCATCTCCACCGCCATCTTCAACACCGCTGCCATCTCCACCGCCATCTTCATCACCGCTGCTGCTCCCATGAGGAGGGAGTAGTTCTCCATCGAGGCTAAGGGCTGTACCGGTAGCTATGTGGTTAATCTCTCTCCTATGTACTCCAATACAATGATCTCATGAGCTGCTTTACATGATTGAGATCCATATGATGAGCTTTGTATCGCTACTAGTTTATGTGCTACTCATGTGATGTTATTAAAGTAGTCTATTCCTCCTGCATGGTGTAAAGGTGATTAGTGTGTGCACCGTGTGGTTCTTGTCGTAGGTTATGATCATGATCTCTTGTAGATTGTGGAGTTAATTATCATTATGATAGTATTGATGTGATCTATTCCTCCTTCATAGTGTAATGTGGACAGTGTGTGCACTATGTTAGTTCTTGGTTTATTTTGCAAAGATCTATTATGCTCTAAGGTTACTTAAACATGAATATCGAATGTTGTGGAGCTTGTTAACTCCGGCATTGAGGGTTCGTGTAATCCTACGCAACGAATGATGTTCATTATCAAACAAGAGTGTATGTAGCACATATGAGAAGAAGTATTTATTATGCGATCAATGTTGAGAGTGTCCACTAGTGAAAGTATGATCCCTAGGCCTTGTTTCCAATACTGCAAACACCGTTTGTTTACTGTTTTGTTGCATGTTTACTCGCTGCCATATTTTATTCAGATTGCTATTACCACTCATATACATCCATATTACTTGTATTTCACTATCTCTTCGCCGAACTAGTGCACCTATACACCTGACAAGTGTATTTGGTGTGTTGGGGACACAAGAGACTTCTTGCTTTGTGGTTGCAGGGTTGCTTGAGAGGGATATCTTTGACCTCTTCCTCCCTGAGTTCGATAAACCTTGGGTAATCCACTTAAGGGAAACTTTGTTCTACAAACCTCTGCTCTTGGAGGCCCAACACTGTCTAGAATGGTTTAGCTTTGTTGTGATCAAGCAGGATCCCCATGTCATTGAAAATCCAACGTGAACCATGGGGCGATCGGCTCTTTGAGCCGATCCACAGGGCAACCTGAGAGCCGATAGGGCTCGTATTTAATGTTTACGTGTCTGCCATGCAGGGAACTAATCGAAGCAATCCACACCTTCCTGGCCAGGTATAGGTCAGGTGGCACGCCCTTGCAGCCGCCAGGTCGTGTGCCGGAGCATTTGCGGGACGACGTCGAGGGACCAGGGCCCACTGCCGCCTTGGAAGCCTCCCGGCTCTTCGTGTTGCTTAACCACTGCTCGCCGGTGGGCTTTGGTAGGCAACAGCTACATGGACCCCCAGCTAGCATAATCAGTGACAGAAACCCAATATTCACCAGCCAACTATGGAAAGATATATTCTCAAGCTTCAACACCAAGCTCAATTACAACACCGCTTATCACCCGGAGTCTGATGGTCGAACGGAGCGTGTTAACCAATGCCTTGAGCAATACTTAATATGCATGGTATTCCAACAACCCAAGAAATGGTGTGAGTGGCTACCAACTGCGGAGTGGTGGTACAACTGCTCCAACCACTCTTCCATTAACATGACACCATTCCAGACTCTATATGAGTATACACCTCCACTCTTACAACACATTCCAGTACCATTTGAACCAACACAAGTGACAGCGACTATGGTGGCATTGTTACAACAAAATTTGGCAAGGTAATATGCAGATAATATGCAGATAATAAAAGAACTGAAAGAACCTTTGAACTGGGAGACATGGTGTACCTCAAGACGAAGCCATATAGAGATGGGTCTGCTAAATCCTCCTAAATTGTCACCCAAATGGTACGGGTCATTCAAGGTGCTGAAGAAGGTTGGCCAACTTTCCTATCATATTCAATTACCTGAGAAGTGCAAGTTGCATGACATATTCCATGTCAGTCACCTCAAAAAGCACACAGGACCTCAAGCAGTACCAAATTCCACACTTCCGATGGTTACTGATGATGGCAAGGTAAAAATAGTTCCAATTGATGTACTACAGCGCCGCATTGTTCCTCGTTCTGCGGGTGATTATGACATCGCCATTCCACAATGGTGTTCACTGGGACACCATGACCACCAAGGAGGCGACCTGGGACGACGCCGAATTCATCCAGAGAACGTTTCCTGACTTTCAGACCTGAAGTCTGATCTCTGAAGGGGGGTATTGTCAGGCCCAGGGAAGATCAAACACAGCTGGCTTAGTTTAGTTAAGCACTCTCAGGTTGTAATTCATTAGTATCTTAAATTTCTTACTTAGCTTAGTTGTTTAGTTAAGCACTCTCAGTTTGTAATGACATACTTGCTTGGCCTGGCTCGTGTTATAAGAGGCAGGAGGGGAGGTTGGGAGGATCAAGCCAAAAAATAAAATCTAATTCATATTTTGTATCATCTCTTCCACCACAACGGTCTGAGCCTGTGGAGCTCCACCCCCAAAATTCCTCCGACCTTGTCGGCGTCCAACCCTGGACCTGACACATTCAGGCCTAGTTTTTTTTAAGGAAATCCGGTCAGGCAGTAAGGGCATCTCCAACGCGGCGACCCATCCCGCGCCCGCGCATCCGGATGGGTTGAACCGGACAAAAACCCGGCCCAGCGCGCGGACCCATCCCTAAAACGGATGGCCGCGGCGTCCGGGACGACTCAAAGCCGACCCAAATCTGGGTCGCATTTGCGTGGCCGCGGACTCCTATCGCTGGTCGCTCGCGTCCTCCCCTTGTCCGCCCCTGGCCCGCCTGTCTGCCTCCCAAAACACAGCCCCCTCGCAGACATCTCCCACCGCTCCGCCGCCACCCCAGGACCGGCGATTTGGGAGCGTTGTCGACGCCGGCCACCATCATCGAGACACCGGCAAGCGGTGTGGAAGCATAGGACGCGGCCCCGCGCCGCTTTCGTAGCCTCATAGCAGAGTCGGAGGACGCCGTCGCCGATGCTGTTGTCCTCTCGCCGTCGCGAGACCTCCCGCCGTCAGCAGCTTCGCCGTTGCCGCCAGAGGTGAGCTCTCGTGCACTGTGTTTCCAGGCTGCAAGTCGGCCCGGACGGCCATTGCCTGCAGGTCCTTACGGACGCATTGGATGCCTCCGCCTGCGAGGTGTTCGATGAAATGGGCGATCTAAAATTTGTGTCATTTCATTTGTAGATCATGGACAGCGACGACGAGTACTTCTTCAAGAACTTCATCGACACGTCGTTAGACGAGGAGTCCGACGATGACTTTCTCACGGAGGCTGCGCTGATCATCCACGAGCACAATGTCTCGCAGATCCCCGTGTACTGGGGGTCCTTGTCGGGCGCGTGGCCGCCTTGGACCGCAAAAGAGAACGCGGCCACGACCAGCTCTTCAACGACTACTTCTACCGCAAGGCATTGTTCACGCCGGCCATGTTTTGCCGTCGTTTTCGGATATCCAGATCGTTGTTCACCCGGATAATGGATGGCGTCAAGGTCTACGACAACTACTTTTGCGCCAAAGTGGATGCAATTAGCAAGGTAGGCCTCTCTTCGTACCAGAAATGCACATCAACGATTAGGATGCTTGCATATTGTGTTGCCGGTGATTTCGTAGATGAGTACACGCGCATGAGCGAGTCGACCTGCTTGGAACGATGGGTTCTGCACTCAGTGATCGGTGGTTCGAGAACAATACGGCAACCTAATGCAGAGGACACTCTCGTCTGTTGTCAGGCTAGCGTACGGTCAGTCCCCTGGGATGTGGATTTTGAGATCAATGGCCACCACTACACCAAGGGGTACTACCTTGCTGATGGTATCTATCCACCTTGGGCTACACTCGTGAAGACAATCCGAAACCCCAACTCAGAGCAGGAGGCAAGGTTTGCCAAAGAGCAGGAGGCAGCCCGGAAAGATGTCGAGCGGGCGTTTGGCATCCTCCAAGCTCGTTGGGCTATCGTCAGACACCCTGCCAGAGCCTGGGATGTGCAAACTCTGTGGGAGGTGATGACCGCTTGTGTAATCATGCATAACATGATTGTTGAGGTAGAGCGGGATGATTCACTCTTTGATAATGAGTGGGATGGCCAAGGAGAGTTGGTTACTCCTCAAGATGGTCCGGCATCATTCCAGGACATTCTTCATGCGCACCACGAAATTCGAGATCTAGCTATACACAACCAGGCTGATTTGGTCGAGCACATGTGGACGCATGTTGGCAACAATGCTGCAAACAACAATGAAGGAAATCCCGAAGAAAACAATGCCTGGGGTATTCATTTTACATTTTTTTTGAATAATACTTTGTCATTGAATACGTGAACAATAAACTTATGTAATAAATCTTGAGCATTTAAACTTATTTATATATATTTTATGATTTTTTGCTTTTATAGTGAATTTAGAGGCAAATAATAACTTCTATGGCCGCGATCCAAATCTGACGGTCTTGAACGCAGCGCGCGACCCAAACGGACACGCGGACGCGGGCCCCGTCCGCATATCCAAACAGGCAAGCACGTCCGGTTGGGTCGCGTTGGAGATGCCCTAAGTGGGTCTGTCCGGGGTACCCACTAGCTGATCACTTCTGTCTACCTGATTAACATGGGACGTCGGCTTGCAGCCATTTAATTTCTCCAGATTTAGTGATGCCCGTTTGCCCACTTTTGAACCCACTAAGCTAACTAGCGAAATAACCTCACGTACCCTTCAGTGTTTGATTCGTGTACAACGGCTGCACGCATGCCGTTGCTGACTTGCTGTTGCTCTGCGCGCTGCCGGCCTGCCACCCATAAGGGGTTCATACTCAGTTAACAGGAAAAGGAGATTGAGCTGCAGCCTCGAGCATGAGATTGAGCTGCAGCCTAGAGCAAAACTATTTGGCACTTTGAACAGAAATTATGAAACAACGCTTGATTGCTCTTGTAAAAAAAAAGTTCCAGATTTTGACAGCAATGATAAACACTAACCTCTGAAAGTTCCAGATCTTAACAACAATAATAAACATCATGCATATTTGGGTGATCATTGATCAAGCTGAACAACAAAAAGAAGAAATTATAACTTCTGCATGTTTCATTTAACTTCTGCATTAGACATCATGCATACAAGAGATACAGGAGCATACAGGCAAATGGTAATCATTACAAGAGAAACTGAAATCTTAGACAAACTGGGCAATAGTTAGTCAATGTTTATGGTTTTTTCTTGATGAAGGTAGTGACCTGAGCACCTCGCAACCGCGCTGCAGCTCCACACAGACAACGTCAGGCTGCTTCTTCACATCGATATGAGCCACCTCTCAGGTACATATCAGTTTACATCTGGCACATCAGGTACCAGAGACAAGATGAGCCACCACTCTTTCTTTGCCTATAATGTAGAAGGAATTGAACTTAAGTTCCAGAGGGAATGATATAATAGCTTGTCCGATGTGATCATGCATGATACAGGAGTATGCCAGTTGGTAAATATGTTGCCATGAAGGACATAGAGTTTAAGAGTACTAACCATGTTGTTCTACACAGCGGTTCGCCTGTCCAGCATTTTTAGGTTCTGCAGCAATACAAGTCAAAATATGTCACACGATACAAATGTATGAAATAGAGTAGACGTTGGAAAAAGGTACTTACTAAGAGATCTAATCCAATCACCATAACACATCAATGCCTCAACAGTTTCAGGTGCTAGGCTACTTCTGTGATCTATAATTACTCTTCCACATGTGCTAAATGCAGATTCAGAGGCAACCGTCGAAGCTGGTACAACTAGCACATCACGGGCCATGTTGCCAAGGATTGGATACCTTTCTGAGTTCACATCCTACCACTTAAGAATGTTGAAATCTGGTGTACAAGGATAAAACCCTTCTTCAATGTACTGTTGCAGCTCATTGTTGCATCTAGCTACCTTAAGCTTTATATGCGTCTGCCAATCCGAGAGGGAACTATCAGCCAAAGCAACCTCCTCGCCACTTCCTTCTTGTGACAACATGTCCATAATTTCTTCAAACTCAGTTGTATATTCAGTAAACAATACTTCCATAGCTGTCTTGACTTCTTGGATGTGCTTAACTGCTTACCCACGTTAACTCTAAAATATTGCTTCAATTGGAACTCAACGTGCTCCATTTTGAACCTTGGGTCAAGTACCACAGGGATGCAGCTTGACAGGTACGACTCCATAAAGTACTTGTGAAATTTTGTCTTCATTTCTTTCAACCGTACCATTTTCGCTCTTCGCTTGTTCATGTAGGACTACTTTCACACTCCAAATCTCAAGGAAATAGAGATCGGAGGTTGGGTAATCTGAGCCTGAGATGACATTGGTGGCATGGAAGAATACCTTTAGAAGCTAGCAAATGTCTTGAACCATTTTCCATTCATCATATGATGAACCAGATGAGTAATTTGGGTCTTGTTCGTGTAAGGTCTCGAAGACTTTTCTGAATGGTAGCGTGGACTGTAGCATCAGAAATGTGGAGTTCCATCTAGTAGACACGTCTAATGATGGGTGGTGTTTGCATTTTATGCCAACTTTTGCAACCATCTTATCAAACAGTTCTTGTCTAGACTGAGAACTTCTGATGAATTTGACACTCTCTCTAATGTTGTCCATAACAGAATTCATAGTTTTTAATCCATCTTGCACTATTAGATTCAGCACGTGGGCTGCATATCTAACGCGTAATAGTTTCCCTTCATGACGGAGAAGGTATTGATCAACTAGATTTTTTCTAAGATGACCAACCATTTTGGTGTTAACTTTTGCATTATCTAGTGTGAAACTGAATAGCTTGTTCTCAATGTTCCAGTCGCGGAGGCTATTTTGTACCACACCAAACATGTTCCATGCATCATGAGGTGTTTTAACTAAACAAAACCTTATAATTTTGTGCCTCACTCTCCATTTATCATCAATCCAGTGGCATGTTATACAGAGGTATCCAAGTTTTTGGTTCGAGGTCCACATATCACCAGGAAGAGATACTCTATGATTGAATTATTTTAAGGAAGTTTCATATTGATCTCTAAACTGATGGTAAGCTTCCATGCAATCATTTTGGATAGTTACTCTATTGATTGACTTGAACCATGGATTCAATGATGCACAAAACTTTCTAAAATCAGCATACTCAACAAATGTAAACGGAAGCACATGCAAGACAACTAGATTGGCAAGGTCAATTCTAGCAGCTTCTTGATCAAATTTCCAATCAGGATCTATTTCATCGGAAGTTTTAATTTGCTTAATCACACCATCCACTGAATCTTTCACCTCACATACCTTTAAATGTCTACCAAGTTGACTGGTACCTGAGACCTTTTGAAGCTGGAAATACACTGTTGCAATACTTGCATCAGCCTTGCATTAATAATACCCCGACATATATTGGCTCAACATCCTTCATATTTTAGAGGTAAACTTGTGTGGCCTGCGTTTGGCGCCTACAAGTATGAAATTGTCAAATGTTGTTATCTCCATTGTATTAATGCTCATATTTGACAATAGTTGGTAGAGGTTTAAACGTACCATTTGTAGCAGTGGGTGATGGATCATGCGTAGATGATGGGGTGCCATTTGTAGTAGTAGGTGATAGATCATGCATAAATGCTGCGGTGCCATTTGTAGCAGTAGGTGATAGATTATGCAAATAAGGGAGCTCGCGGCTACAATGGGAGACATTGCGTGCAAATTTGGACTTCCATGTGATTGCGCCCTTTGTCTTGCCATCATATTTATCATAGGAGATCTAGACACGATTGGAGCAACTTTTCTTACGGGCTTAGACTTGTTTTGCAGTTGAGTCATTCAACCTGCATTTACAACAAGAGGCTACATTAGCATCACATAGTCAGTATATAAAGTACTCATGGTCTTATCTAGTATAAGAAGAAACAAGCTTACCTTGGCATTAATCAATTTGGCAGCCTCTATTGCTCTTGAGCTACCACTAGCCTCTGAAAGTGGTCTTTTGGTCCCTGCAGTTGGACTTTTATCTGAATTTTTGATTGTAACATGCAGTCATTCAGTCAATATAAACATCAGTACATACGGGCATTGTACTAACTTCCTATTCTTCCACCCAAGCACTAGAGAAATCATGGCAAACATAATACTCTGGAGATACAAAAGATTTCAGGAAGATGGGTAAGGTCTAAAAAAATATGACCTTCTTGGCGCTCTTCTTTGATAATGGAAGTGACGTGGGAACCTCGTTACTGTCACGGACGTTGCTGACCCGCTGCAGCTCCCCACATGCATCACCCGACTTCTGCGGTTCCCCACATAATTTAGTTAGTTAGGCACACACAAACAAAGTGGAATATTGCTATCTCACACCTACAGACCATACTTCTTTAAGGTAGTTGTGATCCAAATAGGTGAGTAACTTTCAATCTATTTCTCTCAACGGTGCAGCGGCACGGCCAGCGACCAGGAGTCTATTTTGGACAGGGGATGTTTGTTCTGTTACTGCAAGAGTGCAGGCTCGATGCTGTTGTGCTTGTAACTACGATTCCTCACTTTGACCATCCAAACAATGGATGCAGTCTTAAAACAACAGAAGGAATTATGTCTCAAAACAGAACTGTATTTTTCTGATGTGGATTCTAGAAATAAGACTGGACATATCATGAAATTGACTAAAAGCTAAAACTCATTGAGTATGTAGCTTCTGTTTGTGTAGTACATGGCATATAAATTCAGAGAACGTTCTAATTTCCCGTAACAAATATTGATTCGTACTGGCACTTCTTCAAGTACGAATAGTAGAATCATTAAGCTGGCCGGACTCATCAATTGATGCA
The DNA here is from genome assembly GCA_030979885.1 of Lolium multiflorum. NCBI lineage: Eukaryota > Viridiplantae > Streptophyta > Magnoliopsida > Poales > Poaceae > Lolium > Lolium multiflorum. The sequence continues at coordinate 145,854,114 of CM061748.1, forward strand.
TCACCTTGAATCAAGAACATAGGACCGAGGTCAACTCACATGGGAATCCTAAGTAAATCACTGGAAAAGAGAGGAAGCGTATACCTTCTTGCGGATCCTCTTCGGCAGCTTCCCCTGGATTTCCCCATGGATGTCATCCGGGCCCAGTTTGCAGTGCCGTTGCTTGGCCAACAAATTGTTTTGGACCTCCAGGTTCCAATCGAGGAATGCCAGGTTATATACTGCTTAATTCGTGAAACCAAGCTCGGTAGTCTCGAGTGACCGCATCCACGAAATAGCGCCTCCCGGGTCACACGCGCGTGCGACTCCGGAGGAGAAAACCCTAGCTAACACAACCACATCCCAGGCGCTCCCGCTAGCCGCCGCCGTTGCCGACGCCGGTGGTGGAGGCGGCGCCTGGCCGTCGAAGGCGGCAGGCGAGGAGGGCGCTACGCCCCGACGGGCCTCCTGGTCGCGCAGGAGTGGCGTCAACTTGGGTTGCGCATGGAAGTGGAGGGAGGGCGGCAGCGCACGGTGGGCGAGAGAGGCAGTAGCGGCTGAGCTCGGCCGGGAGGTGCTGCGGAGGGCTCGCGCGCGACGTGGGTGACAAGGTGCAACTTGTCAATGCCTATAAGTTGTAGACTTGGGTTTCGCGGAAGGTAGAGGGCAAGTAGATCTCTAGGATTTCAGTCGGAAAAGTACTCGACTCCTAGAAAACTATGATTATGTTGACAATGAATCGATCCTCTCTTTCTCCCTCGACTCCCCTTTATATAGGAGGCAGAACCGAGGGTTTTGTGATGTACAAGTTACAAAACATCGGGATACTCTTTGAGTTCGTCCCGTAATAGTTACAAGTCATTATTCCTAATACAACTCTATCTTTCCAAACCGACACTTAATTGGGCTTACTGGCTTCATATTCTTCGAGTCATGGGCCTTCAATAAACCCGGTACCTTCTTCGGCGGCCCATTGGGGATGCCTATATGATAGTCCCGAGATTTTACTTGAATCAAAGAATCAAGCAAAATCTCCATCATTACAATTAACACATGATTTCTTCGAGTCACTAAATAATTTTCATAAAATAATCATATATTGTACATGGATAATGGTAGATGGGACTGGTTCATCTGACGGGTCAGGTACCAGTTAACTGCTCTCGTGGCAATCCCGCAAAAACCTACTTCAAAATCAAGTCCCTGGACATGATCTTGGTATACTGGCGTAATTCGACATGTGCCGCTTAAGGTCTTACCATATGCCGAAACCCAGTCATATTTTATCGGGTACCTAACGCGTCCGTTAGGATTTTTCTTCGCATCCGTTGATACGGGAAAAAGTAGCAGAGCGCATTCGTGTCCGATACCACGCCACGCAGGACAGATCCAGGGGTCTTACCTTCGTAAAGTATTACGACATTCAGAGTTTTAACCGCGACTGAGACGCTCTGAGAATATATTGTCGAGTGCCTTTTTCGGCTGCTGGAATAGCACATTTATTCGAGTCTACTGATAACTTTTTTATCTTGACTTCCCGATGGGAGTATATGAAGAGTTATATCATAACTCGAAATATACTCACTTTGACTTCTTCAGTTTCATCGGGTACGCGACCAGCGTTCCCGATGGGAGTAGCCGAGGCTATAGCCAAGTGCTTGTACTTGGTTGTAGGCTCACCTTCTTGTTATGTTAATTCTCCTACTATTTCCATCTTTATCGGGTGCGCGACCAGCGCTCCCAGATGGTAACTCCAAGGCCGATCAAGTATTTTATTCTTGGCTGTAGGCTCAACTTCTCATCTTCTTTGAACCACGATATATATGTTGTCCTTAATACCATCCTCTTATCCGAAGTAATCATAAAACTTCGAATAAGAGTAGCCCCCGAGCATTTGAACAAATACAAGTATTTGATCAAAGGCTCTCGAAGTTTATCTTTGTCTGAATCCTCGAGAGTTTTTCTGCCGCCATTTTAAATCACTTATCTCGAGATTTTTCAATCACTACGTCACTGCTGACAATGGCCACGAACTTTGTATTGGGAAGGTGCGAGTCCTGTCACTTCGCTGACATATGGGACCAAAACTCTGCATCGTTGGACCCATTATGCAAGTGGGGGACACACGTCTGATACGTCTCCAACGTATCGATAATTTCTTATGTTCCATGCCACTTTATTGATGATACCTACATGTTTTATGCACATTATATGTCGTATTTACGCATTTTCTGGAACTAACCTATTAACAAGATGCCGAAGTGCCGGTTCCTATGCTGTTTTTGGTTTCAGAAATCATAGTAACGAAATATTCTCGGAATTGGACGAAATCAACGCCCAGGTTCCTATGCCCGGAAGCATCCAGAACACCCGAGAGCCGCGAGAGATGGGCAGGGGGGCCCCACACCACACCGGGCGCGGGGCCGCCCGGCCGCGCCACCTGGTGGTGAGGGCACCCTGGTGCCCCTCCGAGGCTCCCCTTTCGCCTATTTAAAGGTCCTGACCTAAAAACCCTTACGGAGGAAGCCATACGCGAAACCTTCCAGAGCGCCGCCATCGCGAAGCCAAGATCGGGGACAGGAGTCTGTTCCGCACCTGGGGACGGGAAGCCCCCGAAGGCTTCTCCATCGACACCGCTGCCATCTCCACCGCCATCTTCATCACCGCTGCTGCTCCCATGAGGAGGGAGTAGTTCTCCATCGAGGCTCGGGGCTGTACCGGCAGCTATGTGGTTAATCTCTCCTATGTACCTCAATACAATGATCTCATGAGCTGCTTTACATGATTGAGATTCATATGAGTTTTGTATCACTACTATCTATGTGCTACTCTAGCAAAGTTATTAAAGTAGTTCTATTCCTCCTGCACGTGTGTAAAGGTGACAGTGTGTGCACCGTGTTAGTACTTGGTTTATGCTATGATCATGATCTCTTGTAGATTGCGAAGTTAACTATTGCTATGATAATATTGATGTGATCTATTCCTCCTACATATGCATGAAGGTGACAGTGTGCATGCTATGCTAGTACTTGGTTTAGTCTTTTGATCTATCTTACACTAAAGGTTACTAAAATATGAGCATTATTGTGGAGCTTGTTAACTCCGGCATTGAGGGTTCGTGTAATCCTACACAATGTGTTCATCATCCAACAAAAGTGTAGAGTATGCATTTATCTATTCTTATGTGATCAATGTTGAGAGTGTCCACTAGTGAAAGTCTATTCCCTAGGCCTTGTTCCTAAATACTGCTATCGCTGCTTGTTTACTGTTTTACTGAGTTACTACTGCTGCGTTACTACTGCATGTTTACTTCCCGCAATATTACTACCATCAAGCACGCCAGCGACTATTTTTGGCGCCGTACTGCTGCTCATATTCATTCATACCACTTGTATTTCACTATCTCTTCGCCGAACTAGTGCACCTATTAGGTGTTGGGGACACAAGAGACTTCTTGCTTTGTGGTTGGGGTTGCATGAGAGGGATATCTTTGACCTCTTCCTCCGAGTTCGATAAACCTTGGGTGATCCACTTAAGGAAAACTTGCCGATGTTCTACAAACCTCTGCTCTTGAGGCCCAACACTGTCTACAGGAAAGGAGAACGTAGACATCAAGCACTTTTCTGGCGCCGTTGCCGGGGAGGAAAGGTAAAAGGCACTAATACTCCGGTTCCAGTGCATACTTTCTGGCGCTATTGTGTGTGTGCTCGAAGCTATTTCCTTTAGACTCTGCAATTACATCTTTTTGTTTCTTGTTTACACTAGTTAGGCATAATGGACAACGAAGAGCTTCTTATTCTATTTCCTGATTTAAGACATGGATGGTTTGATGCGAAAATTAAAAAACCTATGGAACCTTATTTACATGATAGTAGCAATGTTATTAGTATGAATGCAATTACTGCTAATGCTATGAAGAAGTCTAAGCTTGGGGAAGCTAGTTTACATAAAAATAATCTTTTTAGCTCCTCCGCTTTGGAAGAAATATTTTGCTCTGATAATGCTTTATCTCCCATATGCGATAACTCTAATGATGCTTCTGATATTTTAAATCCACCTGCTGAAAGTATTCCGTATAAAATACCTATGAAAATTATTGAACGTGTTATGGATAACCGCTATGAAGGGGATGGAACTGTCCATCCTGGAGATCATTTACTGTTTTTGCATGAATTATGCGGGTTATTCAAGTGTGCAGGTATTTCAATGGATGAAGTTAGAAAGAAATTATTTGTTATATCGCTATCTGGTGAAGCGGCGCATTGGTATAAACTATTGAAGGACGGGCGCTCTCTTGATTGGAAGGATATTGTGCCTCTATTTTATTCCAAGTTCTATCCTCCAAGTGAAATTCACAAAGATCGAAACCATATATATAATTTTGGCCTCATGATGGAGAGAGTATTGCCCAAGCATGGGAGAGATTGAAGACTTTAATGCTCAAATGCCCCAATCATGAGCTTCCAGGTAATATCATCATTGATAATTTCTATGCAAGACTTTCTTTTCAAGATAAGACCTTGCTGGATACTACTTGTTCTGGATCATTCACGAGCAATAAAGAAGAGTTTAAAAGGGACCTTCTTGATCGGATTAAGGAGAACGCTGAAGATTGGGAGAACGACAAAGGTAAAGAGTCAGGTATAAACTATGATTATGAATGCATTGAAACTTTTATGAATACCGATAAATTTCAAAATATGAGTGCTACTTATGGTCTTGACTCTCAAGTTGCTGCAAATCTTTATAAAGCCTTTGCTTCTCATTTAGAATTGCCTAAAAAGAATTTTGATAAGTATCATGAACCTTTTAAAGAGGCTTGCATGAAGAATGACATTGTTGTTAATGATTGCAATAAGCATGCTCAAACTCCTAAGAATGCTATTTCCTATAAGCATGTTAATTTTTGTGGAATACATAGACCTTGTGGAATTAATCAAATAGAAGATGAATATTGTATCCATCACAGAAATGAAAAAACTAGAAAGTGGTCTAGAGCTCTAGATGATCTTGGAGAAAAAGTGTGTGCCCTCTATCCTTTTATTTGTGAACTTTGCCATAGAGTTGGTCATTTTAATTTTCAATGTTCCTCCAATGATAATTCAAACCCCATGAGTGCTGCAAATTTGTATTGTGATGATGAAATTATTCCTAATCAGCATGATGAACTTACCTTATTTTTGAAGTGTGAAGAGTTATCAAGAAAAATTTCTTTGTTAAAAATTAACGATCTTGATATTGATGATGTCCTGCATGGTTGTCTTTCTTATTGCATTAATAATTGCCATACAAATACTTACATACAGAATATTTTAGAAGATGACACCTTGCCAAAATATGATAGGACCGCTGTGTGTTTTCAATTAATTAATGAAAAGGAGGGATCCTCCCAAGTTTCTTCTATTGTTTCTAAAAGAAAATCAGGTTATGCGGACAAGCCACCCTTCAAGCCTCTTCCTCCCTGAGTTCGATAAACCTTGGGTAATCCACTTAAGGGAAACTTGCTGCTGTTCTACAAACCTCTGCTCTTGGAGGCCCAACACTGTCTACAAGAATAGAAGCACCCGTAGACATCAACGTCCTCCGCTTTTCCCGGCACGCGCACTGTGGCGCCTGTCCAGTAAATTCACTGTAAATATACGATTATGCCCCTGATAACACGTGTAAGGCATCTGATTCATTTCCTTTTTATCCAACGGTGCGACGGATCACTTTCTTGGTATAAATAATCTCCTCCTTCCTCAATCTTTCCCTTCGCTGCGCCGCTCAACTTTCCCCCCTCTCTGCAAAAGCTCCATTGCTGTCCCACAAGCTCGTTGCGCTTCTTCTCATCTCCACTCTTCTCCAACATTTGTTTGAATGCCACCGCGCACCAAACTCCTCAGGCACACCGCTCCAGGAACCACCATGTCGACAGAGGAGGCCGAGATCTCTGGATGGGAGAGATCCAAGATCTCAAACAGGACATGAGCGCCTTCAAGAAGCTTGGGCTGATGAAGAAGGAAGGAGCGCTCATCTTCCCTAGGGACGAAAGCTTCCCTACGCCTCGCATCGGATACCGGGTAACATTCGTCGGCCACCTCATCCGCGGCCTTTACACCCCTATCCATGAATTCCTCCGTGGATTGCTATTTATCTATGGGATTCAGCTTCATCATCTGACTCCCAACTCCATCCTCCATATCTCCATTTTTATCACCTTGTGTGAATGCTTTTTTGGGACCCATCCTCATTGGGGCCTGTGGAAACGCATCTTCTATCTTCACCGCAACAACTCTCGCAACGTCGCCTACAATGTGGGCGGCGTTGTTATCTGCATCCGTTCCGATGTCGACTACTTCGACGTCAAATTCCCCGACTCCGTCCAGGGGTGGCGCAAGAGATGGCTGTACATCCAAGAGGAGCAGAACAACTCTCCAGAATACAACATTGCTCCCTTTGATGGTGCCGCGAAGATCCTTAGGCGTCGTTCTTGGGACGCTGAAGCCACTGCCGAAGAAAAGTCGGCTACCGATGCTCTAATGAAGCGCATCCGCGAACTTCAGAACACCCGCGGTAAGGAACTGTCGGGTGTTCAAATTACTGCTCACTTCCTTAGGATCAGGGTGCAGCCTCTGCAGGCTCGAAAAAACCCCCTCTGGATGTATTCTGGCGAGGAAGACGTTGATCGCTTGTCCAAGGATCTCTCTGTGAAAGATCTGGAAAAGCTAGTCCGACGTTTTACCTCATTGAGCAAAAAACATAGTGTTCCATCCTCCTGCTGCGTGACGCCGTACAGCAGCAACCACGCGCTTCCCGAAGTAAGTAATCTTTTCTTTGATTTGTGTCTTTCTTTTCTTCGACTGCTATATTGTTTCATGTTATCCTTGTATTTATTTGTTGCTTATCCGACAGAAACATCAAACTCTTTCTTCTCTACCTCCCTTACCTGAGGGTGGAGAAGTGGATGAGCGAACCGTCATTACTGACGAGTCGCAAGAATCCTCGCGCCCTGAAGCAGAAGTCGCGGGATCTCACAAATCCGCGGCTTCCTCTGAAAAGACACGGAATCGAAGCTTCGAATCCGTGTGCTCCCTTCCTTCCACTTTGCTTCTCGAAGAACAAACGAAAAAGGGATGAAGTCGAAGACTCTGGCACCTCTAAACCCAGTGGGTCACCTGCCGAGAAAACTTCTCCCAAGGAAGAGGGTGGCTTCTGTCCTTATGATGATGCCATCATTAGCTCGTAAGTTACGCTGCTTCCTTTTTCTTTTTGTATTTGCCCTGTGAATATTCTCATGTGTTTCTGTTAACAGTGGCAAAGAAGAAGAAGAACCCGCTGCCAATGTGACTGCTCCGACGAGTACGTCACATACCGTAGTTCTTTCTGAAGCACGCCGTGCTGCCGAGGAAACCTCCCCTCCTCATCACCAAGATTTGGAAACATCGACTCCTACCGCCATCCCCCAAGCCTCTTCGCCGAAAAGACCAAGGATTGAGCTTGGCGAAAGCCATAATTTTATGGTCGGGAATTCAACGACTCCTCCCTTGGATGATGTAAGTCTATCTTTAAGGATGCCAGTCTCATTTGTCGAGTTTTGTCTCTTCTGAACCTATCTGCCAACTTTCTTTTTACAGCCTCTGATGAAACATTTCATCAATCTCGGTACTCAATTCATTGAGTACCATGATACTGTCGAGAACTTGAAAGGTAAACCTTGCTTGCTGCGGATGAAATATACTTATTTTTCCTCAGCTAGACTATGTTGTATTTTGACTTTAACTTCCCGCGTCTCTCTTTACCAGGGTCTCTCGACAAAGCCAACACACACGCTGATGATCTTGATCTTAAGCTTGAACAAAGCGAGACAACCCGCAAGAAGGCTGAGCAAGACGTTGCTTCTATTTGAGATCTTCGCAAGAGGCTCCATCATGCTGAAAATGCTTTAAACTAGAAGATGACTCAACAGATTGCGCGTGAAGAGGCCATCATAGCTCGCTTCGAGTCTCAGAACCGGCGCTTCGTCAGTAAGTTCCTTAACCTTATTTCCTAAACATCTTCGAAGATCTTCTCTTGTGCGTATTTTTGACGAAAACCCCAATCTTGCTCCAGCAGGAAAGATGGGTGAAGATTTCACCCTTCATGAAGCCGAGGAAGATCGTCTCCTCGACACCCTCTCGATCCTCGAGCTTCATGGGGATTTGGCACGCAAAAATATTTCCGAAGCACGAGCTGCATTCACGCGCCTCTTCCCCTATTTCTTCCCCAAGCAGACGCAGCCGAAGATTTTTTCTGAGCTTACTAGGCGCTTCCTACCCAAGGAGGATCTTGGGTTGGCTTTTCGGCAAGAAAATTTAAAGGTTGGAGTCGAAGGGACCATAGCCCTGGTTGCCGAGAGTCAGCAAAATGTCGACTGGGCGAAGGCTGGCGAAACAAAGTGAATCAACAAGGAGAAGTGGCAGTCCTTGGTGAAGGCTGTCAAGCCGCATTCCAAGAAGATTCTCTCCTTCCTCGGATACAAGCCAACTGCTTCATCTAGTACCGCCAAGCCGGAGGTCAAGTAGACCAACTTATCTCTCCGTTCTTTTTTTCCTCTTTTGCTGTCGATATATGTATGATATGCGACTGTTGTTGTCGACTCGCTAGGAGTCGACCTTTTGTAATGGATCCCGTCTCATGTAAATATCACAACATATGAATGAAAAGGAATCCATGTGTGGTGATTGATATCGACTTTTTCTTTCTTCCAGTTGGTGTTTGATAATTACTCTAAGACTGCTGGACCATCATCTGCTTCCCCTGCGACGTCTCGCTCTAGACGGACAACTGATGACGTTTTCTTGGACGATTCCTCCTATGTTGACTCAAAGCAACTAGAATTAACTGAACTTCGACAGCAACTCCAAGCCATGAAAAAGCAATCTATTTTTATCATGGATCAATCCCGCAAATCTTCCGAGCGGGAGAAAATAGCTCTTCAACAGGTTAAAGAAGCTTTAGAGTTGAAAGAAGTTGCGGTTGCCGAAGCTTTGCAGGCTATCTCTCGAGAAAATTATATGCTTGAGCTGCTGACTAACGCAAGCCTGGATATGACGGGTAAGTTTCGTCTCTTGTATTCTTCTGTTTCCATCCACACTTACTTTTTCGCAAACCTAATGCGTACTTTTTTCGTGATTTAGGCTCCTTTTTGGATGCTGCTGCCGAGGATCGGCGTGTTAATGCGAGGTCCGAGGTTCTTATTTGACTTGCTCTGCAAAACAACGCCAATTTTTGGTCTACCCTGGACCGAACCCGACAAATTGTATGATTCTAGGATCGTGCTGCTCGGGTTCGAGAATATCTTGACTTCTGCACGAAGACGCTGGCCATGGTTTACAACGCCATGTTTCCCTGGAATCTTCAACCTAAGACTCTTCCTGATTTGATTGATAAATTCAAGAGCGTTCATCGCATCCATGGATTTGTGAAGGCCCAGTTAATGGCTGGTGCTCGATTTGCTATGATCATGCTCCAGATCTACTGCCCGAAGTTGGACATGTCCAACATTGTTGATGTTTGTCATGCCAAATTGAGGAAACGGAGAAGGAACGTCGATAAGATCATTGACGTGGTGACTCCCGTGGCTGAAAAGATGATTGACGATCTTCTGCGGATGGATACTGCTTTCTTTACTGAGAACCATTATGTTGATTCCATGGGCGCATCTGCGGAAGATGACAGAATAAACATAGATGAACTGATGAAAGATGATTGAAGATTTTTCCCTTCTGCCAAGTTTTTTCCTAAAATAAAGGCGAGATTTTGTTTATATTGCGAGAACTATGTATAGTCGAAACGAGTTGTATTTATTTTTTCTCCCCCTTTAGCCCCCGAGTGTTTCGGTAGGCGTATGTATGTATGTTGCTTGCGAGGTTTTTAAGCCAAGGCAAATAAACTGTGAGTTATATATTGTAAGTGTCGAGTATATATTGTTCAGTATACGGGTTACGAGCCCCCGAGCCTGTCGAAAAAAAATGTATATCACCAATATTTTTACTATATTGCAGCATCACGAGCCCGCCTCATTAAAAACCTTTCAGCCCCACTCGGTGCCCTGAAAGGAAAAGAGTGCGTCTGAAAACTCGCGAGCTTTTCAGTACATTGTATGTTTACATATGTAAGTATATTTCGCCTTCTAGGCATAAAAACGCCCGAGCTGCGCCACGTTCCAGGGGTTTGATTCCTCCTTCCCTGTCTTCTTGTCCTTCAATCTGTACGCGCCTCCTGGAATTACTTCGGTGACGATGTATGGTCCTATCCATGGAGACTCAAATTTCTCGTGACTGTCCTGGGTGAGTCGGAGAACCAAGTCGCCAACTTGAAAAGATCTTGGTCGTAGACGTCGACTATGGTAGTTCTTCAATTTCTGTTGGTACGTGGTGACTCTCGATAACACCTCGTATCTAGCTTCATCGAGTGCATCGACATCATCTTCCAGTGCATTTCTCGACGTTTATTCATCATACTCCGCCACTCTCGGGGAATCTTGCTCTATTTCTATCGGGAGAACTGCCTCCGCTCCATGGACCAAGAAAAACGGGGTTTCTTGTGTCGCCGTGTTTGGTGTAGTGTGTATACTCCATAATACGCTAGGCAACTCTTCAGGCCACGTGTGTCGAGCTTTTTCCAATGGTGTCAACAACCGCTTCTTAATTCCATTGCAGATTATGCCGTTTGCTTTTTTGACTTGGCCATTGGTTTGCGGGTGCGCCACCGATGCAAAGTGCAGTTTGATGCCTACTTCTGCATAATATGCCTTGAACTCTTTTGATGTGAAGTTGTTGCCGTTGTCTGTAACTATGCTGTTAGGGACACCGAACCGAAAAATTATGCCCTTGATGAAGCTCACCACCGATGCTGCATCTGCCGAAGTTACTGGTACTGCTTCGATCCACTTGGTGAACTTGTCGACAGCCACCAGAAGATAGACGTATCCTCCTGGCCAAGCTTTGTGTAGTTTTCCTACCATGTCGAGACCCCATTGTGCGAAGGGCCAAGCCAATGGTATTGGCATCAGTTCTGCTGCCGGAGAATGAGCCTTTGTCGCAAACCTTTGACACGCATCACACGTGCGCAATATATTTTTCGCATCCTCTATTGTTGTCAGCCAATAAAATCCTGCCCTGAAGACTTTGGCTGCTATTGCTCGGCTACTTGCATGATGGCCGCATACTCCTTCGTGCACCTCCTTGAGTATAACTTTTCCTTCCTCGGGTGTGACGCACCTTTGTAGTACTCCCAAAATACTTCGCTTGTACAGTTCTCCCTTGACCACGGTAAAAGCTTTTGATCATCGGATGACCCGTTTGGCCTCGACTGGATCTTGGGGTATTTCTTTCCTCGTGATATATGCTATGTAAACCCGCATCCAAGGGACGTCTATCATCATGACTTCATGCGATTCATCCTCATCTTCCGACATATTGGTCTCGGTGTTGTCTGGAGCCCCCGAGCCTTTCTTGGACTTCTCCTGTTTTTTCGGCTGCTTTGGTATCTTCTTCGGTTTGGTAGACCTTTCACTTATCTGTTCCCAAAACACGCCAGGTGGTATCGACAGGCATTTTGACCCGATATTTGCCAGAACGTCAGCTTCATCGTTGTTGAGTCTGCTAATATGGTTGACCTCGCACCCATCAAAGAGTTTCTCGAGTTCATTGTAAAGTTCTTTATATGCAATCATGCTGTCGTTGACTGGATCACACTTGTTCATCACCTGTTGTGCTACCAGCTGAGATTCGCCAAAGATTTTAAGACGAGTCGCACCACACGCCTTTGCCATCTTCATCCCGTGTATAAGTGCTTCGTATTCTGCCTCATTGTTTAACGCGTTAGGGAACATCATCCGCAGTATATACTTCATTTTTTCGCCTTGAGGTGATACGAGTATTACGCCTGCTCTAGCTCCCACTAATCTTTTGGACCCGTCGAAGTTCATAGTCCAAGTACTCGATAAATCCGGAGGTCCCGTGTTTTGCAGCTCCATCCACTCTGCGACAAAGTCCGGCAGAATCTGTGACTTTATTGCTTTTCTTTTCTCATAAGTGATATCTCGAGGAGAGAGTTCTATGCCCCAAAGGGAGACACTCCCCGTGGCTTCTGGATTGTTCAGGATGTTAGAGAGAGGTGCCTCATTGACAACTACTATCGGGTGTGCCGAAAAGTAGTGTCGCAACTTTCTTACCATTGTAAACACGCCATATGCCAACTTCTGGTATTGCGGGTAACGTTGCTTAGAAGGCGATAAAACTTCACTGATGAAGTATACCAGACGCTGAACCCCATGGATCTTCCCTTCTTCTTCTCTTTCCACCACGAGGACCGTGCTGACCACCTGAGGTGCGGCCGCAATGTATAAAAGGAGAGGTTCTTTGTCTTTTGGAGCCACCAATATTGGGGGTGTCGAAATTGTGCACTTGAGGTCCTCGAAAGCTCTATCTACTTCTTCGTTCCACTCAAACTTTTCCCCTTGCTTGATCAACGCGTAAAATGGCAACGCTTTTTCTCCCAGCCTGGCGACGAATCTGCTTAAAGCCGCAACTCGCCCAGGTAGCTGTTGTATTTCCTTGAGCTTGGTTGGCTTCCTCATTGTTATGATGGCTTGAATTTTCTCGGGGTTAGCCTCGATTCCTCTTGCTGACACCAGAAACCCGAGAAGCTCTCCTGCAGGGACACCGAAAGAGCATTTCGTCGGGTTCAGCTTGAGGTAGAACTTGTCGAGGTTGTTGAAAGTTTCCTTGAGATCGTCGATCAACGAAGATCCTTGCTTTGTTGTTATAACGACATCGTCGATGTAGACTTGAACATTTTTGCCGATCTGCGTGGCGAGGCATTTCTGCATCATCCGTTGATATGTTGCTCCCGCGTTTTTCAACCCAAAAGACATTGTTCTGTAATAAAACACGCCATAAGGGGTTATGAAAGCTGTTTTGACTTCATCTTCTTCTTTCAATCGGATCTGGTTGTAACCAGAGTATGCGTCCAGGAAGGAAAGACGTTTGCAGCCTGCCGTGGAGTCGATAATTTGATCGATCCTCGGGAGGGGGAAGTGATCCTTTGGACAATGTTTATTGAGACACGTGAAGTCGACGCACATGCGAAGGACCTCCGTGTTTTTCTTTGGGACCAGTGACATGGGTATACCCTTCGGGTACCCATTATTGGTATACCTGGATCGGCTCGGCCCAATATGGAGAAGGCCCAACAAGGCAACTCGAAGAAGTAGTCGACTAGGACTCTTGTAAAACCTAGGCTGGTTGCATATATAAAGCCAGCTAGGGCACCCGATAGAAGGAGGCCAACAGATTGATAGCATAGCTCCGCCCACGGCGGCACCCTGTAAACATACTTATGATCATATAGTAGATTGCTAGCAGCACGTAGGGATCCTCCACCGAGGGGACCCGAAGCTGGGTACGTCGTGTGCCTAATCTCGCTCCCGGAATCTCCATCGTCGCTCTCTCCCGAAACCCAAGTCTACAATACGTAGGCATTAGCGAGGTGATCCCTCGTCAATTGGCGCCGTCTGTGGGAATCGCGGCGGCTGGATTTTGTTATCCGGACGGGATCTATCGTCAACAACGTCTATACTACGTCATCTGAGAAGAACATATAGTCCAACGAGTTCATCAACCGGGGATCAGAGAAATCAGATCTTAACGGACAATCAACGCACGTGCCGACTCCTAATCGACAAGCTATCGTGAGATCGCTCCGAGATTGGCTTTCATGACATGCTGGAGGAGTTAATCTACCTTGAATTGCGGCTTTGACTAGGCAGCAGCAGGACTCGACCCTACGTTTTGATGAGCGACATCTTCAGCAAGAATTACAGCGGGAATCATTGCAAGAAAAGAAAAATCTATCAGAAGTGGCATCCATCACGGACCAAGCAACCGGGGACCAATTTCCTATGCAGCACTACTACACGTGAGAGGAAAGAAAGAGATTGATTCCTAGTTTGCTGGTGGCGTGCATATACATTATCTCCGACGAAAACGAATGTGCAACTACTACGACTCGGCCCGATGTAGCGACCTCAGTGTCCAGGCAACTTCAAAATTTCATTGCCACGCCCTGCGCCTCGCCATTGCGCACTGTCACTGACAGCGACGTAAGAAATATCAGGTGCTATATTTTCAGTTAATTATTATTCGTAAAATTTATTCGGTCAATTTTTTTTCTGGCCCGTGCTATTATTTGGGTGCAGTTTTTTGCGTCGTAATATAACTGCAGATCGGGAATAATTTGCGACTACTTTTTGTGTCGACTCCTTTCGCCATAATGCGTCTCGTCTTCTGGCCGCATAATTATTTCGACTGCGTCATCTTCATCGACCACGCCGGTTAAGCACCGCGTGATTACATCAACCTTGCCGGCCAGGCGCGGCGCGATTTTATCGACTACTCCCAGCTAGATGCCGCGTGCCTATATCTACTGTATCCGTCGCACGACCTGCTTCAGCGACGACTCCATGGCAGCCGATAAAAAAGCTAAGTGTTTCTCTTCCGAGAGTCAATTATTATTCATTTTCGCCACACCCCGAATACTCGGGGGTTGCGCCATTACATTATTACAACAAATTCATCCAAACACTGGGGGCTGCGCCATTACTTCGTTACCACAAATATACTTGGTTACTTGGTGAATTTCTTTTCTTCGGCTCTGGATATATCTTCTCCGGCTCAGTGAAATTATTTTCTCCGGCTCAGTGGAATTATTTTCTCCGGCTCAGTGGAATTATTTTCTTCGGCTTAGTGGATTTATCTTCTTCGGCTAAGTGGATTTATTTTCTTCGGTTTACTCGATTGGTTTTCTTCGGGTTATTATTGGTTCACTCTTATACAATATTACCCGATGCGTTTCCGGGTCAACGAATTCATCTTCTATAATTATTACTGGAACTATTTTCTTCGGGTCAATGGACTTATCCTCTATGATATCAACGAATTCATCTTCTATGGTTATTACTGGAACTATTTTCTTCGGGTCAATGGACTTATCCTCTATGATATCAACGAATTCATCTTCTATGGTTATTACTGGAACTATTTTCTTCGGGTCAATGGATTTATCCTCTATGATATCAACGAATTCATCTTCTATGGTTATTACTGGAACTATTTTCTTCGGGTCAACGGATTTATCCTCTATGATATCAGCGGATTCATCTTCTATGGTTATTACTGGATTCTTCGGGTCATTGGATTCATCTTCTGATATCGACGGATTCATCTTCAATATATGCTCTATATTTAATGGCGTAATCCTCAATATGGATTCATCTAAAATACTTCATCTGGGATTCATCTTCGTATATTATTGTCTATGGCTTCATCCTAAATGGTTTCACCGTATATGACGCCGCGACTCCATCAATTTCTTTCGATATCATAGTAAACATTCGGGGGCTCGACCATGATTTCGCCTCGAGTAACAACTGTGACACGGTGTCTAAGCAACAATAATGACATCACCCCAGCAGCGCTCGGGGGCTCGGCTAGTTCTTCCTCACACAATATGGCGGCATTTATTTTCGCTATTTGGTAATCTCTACTTCGGCTCGACTTCTTCTCCGCACTCGAAGACATCATCGCGCCGACTCCGTCGTGCCCAATAAGCTAAGTGATTCCTTTGTTATACATAAAGTTAATTATCATTTACTTTCGCCGTACCCCACACTCGGGGGCTGCGCCATATTTCTTCACTATACATCTCAGGTTGGCAAAAGAAGAACTGTGCCTACAAAAATTGTCTTCAAGAGAGAACCCCGACGAAATTGTCTTCAAGAAAGAACCCGACGAAATCTTCTTCAGGGAGGAACCCGACGAAATCAAGAGAGAACCCGACGAAATCTTCTTTAGGGAGGAACCCGACGAAATCAAGAGAGAACCCGACGAAATCTTCTTCAGGGAGGAACCCGACAAAATCAAGAGAGAACCCAACGAAATCTTGAGAGAACCCGAAGAAATTGTCTTCAAGAGAGAACCCGACGAAATCTTATTCAGTGAGGACCCGAAGAATTTGCCTGAAGAAGGACCCGAAGAATTTGCCTGAAGAAGGACCCAAAGAATTTGCCTGAAGAAGGACCCAAAGAATTTGCCTGAAGAAGGACCCAAAGAATTTGCCTGAAGAAGGACCCGACGAATTTGCCTGAAGAAGGACCCGACGAATTTGCCTCAAGAAGGACCCGAAGAATTTTGCCTCAAGGAGGTCCCGAAGAATTATCTTCAAGGAGGTCCCGAAAAATTATATTCAAGGAGGTCTCGAAAAATTATCTTCAAGGAGGCCCCGAAAAATTATCTTCAATGAGGTCCCAAAGAATTATCCTCAGGGAGGACCCGAAGAATTGTCCCTGAGGGAGGACCCGAAGAATTGTCCTCAAATAGGACCCGAAGAAATTTTCCTGAAGGAGGAACTCGACGAAATTTTCATCAAGGAGGAACCAAAAAAAAAGTGGACAAATCTTCGGGTCCATTGACTCGTCATTTGTTCCGATCAAGAACATCGGTGATATGCCTGACGACAATATAGAAGAACGCAATATATTCGGCTGACTCATCAAGCCCGAGAGAAAAATAGAAGAACCCGCAAAATGGGTCATTGCATCAGCCGAACAAGGCACTCGACAATATATTCTCAGAGCGCTAAAAGTCGCGAATAATCTCTGAATGCCGCAAAACTCTGCGAAGGTAAGACCCCGGGATCCGTCCTGTGCGGCGTGGCATCGCCAAAGACTGCGCTCTGCTACTTTTTTCCACATCAACAGATGTGAAGAAATATCCCGGCGGACGCGCTGTGGATCCGATAACATTACTGGAATTCGGATCATGGTAAGTCCTTAAGCGGCACGTGACGAATTACGCCAGGTCCCGAGATCATGTCCAGGGACGTGATCTTGAAGTAGGTTCTTGCGGGATTGCCACAAGAGCAGTTAACTGGTACCTGATCCGTCAGATGAACCAGCCCCATTTACCATTATCCCTGAACAACATAAATAGCAACGGCCTGGAGTCGATAAAAAGAGGGGCTGCGCCCAGAAATATAGTCAAGTTTTATCGAGTAGTACAACTTGAGCCTATGCCTAGGTGCAAGCACCTGCCCATAGGCTCGGGGGCTACTCTTATCGAGAGTATTGTTCACCCTCCCGATAAGATACAAGAAAGAGGAAAAATTGTGGTGTCGATTAAAAGCAAGTTGAGCCTACACCCAAGTGCAAACACTTGGCTGTAGCCTCGGGGGCTACTCCCATCGGGAGCGCTGGTCGCGCACCCGATAGAAAGATAACTTCGACAGCATCTACGGCAATTCAGGTTTGTAGACTCAACTCGATTCTACGATTCGAGTGGAGCCTACTCCCATCGGGAGCCCATGGATTTCATCAAGTCCTCCAGAAATATAGTTAAGTTCTTCATCGAGTAGTACAACTTGAGTCTATGCCCAAGTGCAAGCACTTGCCCATAGACTCGGGGGCTACTCCCATCGGGAGCGCTGCCGCGCACCCGATAGAAAAATAATTTCAAGAATCGTCGACATCATCTACGCTACACATGATCTACGACAGGGACCTCGCCTTTGGAGATGATTATGCTTGGAGTCTCTACGCAAGTCTTCGACTTCCCTAGACACTCGGGGGCTACTGACATGGGTATACCCTTCGGGTACCCATTATTGGTATACCTGGATCGGCTCGGCCCAATATGGAGAAGGCCCAACAAGGCAACTCGAAGAAGTAGTCGACTAGGACTCTTGTAAAACCCTAGGCTGGTTGCATATATAAAGCCAGCTAGGGCACCCGATAAAGGAGGCCAACAGATTGATAGCATAGCTCCGCCCACGGCGGCACCCTGTAAACATACTTATGATCATATAGTAGATTGCTAGCAGCACGTAGGGATCCTCCACCGAGGGGATCCGAAGCTGGGTACGTCGTGTGCCTAATCTCGCTCCCGGAATCTCCATCGTCGCTCTCTCCCGAAACCCAAGTCTACAATACGTAGGCATTGGCGAGGTGATCCCTCGTCAACCAGCACTGGGTTAGCTACCCATGTGGCTTCTGTGTGTAGCTCCTTGATAAATCCTGCCTCTCTGAGTCGATTAATCTCAGATAGAATAGTTTTGCGGTTTGGCTCAGAAAAACGCCGCAAAGGTTGTCAAATTGGCCTGGCTCGTGGATCCGGATTAAGCGAGTGCTCGGCAAGTTCCCTGGGTACTCCTGGCATGTCAGCTGGACACCATGCGAAGATTTCCCAGTGCTCACGGAGGAACTCGACGAGCGCGCTTTCCTATGCGCTATCCATGTTTGTTGCGATAGCTGTCGTCTTCTTAGGATCTGTCGGGTGAATCTGCACCTCTTTTGAGTTTTTTGTGGTGTCGAAAGTTTGCTCCTTAAGTGGCCTTCCTCCATCGGGTAGCACGTCATAATCAGTTGTTAACTTCGACGCCATGTAATCTGCTTGCATCCCGAAGGTTTCTGACATCCGATGAAACTCCTTGCCGCACTTATCTGCCAGGGCAAAACTTCCCTTCACTGTGATTGGGCCCTTGGGTCCGGGGAGCCTCCATAGCAAGTATGTATAATGCGGTACTGCCATGAATCTAGTGTAAGTTGGCCGACCCAGTAAGGCATGATATTGCGATGGGAAATCCACGACTTCAAACTCCAACTTCTCTCTTCTGTAATTATCTCGGGTTCCAAACTGAACGTCGAGATTGATCTTTCCCAATGGGTAACTGGGTTTTTCGGGTGTGATGCCATGAAAACGCGTGTCGGTTGGTGTCAAGTTGGCAAGAGAAATGTTCATTTTCCTTAGTGTATCTGCGTACATGAGGTTTATGCTGCTCCCTCCATCTATGAACACCCGCGAGACATCGAATCCTGCAATTACTGCTGGAAGGATCAGCGCTGATTGCCCCGGTTGTGGCACTTGAGGTGGATGATCTGCTTGTGTGAATCCTATATCGTGTCCCGACCAATTCAGATACTCGATTGTTGGTGGAGGCATCTTTTCCGCCATGAACACCTGCCGCGAAATCACCTTCTGGGCCCTATTCGAGGACCTGCCCTTCTGGATCATCGCCATCGCTCCGTTTGTGTCGATGTATGGACCGTTGACTGGGTTCGCCGCCAGCTGCAGCTGATGCCGATTTTCATCGGTAATTGCAGGAGGAGGTGGAAGGTGAATCTCACTCCTTGGCCCTTGCGGGTTCCCTCTATTTGCTGCCTGTGCGTTATGGTATGCTGCGTGCCGGTGTAACGCCTGGAAAGTTCGACAGTCCTTCTGAAGGTGGCCTGACTGTCTTTTTCCCTCATCGTCGAGATAAAAATGCATCTAACATGGTCCATTAAAAAGATCATCGGGTGATATATTGTATGGCCTCTGGAACCTTGGCCAATTATTTTGTCTGCTAGAACTTGGCGCATCGCGCTGCTCGTTGCTTCTCTGCTAATCTTCCCGATTATTTCCACCATTGTTTCCTCGGAAGCCGGCCGCCACGTGGTCGGTATTGTCATAATCTGCGTATGGACGAGAAAATCGTCGCCTATTTTGATTATTGTTTCTGTTGCGGTCTTCCTCAGGTGATCTATGCCGTTTATTGTGCACAACATCTTCTCCATCTGCCCAACGATTCGCTATGTCCATGAGTTACGCGATTGTTTTTGGGTTGGATCTGCCCAAGTCCTCGATAAAGTCCTGTCGCTGGATTCCCGCAGCAAACGCATCTATCGCTCTTTCGTCGGATACGTTTTCAGCAGAATTCTTTATGATATTCCACCGCTGGATGTAAGTCCTCATTGATTCACCAAACTTTTGCTTGCAGGCCCTGAGCTGCTTGATACGTCCAAAACGTATCTACTTTCCCGAACACTTTTGCTATTGTTTTGCCTCTAATTTATGTATTTTGGATACAACTAACACGGACTAACGCTGTTTTCAGCAGAACTGCTCTGGTGTCTCGTTTTTGTGCAGAAATCCAACTTTCGGGAAAATCCTCGGAATTCTTGCAGAAGGCCCTATTTTACCAAAATATTGACGGAGCCAGAAGGGCAAAGGAGGTGGAGGCCCGAGGGCCCCACACCACATGGCGGCGCGGCCCGGGGGCCCGCGCGGCCATGTTGTGTGGCCCCCTCGGCCGGCCTCGCGCCCCTTCGGACTACTTATTGGTTTCGACCAAACGCACGGGAGAAGTCGAAGTCGCGCCGAAACCCTCGAGAGCCGCCATCGCGAAACTCCGTCGCGGAGCCGAAGTCTCCGTTCGGCACTCCGCCGGGACGGGGAATTGGAGGAGATCTTCACCGCCATCACCGCCAACGCCTCTCCATCGACCAGCAATGTTTCCCCCATCCATGTGTGAGTAATTCCCCCGCTGTAGGCTGAAGGGGATGGTAGGGATTGGATGAGATTGGTCATGTAATAGTCATAAGATTGTTAGGGCATAGTGCCTAGTATCCGTAGATGTCACTTTTATGATATTGTTGCAACTTGTTATGCTTAATGCTTGTCACTAGGGCCCGAGTGCCATGATCTCAGATCTGAACATGTTATTGATTCATGAAGATATTCGTTGTTTATGATCTTACCTGCAAGTTGTATACACATGTCGCTGTCCGGAACCAATGGCCCCGAAGTGACAGAAATCGGGACAACCGGAGGGGATGGTAGTGATGTGAGGATCACATGTGTTCACGGAGTGTTAATGCTTTGCTCCGGTACTCTATTAAAAGGAGTACCTTAATATCCAGTAGTTTCCCTAGAGGCGGCTGCCACCGGCTGGTAGGACAAAAGATGTTGTGCAAGTTTCTCATTGCGAGCACATACGACTAAATATGGAACACATGCCTATTGATTGATTAGTACTTGGATACCGTTTTATTATTATCTGCAAATGCCCATGCTTTGATTGTTACATGAGTTTCTCTCATCCATGCAACGCCGTTAAATCCGTCCCTGTGCCTACAGTATTTTAATCCTGCTGTTTACTATAATCACTACTGCTGTCTTTATTTTTGCTGTTGTTATTTCGCTATTTCCACTGCCATAAAACTGTTACTACTGATAAACTCTTGCGAGCAAGTCTGTTTCCAGGTGCAGCTGAATTGACAACTCCGTTGTTAAGGCTTACAAGTATTCTTTGTCTCCCCTTGTGTCGAATCAATAAATTGGGTAATACTTCCCTCGAAGACTGTTGCGATCCCCTATACTTGTGGGTCATCAAGACTATTTTCTGGCGCCGTTGCCGGGGAGCATAGCTTTATTTGGAAGTTCACTTGGATTGATATTGTTTGCTGCAAATTCTCCATCATGGGTAAACCTCGCGATACTAAGATCGCCATATTACCATCCACTACAAGAAAAGGTACAACTCTTAGTACCTCTGCTGCTCTTGATTCACCCTCTGTGATTGATAAACTTGTTTCACCGCCACATGCTTCACATGCTGGTACTTCTGCTGAATCTGAAAATTCTCATAATATTGATAATGTTTCTGCTGTGCTTGATGATAGTGGTTCATTGGGATCTTTTCTAGATGCTACAATTGCTAAGTCTAGACAAATTGAAAATACTGAAACTCCTAATGAAAATGCTACTACACCTGTTAATTCACCTGAGTCTGTTGAATATTCTAGTGATGATCTTGATGAAGATTATGTAGAGCTTGATGATGATTTTATTGAAAAATGCAATGCTACTACTGATGCAAGAAAAATTAAAAAGTTGCTTGCAGAACATGCTGTTAGATATAAACCATCTCCTGATCCTAAATTTGCCACATCTCCTATAAACATTAGGGATAAAGATTATGATTTTTCTCTTGATCTATCTCATATAGCTATTGTTGAGAAAACACCCTTTTGTGGTACTGAAAAAGAAAGTGCTGTTGAACACCTGACTGAGTTATCTACTCTTAGTGGCGTGTTTTCTGATGATGTCAAGATGCGTACTTATTTTGTCGCTAAAATTTTTCCTTTCTCATTAAAGGATGATGCTAAAACTTGGTATAATAATTTGCCTCCTGGTTCTATTAAAAGTCCAATTGACTTGCGTGATGTTTTCTTTCGAAAATACTTTCCTGCTAGTGCTCAACATGCTGCTTTGCAGAGAATTTATAATTTTGACCAGGAAGATGGAGAGAAATTGCCTGAGGCTTGGGCGAGATTTTGCTCTCTTATTAGAGCTCAGCCTGACCATGATTTAGAAAAGCATGATTTACTTGATATATTTTATAGTGGACTAACTATTGAGTCTAGGGCATACCTGGATAGTTGTGCTGGTTGTGTTTTCAGGAAAAGAACTCCAGACGACGCTGAAGAATTATTGGCTAAAATAGGCCGGAATCATGATGATTGGTCTACACCTGAACCAACCCCGACACCGATAGTGAAGAAGAGGGGTATGATTAAATTAAATGATGAAGATATGAGGGAAGCCAAGAAGTCTCTTAAAGAGAAGGGTATTAAACCTGAAGATGTGAAGAATTTACCTCCTATAGAAGATATATGTGAGACAATTCCCCCTTCATCCATGATTGAGGTACACTCGCTTCAACACTTTACTAGGGAAGATATTCCGTATTCAAAATCTCCTGCTCAATGCTTAGATGAATTTGATAATTATATTGTTAAGCAAGAAAACTTTAATAT
This sequence comes from Lolium multiflorum, assembly GCA_030979885.1. NCBI lineage: Eukaryota > Viridiplantae > Streptophyta > Magnoliopsida > Poales > Poaceae > Lolium > Lolium multiflorum. The sequence goes on from CM061748.1 coordinate 145,876,750, forward strand.
GAGAGTAGAGAATCATTTAATGGAAAATTCTCGAGCTATTAGTGAATTGCATGATATTGTGGAGAGAACCTCCAATGATGTTAAGATACTTGTTAAACATTTTCAAATGGTTCAAACTCAAATTGATCAACTTACTAAAGTGCAAAATGACTTGTTGGGAAATAATTCTAAAGAAAAACATGCTTGTGAAGTAACAACTAGAGGTGGTGCTTCTACCCAGGATCCTCTATATCCTGAAGGGCATCCCAAAAGAGTTGAACAAGATTCTCAACTAATTAAAACTAGTGCTCCATCTAAGAAAAAGAAAAAGAAACATAAGAATGTTGTAGAATCCTCTGAACCTGTTAATGATCCTAATAGTATTTCTATTTCTGATGCTGAAACTGAAAGTGGTAATGAACATGAGGAAGATAACGATAAGAATGATATTCCTGATAAAGAAGAAATTGAAAAAGAACCTGAAAAGCCTGCTAAAAATAAAAAGTACACTAAAGAGGATTTTATTACTGAGAAACATGGTAATGAAAGAGAACCTTGGGTTCAAAAGCAAATGCCTTTTCCTGCTAAGAAACTAAAATCAAAGGAGGAGGAACATTATAATAAATTTTGTGATTGGATGAAACCTTTATTTTTGCAAATCCCTTTGACTGATGCTATTAAATTACCTCCTTATTCAAAGTATATGAAAGATATTGTTACTAACAAAAGGAAAATCCCCAATGAGGAAATTTCTACTATGCTCGCTAATTACTCCTTCAATGGTAAGATTCCAAAGAAGTTGGGCGACCCAGGTATACCTACTATTCCTTGTTCCATCAAGAATAATTATGTTAGAACTGCTCTATGTGATTTGGGAGCAGGTGTTAGTGTAATGCCTTTTTCTCTTTATAAGAGACTTGATTTAGATAAATTGATACCAACTGATATATCTTTGCAAATGGCTGATAAATCTACTGCTATTCCTGTTGGTTTATGTGAAAATGTTCCTGTTCAAGTTACTCAGCATTGCTTGATATTAACTGATTTTGTTGTGTTGGAAATGCCGAAGATGATAATATGTCCATTATTCTTGGAAGACCCTTTCTTAATACTGCAGGGGCTGTTATTGATTGCAATAAAGGCATGGTTACTTTCAATGTTGATGATAAGGAACACACTGTCTATTTTCCCAAGAGGATTGATAAAGTATGTGGAGTCAATACAATTTTTAATGTGAAAACTATCAAAGTGGGATCCATTGATTGTCCTATATATGAGCCTAAAGAAGAATATCAAACTCTTGTGATTGGATCCATGTCAATTCAATATAAGGTAACATGATTGATTTGAGGTTTATTTCTTCTTATGTCATATAAAATTTATTTGATAGCAAGACTTGATCAACCTTGTTAACAAGTATATTTTATTGCATAAAAGAGCTAAACAACACTTCTTTCTTTCTTTCTCCCTCCACCTATTTTACTTGCTGTAGTACTTTTGTTTTGCAATATGCTTTAGTCATTTAAAATTTTAGAAATCATTTTCCTGCGCAGTAATCATTAATTTAATACCCAGAAATGTGCATTTTTCGAAGTTCTCTAAAAATTACAAAAATTACACCGTTGGTCCTATTTTTCGACGAGGCACCTGGGAGCACCAGAGGATGACCTGTGGGGCACCAGGGGTGCCACACCATAGGCCGGCGCGGCCAGCAAGGGGGCCGCGCCACCTTGTGGTGTGGGCCACCCCTTGCCCCACTTCATCATCTCTTCCTCCCAGTACCTTCTCTCTCCCGAAAAAGCTCGTACCAAGTTCCTCTCACTCGTGTTTCTGCTCAAGAACTCGCGATTTTTCGATCTCCTTGCTCAGCCCAGATTTCTGTCTGAAATTTGGCACATTTACTCCTTGGTATGTGACTCCTTTGATTGTCCAATTAGAATTTCATTTGGTTGAGTATATCTTGAATATTTTGCTGCTGTAGATAACATGTTTAGTGAGCTTGCATGCTTGTTCTAAGTGGAAGAAACTAGTTTTGATGCATGTGTAGTACTCTAGCAAGTTCCTATAGTAGTTCCCTTCAATTACATACCTTGAAATCAAATTTTATAATGATTGTTGAAAATTTCAGAAGGGGAAGATGAAGAAATTCAAATTTGGAGAGTTGTTCAAGAAAGCAACAACCAGCACCGGTAGGCCCTCAAGGGCGTCTACTCAAATTAGGCGATCCTACAATGAGGATGTCATCGCGCCTAGCTTCGCGCCCGAGGAGGACCATGGGGCTCCTAATGCTTCATCCTTCCCCTGTTATGAGTTTCTGACCAATGCAGGGATATTGGATGACTTCTTCACCCTTGTCAACAGGGCAGGCCTAGCCACCTACGTGGGAGACGAGAGGGGACAATATTACAGGCTCACCAAAGTTTTCGTTGAGAGCTTCAAGTTCCACAACACGGAATATGAGCCGACAGTCGCATTCAAGATTTATGATATTCCTGTTACCATGAAATTGGAAGAATTTTGTTGTGCATTGGGTATTGCCCCTGTAGGTACAGCAAGGAGGATTGATGACAACCCCCGGGACTTGTTGGAGCTCTACCGAGGGATCACCGGGGATGATTGCCGCACCATCCAGCGAGGGAAGATAAGAAACATTCAACTCCCCGCTATTAAATATTTCGCATATTACATTGGTACTAGCATTTTGGGTAGAGAAAATACTAGCAACATCTCTAGCTACCATCTTGCTTTCTTGAATGTTGCACTTACTGGAGAGACACCTTATCATCTTGGTTCTCTTATTGCTCGCCGCCTGTCTAGCAGGGGGCCTATTTTTGGAGGAACTATTGCACTGCGCATTCTAACACATCTAGATATTCCTCTTGATTCTAATGATGTACCATTAACCCCTAGGAAACTAGATATTGCTGCTATGAAGAGCCATCGTTTTGTTACTACTGACTCCACTATAGATAATATGGTCTATAGAATGTTGTTTGCTGATGGGAATGAGAAGGAAATCCCTCTTCCCCAGCCAGGTTTGTTCAATATTGACAGGCAATCATGGTCGCTCACTAAGGAGGCGGTGGAGGAACATATGAAGATACAGGAATTCCACCAGCAACATGACTCCGAGAACGCCGAGCCCTCCTACGACTACACCGTCACGTACCTCGACGTTTCCTCCAGCACATATATGGAACCGGGTCGTCCTTCGTCATATTACGAAGACACCACTTCATGGGGACCGTGGGAATGAACTCCACTTGGGCCAAAAGCCTAAGCTTGGGGGGAGGTATACCGGCATCACTCATTCTTTGCATATTATGGTTGCTGGATACTTGTACATACTTGTTTAGTCTCTAGAGTGATTTTCTAATGAGAAGGAGATGATATTTGGGGAAGTGCTGTCCAAAAACAGATTCTGTGCTGTTACCAAAAAATTCGTACGCACAGCCAGAACGTTATTTTGAGTTGCCAATTTTTGCCCCAGGTTGTTATCTAACTTTTATTAGTTGAACACTTTTTGGTCTGAGCAATGGAAGATTTTTGTTAAATTCGATTTCTGTACTGCTGTCAGGATTTGGCAGATTTCTGTCATCCTGCTTTTCTGTGTTTCTGTTAGTTTGCATTCTTTTGTTTTCGCTTTGTTTCTCTCCTAAAACACAAAAAGACCAAAAATATTTCTGTTGTTTCTCTTCACCATTTGTTTATTTGGTTCCTTGCTCTTAGTTTACTTTATTTGCTATCGTTAGTTTGCTATAAGAAAACCCAAAAAGATTTTGCTTTGTTTGCTTGTTTTCTTTCGTTCTTGTTTCTAATTCGAAAACACCAAAAATATTTGATGTTCTTCTTTGGTTTGTAAAGTTCATCATGAGTTCAATGGTCTTCGGTGGCTGGAGCGTGGTTTTCATTTCATATTATCCAAGCTACACAAGTGAAAAAGCAATAATGACGATCTACGACAATCTGATTGTGGTGAGAGGCTGGTATGAACTCTATTTGCTTTCATTTTTGTACATATACTCATCCATATGAGCATGCTTAGTTGGTTCATGTGAAGTATATGTTATTTGAGAAAGTCTAGTAGTTCATGATCTCTCATGTTTAGTTCCAATCTATTAATATGAGTAGCATGTCATGGATGTTTGCTTGCATTGTTTTATTCATAAGTAAGTATGGCATTGTGGTATCCTCCTCTGAATAATTCATTTATATCGACTTGGCACATGCTCACGCATGCATATGACTGAACAAAAAGTCAATTAAGCCTCGATGATTTATATTGCTTCAGAGTTCTTGTATCACTTTTATGCCTCCGTTAATTTATTTTGCCGCAAGCATGATTATGACAGTTATTGCTCTCTTGATTTGTCGCTCCCTAGTCTTTTGCTAGCCTTCACTTGTACTGAGCGGTAACGCCGCTCGTGCTTCCAAACACCTGAAAACCAAGTTGTTCCAAAGTGTCCACCATAAATACCTATGCATGGCATTTTAAACCATTCCAAGTAAATTCTCATGCGCTACCTTTAAAACTTTCAAAATGCTTCTCAATTTGTGTTAATGTTTCATAGCTCATGAGGAAGTATGTGGTGTTTAGCTTTCAACCTTGTCATTTACTTTTGACGGACTCTCATATGGACTAGTGGCACATCCGCTTATCCAATAATTTTGCAAAAAGAGCTGGCAATGGGATTCCCAGTCCCAAATTAATTAACTTAAATAGACACTCCTCCATGGTTTGTGATTGTTGGACGGCACCCGAAGGATTCGGTTAGCCATGGCTTGTGTAAGCAAAGGTTGGGGGGAGTGTCATCATCATAATAAAACTTAAATAAAAAGGCACTCCTTCATGGTATGTGATTGTTGGCAGGCACCCAGGATTCGGTTAGCCATGGTTTGTGAAAGAAAGGTTGGAAGGAGTGCCAACCAAAAATAAATAAAATGGGAGCCGCTCTTGTGAGTCCGGTTGATGAGGTAGTTAGTGTACCCATTACCATTCGTTGACAACAGCAAACACCTCTCAAAATAATTTTACTCCTGTTTTACAAATGAAAAGCTCTAGCGCATGTTAATCCCTGCTTCCCTCTGCGAAGGGTCAATCTTTTACTTTTATGTTGTGTCTCCATTCTTTCTTTGAGCACTATCTTGAGAGCACAACTGTCATTCTTAGTATAATATGCTTGTCTCAAAATATGATTGATTGTGGTATAACTTTGATGCTTTTATCTTTGACAATCACTACTTCTAGTCTTTCTATGAACTCAAGAGGTGCCTCGGCATTTATGTTTTGCCGATCAAATACGGGCAAGCGAGATACCACTTTATCATATTCTCTTATGAACATCCTGCTTATATACATGATTCATGGTGCTTATTATTAATTGTTGGTACTTCTCCATGATTGACATAGTTGTTGGATGATCTTATTTCCATGTATCTCATTATGAACTGCTTAAGTATTAGCCTTTCCCAATGGGTAACTGGGTTTTTCGGGTGTGATGCCATGAAAACGCGTGTCGGTTGGTGTCAAGTTGGCAAGAGAAATGTTCATTTTCCTTAGTGTATCTGCGTACATGAGGTTTATGCTGCTCCCTCCATCTATGAACACCCGCGAGACATCGAATCCTGCAATTACTGCTGGAAGGATCAGCGCTGATTGCCCCGGTTGTGGCACTTGAGGTGGATGATCTGCTTGTGTGAATCCTATATCGTGTCCCGACCAATTCAGATACTCGATTGTTGGTGGAGGCATCTTTTCCGCCATGAACACTGCCGCGAAATCACCTTCTGGGCCCTATTCGAGGACCTGCCCTTCTGGATCATCGCCATCGCTCCGTTTGTGTCGATGTATGGACCGTTGACTGGGTTCGCCGCCAGCTGCAGCTGATGCCGATTTTCATCGGTAATTGCAGGAGGAGGTGGAAGGTGAATATCACTCCTTGGCCCTTGCGGGTTCCCTCTATTTGCTGCCTGTGCGTTATGGTATGCTGCGTGCCGGTGTAACGCCTGGAAAGTTCGACAGTCCTTCTGAAGGTGGCCTGACTGTCTTTTTCCCTCATCGTCGAGATAAAAATGCATCTAACATGGTCCATTAAAAAGATCATCGGGTGATATATTGTATGGCCTCTGGAACCTTGGCCAATTATTTTGTCTGCTAGAACTTGGCGCATCGCGCTGCTCGTTGCTTCTCTGCTAATCTTCCCGATTATTTCCACCATTGTTTCCTCGGAAGCCGGCCGCCACGTGGTCGGTATTGTCATAATCTGCGTATGGACGAGAAAATCGTCGCCTATTTTGATTATTGTTTCTGTTGCGTCTTCCTCGGGTGATCTATGCCGTTTATTGTGCACAACATCTTCTCCATCTGCCCAACGATTCGCTATGTCCATGAGTTACGCGATTGTTTTTGGGTTGGATCTGCCCAAGTCCTCGATAAAGTCCTGTCGCTGGATTCCCGCAGCAAACGCATCTATCGCTCTTTCGTCGGATACGTTTTCAGCAGAATTCTTTATGATATTCCACCGCTGGATGTAAGTCCTCATTGATTCACCAAACTTTTGCTTGCAGGCCCTGAGCTGCTTGATACGTCCAAAACGTATCTACTTTCCCGAACACTTTTGCTATTGTTTTGCCTCAAATTTGTGTATTTTGGATACAACTAACACGGACTAACGCTGTTTTCAGCAGAATTGCTCTGGTGTCTCGTTTTTGTGCAGAAATCCAACTTTCGGGAAAATCCTCGGAATTCTTGCAGAAGGCCCTATTTTACCAAAATATTGACGGAGCCAGAAGGGCAAAGGAGGTGGAGGCCCGAGGGCCCCACACCACATGGCGGCGCGGCCGGGGGGGCCCGCGCGGCCATGTTGTGTGGCTGGCCTCCGACGCCCCCCTTCGGACTACTTATTGGTTTCGACCTGAAAACGCACGGGGAGAAGTCGCCAGAAACCCTCCAGAGAGCCGCCACATCGCGAAACTCGTCGCGGGAGCCAGAAGTCTCCGTTCGGCACTCACGGGGAATTGGAGGAGATCTTCACCGCCATCACCGCCAACGCCTCTCCATCGACCGCAATGTTTCCCCCATCCATGTGTGAGTAATTCCCCCGCTGTAGGCTGAAGGGGATGGTAGGGATTGGATGAGATTGGTCATGTAATAGTCATAAGATTGTTAGGGCATAGTGCCTAGTATCCGTAGATGTCACTTTTATGATATTGTTGCAACTTGTTATGCTTAATGCTTGTCACTAGGGCCCGAGTGCCATGATCTCAGATCTGAACATGTTATTGATTCATGAAGATATTCGTTGTTTATGATCTTACCTGCAAGTTGTATACACATGTCGCTGTCCGGAACCAATGGCCCCGAAGTGACAGAAATCGGGACAACCGGAGGGGATGGTAGTGATGTGAGGATCACATGTGTTCACGGAGTGTTAATGCTTTGCTCCGGTACTCTATTAAAAGGAGTACCTTAATATCCAGTAGTTTCCCTAGAGGCCCGGCTGCCACCGGCTGGTAGGACAAAAGATGTTGTGCAAGTTTCTCATTGCGAGCACGTACGACTAAATATGGAACACATGCCTATTGATTGATTAGTACTTGGATACCGTTTTATTATTATCTGCAAATGCCCATGCTTTGATTGTTACATGAGTTTCTCTCATCCATGCAACGCCCGTTAAATCCGTCCTTGTGCCTACAGTATTTTAATCTGTGTTTACTATAATCACTACTTGTCTTTATTTATTCGCTGTTATTTCGCTATTTCTTTGCCATAAAAACATTACTACGATAAACTCTTGCGAGCAAGTTGTTTTCAGAGTGCGCTGAATTGACAACTCCGCTGTTAAGGCTTACAAGTATTCTTTGTCTCCCCTTGTGTCGAATCAATAAATTGGGTAATACTTCCCTCGAAGACTGTTGCGATCCCCTATACTTGTGGGTCATCACTGCTCTATGGATGCGGGTTTTTTACACGTGGAACGGATTTTTTTTATGAATAGCTCCTCGAAAGTTTCCCAGCTATCGATAGATCCTACTGGTAACCTTTTTATCCATGATCTTGCGGCTCCGCTGAGGTGTACTTGAACGCTCTGCATAGCTGTTGCTCTTGATCCGCTCAGTAATTTTACTGTCTCGAGGAAGTCGATCAACCAATCCTCGGGATCCTGCAAACCATCATACTTTTTATAACGGTCTGGCAATTTAAAGCCAGAAGGGACCCAAATTCTACGAACTCGTCGAGTGAAGCAGGGTAGTCCACACATATCCTCTTCCTTGACTTCTGGCGAATATCGCCTGGACCTGCTTTCTCTTGCTCTGTCCACTCTAACTTGAGCTTCTGTATTCCTCGCCACGTCTGCTCGTGGAGGGTCTCGCGCCACCTGGGTGGTTCGAGGACTATTTCGCCTTGGAGCACTTGCGGGTTGTGGTGTACTAGGTCCTGCGAACGATGTTCCCATGACTCCCACTCCTGTCATGGCCATCTAATACAGTGCTTCTCTCGGGTCTCCCGCTGGTGGCCTTGACGCTAATATGAAAGCTTGAGCCGCCATATACCCTGCTTCCGGAATTTTGGGGACAATGTTCCCTCTTGTGTCTATCGACATAAAGGACATGTCGAGATTCTGGATCAAGTGCTCCCGTTCATTCTCGGGTATATGCTCCCATTCATATTCTTGTCAATTGGCGCCGTCTGTGGGAATTGGAGGCGACAAGGAGCTGATCTCGATGGCACGTGGGCCTGCCGAAGAAGATACCCGGGGTTTATTGAAGGCCCATGACTCGAAAAATATGAAGCCAGGAAGGCCAATTAAGTGTCGGTTTGGAAAGATAGAGTTGTATTAGGAATAATTACTAGTAACTATTACGGGAGAACTCAAAGAGTATCCCGATGTTTTGTAACTTGTACATCACGAAACCCTCGGCTCTGCCTCCTATATAAAGGGGAGTCGAGGGAGAAAGAGAGGATCGATTCATTGTGAACATAACCCTAGTTTTCTAGCAGTCAAGTACTTTTCCGGTTGAAACCCTCAAGATATACTTGCCCTCTACCTTCCGCGAAACCCAAGTCTACAACTTGTAGGCATTGACAAGTTAGTACCTTGTCAGTGGGGTCTGGAGGAGTCTGCGCATGCTGCGACGGTGCGAGATCTCGGCCGCGGTGCGGGCTGACCTGGGCCATGGAGGAGGAGATGGAGGTGCCACGGAGGGTCGGTCGGCGTTGTTCTCCTGGAGGCGGCGTGAGGCTGCGGAGATGCCGGCGAGGCTAGCCCTGGAGGTGGCGTGATGGGCCGGATCTGGGCCCATCCGAGCCCGATCTGGGTCACGGGGCCGCGACCATGGAGGGTTGTCCGCCTGGAGCTGGCGCGACAGTGACGGTTTGGCTTGCCCTTCGACTTCGTTGAAGGTGGGAGAAGGTCCATGATGCAGCTTCTCGGCTCTGCAGTAGGTGGAAGACAGAGGTGGGGAGTCAGTGCGCGTCGTTGGAGGCCACGACCTCGCGTCTACGAAGACTAGGAGCTATGGTGGCGGCGGTGCGAGGCTACATGGACAATGATGTCTCAATACTCGAGGGTACTACGACAGTGACACTACGGACGAAAGTCCCGCTCGACTTATGTCGGGCCGGCGACGATGGCGCCCGCGGGTGTGTGTTCCTCTTTGCAGGCGTCGCCGAGTAGTGTCCCTCGCTACCTCATGGTATTGGTAGTTTCTCCGGGCAAAAGCCTAGATTTGGAGTTGGATCGGCACGACGGCGGCGTCATCGACGTCGTTCCTCTCTTGGGAGCATCGTGTTTGGATACACGACTTGGAGGTCTCATGTTCCGCTCCTCCGGCGATCGCCGTTGTTCATGGCTTTTCCTCAGCGGCGCAATGTACGTCGTCGTCGGTGAGTCCAAGACGATGCCTTTCTCGGGTCTAGACAAGTCCCGCCACTCACTTGCCACCTCCTTTTCGGCATCAAGGGTGGATGGTGCATCGACAAAGGAAGCCAATGGGAGTTGTTGTTCTTCGGAGGTGACCGGCGTTAGTCGAGACGCGGTGTTGGTGTTTAGCCTAGGACATGCTTTTTTGCTTTGTATTTGTGGTGTTGGTGGTGGCTGTCCTTGGACTAGCCGGAGTAGAGTCTGTCTACGCTTGTTGTCCGCAGCAAGTTTTTTTTTTTGAAAGAAAGTATCTAAATTAATCTGTAACCAACTTACACTCCTCAATCATAAGAGGTTCGACAATATCTGGGACAGCTCCCAACCAGAATCCTACAGAATTACAAGATCTAGCAATAGCAGCTATACTATGGGCAAGACGATTACAAGATCTGCTGACATGAACAACGGAGGTTCTACCGTCAGAGTACAGGAGCTCTTTGATATCATTGACAATGTAACAGAGTTGCGACAGATCCTTTTCAGGCTTATTAATAGCAGAAACAGCAACAAGGCAGTCTGTTTCACAAATGACCTCTCCCTGAACCCACGTAGCAGAAAGGGATAGGCCATCCTTGATAGCTTCAAGTTCAGCTTCAACGGCAGAAGAACAATCGAGCAACAGTCTTGCAGCAGAAAACAGACCTCTCCTTTTTCGTCTCTGGCTACCACCCCCACACTTCCTTGATTACCCTCCTGGCTATAAGAGGCATCAACATTGACCTTGGTGCATCCACGTCGAGGTTTAACCCAGGTTTTCTCAAAATTTTGCTTACACCTGTCTGTATGGCTTCCAGAAGAGAGCGCTACATTCTTCCCTTTGTCTTTTCCTAGAGAAGAGGAAGTCTCCAGGGCATAGGATTTAAGAAACTCAACAGATTGCTTAATCGTAGCAGTACCTTTGTCATGAATTATGTCGTTCCTTAAAAACCAGGCCCTCCAAAGTAGCAGCAACACGTGCCCTTGCTCTACTTTACTCAGTTTTGAGAGCAACACAAGAAGCCAGTCTCTTCCCGTGAATCTGAACTCCTCTTCAATGGGCAGATTCCAAACTTTTCTCATCTCCTTTCTAATCGCCTTTGCTTTTGTACAGCCAACAGTTGCGTGGAAACTATTTTCAGCTTCAGTTCCACAAATGGTGCAGATGTTAGAGTGTTCCAGGGTGCGCTTACACTTGTTGTCCTGGGTCGGCAGGTTGTCGGAGGCCACCCTCCACCCAAATATCCTTACTTTGTTTGGAACTGGTGCAGACCAAACGCACTTCCACAAGGCTCGATCAGCATCTCCAGTGAGGCTAATTCCCTGTGAAATAGATCCCGAATGTGCTAAGTTATAAGCCAGTCTATAAGCACTTCTTACCGTGAAGTTGCCATTCTTTTCAAAATTCCAAGCTGGCATATCTTTCATGGGCGTTGTAGGCAGCTTGATGTTTAGAATATGCATAGCATCATGAGGGAAGAAAGTCTCATTTACTAAATCTCTTCTCCATTGTTGATCACCATCAATCAAACTTTTAACTTTGATGAGTCTTGAAGAGTTTCTTTGGGAGGTGATTTTCAACCCAGTTTTCCTCGGAAGCCAACCATCCCTCCAAATCCTCACAGACTCCCCATCACCAATCCGCCAAACAATGCCTTGTTTTAAAAGCTCAAGCCCATGCTCAATGCCTCTCCACACCGGGGAGGCGTCAGCTTTAAAAACAGTATCAAGAAGATTTCCCCTAGGGAAATAGATGGCTCTCAGTAACTTTGCACTCAGGCTATCCGGAAAAGTGAGAAGGCGCCAAGCCTGTTTTGCCAGTAAGGCCTGATTGAAAAGGGCAGTGTCTCTGAAGCCCACACCCCCTAGAGCCTTAGGTTTTGCAAGATTTTCCCACGCTTCCCAGTGAACCTTCCTATGATCATCATCCTCACCCCACCAGAATTGTCTGGTTATTTTCATGTAGTCTTCATGGAATCCCAAGGGGAGTTTAAACAGGCCCATAAGGAAACCAGGAATGGCTTGAACGACAGACTTTATAAGGGTTTCCTTAGCTGCCATCGACATAACCTTACCATTCCAGTCATTCATTTTCTTACGAAGTTTGTCCTTTGAGGTAGTGAGCTTGTCTTTCCTAACCCTGCCTTCAATAGTCGGAAAACCAAGGTATTTTTCCTCAAAAGTACTCTGTTGAATTTCCAGCACATGCTTCACATCAAGTTGGGTTTGCGGAGGAGCTTTCTTACTGAACATGATGGAGCATTTGTTTGGGCTAATAAGTTGGCCCGTGCCTTTTTCAAAACGCTGGATTACCCTCTTCACTTCCTGAGCCTGTTGGATGTTATTCTGTACAAAAAGCAGGCTATCATCTGCAAATAGCAGGTGTGAAATACCAGGAGCCCTTCTACAGATTTTAAATTCCTCCAAATTTCCTTTGCTGATTGCATCTTGCAGGCATATAGTTAGGCCTTCAGCTACAAAGAGGAAAAGATAGGGGGAGAGAGGATCTCCCTGCCTTAAACCCCTAGTAGGGATTACAAACTCCGTCAATTCTCCATTGACTTTAACTTGGTACCTAACAGAAGACACGCAGAGCATAACCCATTTTATCCATTTTTCATCAAAACCCAATTTCCTTAGAACTCCTTCCAAGTACATCCAGTCAACCCTATCATAGGCTTTTGACAAGTCTAATTTCAGGGCAGAGAAGTCATTAGGACCACCATTGGAGTTCATGATAGCATGGAAGCATTCGAAAGCTATGATTGCATTATCAGTTATCAGGCGACCAGGGATGAAAGCACTTTGGCAGTCAGAGATGAGCAGATTCATCAGGGGCCTCAACCTGTTAACCAAGCACTTAGAAATTATCTTATACAGGACGTTGCACAGAGATATCGGCCTGTAGTTTTTTAGGTCCTCGGCATTATTGTTCTTAGGAATAAGAGCAATAATAGTATCGTTCGAGCCAGGAGGGAGAATACCTTCAGAGAAGAAATGCTTGATGGCAGAAGTAACCTCATTTTTGCAGTTATCTTGTATTCAAAATTCTGTCTTCTATAAAGATAAGGCACACTTTGGTGTGCTCTCGATTTTTTTTTTCGTGAAACCAATAAAATAGGTCAACTGATTTCTGATTATGGGTTTGATTGTTCCTCGGTCGTGGAAGGAAATACATTAATATACTCCCTCCATGCTACTTTACTAGTTCTACATACGCGTAGCATTAGATTATTAATTTGATCAATTTAATATATATATATATATTATAAAATATTTGATCAATTTAATATATATATATTACAAAATATATCACTGTAATTCCAAATTTAATATTTAATATTTTTATTTTTATGTTATATAGTTTATATTATGTTGGTTAAATTGATAATCTAGATACATGCACAAGACCTATAAACCGGTATGGAGGTAGTAAAATTCTTTCATCAAGCCTCTACGACAGCCTAATTTTAAGAGCAATTCAAGACATTAAAGATGCACACGGCTAAAAAAAAGAGAAAAGAAATGAACATTGCTCCACAAAAATGATCATCGATTTGCCCAAATCACCAAACACATTTATTCGTGATGATATGGACATCGACACGCAAACGAAACAATTTTTGCGCAACGTTATGTGAATCATCGTCTTCGACTTCATCCATTGTGTAGACACCCACACACAAACGTCTGTGTTGACATGGCCATCGCCATGCAAACGAAACCGTTTTCGCAAAATGTGATGTGTATCATCGTCTTCGACTTCATCCATTGTGTAGATAACAAGATACACAAACACAAACGCCCGCGTTGACATGGACATCGTCACGCAAACGAAATCGTTTTCGCACAATGTGATGTGAATCATCGTCTTCAACTTCATCCATTGTGTAGACACCCAAATAGTTGTAAAATAGTTAGTAAAATATAGATAATATACAAGAACAATGTCTCACTGCGGCCAATCCCTTGAGGAAGCACTACTGTCGCAAAAAGAGTGGAAGAAAGCGTCAAGAAGAGAGCGGAGGGAAGCAGCGCTATGGGCTCCCGCTTGCTACATAGTGGCCTCCTCCTCTTCTCCTACCGCTGGCTAGGTATCTTATTTTAATTAGCTATGATATTTTGCTAGTTAGAATGTTGTTAAGTTGATTAGCTATGATAGTTATCATCTGTTTCTTCTTTGCCTGATCTCTTTGCCAGGAGAAACATGATCCATGAAAATCTAGTATTTTTTGTACCCCTTTGGATATAGTAAAAACATTGGTAAACCAGTAAGAATATAATTAGTTAAGTACTAGTCGCTCTCCATATGAGAGCAACTTTCCTGCCCAGCAGCCCAACATACGTTCAAATTGGTCCTCTACCGGATTTCATTCTTTGTTCAATAGCCTTCTATAATTAAGAGGAATGCTCAAATACTTAAACGGTATAGCCCCAACCTCACAACCGAAGATATTCCTATAGTCATCTTGCTTCTCTTTCGCTTCTCCAAAGCAATATATCTCACTCTTGTGAAAAATAATTTTAAGCCCCGAGAGTTGTTCAAAAATACATAAAATCAATTTCAAATCACCGCCTTTGCAATATCATGTTCCAAGAACAAGATTGTATCATTGGCGTATTGAAGAATTGATACACACTCCCTCTACCAGATGAGGTATCAATCCGCCAACTTAACCGTCATCCTTTGCCCTTGCAATAAGGATTGCCAACATATCTGCAACAATATTAAAGAGAAGAGGAGATAAAGGATCCCTCCTGTATCGGTCTTTTTCAAATTTGAAAATGATGACCGATATAATCAGTCACACGAATACCTACACTATCACCATGCACGGACCTTGCAACCCAGTCACACCACAAATGTGGGAAACCCTTCATTCGCAAAGCTTGTTGCAAAAAACAACATTTGACTTTGTTACAAAGGTGGTTTGATTTGGTTTATTTCCTGCATCTCTAGGAATATGTACCATATGTTCATACTAATATTGTGAATGAATTGTGGCATAGAAATTTATGGAAGGCCCAAGTTTATATAGATTATATGACTAACCTTAGCGAACCCAAGTTCGACGTAACAGGTTTAAGACCCAAAGGAAAACAAGATTTCCAAAGGATCGTGGTGTCGAGGTCGGAACTCATACATCAGGGATACTGAGTACCCTTTATTTGTCTGGTATGTGGGTGACCAGTGAACACTTAAGGTTCCTTCCCTCTTCGCCCGATGCCGATGAACATTCAAACACTCAAGTGCACACAAGGATTTTACCTAGGTTTAGGCTGCCCGAAGGCTAAAAACCCTATGTCCCGCATGTCTGATTTGATATTGATCTGGTTCTTAAAGAATGATGTTTGCAAGAAGATAAGATGTATGTAGTTAATTTTCGAAAGTAAGAGTATCGAACCACGGTGGAGCTGATTGGTAACAGTTTTGGTAATTCTTGTTACTCAGCTCCGGGTTACCAATTTTTTTTAACACACATGTTTCAACCAAGTATCGCAATGGGGTACCTTCATGCCGTCTGTACAAAGGACCAAAGGAGATGGATATCTCAACAATAGGCCATCCATACCGGGATAACATGAAGACAAACATTGAGCGTCCTCTCTAACTCTCTCACACTTTTTTCTCTAACTCTTTTTTTCTTTCTTTCCACTCTTTTTTTTTCACTAACACTTTTACTTTTACTTTTTTTCACTCTTCCTATTGAGGATGCTCTTTGCTGAAACTTTCACCATGATTAGGCATGGCTTTCGTTAGTGGCCCATTGCTCTTCTCTAACATGCATGCATACTTACCCTTGATAACCTCCACTTATTACGCAAGAGATAACCATCAACAACACAAAATAAACGATGATCAACGCAGGGTGCAATACCTCGATGGTGCAATGTTGAAAGACTTCCCCAGTAAGTGTGGTTATGGTCTAGCTCATTACTCATAATCAGTCAAACCAACAACATGCATAGCGGTATTTTCCTTCCAAACCTTTCTTTATTATGAGCTTTAAATTACACAAAAAAATATTTTGAAAAGGCTGGAGGCGTAACACACACATTACACTTGGAATAGAAAGTGATATATAGGTAGGTATGCTAGCCATTGGGTTTGAAATGAGCTTGAAAACAAGTCTATACTTGTGTAAGAATTCAATTTTTTTTGGCTACCAAGTGGTCTAAAAACATGCAATAGTATCCATAGAGCTATTCATTCATCATCAAACATTGATACTTCAAATAAAACATCTATGTATACTAGTAATAAGTATCATTGAATAAGGCACATAGCAAATCATCACTCAATAAAGCATGTGAAACTAGAAATACCATACAACGAATATATTTCAGCTTTAGGCATTCCTCCTTTTGTTTTACAATCATGCAACTTAATTTTATTTGATCATTCAGATAAGAGAGTTTGGTCCACTAGCTCATTCATATGCATTATGAACATTCAATATGACGTTCATTTCATTTAAAAAAAAAACTAGACACAAGACACTTCAAGTTTTTTACGAAAATTCCATGTTGCTAAAAAACCTAGAGTTTAGAGGTGCTCAAACCAGGAGTTTTAGAATGAGTCGAGTGGGGTGTCATGGGCATCCCCAAGCTTATGATATTCACCATACTTGAATTGATCTTAGTGTGATATTCCTCCATTCCGTGTGAAAAAAACTTCAACAGGAACTTTTCTTCCCATTCTTTCTATGGGGTGACATTAGAGGTATAAAGAAATCATGTTTGTTGTTGTTTTAATCATAAATAAAATTATATATATATATATATGAACTAGAGAGCATATATTGTTATACTCATTCTAGCATGTCAAAAGTCCCAAGAAAAAAATATTTTGATACTTAGAAGAATGGATCTAACATTGAGAGGCAGAATGTGTCTATAATTTGTGCTGCAACAAAACTGAATTTTCAATACGACTTAGACACGTCAGGAATTTTAGCCAATTTACGTGCATATAGAGGATGAAAATTTACATCTACTGTGAATTTAGCAAGTTTTAGGAGTCACAAAACAAATCAAAAAAATCGTGCACTAAAAAGTGCAGCGCTGGCTAGGAGGCACCGATCTAGTCGGTGTATAGGACTGGCGCTGAGATCCGGCGAATCCTATACAGCGGCCAGGACGGTGTATACGGCATGCTGCACACCCTTGGTCGGGTAGAGGGATGATAACGCGTGAAGCACACGTCCGTTGGGAACCCCAAGAGGAAGGTGTGATGCGTACAGCAGCAAGTTTTCCCTCAGTAAGAAACCAAGGTTATCGAACCAGTAGGAAATGAAGGCCACGTGAAGGTTGTTGGTGAAGGAGTGTAGTGCGGCGCAACACCAGAGATTCCGGCGCCAACGTGAAACCTGCACAACACAATCACAGTACTTTGCCCCAACTTAACAGTGAGGTTATCAATCTCACCGGCTTGCTGAAAACAAAGGATTAAACGTATGGTGTGGAGAATGATGTTTGCTTGTAGAAAAACAACAGGGAACAGAGATTGCAGTAGATTGTATTTCAGATGTACAAGAATGGATCGGGGTCCACAGTTCACTAGTTGTAGTGACCTCACTTTAAGAAAGTGCAAGTCCCTGTGCATTAGTGCTAGTCCCTGGATCGAACTGCTAGCACACACAGTTTAAGATGAAATACCAAGTAGCAAAGGTCTTCATTACAACCTAAGATCCATCGGAAATAAAATAGTTTGATACAACTTGCATAGCTCAAGGGCTAGCATAAACGTAAATCAGAGTTCAACATCAAACGGAAAGCAAATAGCATGGAGTCCTCTTCCTTCACGGATGCCACAGGCAGACATGTTGGGCAAAGACTCGTGATCCTAACATCTTCTTCATCAGCTAGGGATACCTGCAACATCAAACGTTGCAGCCCGAAGGAGTCAATACATTTGGAATTGTACTGGCAAGGACACTTTTGTGGACTCAAAAGGCATTCTACACCTACGTGCACATCTGGCAGGTAGAGCTTAAGTTCATTTTGCATAAAGCCAATTTTTCCCTACCTTTTATCAAAACATTTTCTTTCAATCTAATTAACAGTAACATTGGTAAAACCCCAATGTACCAATTAACAGTAACATTGGTAAAGCCCCAATGTACCTTCCTACCCTTGTTCACCCATCAAATTTTATTTAAGAAATTGGGATGAGGAGATCTTCGAACAAGACTTGTCAGTTCGCTCAAATTGTCCATAACCGGGGACATGGATAAGTACTTAGATTTTACACTCTCGAGAGGTTGTACACCTTTACCCACATGGCCAGGTCAATCCTTCTACCTCGATGCACATTTTGCTCAGAGGACAGGTGCAGACTGTGGCCGAGACCTTCTGTGTGTAATCGCCCGAACCATTCCCTAAGGGCCACGTTACACCTACAGTATCCCTCTACCACCACCTGGCCCCTAGGATCCGGGTTCATACAACATACTTTGTCAAGCCAGAGCCATAGTAGCATGTGGTTGTACGTGAAGCTAATGAGCAAGGTTGTCTACAATCTCTTTAAGCCTGGGTGACTTTCCGCAAGTGTGCACTAGCACCAGGGTCTTGCCCCCTGATACAGCCACCCTCTCCATAACTCCACCATTCACCCAGGTAATTCATTAAACTTAGTTGTTTTTCCTTAACCTCTATCAAAACCTTTTCCATGGCATAGCAGGTAACAACTAAATTTAATGGCGGCTAAGGGAGTCTAGGAGTGGTGTAGCTAAACTACTAGGATTTAATAGCAAGCAAAAAGCATAAACCCTAGACATGTCTACTATAAAAACACTACGGTGCAAGAACTAAAACTGGGACTTTTGGTGTGTGTCACTTGCCTTTTTAGAGGGAAGAGTTGCAATCTTCGCAGTCACAACGGTTGCAGCTGTCACAGTCGCAATCTACAAGCATACATGTATAGCACCATAAACACAATGCACCACACAAATGCACAAGCATAGACATGATATGCATATGTTATTTACACAAGTGCACCATTTATTGTTCTCCGGTTGT
This sequence comes from Lolium multiflorum, assembly GCA_030979885.1. Classification (NCBI taxonomy): domain Eukaryota; kingdom Viridiplantae; phylum Streptophyta; class Magnoliopsida; order Poales; family Poaceae; genus Lolium; species Lolium multiflorum. The sequence continues at coordinate 145,895,652 of CM061748.1, forward strand.
CACTATATGCATGATGCCATGGTCAAGTTTTATGGTTGGTTGAATTATTGCGAACCTTCTATGTCGCACTAGCAAAGGGCAACTACCATTAATTGAAAAAGGTGTTGTGCTACAGTAGACAAATGATGGTTTTGGTACTACTGGACAGAGGGTAACGTTTGCAAGCATGTGCAAAAGGAATCACCCGAAAAGGGTATGTAGATCTCATTTTATGGGTGAAGTACTCCGAATAGGCATTTAAATATGGATGAATCTCAAACTTCTGTAAGTCCACATTTTATTGTTCCAAAATGTTCCTTATATTTTTAGGATTCCAGAGGTATAAAGTTTGTAATTTTTGGACAAGCGGAGCTCTGGTTATGAATTTTGCAAAGAGCGGACTATCGAATTGATGTTAAAACGAAATCTAGGGGGTGTCCCTGACACATGGCGCAATACTAGTGGTGCGTACCCCTTCGCGCGGATCAGCCTCTATAAACCATTGGATCTTCATAACATCTACGGCTCAGATTATATGACAGATTTGGAAAGGAAATAAAAGAAAAAGAAAGGGTGCTCACGTGGCGCCGACTGGGCAGCGACGTGGCGGTGATGAGGCGGATGACGTGGCGGCGGCGAGGAGATGGCCGGCCGGCGCTCAGGTGGCTCCCGCCGGCGGCGTTCCCGGCGGTCCCGGCGGCGGCCAAGTCCGGGACGGCGTGCGCCTTGGCGAGACGGAGCTAGGGGCGGCAGCGGCGCGACCTAGCTTGGCCCTCACCGGCGGTGAGCGGTGGCTGGAGGCGGCGCGGCGGCGACGAACTCCGGCGAGCAATCTGGGCAGCCTGGGGGCGCGATTGGGTGCGGGGAAAGGGGGAATTGGAAGAGGGAGACCGGGGTTATAGGGGCGGCCTCGGATGAGTGGGGGGAGCTCCGGGGGGGAGATCGGGCGAGTGGGGGAGGTGGCCGGCGGTTGCTGCCTATGCGTGCGCACGTACAGAGATGGAGGTTGGGGAGGAGCGACCGGGTGGGGGCGGGCTGGTGGCGTCCTGGCCTGGCTGGGCTGTTCGGCCGCTAGGTCGGCCACTCTTTTTATTTGTTTTTATTTTTCTATCTCCTTCTCTTATTTAATTGAATATGCATTTGAGGCACCAAAAATAGTCAGAAAATATAAATAAGATATCTTGGATTCCTTGTGAAAAGAGATTCACTTTGGAACCATTTTTGCAACAAATTAAAATACTTTTGAAACCAAAGTTCGCATAGACGCACAAGTGGCTAATAGCGCCATATTAGGGTTTGGTTTTTGAAATGCACTTTGAATTTTCCCTAAATGCAAAAATGTCATGATGCACATGAATGAAATTCATGCTTTTCAAATTTTAAAATTTGGGATGTTACAAACTTACCCGCCTTAAGATGATTCTCGCCCTCGAGAATCGGAGTGGCTAGCAAATAGGTGTGGGTGATCTTCACGGAGGTCATCTTCTCGTTCCCATGTAGCTTCTTCCTCTGTGTGGTGGTTCCACTGGACCTTGCAAAATTTGATCGTCTTCGTACGGGTCACTCTTTCCGCTGTCTCCAGTATCTTGATCGGCTTCTCTTCATATGTGAGATCACTCTCCAACTGAACTTCCTCAAGTGGCACTGTATCTCTCAACGGGGTCTCTGCCATTTCTGGGTGACACTTCTTCAGTTGGCTTACATGGAACACACTGTGAACTGCAGCTAGAGATTCTGGCAGTTCTAACTCATATGCTACTTCACCTTTGCGAGCCAGGATCTTGAATGGTCCTACAAAGCGGGGTGCTAACTTTCCCTTGACTCCAAATCTTTTCACACCACGTAGGGGTGAGACTCTTAGGTATGCTCTATCTCCTATCTCATAGGTCACTTCCCTACGCTTTGAGTCAGCGTAGCTCTTCTGTCTAGATTGGGCTATCTTCAATCTATCTCTGATCAGTCTGACCTTCTCTTCGGCATCCTTGATTAGGTCTGGGCCAAACAGACTTCTTTCTCCTACGCCACTCCATAGCAATGGGGTGGTGCACTTCCTTCCATACAATGCCTCAAAGGGTGCCATACCAATACTAGCTTGGTGGCTATTATTATATGAAAACTCTGCATAAGGCAGATTTTCATCCCAACTTGATCCATAGTCCAATGCACATGCTCTTAACATATCTTCCAAGATTTGATTCACTCTTTCAGTCTGTCCATCAGTCTGTGGGTGAAACGCTGTGCTGAACTCCAGTCTAGTTCCCAAAGACTCGTGTATTTGACGCCAAAAGTGAGATGTAAACTGAGTACCTCTGTCTGACACAATGCTCTTGGGCACTCCATGCAAACATATGATTTTGTTCATGTATAACTTGGCTAGTTTGGCGCTCGTGTAGGTGGTCTTCACTGGAATGAAGTGAGCCACTTTAGTCAAACGGTCTACTACGACCCAAATGGAATCATATCCCGATCTAGTCTTTGGCAGTCCGGTGATAAAATCCATGCCAATATTCTCCCACTTCCATTCTGGTACAGGTAGTGGTTGCAACAATCCTGCGGGTTTCTGATGTTCCGCCTTGACTCTACTACAAACATCACACAGTGCAATATACTCAGCGATGTCTCTCTTCAGATTACTCCACCAGAACCTTTCCTTCACGTCCATGTACATCTTGGTGTTACCCGGATGAATGGAGTATGGTGAATCATGGGCTTCCTGGAAAATCAACTTCCTAAGCTCAGGGTCCTGGGGTACACAGATACGCTTCTCAAACCATATGGTTCCTTGTTCATCTGCATGAAATCCTTTTGCTCTGCCTTCACTCATATTGACCTTGATCTCCTCTATTTCTTTGTCTAACTTTTGAGCTTCTCTAATTCTGTCCATTAGTGTTGGCTGAACTTCAAGTGATGCCAAATAACCTTTGGGCACAACCTCTAGTCTGAGGTCCTTAAACTGTTCACACAGTTCCTCTGGTAATTCTCCAGCGGTGAGGCCATTTACATAGCTCTTACGGCTCAGCGCATCGGCTACAACGCTAGCCTTCCCTGGGTGGTATTGCAAATTCATATCATAATCTTTTATTAACTTCAACCATCTTCTTTGCCTCATGTTCAGCTCCTTCTGAGTAAATATGTACTTCAGGCTCTTATGGTCTGTGAACACATCACAATGCTTTCCCATCAAGTAGTGCCTCCACACTTTCAGGGTATGAACAACAGATGCTAGCTCTAAGTCATGGGTTGGGTAGTTTCTCTCATGCTTCTTGAGTTGTCGCGAAGCATAGCACACTGATACGTCCAATTTGCATCACTATTTTGTATCATAATTTGCTGTTATTCATTGATATATTTCATATTGGGACACAATACTTATGTTATTCCATCTATTTTGCATGTTTCATCATCATTGGAGGATTCTGCTGGAAAAAGCACCGTCAGAATGCAATATTTCGGAAGATCAACTGTGGAAGGGAATTTCACGAAAATTCCTATTTTCCAGATGACGGAGGGAGCGAAGGGGAAGAAGAGAGGGCCGTGGGCGGACCATAGGCGGCGCGGCCCAGGCCCTGGCCGCGCCACCCTATGCTCTGGGGGGCCCACGACCCTTTCGCCTCCTTTTCTTCGCGTACTCCTTCGTCCCGAAAACCTAAGCCACGAGGATCCTCACGAAGGGTTACAGCCGCCTCTGCGGGGCGGAGAACACCGAGAGAAAAGAGCTCTCCGGCGGGCAGGAATCCGCCGGGGAAATTCCCTCCCGGAGGGGGAAATCGACGCCATCGCCATCGTCATCGAGCGGGACATCATCCATCATCATCATCATCATCTCCACCATCTATACCGCCATCACCACCGCTGCACCTCGTCACCGCTGTAGCAATTCGGGTTAAATCTTGATTGTTTGATAGGGGAAACTCTCCCGGTGTTATTCTATACTTGTTGTAGATGCTATTGAGTGAAACCATTGAACCAAGGTTTATGTTCAGATTGTTATTCATCATCATATCACCTCTGATTGTATTCCATATGATGTCTCGTGAGTAGTTCGTTTAGTTCTTGAGGACATGGGTGAAGTCTAAATGCTAGTAGTGAATTATGGTTGAGTAATATTCAATGTTATGATATTTAAGTTGTGGTGTCATTCTTCTAGTGGTGTCGTGTGAACGTCGACTACACGACACTTCACCATTTATGGGCCTAGGGGAGTGCATCTTGTATTCGGTTCCTAATTGCGGGGTTGCCGGAGTGACAGAAACCTAAGCCCCCGTTAGTATATCGATGCAGGAGGGATTGCAGGATCTCAGAGTTTAAGGCTGTGGTTAGATTTATCTTAATTACTTTCTTGTAGTTGCGGATGCTTGCAAGGGGTATAATCACAAGTATGTATTAGTCCTAGGAAGGGCGGTGCATTATCATAGGTTCACCCACACAACACTTATCAAAACAATGAAGATTATTAAACCACATGAAGCGAAAGTACTAGACTAAAATCCCCATGTGTCCTCAGGAACGTTTGCTCATTATAAGTAATCAAACCGGCTTGTCCTTTGTGCTAAAAAGGATTGGGCCACTCGCTGCAATTATTTCTCTCGCATTTTATTTACTTGTACTTTATTTATCTGCAATATCAAAACCCCCTGAATACTTGTCTGTGAGCATTTACAGTGAATCCTTCATCGAAACTGCTGCCAACACCTTCTGCTCCTCGTTGGGATCGACATTCTTACTTATCGAAGATACTACGATACACCCCCTATACTTGTGGGTCATCAAGACTATTTTCTGGCGCCGTTGCCGGGGAGTGAAGCGCTATTGGTAAGGAAATTTTTTGTTTGTGCTGATTTTATTTCTGCCTGCTGCTATAAATCATTATGGAGAGATATTCTCTTCAATTTCTATTTGGGAAATCTACTACTACTGCAACGGTAGTGGATGAAGCGCCAGGTGAGGAAGTAGTACCATATAAAATACCTATGAAAATTATTGAACGTGTTATGGATAACCGCTATGAAGGGGATGGAACTGTCCATCCTGGTGATCATTTACTGTTTTTGCATGAATTATGCGGGTTATTCAAATGTGCAGGTATTTCTATGAATGAAGTTAGAAAGAAACTATTCACTATATCGCTGTCTGGTAAAGCGGCGCACTGGTATAAATTGCTGAAGAATGGTGATTCTATTGATTGGGAGGACATTGTGCCTTTATTCTATTCCAAATTTTATCCTCCAAGTGAAATTCACAAAGATCGGAACCGCATATATAATTTTTGGCCTCATGATGGAGAGAGTATCGCCCAAGCTTGGGGGAGATTGAAGTCTTTAATGCTCAAATGCCCCATTCATGAGCTTCCTGGTAATGTTATTATTGATAATTTCTATGCAAGACTTTCTTTTCAAGACAAGACCTTGCTGGATACTTCTTGTTCTGGATCATTTACACGCAACAAAGAAGAGTTTAAAAGGGACCTTCTTGATCGGATCCAAGAAAATACTGAAGGATGGGAGAATGATAAAGATAGAGAATCAGGTATAATTTATGATTATAAATGCATTGAAGCTTTTATGGATACTGATAAATTTCGTAATATGAGTGCTACATATGGTCTTGATTCCCAAGTTGTTGCAAATCTTTATAGAGCTTTTGCCTCTCATTATGAACTGCCTAAGAAGAATTTTGATAAGTATCATGAACCGTATAAAGATAAAATTGATTCATCTGTAAACAAATGTGTAGTGGTTGAAACTGTTGATAATGTTATCCCTGAAGCTTATATTGAAAAAACTCCTTTCCCTGCTAAAATGAAGGAGTACTCTGTCATATCTAGTGCGGTTAATAAAAGTGAAAAGAAACCTAAAGAACCTGAAGAACAAATTAAAATTGAACCTGCTGTTGCTATAGTTAAAGATCTTGTGACTGAAAATGTGGAGGATGGTCATATTATTTTCTGTGAAGATGCTTCTAATATTGTTTCACATCCTAATAAATCCAAACAAGTTAGTGTTCCTATGCTATCTGTTAGAATTGGTGATCATTGCTATTATGGTTTATGTGATATTGGTGCAAGTGTTAGTGCTATTCCTTATGAACTTTACACGGAGATTATGCACGAAATTGGTTCTTGTGAACTTGAAGATATTGATGTGGTTATTCATCTGGCTAATAGAGAAACTATTTCTCCAATTGGTATTGTTCGAGATGTGGAAGTTCTATGTGGTAAGATTAAATATCCTGCTGACTTTTTGGTACTTGGTTCTGCTGCTAGTGATCATTGTCCTATCATTTTTGGTAGACCTTTTCTAAATACTTGTGGAGCTATTATAGATTGTAAGAAAGAGAAAATTTTGACTAGATTTGCTGGTGAACCTTATGAATTTAACTTTTCTAAATTTACCAAAACTCCTTATAAAACTGACTTGCCTAGTAATGATTTTAAAATGGAGCAGTGTGCATCTATTGTTCTTGTTCCTAATAATCCTTTGCAGCAACATTTGGAGAATAGTGAAAGTGAAGCTTTTAGGAAAGAAAGAGATGAGCTTGAGGAAATTTTTCGTCGCCAACCTATTCTCAAGCATGATTTACCGGTGGAAGATTTGGGTACAACACCGCCACCAAAGGAAGATCCTGTTTTTGATCTAAAGCCTTTACCTGATAATCTTAAATATGCTCATATTGATGATAAGAAAATATATCCTGTTATTATTAGTTCTAAGCTTTCAGAAATTGAGGAAGAAAGGTTATTGGAAATATTGAAGAAACACCGAGGAGCTATTGGCTATACTCTTGATGATTTGAAAGGGATTTCTCCTTCTATTTGCCAACATGCTATTAATATGGAAGAAGATGCAAAGCCTGTTGTTGAACATCAACGTCGTCTAATTCCGAAGATGAAGGAAGTGGTAAGGAATGAGGTATTAAAACTCCTTGAAGCTGGTATTATATATCCTATTGCTGATAGTAGATGGGTTAGTCCTGTTCATTGTGTTCCTAAGAAAGGAGGAATGACTGTTGTGCCTAATGATAATGATGAGCTTATTCCTCAAAGAATAGTTGTAGGTTATAGAATGTGCATTGATTTTCGAAAAGTTAATAAAGTTACTAAGAAAGATCATTACCCTTTACCCTTTATTGATCAAATGTTAGAAAGGTTGTCTAAAAATACTCATTTTTGTTTTCTTGATGGCTATTCTGGGTTTTCACAAATTGCTGTTAAAGCTAAAGATCAAGAGAAAACCACTTTTACTTGTCCTTATGGAACTTATGCTTATAGGCGTATGCCTTTTGGTTTATGTAATGCTCCTGCTACTTTTCAAAGATGCATGCTATTTTTCATGGTTTTTGTGAAAGTATTGTAGAGGTGTTCATGGATGATTTTTCTGTCTATGGGAATTCTTTTGATAATTGCCTGCGAAACCTTGATAAAGTTTTGCAGAGATGTGAAGAAACTAACCTTGTTCTTAATTGGGAGAAATGCCACTTTATGGTTAATGAAGGAATTGTATTGGGACATAAAATTTCTGAGAGAGGTATTGAAGTTGATAGAGCTAAAGTTGAAGCAATTGAGAAGATGCCCTATCCGAGGGATGTTAAAGGTATTCGTAGTGTTCTTGGTCATGCTGGGTTTTATAGGAGATTTATTAAAGATTTCTCTAAAATTTCAAAGCCTCTTACTAATCTTCTTCAAAAAGATGTACCTTTTGTTTTTGATGATGATTGTAAGGAAGCTTTTGAAACTCTAAAGAAAGCCTTAACAACTGCTCCTGTAGTTGAACCTCCTGATTGGAATTTGCCTTTTGAAATTATGTGTGATGCTAGTGATTTTGCTGTAGGCGCTGTTCTTGGACAGCGGGTAGATAAAAAGTTAAATGTTATTCATTATGCTAGTAAGACTCTTGATGCTGCTCAAAGAAATTATGCTACAACTGAAAAAGAATTGTTAGCTGTAGTCTTTGCTTGTGATAAGTTTAGACCCTATATTGTTGATTCGAAAGTTACAATTCATACTGATCATGCTGCAATTAGATACCTTATGACAAAGAAAGATGCTAAGCCAAGGCTTATTAGATGGGTACTGTTGCAAGAATTTGATTTACATATTATAGATAGGAAAGGTGCTGATAATCCTGTTGCTGATAATTTGTCTAGATTGGAAAATATTGCTTATGATCCTGTTCCTGTTAATGATAGTTTTCCGAATGAACAATTGGCTGTAATAAAGGTGAGCTCGCGAGAGAGCCCCAGATTATGCTAACTTTATTGTTTCGAAGTATTTGCCTCCAACCTTTTCAGCTCAGCAACGGAGGAAATTCTTTTATGACTTAAGGCATTATTTTTGGGATGACCCACACTTATATAAAGAAGGAGTGGATGGTATTATGCGAAGATGTGTTCCTGAATATGAACAACAGGAGATATTGAATAAATGTCATGGTAGTGTTTATGGAGGACATCACGCTGGAGATAGAACCGCGCAAAAGGTTCTACAATCAGGTTTTTATTGGCCAACACTCTTCAAAGATGCAAGGAAATTTATTTTATCTTGTGATGAATGTCAAAGAGTTGGTAATATCTCTAGACGCAATGAAATGCCTATGAATTATACTCTTGTTATTGAACCATTCGATTGTTGGGGATTCGACTTCATGGGACCTTTCCCTTCTTCAGACGGTAACACTCATATACTTGTCGCTGTTGATTATGTTACTAAATGGGTAGAAGCTATACCTACAAAAAGTGCTGATGGTGAGACTTCTATAAAAATGCTTGTAGATATTATATTTCCTAGATTTGGAGTACCTAGATATATTATGACTGATGGAGGTTCTCATTTCATTCATGGAGGTTTTAGAAAAACTCTTGCTAAGTATGGTATTAATCATAGAATTGCTTCTGCTTATCACCCTCAAACTAGTGGTCAAGTAGAATTATCAAATAGAGAGATTAAAGCTATCTTAGGTAAGACCGTTAATAAATCTAGAAAGAATTGGCCTAGCAAATTGAAAGAAGCATTATGGGCTTATAGAACTGCTTATAAAAATCCTATGGGAATGTCACCTTATAAAATGGTTTATGGAAAAGCTTGTCATTTACCTTTAGAACTAGAGCACAAGGCTTATTGGGCTGTTAGAGAATTAAATAAAGATCCTAAATTAGCCGGTAATAAGAGGTTGTTGCAATTAAGTTCTCTAGATGAATGGAGAAGTGAAGCTTATGAAAATGCTAAACTCTTTAAAGAAAAAATTAAGAAATGGCATGATAGAAGGATCATCAAAAGAGAATTTAATGTTGGAGATCAAGTTCTATTGTATCGGTCTCGTCTCAGATTCTTTGCAGGGAAATTACTCTCGAAGTGGGAAGGACCATATGTTGTTGAGGAGGTGTATCGTTCAGGAGCAATTAAAATTATCTCTCTCCAAGGCAATGCCACACAAGTGGTGAATGGACAAAGACTCAAGCATTATATCTCGGGCGATTCTTATAATGTTGATGTTGATATTATTCAAGTGGAAACACCGGAGGCTTTCATCAAAGGACAAATTGACAGTCCGCCAGAACTGGACTTTGAATAGGTAACAGTACAGGTAATAAAGAGTCCGCGTTTACCTTTCCGAACATTATTTCTGCTGTTTTTAGAAAATATGAAAAATTACGGAATCGAAACGGAGTGGAAAAGACGCGCGAGGGCCCGTCACCACAGCCGGCGCGGGCCCCACCCTGGCCGCGCCGACCTATGGTGACGGCACCTCGGTGTCCCGTTTCCACTCGTTTTCGGCCTGGAACCTTCCTTTTGTCGTAAAAATATTTGCTATATAATCCCCGGACCCCTGGAGGTCCGTAATATCGTTTCTCGTCGTGTTTTGTTTCGAGCTGTTTTCTGCCAGATTTGTTTTGATCTAGAAGCACCATGGTCTCCAACAACAAAGATAAGGGGCCTTGGAGGGAAGAGATGGATGAGAGGATCAATAAGGAGAAGGAGAAGATAGCGTCGGCAAAAGGAGAGTGGGAAACTACGAGGAGTAAGCCAATTTTGGTGGGATTAATACTGGGCGTTCTTTTTCTCATAACTTGCAGGGAGCTCTTCCGCCTGCTCTGGACCTCGACTCTTTCCCTTGTGTGGAGGAAGCAATACGGGTTGCTGATGAGTTTTGTGATCAATATCGTGCTCTCAAAAGGGAAGTGGAGATACTTCAGGAGGAGAACCAGCGACTTCGCAGAATGCTGGAATATTACTCAAACCTCAGCACAAGGCCATCACCGCCACACTCGGGTAACAATGAGTCTCTTCAGGTTTTGGTGCAGAATTACAAAATTGAGAAGCTGAAGCTGAAGGAGATCCTTATGAAGCGCGAGAGGAATCCATCACCACCATCACCGAAGGAGTAATTCATCATTGGTATTGGCATCCCCTTGGTTTGTTCCAAGCTTGGGGAGTGCCGCGGTATCACATCACCACCACCTTTATCTTTTACTATCAAGTAGTGTCATATCATGAGTAGGGAAGTTATCATATAGAATAGTATGCAATGTGGAAGTATCTCTCTTAGTTAGTTATCTATGTATCCGTTGGTGTGAGTTATCGTTATGGAATATTAATGAGAAGTCTTATCATTTACTTTTTGCACACCTTATTTTAGTTTGCAATCTCCATTATATGATTACTCTTGACATGAGTATTGATATCACTTTGGGAGCATCAAGTAAATCTATTTGGTTTTGGCAAACTTAGCATTGGTCAATAGCAACAACATCTTGATGTTTAATGAAGGAGAGAAATACACTTAGATACATTACTCTATTATCTCTATGCCTAGTATTCTGAAGTTAAAATTGCTTGTGCTTATGAGAAAGATGCATGATTGTTTCTATCATATGTATATTTGTTTGTTTCCCTCAACCTTTATGCTTGCTATCAAACCTTGCTAGCCAAAGACCTGTATCGAGAGGGAATGCTTCTCATACATCCATAACCCTAGACCAAACCTATGCCATTTGTGTCCACCATACCTACCTACTACATGGTATTTTCTGCCATTCCAAGTAAATACTTCATGTGCTACCTTTAAATTATTCAAACTATTACTCCTTATTTGTGTCAATGTTTAGCTCATGAGGAAGTATGTGGTGTTTTATCTTTCAATCTTGTTGGGCGGACTTTCACCAATGGACTAGCGGCACATCCGCTTATCCAATAATTTTGCAATAAGAGCTGGCAACGGGGTTCCCAGCCCCAATTAATAACTTTCATTAATAATTCTCTTCACATGTTTTGCTGACTTATCAGTAAGCAACTTAATTTTGCAATAGACACTCCTCCATGGTATGTGAATGTTGGAAGGCACCCGAGGATTCGGTTAGCCATGGATTGAGAAAGCCAAGGTTGGGGGAGTGTCACCCATAATAAAACTAAAATACATGTGTAAACAAAAGAGAAGGGGGATGATCTACCTTGCTGGTAGAGATACCGTCCCTCATGGGAGCCGCTCTTTGAAGGTTCGTTTGGCAAGGGGGTTAGAGTACCCGCTACCATTCGTTGACAACAACAAACACCGCTCAAAATCTTACTTTTATGCTCTTTATATGATTTCAAAACTTGAAAAGCTCTAGCACATGATTTAATCCCTGCTTCCCTCTGCGAAGGGCCTATCTTTTACTTTTATGTTGAGTCAAAACTATTTCCCTCTATCTCAAGCAAGCAATTGAGTTGTTGTGAACCAATCATTTATGCTATGATTCAGTTGATCATGTCTTTTATACTTTCTTGTTTAGTACCAATTTTATATGAATATGACTTTGAAGTTATCAATGATTATGAAGAGATTGTTATGCTTAAATATGAAGGCTCATCTATAAATTCTAATATGAAAGCTTTGCTTAGAAGTACAATCCGTTAGCAGTTCTCTGACCAAGAACAAAGTTTGCCATCACCAACTATGATTTCTTATGCACCTTTACTTGTGATTTCTCTTTACTTATTTCGAGATGAGTTATATGAGGAAGTTGTTTACTAGAATGTCTTGTGTGAATGAATATGATGCTTCTTGTCCGTATTTTATTTATCGACTCTTCACTCCATAAACATGTGGTCTTGTTTATCGAGCTCAGTTTCGCTTGGGGACAAGCGAGGTCTAAGCTTGGGGGAGTTGATACGTCCAATTTGCATCACTATTTTGTATCATAATTTGCTGTTATTCATTGATATATTTCATATTGGGACACAATACTTATGTTATTCCATCTATTTTGCATGTTTCATCATCATTGGAGGATCAAGCACCGGAGCCAGGATTCTGCTGGAAAAAGCACCGTCAGAATGCAATATTTCGGAAGATCAACTGTGGAAGGGAATTTCACGAAAATTCCTAATTTTCCAGATGACGGAGGGAGCCGAAGGGGAAGAAGAGAGGCCCGGACCATAGGGCGGCGCGCCGGCCCCGGCCGCGCCACCCTATGCTGGGGGGCCCACGACCCTTTCGCCTCCTTTTCTTCGCGTACTCCTTCGTCCCGAAAACCTAAGCCACAGGGATCCTCACGAGGGTTACACGCTCTGCGGGGCGGAGAACACATAGAGAAAAGAGCTCTCCGGGCGGAAGGGAAATTCCCTCCCGGAGGGGGAAATCGACGCCATCGCCATCGTCATCGAGCGGGACATCATCTCCATCATCATCATCATCATCTCCACCATCTACACCGCCATCACCACCGCTGCACCTCGTCACCGCTGTAGCAATTCGGGTTAAATCTTGATTGTTTGATAGGGGAAACTCTCCCGGTGTTATTCTATACTTGTTGTAGATGCTATTGAGTGAAACCATTGAACCAAGGTTTATGTTCAGATTGTTATTCATCATCATATCACCTCTGATTGTATTCCATATGATGTCTCGTGAGTAGTTCGTTTAGTTCTTGAGGACATGGGTGAAGTCTAAATGCTAGTAGTGAATTATGGTTGAGTAATATTCAATGTTATGATATTTAAGTTGTGGTGTCATTCTTCTAGTGGTGTCGTGTGAACGTCGACTACACGACACTTCACCATTTATGGGCCTAGGGGAGTGCATCTTGTATTCGGTTGCTAATTGCGGGGTTGCGGAGTGACAGAAACCTAAGCCCCCGTTAGTATATCGATGCAGGAGGGATTGCAGGATCTCAGAGTTTAAGGCTGTGGTTAGATTTATCTTAATTACTTTCTTGTAGTTGCGGATGCTTGCAAGGGGTATAATCACAAGTATGTATTAGTCCTAGGAAGGGCGGTGCATTAGCATAGGTTCACCCACACAACACTTATCAAAACAATGAAGATTATTAAACCACATGAAGCGAAAGTACTAGACTAAAATCCCCATGTGTCCTCAGGAACGTTTGGTCATTATAAGTAATCAAACCGGCTTGTCCTTTGTGCTAAAAAGGATTGGGCCACTCGCTGCAATTATTTCTCTCGCATTTTATTTACTTGTACTTTATTTATCTGCAATATCAAAACCCCCTGAATACTTGTCTGTGAGCATTTACAGTGAATCCTTCATCGAAACTGCTGCCAACACCTTCTGCTCCTCGTTGGGATCGACATTCTTACTTATCGAAGATACTACGATACACCCCCTATACTTGTGGGTCATCACACACTACTTTTCCATCTTGCATTAGAACACCTCCAAGTCCTTGACGAGAGGCGTCGCAGTACACTTGGAAATCCTTATTGATATCCGGCAAACATAGAACCGGTGCACTTACTAGGCGTTGCTTCAACTCTTGAAAACTAGCTTCACACTCATCTGTCCAGATGAATTTCTTCTCCTTCTTCAACAGTTCTGTCATGGGCTTTGCAATCTTGGAGAAATTCTCAATAAATCTCCGGTAGTATCCAGCGAGTCCTAGGAAACTCCGGATCTCTCCTGCATTCTTGGGTGATTCCCACTCGGTCACAGCTGCAACTTTACTCGGATCAACTGCGACTCCTTCTGCTGAAACTATATGTCCAAGGAATCCAACTCTATCCAACCAGAACTCACACTTGCTGAACTTGGCATACAACTTGTGCTCTCTAAGCTTCTCCATGATTAGGCGCAAGTGCCTCTCATGTTCGGCTTCATCCTTTGAGTATATCAATATATCATCGATGAATACTACTACGAACTTATCCAAATATTCCATGAACACTTTGTTCATCATGGCCATAAAATATGCCGGGGCATTGGTTAGACCAAATGGCATAACTGTATACTCATACAGACCGTATCTAGTAGTGAATGCGGTCTTAGGTATGTCTTGCTCTCTGATCTTCATTTGGAAGTAGCCCGATCGAAGATCAATTTTGGAGAACACCTTTGCTCCCTTCAGTTGGTCAAATAGGTCGTTGATATTGGGCAACGGGTACTTGTTCTTGATAGTGACTTCATTGAGTGATCGATAATCCATTACCAATCTCTTGCTAGAATCTTTCTTCATCACAAACAAAACAGGGGCTCCCCATGACGATGAACTAGGTCGGATGAAACCCTTTTCCAACTGTTCCTTAAGCTGCTTCTTCAACTCCTTCAATTCCTCTACATCCATCTTGTATGGTCTCTTGGCTATTGGTCCAGTTCCAGGCAACAGCTCAATGAGAAATTCAACTTCTCTGTCCGGTGGCATTCCTGGCAACTCTTCCGGGAACACATCCGGGTATTCTCTCACAACGAGCACAGTCTCCATGCTAACCCCCTTAAGAGAGTTGACCTTACTACTTTTAAGCTCAAAGGTTGAATTGAAACGAATCCTCTTCATTTCTGGGGTTGTGAGTGTAATTGATCTCTTTGCACAATCTATTATGCCTCCATAAGTGGTCATCCAATCCATGCCTAGGATTACATCTAGACCTTGGGATGGTAGGACTACTAAGTTGGCTGGGAACTTATGTTTTCCAATTTGCAGGGTCAAATTTCTACATCCATCAGTTACTAACATCTCTCCCCCTGGAGAGCTTACCCTAAGAGGCCATCCCGTTGTTTTAGTGGGCAGATTATTCTTAACCACAAATGCTCTTGATATGAAAGAATGCGATGCACCGGTATCAAATAGAACAAGTGCTGAAAAGCAATTGAGCATGAACGTACCGATCACTGCGTCCGGCTCATCATAGATCTCCTCAACATTGACATGGTTGGCATGCCCCTTCTGGAACGGGTTCGGCTTGCCTGCATCCACAATCTTCCTTGCTTCCTCAGCCTTCTTCTCAGGGCAGTCGTTGGCAAAGTGTCCTGTCTTCCTGCACTTGAAGCACTCTACCTGGCTGATGTCCTTCTTCACAAAGCGATGACCATTGTTGTTGCCATTGCCGTTGTTGTGGCCATTGCCATTTCCATGATGGCTGCCATTACTCTTCCCAGAGTTGTTGTGGTGGTGATTCTTGTGATCATTGTGGTGATGCTTGTTTCCACCATCATTGCTACCATACTTGTGATGGCCAGAACTTCCACTACCTTCTCCATATGACCGCATCTTGTGTGCTGGTCCTGATCCATACTTGTCATAACCGTGCTTTCTCTTCCGGTTCTCCATACTGTTGTGCTTGGACTCAACTGCCACTGCGCTGTCATACAGCTCCTGGTAATTGGCGTACCTAGAAGCACAAAGCTGAATGGATATCTCATCATTGAGGCCTCTCATGAATTCCTCCTGCCTCTTCCTATCAGTGTTCACATCTTCAGGTGCATAACGAGCCAACTTGTTGAAGAGCTCAGCATAGTCAGACAAGGAGCGAGATCCCTGGCGCAAGTCGCGAAACTCGCGCCTCTTCAGGGCAATGATTCCAGAAGCAACATGAGCAGTGCGGAAGGCTGTTTGAAACTGATCCCAAGTGATGGCGGTGATGTCAGGATAGGTGATCTGGTAGTTGTCCCACCATTCAGCTGCGGGTCCTTCAAGCTGATGTGCGGCGAACCGCACCTTCTCTTCCCCATGTGCTTGAATAGTGTCCAACTTCTTGTTAATTGTACGCAGCCAGTCATCAGCTACGATTGGCTCAGGAGAACTTGAGAATGTGGGAGGGTTCAGCCTCAGGAACCTAGTCAGACGGTCCTGCTGTGGCGGAGGTGGAGGTGGCGGGGGTGGTGGATTGTTGTTGTTGTTCTGCATGTGGTTGTTCAGCTGGGTTATGGTCTGAGTCACTGCTTGCATCAGCTGGGCCTGTGCCTCCATCATCTGCTGAACATAGGCTGGCACCTCGGGCTCTCGGCGGGGCGGCATGCTGTGGGGTTTGAGAGGTAAGAATAGAATTAGACTAGAGCTAAGGAGAAATAAAATTTCCTACCCTCGCACAACACAAGCATATAAACAATCCTCAAAATCACGCAAGGAATTTTTTTAACACTATCGAACTAGTATGATCATACCACAATTTGGTATGATCAATGCGTTTTTAAGATATCGTTGGTCTGATAAGGAGAGAAAGTGGTGGTCTACTCTATTTCCATCTTGGGTGCTTCAAGCTTCCCTTCCACTTCCTTGAGGTCTTCTAAGATTGGACGTCTAAAGATGAAGATTTGTTTTGAAGATGAAATAGGTGAGAATACAAGAAAACCAATTTGGAAACGTTTCTTTTCAATAGAAAATGGATTAGATAGATAAGATGGAATTTCATCCTAAGGTCTTCCTATTTCTAATCCAAACCTAGGGTCACGAACCTATGGGCAACACAGTGCTCTGATACCATCTGTAGTGACCTCACTTTAAAAAGTGCAAGTCCCTGTGCATTAGTGCTAGTCCCTGGATCGAACTGCTAGCACACACAGTTTAAGATGAAATACCAAGTAGCAAAGGTCTTCATTACAACCTAAGATCCATCGGAAATAAAATAGTTAGATACAAATTGCATAGCTCAAGGGCTAGCTGTCAACACCCGGATTTTTAAGTCCAGATGCCTATTATGCCATTCCTCGCAATCCCAGGAATATTGTTTTTGCGAGACATAATAGCTTGATATCACAACACATCATTCATTACAACACATAATCGTCTTACAACAAAGGATCACATGATCCAGTCTTAATACAACATAGTGGATCCAGAGATCCTATTACAAAACACATAGCGGAAGTAACGGTCGTGGTCCATCTGTTCCACAGGCAACTGTTGACGTCAGGAGCGGTCCTAGTTGTCGTAGACGTTCTGTTGTCCATCTTCCTCACACTGTTCACCTTCATAGTCTGGCCATTTGAATAGCCAGGGACAAAGCCATGAGTACTTTTAAAGTACTCGCAAACTAATACTAGTGTAAGCACTATCAATTGTAGAAAGGGGATACTAAGCTCTAGGTTTATTTGCATAAAGCCAAGTTTATTTCATAAACATTTAGTAAAGATGCTTGAATCGCTAGACTAACTCAAGTGGGAACATTAGTGTCATTCCCACAACTCAATTGTGATTCAATCCCAAATCACCATTCAACTTGCAACAGCAAGTCACCAGTCATATGTCATATTTTTGGAAAATGGTCTGATGACGGAACAATATGGCCTTTCCAATCGTCCGTAACCGTGGACACGGCTATTCGAATAGTTCTACCCTCTGCAGAGGTTGTACACTTGTGCCACAATATTTGCAATAATCCGTCAGGGTTAGCTGGCCCTGATTTATCATACTCCGTATGCGGATTACCAACCATAACCTTTCACTTATATACCCTAGTACAGGCACCTCTCCCCATGAGCTTGGCCTCCGGTGAGAACCAACTGTTAACCCGGAACTGCACAGGGCTTGGGCCGGACAATTCACCTCATTCACGTCATTTCACAATATCTCATATTGCTTTGGAGGCAGCCCTTGGCATAACCCGATGACGCTTGTTTAGAGGGAACCCATACTAAAGCACATAAATTTCTAGTTAAGCCCGTACCCATTTTGGGTATTGTGGGGGTACTTTCAAAATTGGAATGGTATCGCATCCGAACCCAACCATCAGTTTTATATTAAAAATCACCATCTTCTCTTGGTCATATTCACCTTCAAAGTCATTCAATGGAATGAACCATCATTCCAAGGTTTCAACTTCATTTCAAAGTCACATGTTCCCATCTAGAGTAGTCAAATTTTAACTGATTAGCGCTAGCAACTATTTCATGAGGGGTGCTAAGTATCTTGGAGCTTGCTAGGCTAAGTGTGATTCTCTTGTACTACTCTATAATTCAATCAAGTGAATCATAAACCAAAGAGTAACTTTGATAAATAAAATCAAGTAAAGCTTGTAAAGTAAAAACTTTGGGATAGGTTCATAAAGTAAAATGTAGTGATGCCTTGCTCTGGTAGAGCTTTGCACCATGATGGTTAACAAGTTTATTAGCTTGCAAACTAAAAAGCTTGCAAGAGTATTATCTTGCTTGTAGGGGTAAGGCTAATATCAGCTTGCCTTGATTGGTGAGGTGATCAAAGTGTTCTTCTTCTTCCTCTTGGTAGAATACCTCCTCCTCTTGATAGTCTCCGGTACTAGCGTCTATAAACGAATACGAGGATACAATCACCAAACAATACTTAAGTACTCTTAATTAGCCTTAGTGGCTCACACAATGATCTAGTATCACTACTTAACATTTATTACAAGATTATGCTAGGGTTTCCTTATTTAATAATAGGAAAATAATTTCCTCTCATTGAAAAATGGAGTTAGGGTTTCTCTTTAGTTTGTGAGAAAATAATTTCCTCTCATTGAATCTTCTTAAGATTTAATTTCTCTTATGAATAATATATGACCTAGGTTGACTAAAGTCAACCTCTTCATACTTACCATTTGAGAAAATGATTTAAATGAGGTTCCATACCTCATGCAATTTAATAATAACCTGTTAGTGATTTAATGCCACCAAATAATTCAATATGAGGTTACCTAGATTATGATCACTACCTCATGTTGAATTACTTGAGAACAAGATTTAAATGAGAGGAATATCTCTCATATGATTTAACACATAATTGTAACTAATTTAAAGAACTACCATTGAGGTGATTTAATATTATTAAATAACCAGGGATGATCCCATGTTGACCAAGCTCAACACTTCACACTTAGTATTTTGAGAAAGTGAGTTAAATGAGATTCATCCTCTCATGTGATTTAATTAATCTTGGGAAAATTTACATATTATTTAGATTTAAGATTTATAATTGAGCAGGTATGAGCCTAGGAAATTAAAGGTCAATACCTTACTTCATTTTATTTGAGAAGGATGATTTAAATGAGGTGAGCACCTCATACTATTTTAGTAACTCCTTGTAATGTTTTAATATTATTAATTAATTAAAAGTGAATTTTAATTGGCCATGGGATCTACTTCATATTAATTTGGTTGAGGTAAGATTTAAATGAGACCAAAGTCTATTATATGATTTAATAAATAGGTTTGAAATATTTAAAAACTACTTATGAGAAGGATTAAGTATTTTCAAATATAAACCTATGGGTCATTAATTATGTGTTATTAATTCTTATTGAACTATTTGGACTAATGATTTATGTGAGAGGCTATACCTCATATAAGTTAAACTATCATCTAAATGATTAACCTTTCTAATTAACCAAGCATGAGACTTATTTGATCAAGGTCAGTACCTCTATTTGAATTACTTAAGATCACAAATTAAATGAGAGAGAAGCCCTCATACTATTTAAAGAATTCTATGTGTATGTATTAAATGATCTAGAAATGGCTCCATAGCCCTTATTTAACTCTAGTTCATGATCATGCAAAACAACTATGATATATTTTTGCATAAACAATTAGAGTATGTCAAATGTGATTTATTAGAGTTGGAATCAACTTAAAATCATTTATAGATAATTTCTAATATTTATTTGAAGTCAGAAAAGGTTCTGCCTTGTTATTTTTATCATTTAAAGTTGATTTCGAATTTGGACATGGGGCCAGTGACATTGTTTAGATAATTTCATGGGCTTTCTAAATATATAAAATTTGTTAAATTTGGTGTAGTAGATTTCAAACTATTTAATTTTGAAGTTGGCACCAGTATTGAATTTGAACTAAATAGATTAACTCGAATTTGAATTACTGGGCCACGCGGGAAAGCAAACTGGGCTAAAATAGGCTAAACAGACTGGGCCGGCCCAACATTGCTACGGGCTGGGTTTGAAACACAGGCAGCAGGCGGGAGCGACGTGGCACTATCTGGGACGTTCAAGCGATCGAGCGGCTCACCTCCTCCGGCGAGGTCCTAACCCTACCGGCGACCAGAGGGGTGGCTAGGGGGTACCTGGGGCTCCGGCGAGGTTCGGCGAGGTGGGCGTTCGGCGTGGAAGACGACGGCGAGGCGGACGAGGGTCGCGGGAGGTGCTGCGGTGGTCGGAGTCGTCGTCCTCGTCGAGCTACCGTGGCGGCAGACTCCGATCAAATTCCGGCGACGGCGAGCTTAATTGGAGAGGGGAAGAAGTCGAGGATGCTCAGAGAGGAGAGGGGAAGCAGATGGTGTGCTGTGATCGTCCAGGAGCGGCCTCCTTTTATAGGGGGTCGAGGATGCCGTGGGTGCTGCGAAGGGGCGGCCATGGCGCGGCTTCTACGGTGAGCGAAGGGGCAAGCTAGGGGGCGCATGGCGTAGGCGTCGTCTAGGTGGAGCTAATGAGCTTGATGGCACGGCAAAAGGAGGTCTGAGGCTAGCTGGCGATGATGGCGTCCGTGCAGTACCGGCGCGGCAGTACGTCGATCATGGCGACGGTCAGGGAGCGTGCGCGAGCTAGGGAGGGTGTCTAGCCGGGTTCGGGTGTGGTGTTGGGCGCGCGTGCACGAGGAGAGGGGGAGAGAAGGACGAGAGCGTCCAGGCGAGTGCGTGCACTGGCGCGTCTAGGGCGTCGTCTGGGCGCGCTCACCGCGTCGACTGGCATGTCCTGGCAACATTTTGGCACGCGCGTTCCGGCCCATGCCGTGTGTTGGCGATCGAGTGAGTGGTACAAGCTTGGTCCTTATGCATCAGAGATGCTCGCAGACATGGTGAGAAAGTGAGAGGGAGGCTAGAGAGAGTTTTGGCCAAAGGTGGCTGGCATGGCCACGGCATGGTTTGTTTTTCTTATTTTTCCACTTTTCCAAACCCTTGCAAGTACTCAACTCGATGCAGGGGTCCTAGAGATAGCTAATGATCACAAGGTTAAAGTGGTTTAGTGAAGAAACCAGTGGACAATAGGTTGTAACTCAATTCTGAATTCATGTCTGCCAAGTGTTCGACACAATGCCCGCATGAAGAAAATGTTGGAATTTTGGATTTATTTTTGGTGGATCTTCTTTATATAATTAAAGTGAAAGATTGATGGTGGTGGTGCTCATTTTGGTGAAGGTTTGCAAGAATTCCAAAATGGGGTCATCTTCACATAGTTTCAAAGTCTCCACTTGTCAATCTTATTCTGGTCAACCTGGTCAATATTCACCATGATGGTCAACATGAAAGTTGTAGAGCTTGACATGGTCTTGGATGACATGGCATTGGTTGACTAAGTTTTGTTTGAGAATTAAGAAATACAGAGAGGTAAAGTGGGGAACATTTTATAAAATGGCCAAATGACCATTATCACATGTATGTTGATTTTGAGTTTTGCTTTGATTTGATTTTGGTTTCTTTGATGCAATTGTGTTTATTTATCATATATGAACATTCTACAAGCAAGAGATCAAGCAATGGTGGCCTTGGTTGAAGATTTGCAAAATTGGGTTATGTGTATGTGAGTGAATTTTGGGAATTTTCTCCCCATTTGAATTCTCTCCATTGGATTTGACTTTGGTTGACTCTAAGGTGGTTCTTATTAGTTTACAAACATTTTAAGAGCATTGAAACTAAATCAAATGGTCTTGTTCAAAGATTTGCAAATTTGGCCTTAACACATAAGTGATGAGGTGTCAATTTTTACTAAACTTGTAAATTGCTTTCCTTGCTTTACTTAGGCATGGGTTAGGGTCCATTTAGTGTTCTAATAGGTTTAGAGATGGTTTCACACCATTTGGTCAAGGTTTGAAGTCATAGGTCAAAGTTTGGTGAAATGACTATGTGTCACATATGCCTTTATGCATATGTTGTATTTGAATTTAAATTTGACTTGGTTTGTGTTGTGGAGTGTTGAAATGGTATAGGGAGGTGATCCAACCATTCACACAAGTCCTAGGGTTAGTTTTCTTAAATTCTCATATTTGCTATTTAGCTCTCATATGCCTTTATGGCATGTTTAGTTTCTTTTCAATCTCTTTGGTTTCAACTTGGAAAGGATTTAAGAAATACTATATAAGGTTTATAAAGCTTTTCCAATCCTTTAAATAGAGTGGAAAGGTCTAGGGTAAAGATTTATAATTATATCCCTAGGCACATATGCCTTTTTCTCATTTAATGTCCTTTTATTTTATTTTTACTAGAATGATGAGAAGAGGGGTGAGTCTTTAGGGTTTAAGATTATTTCCAATACTAAATAACAAGCAATCATGGCAAGAGCACAAGAATTAAACAAGATTATTGTGTACCAATCTTAATTTAATAAAAGTTTTTATTGGTTCCAAAATTTGGAACTAGGGAAATTTGTTTATTTTGTTTTAAATTTCTGGGATGTTACAAACCCCCTTAAACAAATCTCGTCCCGAGATTTTAAGAGGAGTTAGGTTCCTAAGAGAGATTGAGCATTTTGATTAACAGGAAGGCATACTTGTCGGTCTCTGGGGTGCTTCCTGAGCTTCAGTGGCAGTCATGTGGTAGAAACTGTTATTGTTGTTCTGGTTCCTTCTACCTGCGTGTTGCTGGACAGGTGCAGCGGTGTTGGCGGCAATCTTGGCAAGCTTCTTGGGGCATTCTTTGGAAAAGTGGCCCACAACTCCACATTCATAACAGTTTACAGTGGACTTGTCCTTCGGGGCGACGGGGATGGCATTACTTCTAGTCCTCTGGCTAGTGTTGGTGTTGGTGTGGTTCCCATTGTTGTTGTGGCTGTTTTGGTTGTTGTTGTTGTTTCCGGGCTTCGGGGTTCCTCCGTTGTTGTTGCTGTAGTTAGGGCGATAAGTCTGAGCAAGGGGCCTGTTGTTTCGGGGTGAATCCTCCAAAAGAGTTATTGCGGTGCTTGGGTATGGTGGGGTCCTCTGGTTCATCATTCTGCGATTGCGGTTCTCATTGGCCTGATGCAGCTTTCCTTCCATCTGTATGGCTGAGTCCACGAGGGCTTCGAGGTCAGCGAATGGAATATTCACTAACACAGTTTGCATCTCGTCGTGTAGTCCGTTCAGAAATCTTTCCTTTCTTTTCTCATTTGTGTCGGTCTCATCCGGGGCATACCTTGACAGAGTGAGAAACCTGTCGCGGTATTCCACCACGGACATTCTTCCTTGCTTGAGTTCACGGAACTCGTCTCTCATTTTCTTGATTAATCCTTGGGGCACATGGTACTTACTGAACTTCAGCTTGAAGTTTTCCCATGTCATCATCTGTCCTGCATTCATTGCACGGGCACTAGTCCACCAGGCTCTTGCAGTCCTGACAGTAGTGGGTGGCAACAAGACTTTTTCTGCGGCTTCAACTCCCGCAACTTCAAGGTTGTTCTCTATTGTCTGAAGCCAGTCATCAGCATCGAGGGGCTCTTCGGTCTTGCTGAACATTGGAGGGTTGGTGTTCTGGAAATTCTTCAGCTTTGACCTAGGGTGATCGTGGTTTCCATGGCCTTGATTATTCTGGGCTATCTGTTGCAGTGCGGCAAGGTTTGCTTGGCGTTCAGCTCTTTCTGCTTCCCGGTCTGCCATCATTGTCTGTAGTAGTTGCATCATGGCATCCGAGGTGGCATTGCGGGTTGGTGGGGCCATCTAAACATGTAGATAGATCATGAGGTAAGAGGGAATTTTCTACGGCTTATTTTGAGTTAAGTTTCAACTTAAACTTAAGATATTTTCAGGATGAATATAACACATATTTTATTTATTCACAACAAACATCACACATTACAAGCTAAAGCACTAAGGGTTTTAAGAACCCTTCTTCCACAATCTACGGTACATGGTGCGGGGTACAACTC
This sequence comes from Lolium multiflorum, assembly GCA_030979885.1. Classification (NCBI taxonomy): domain Eukaryota; kingdom Viridiplantae; phylum Streptophyta; class Magnoliopsida; order Poales; family Poaceae; genus Lolium; species Lolium multiflorum. The sequence goes on from CM061748.1 coordinate 145,919,635, forward strand.
ACACCTACGTAAGTGAAGCTAGTGCAGCTATTCCTCATCGTTTTCATCCACATCGATGGGAATGATCCCATCCTCCGCAGACTCCAGAAACTCGTAGTCTTCCTCATCGGTGAACTCATCATCCTCAAAGTCGTTGTCGTCACTCAGGAAGTCATCCCCTCCTTGGATGTCTTCTCCATCTTCCTCCATTTCCTGAATCTGGTCCTGCTGTGTCCGGACAGTCACCTCCAAGGTGCGAATCTTCTCGCGAAGACGGGTGATAGTAGCGACATTCTTGGCGCGCTGCAGGCGAAGTGATCGGCGGTCCTTGGCGAGTAGCCTAATGGCGTCAGCATGATGAGCCAAAGCCATCTGAGCACGGTGGGAGTGGACACGTGTCAACTCCAGATCCTTCCGGGTCTCATGCAACATAAAGTCAAAATGCTGCACATGGATCTTGAGCACCGGGTGCGAAGAGAGTGCCATGGGTTCCCCCATGGTGTCGTGCCTCGCGAAGTGGGCGAAGCGGCTTCCCCGGAGTGCGGCGATGTTCTGTCCGCACACCCGAGCAAGTCCCTCCTGAAGGGCGTGAGCAAGACCGTCCACCCAGCTGTATGCCTTGAAGGAGAAAAGGATCCTCTCCGAGATGGGAGGTTCCGAGCTTCCTTTCAAGTCAGCGGTGATCATCCACTGCTGCTCCCCAGCGGGGGTGTTGTGGATCCGGACTCCGTGGAACTGGGGAGGTGGGCGTTCGAGCTTCTCGGACACTAGGTACAAGTCGCGCTCAAACACCAGACTTCCTCCGTTTTCCAGATCGTAGGTCTCCGTCTGGACGTAAGGCTCCATCTGAAAGTGAGATGGATGAGTAGGTTAGAGATATGAACAAGTGTGGCAAAATTTTAAATGGATTTATAAGGAGGTGCATGGCTTATTATTTTCAAGAAGATTTGGTAGAGAAGAAAAGGAATAAGTTTTTCACAAATACTTCCTCCATTTATTTTTAGAAACTAACATTTTCCAAACGTCCATTCTAACTAGGGTCTCCTAAGGTCAAACAATGGCTCTGATACCAACTTGTCAACACCCGGATTTTTAAGTCCAGATGCCTATTATGCCATTCCTCGCAATCCCAGGAATATTGTTTTTGCGAGACATAATAGCTTGATATCACAACACATCATTTATTACAACACATAATCGTCTTACAACAAAGGATCACATGATCCAGTCTTAATACAACATAGTGGATCCAGAGATCCTATTACAAAACACATAGCGGAAGCGAAGTAACGGTCGTGGTCCATCTGTCCCACAGTTGACGTCAGGAGCGGTCCTAGTTGTCGTAGACGTTCGTTGTCCATCTTCCTCGTACACTGTTCACCTTCATAGTCTGGCCATTTGAATAGCCAGGGACAAAGCCATGAGTACTTTTAAAGTACTCGCAAACTAATACTAGTGTAAGCACTATCAATTGTAGAAAGGGGATACTAAGCTCTAGGTTTATTTGCATAAAGCCAAGTTTATTTCATAAACATTTAGTAAAGATGCTTGAATCGCTAGACTAACTCAAGTGGGAACATTAGTGTCATTCCCACAACTCAATTGTGATTCAATCCCAAATCACCATTCAACTTGCAACAGCAAGTCACCAGTCATATGTCATATTTTTGGAAAATGGTCTGATGACGGAACAGTATGGCCTTTCCAATCGTCCGTAACCGTGGACACGGCTATTCGAATAGTTCTACCTCTGCAGAGGTTGTACACTTGTGCCACAATATTTGCAATAATCCGTCAGGGTTAGCTGGCCCTGATTTATCATACTCCGTATGCGGACTACCAACCATAACCTTTCACTTATATACCCTAGTACAGGCACCTCTCCCCATGAGCTTGGCCTCCCGGTGAAACCAACTGTTAACCGGGAACTGCACAGGGCTTGGGCCGGACAATTCACCTCATTCACGTCATTTCACAATATCTCATATTGCTTTGGAGGCAGCCCTTGGCATAACCCCGATGACGCTTGTTTAGAGGGAACCCATACTAAAGCACATAAATTTCTAGTTAAGCCCGTACCCATTTTGGGTATTGTGGGGGTACTTTCAAAATTGGAATGGTATCGCATCCGAACCCAACCATCAGTTTTATATTAAAAATCACCATCTTCTCTTGGTCATATTCACCTTCAAAGTCATTCAATGGAATGAACCATCATTCCAAGGTTTCAACTTCATTTCAAAGTCACATGTTCCCATCTAGAGTAGTCAAATTTTAACTGATTAGCGCTAGCAACTATTTCATGAGGGGTGCTAAGTATCTTGGAGCTTGCTAGGCTAAGTGTGATTCTCTTGTACTACTCTATAATTCAATCAAGTGAATCATAAACCAAAGAGTAACTTTGATAAATAAAATCAAGTAAAGCTTGTAAAGTAAAAACTTTGGGATAGGTTCATAAAGTAAAATGTAGTGATGCCTTGCTCTGGTAGAGCTTTGCACCATGATGGTTAACAAGTTTATTAGCTTGCAAACTAAAAAGCTTGCAAGAGTATTATCTTGCTTGTAGGGGTAAGGCTAATATCAGCTTGCCTTGATTGGTGAGGTGATCAAAGTGTTCTTCTTCTTCCTCTTGGTAGAATACCTCCTCCTCTTGATAGTCTCCGGTACTAGCGTCTATAAACGAATACGAGGATACAATCACCAAACAATACTTAAGTACTCTTAATTAGCCTTAGTGGCTCACACAATGATCTAGTATCACTACTTAACATTTATTACAAGATTATGCTAGGGTTTGCTTATTTAATAATAGGAAAATAATTTCCTCTCATTGAAAAATGGAGTTAGGGTTTCTCTTTAGTTTGTGAGAAAATAATTTCCTCTCATTGAATCTTCTTAAGATTTAATTTCTCTTATGAATAATATATGACCTAGGTTGACTAAAGTCAACCTCTTCATACTTACCATTTGAGAAAATGATTTAAATGAGGTTCCATACCTCATGCAATTTAATAATAACCTGTTAGTGATTTAATGCCACCAAATAATTCAATATGAGGTTACCTAGATTATGATCACTACCTCATGTTGAATTACTTGAGAACAAGATTTAAATGAGAGGAATATCTCTCATATGATTTAACACATAATTGTAACTAATTTAAAGAACTACCATTGAGGTGATTTAATATTATTAAATAACCAGGGATGATCCCATGTTGACCAAGCTCAACACTTCACACTTAGTATTTTGAGAAAGTGAGTTAAATGAGATTCATCCTCTCATGTGATTTAATTAATCTTGGGAAAATTTACATATTATTTAGATTTAAGATTTATAATTGAGCAGGTATGAGCCTAGGAAATTAAAGGTCAATACCTTACTTCATTTTATTTGAGAAGGATGATTTAAATGAGGTGAGCACCTCATACTATTTTAGTAACTCCTTGTAATGTTTTAATATTATTAATTAATTAAAAGTGAATTTTAATTGGCCATGGGATCTACTTCATATTAATTTGGTTGAGGTAAGATTTAAATGAGACCAAAGTCTATTATATGATTTAATAAATAGGTTTGAAATATTTAAAAACTACTTATGAGAAGGATTAAGTATTTTCAAATATAAACCTATGGGTCATTAATTATGTGTTATTAATTCTTATTGAACTATTTGGACTAATGATTTATGTGAGAGGCTATACCTCATATAAGTTAAACTATCATCTAAATGATTAACCTTTCTAATTAACCAAGCATGAGACTTATTTGATCAAGGTCAGTACCTCTATTTGAATTACTTAAGATCACAAATTAAATGAGAGAGAAGCCCTCATACTATTTAAAGAATTCTATGTGTATGTATTAATTGATCTAGAAATGGCTCCATAGCCCTTATTTAACTCTAGTTCATGATCATGCAAAACAACTATGATATATTTTTGCATAAACAATTAGAGTATGTCAAATGTGATTTATTAGAGTTGGAATCAACTTAAAATCATTTATAGATAATTTCTAATATTTATTTGAAGTCAGAAAAGGTTCTGCCTTGTTATTTTTATCATTTAAAGTTGATTTCGAATTTGGACATGGGGCCAGTGACATTGTTTAGATAATTTCATGGGCTTTCTAAATATATAAAATTTGTTAAATTTGGTGTAGTAGATTTCAAACTATTTAATTTTGAAGTTGGCACCAGTATTGAATTTGAACTAAATAGATTAACTCGAATTTGAATTACTGGGCCACGCGGGAAAGCAAACTGGGCTAAAATAGGCTAAACAGACTGGGCCGGCCCAACATTGCTACGGGCTGGGTTTGAAACACAGGCAGCAGGCGGGAGCGACGTGGCACTATCTGGGACGTTCAAGCGATCGAGCGGCTCACCTCCTCCGGCGAGGTCCTAACCCTACCGGCGACCAGAGGGGTGGCTAGGGGGTACCTGGGGCTCCGGCGAGGTTCGGCGAGGTGGGCGTTCGGCGTGGAAGACGACGGCGAGGCGGACGAGGGTCGCGGGAGGTGCTGCGGTGGTCGGAGTCGTCGTCCTCGTCGAGCTACCGTGGCGGCAGACTCCGATCAAATTCCGGCGACGGCGAGCTTAATTGGAGAGGGGAAGAAGTCGAGGATGCTCAGAGAGGAGAGGGGAAGCAGATGGTGTGCTGTGATCGTCCAGGAGCGGCCTCCTTTATAGGGGGTCGAGGATGCCGTGGGTGCTGCGAAGGGGCGGCCATGGCGCGGCGTCTACGGTGAGCGAAGGGGCAAGCTAGGGGGCGCATGGCGTAGGCGTCGTCTAGGCGGAGCTAATGAGCTTGATGGCACGGCAAAAGGAGGTCTGAGGCTAGCTGGCGATGATGGCGTCCGTGCAGTACCGGCGCGGCAGTACGTCGATCATGGCGACGGTCAGGGAGCGTGCGCGAGCTAGGGAGGGTGTCTAGCCGGGTCGGGTGTGGTGTTGGGCGCGCGTGCACGAGGAGAGGGGGAGAGAAGGACGAGAGCGTCCAGGCGAGTGCGTGCACTGGCGCGTCTAGGGCGTCGGCGCGCTCACCGCGTCGACTGGCATGTCCTGGCAACATTTTGGCACGCGCGTTCCGGCCCATGCCGTGTGTTGGCGATCGAGTGAGTGGTACAATCTTGGTCCTTATGCATCAGAGATGCTCGCAGACATGGTGAGAAAGTGAGAGGGAGGCTAGAGAGAGTTTTGGCCAAAGGTGGCCGGCATGGCCACGGCATGGTTTGTTTTTCTTATTTTTCCACTTTTCCAAACCCTTGCAAGTACTCAACTCGATGCAGGGGTCCTAGAGATAGCTAATGATCACAAGGTTAAAGTGGTTTAGTGAAGAAACCAGTGGACAATAGGTTGTAACTCAATTCTGAATTCATGTCTGCCAAGTGTTCGACACAATGCCCGCATGAAGAAAATGTTGGAATTTTGGATTTATTTTTGGTGGATCTTCTTTATATAATTAAAGTGAAAGATTGATGGTGGTGGTGCTCATTTTGGTGAAGGTTTGCAAGAATTCCAAAATGGGGTCATCTTCACATAGTTTCAAAGTCTCCACTTGTCAATCTTATTCTGGTCAACCTGGTCAATATTCACCATGATGGTCAACATGAAAGTTGTAGAGCTTGACATGGTCTTGGATGACATGGCATTGGTTGACTAAGTTTTGTTTGAGAATTAAGAAATACAGAGAGGTAAAGTGGGGAACATTTTATAAAATGGCCAAATGACCATTATCACATGTATGTTGATTTTGAGTTTTGCTTTGATTTGATTTTGGTTTCTTTGATGCAATTGTGTTTATTTATCATATATGAACATTCTACAAGCAAGAGATCAAGCAATGGTGGCCTTGGTTGAAGATTTGCAAAATTGGGTTATGTGTATGTGAGTGAATTTTGGGAATTTTCTCCCCATTTGAATTCTCTCCATTGGATTTGACTTTGGTTGACTCTAAGGTGGTTCTTATTAGTTTACAAACATTTTAAGAGCATTGAAACTAAATCAAATGGTCTTGTTCAAAGATTTGCAAATTTGGCCTTAACACATAAGTGATGAGGTGTCAATTTTTACTAAACTTGTAAATTGCTTTCCTTGCTTTACTTAGGCATGGGTTAGGGTCCATTTAGTGTTCTAATAGGTTTAGAGATGGTTTCACACCATTTGGTCAAGGTTTGAAGTCATAGGTCAAAGTTTGGTGAAATGACTATGTGTCACATATGCCTTTATGCATATGTTGTATTTGAATTTAAATTTGACTTGGTTTGTGTTGTGGAGTGTTGAAATGGTATAGGGAGGTGATCCAACCATTCACACAAGTCCTAGGGTTAGTTTTCTTAAATTCTCATATTTGCTATTTAGCTCTCATATGCCTTTATGGCATGTTTAGTTTCTTTTCAATCTCTTTGGTTTCAACTTGGAAAGGATTTAAGAAATACTATATAAGGTTTATAAAGCTTTTCCAATCCTTTAAATAGAGTGGAAAGGTCTAGGGTAAAGATTTATAATTATATCCCTAGGCACATATGCCTTTTTCTCATTTAATGTCCTTTTATTTTATTTTTACTAGAATGATGAGAAGAGGGGTGAGTCTTTAGGGTTTAAGATTATTTCCAATACTAAATAACAAGCAATCATGGCAAGAGCACAAGAATTAAACAAGATTATTGTGTACCAATCTTAATTTAATAAAAGTTTTTATTGGTTCCAAAATTTGGAACTAGGGAAATTTGTTTATTTTGTTTTAAATTTCTGGGATGTTACAAACCCTTCCCCCTTAAACAAATCTCGTCCCGAGATTTTAAGAGGAGTTAGGTTCCTAAGAGAGATTGAGCATTTTGATTAACAGGAAGGCATACTTGTCAGGGTCTGGGGTGCTTCCTGAGCTTCAGTGGCAGTCATGTGGTAGAAACGGCTGTTATTGTTGTTCTTGTTCCTTCTACCTGCGAAGCGACGCTGTTGCTGGACAGGTGCAGCGGTGTTGGCGGCAATCTTGGCAAGCTTCTTGGGGCATTCTTTGGAAAAGTGGCCCACAACTCCACATTCATAACAGTTTACAGTGGACTTGTCCTTCGGGGCGACGGGGATGGCATTACTTCTAGTCCTCGGCCAGTGTTGGTGTTGGTGTGGTTCCCATTGTTGTTGTGGCTGTTTTGGTTGTTGTTGTTGTTTCCGGGCTTCGGGGTTCCTCCGTTGTTGTTGCTGTAGTTAGGGCGATAAGTCTGAGCAAGGGGCCTGTTGTTTCTGGGGGTGAATCCTCCAAAAGAGTTATTGCGGTGCTTCTGGGTATGGTGGGGTCCACTCTGGTTCATCATTCTGCGATTGCGGTTCTCATTGGCCTGATGCAGCTTTCCTTCCATCTGTATGGCTGAGTCCACGAGGGCTTCGAGGTCAGCGAATGGAATATTCACTAACACAGTTTGCATCTCGTCGTGTAGTCCGTTCAGAAATCTTTCCTTTCTTTTCTCATTTGTGTCGGTCTCATCCGGGGCATACCTTGACAGAGTGAGAAACCTGTCGCGGTATTCCACCACGGACATTCTTCCTTGCTTGAGTTCACGGAACTCGTCTCTCATTTTCTTGATTAATCCTTGGGGCACATGGTACTTGCTGAACTTCAGCTTGAAGTTTTCCCATGTCATCATCTGTCCCGCATTCATTGCACGGGCACTAGTCCACCAGGCTCTTGCAGGTCCTGACAGGTAGTGGGTGGCAAACAGTACTTTTTCTGCGGCTTCAACTCCCGCAACTTCAAGGTTGTTCTCTATTGTCTGCCGCATCAGCATCGAGGGGCTCTTCGGTCTTGCTGAACATTGGAGGGTTGGTGTTCTGAAATTCTTCAGCTTTGACCCAGGGTGATCGTGGTTTCCATGGCCTTGATTATTCTGGGCTATTGCAGTGCGGCAAGGTTTGCTTGGCGTTCAGCTCTTTCTGCTTCCCGGTCTGCCATCATTGTCTGTAGTAGTTGCATCATGGCATCCGAGGTGGCATTGCGGGTTGGTGGGGCCATCTAAACATGTAGATAGATCATGAGGTAAGAGGGAATTTTCTACGGCTTATTTTGAGTTAAGTTTCAACTTAAACTTAAGATATTTTCAGGATGAATATAACACATATTTTATTTATTCACAACAAACATCACACATTACAAGCTAAAGCACTAAGGGTTTTAAGAACCCTTCTTCCACAATCTACGGTACATGGTGCGGGGTACAACTCACACCTACGTAAGTGAAGCTAGTGCAGCTATTCCTCATCGTTTTCATCCACATCGATGGGAATGATTCCATCCTCCGCAGACTCCAGAAACTCGTAGTCTTCCTCATCGGTGAACTCATCATCCTCAAAGTCGTTGTCGTCACTCAGGAAGTCATCCCCTCCTTGGATGTCTTCTCCATCTTCCTCCATTTCCTGAATCTGGTCCTGCTGTGTCCGGACAGTCACCTCCAAGGTGCGAATCTTCTCGCGAAGACGGGTGATAGTAGCGACATTCTTGGCGCGCTGCAGGAAGTGATCGGCGGTCCTTGGCGAGTAGCCTAATGGCGTCAGCATGATGAGCCAAAGCCATCTGAGCACGGTGGGAGTGGACACATGTCAACTCCAGATCCTTCCGGGTCTCATGCAGCATAAAGTCAAAATGCTGCACATGGATCTTGAGCACCGGGTGCGAAGAGAGTGCCATGGGTTCCCCCATGGTGTCGTGCCTCGCGAAGTGGGCGAAGCGGCCCGGAGTGCTGCGATGTTCTGTCCGCACACCCGAGCAAGTCCCTCCTGAAGGGCGTGAGCAAGACCGTCCACCCAGCTGTATGCCTTGAAGGAGAAAAGGATCCTCTCCGAGATGGGAGGTTCCGAGCTTCCTTTCAAGTCAGCGGTGATCATCCACTGCTGCTCCCCCGCGGGGGTGTTGTGGATCCGGACTCCTTGGAAGGGGAGGTGGGCGTTCGAGCTTCTCGGACACTAGGTACAAGTCGCGCTCAAACACCAGACTTCCTCCGTTTTCCAGATCGTAGGTCTCCGTCTGGACGTAAGGCTCCATCTGAAAGTGAGATGGATGAGTAGGTTAGAGATATGAACAAGTGTGGCAAAATTTTAAATGGATTTATAAGGAGGTGCATGGCTTATTATTTTCAAGAAGATTTGGTAGAGAAGAAAAGGAATAAGTTTTTCACAAATACTTCCTCCATTTATTTTTAGAAACTAACATTTTCCAAACGTCCATTCTAACTAGGGTCTCCTAAGGTCAAACAATGGCTCTGATACCAACTTGTCAACACCCGGATTTTTAAGTCCAGATGCCTATTATGCCATTCCTCGCAATCCCAGGAATATTGTTTTTGCGAGACATAATAGCTTGATATCACAACACATCATTTATTACAACACATAATCGTCTTACAACAAAGGATCACATGATCCAGTCTTAATACAACATAGTGGATCCAGAGATCCTATTACAAAACACATAGCGGAAGCGAAGTAACGGTCGTGGTCCATCTGTTCCACAGCGTTGACGGGAGCGGTCCTAGTTGTCGTAGACGTTCTGTCCATCTTCCTCGTTGTTCACCTTCATAGTCGGCCATTTGAATAGCCAGGGACAAAGCCATGAGTACTTTTAAAGTACTCGCAAACTAATACTAGTGTAAGCACTATCAATTGTAGAAAGGGGATACTAAGCTCTAGGTTTATTTGCATAAAGCCAAGTTTATTTCATAAACATTTAGTAAAGATGCTTGAATCGCTAGACTAACTCAAGTGGGAACATTAGTGTCATTCCCACAACTCAATTGTGATTCAATCCCAAATCACCATTCAACTTGCAACAACAAGTCACCAGTCATATGTCATATTTTTGGAAAATGGTCTGATGACGGAACAGTATGGCCTTTCCAATCGTCCGTAACCGTGGACACGGCTATTCGAATAGTTCTACCCTCTGCAGAGGTTGTACACTTGTGCCACAATATTTGCAATAATCCGTCAGGGTTAGCTGGCCCTGATTTATCATACTCCGTATGCGGACTACCAACCATAACCTTTCACTTATATACCCTAGTACAGGCACCTCTCCCCATGAGCTTGGCCTCCCGGTGAGAACCAACTGTTAACCCGGAACTGCACAGGGCTTGGGCCGGACAATTCACCTCATTCACGTCATTTCACAATATCTCATATTGCTTTGGAGGCAGCCCTTGGCATAACCCCGATGACGCTTGTTTAGAGGGAACCCATACTAAAGCACATAAATTTCTAGTTAAGCCCGTACCCATTTTGGGTATTGTGGGGGTACTTTCAAAATTGGAATGGTATCGCATCCGAACCCAACCATCAGTTTTATATTAAAAATCACCATCTTCTCTTGGTCATATTCACCTTCAAAGTCATTCAATGGAATGAACCATCATTCCAAGGTTTCAACTTCATTTCAAAGTCACATGTTCCCATCTAGAGTAGTCAAATTTTAACTGATTAGCGCTAGCAACTATTTCATGAGGGGTGCTAAGTATCTTGGAGCTTGCTAGGCTAAGTGTGATTCTCTTGTACTACTCTATAATTCAATCAAGTGAATCATAAACCAAAGAGTAACTTTGATAAATAAAATCAAGTAAAGCTTGTAAAGTAAAAACTTTGGGATAGGTTCATAAAGTAAAATGTAGTGATGCCTTGCTCTGGTAGAGCTTTGCACCATGATGGTTAACAAGTTTATTAGCTTGCAAACTAAAAAGCTTGCAAGAGTATTATCTTGCTTGTAGGGGTAAGGCTAATATCAGCTTGCCTTGATTGGTGAGGTGATCAAAGTGTTCTTCTTCTTCCTCTTGGTAGAATACCTCCTCCTCTTGATAGTCTCCTACTAGCGTCTATAAACGAATACGAGGATACAATCACCAAACAATACTTAAGTACTCTTAATTAGCCTTAGTGGCTCACACAATGATCTAGTATCACTACTTAACATTTATTACAAGATTATGCTAGGGTTTGCTTATTTAATAATAGGAAAATAATTTCCTCTCATTGAAAAATGGAGTTAGGGTTTCTCTTTAGTTTGTGAGAAAATAATTCCTCTCATTGAATCTTCTTAAGATTTAATTTCTCTTATGAATAATATATGACCTAGGTTGACTAAAGTCAACCTCTTCATACTTACCATTTGAGAAAATGATTTAAATGAGGTTCCATACCTCATGCAATTTAATAATAACCTGTTAGTGATTTAATGCCACCAAATAATTCAATATGAGGTTACCTAGATTATGATCACTACCTCATGTTGAATTACTTGAGAACAAGATGTAAATGAGAGGAATATCTCTCATATGATTTAACACATAATTGTAACTAATTTAAAGAACTACCATTGAGGTGATTTAATATTATTAAATAACCAGGGATGATCCCATGTTGACCAAGCTCAACACTTCACACTTAGTATTTTGAGAAAGTGAGTTAAATGAGATTCATCCTCTCATGTGATTTAATTAATCTTGGGAAAATTTACATATTATTTAGATTTAAGATTTATAATTGAGCAGGTATGAGCCTAGGAAATTAAAGGTCAATACCTTACTTCATTTTATTTGAGAAGGATGATTTAAATGAGGTGAGCACCTCATACTATTTTAGTAACTCCTTGTAATGTTTTAATATTATTAATTAATTAAAAGTGAATTTTAATTGGCCATGGGATCTACTTCATATTAATTTGGTTGAGGTAAGATTTAAATGAGACCAAAGTCTATTATATGATTTAATAAATAGGTTTGAAATATTTAAAAACTACTTATGAGAAGGATTAAGTATTTTCAAATATAAACCTATGGGTCATTAATTATGTGTTATTAATTCTTATTGAACTATTTGGACTAATGATTTATGTGAGAGGCTATACCTCATATAAGTTAAACTATCATCTAAATGATTAACCTTTCTAATTAACCAAGCATGAGACTTATTTGATCAAGGTCAGTACCTCTATTTGAATTACTTAAGATCACAAATTAAATGAGAGAGAAGCCCTCATACTATTTAAAGAATTCTATGTGTATGTATTAATTGATCTAGAAATGGCTCCATAGCCCTTATTTAACTCTAGTTCATGATCATGCAAAACAACTATGATATATTTTTGCATAAACAATTAGAGTATGTCAAATGTGATTTATTAGAGTTGGAATCAACTTAAAATCATTTATAGATAATTTCTAATATTTATTTGAAGTCAGAAAAGGTTCTGCCTTGTTATTTTTATCATTTAAAGTTGATTTCGAATTTGGACATGGGGCCAGTGACATTGTTTAGATAATTTCATGGGCTTTCTAAATATATAAAATTTGTTAAATTTGGTGTAGTAGATTTCAAACTATTTAATTTTGAAGTTGGCATCAGTATTGAATTTGAACTAAATAGATTAACTCGAATTTGAATTACTGGGCCACGCGGGAAAGCAAACTGGGCTAAAATAGGCTAAACAGACTGGGCCGGCCCAACATTGCTACGGGCTGGGTTTGAAACACAGGCAGCAGGCGGGAGCGACGTGGCACTATCTGGGACGTTCAAGCGATCGAGCGGCTCACCTCCTCCGGCGAGGTCCTAACCCTACCGGCGACCAGAGGGGTGGCTAGGGGGTACCTGGGGCTCCGGCGAGGTTCGGCGAGGTGGGCGTTCGGCGTGGAAGACGACGGCGAGGCGGACGAGGGTCGCGGGAGGTGCTGCGGTGGTCGGAGTCGTCGTCCTCGTCGAGCTACCGTGGCGGCAGACTCCGATCAAATTCCGGCGACGGCGAGCTTAATTGGAGAGGGGAAGAAGTCGAGGATGCTCAGAGAGGAGAGGGGAAGCAGATGGTGTGCTGTGATCGTCCAGGAGCGGCCTCCTTTTATAGGGGGTCGAGGATGCCGTGGGTGCTGCGAAGGGGCGGCCATGGCGCGGCGTCTAGGTGAGCGAAGGGGCAAGGGGCGTGGCGTCGTCTAGGCGGAGCTAATGAGCTTGATGGCACGGCAAAAGGAGGTCTGAGGAGCTGGCGATGATGGCGTCCGTGCGGGCGCGGCAGTACATCGATCATGGCGACGGTCAGGGAGCGTGCGCGAGCTAGGGAGGGTATCTAGCCGGGTTCGGGTGTGGTGTTGGGCGCGCGTGCACGAGGAGAGGGGGAGAGAAGGAGCGCGTCCAGCGAGCGCGTCTGGCGCGTCCAGGGCGCGCTCACCGCGTTGACTGGCATGTCCTGGCAACATTTTGGCACGCGCGTTCCGGCCCATGCCGTGTGTTGGCGATCGAGTGAGTGGTACAAGCTTGGTCCTTATGCATCAGAGATGCTCGCAGACATGGTGAGAAAGTGAGAGGGAGGCTAGAGAGAGTTTTGGCCAAAGGTGGCTGGCATGGCCACGGCATGGTTTGTTTTTCTTATTTTTCCACTTTTCCAAACCCTTGCAAGTACTCAACTCGATGCAGGGGTCCTAGAGATAGCTAATGATCACAAGGTTAAAGTGGTTTAGTGAAGAAACCAGTGGACAATAGGTTGTAACTCAATTCTGAATTCATGTCTGCCAAGTGTTCGACACAATGCCCGCATGAAGAAAATGTTGGAATTTTGGATTTATTTTTGGTGGATCTTCTTTATATAATTAAAGTGAAAGATTGATGGTGGTGGTGCTCATTTTGGTGAAGGTTTGCAAGAATTCCAAAATGGGGTCATCTTCACATAGTTTCAAAGTCTCCACTTGTCAATCTTATTCTGGTCAACCTGGTCAATATTCACCATGATGGTCAACATGAAAGTTGTAGAGCTTGACATGGTCTTGGATGACATGGCATTGGTTGACTAAGTTTTGTTTGAGAATTAAGAAATACAGAGAGGTAAAGTGGGGAACATTTTATAAAATGGCCAAATGACCATTATCACATGTATGTTGATTTTGAGTTTTGCTTTGATTTGATTTTGGTTTCTTTGATGCAATTGTGTTTATTTATCATATATGAACATTCTACAAGCAAGAGATCAAGCAATGGTGGCCTTGGTTGAAGATTTGCAAAATTGGGTTATGTGTATGTGAGTGAATTTTGGGAATTTTCTCCCCATTTGAATTCTCTCCATTGGATTTGACTTTGGTTGACTCTAAGGTGGTTCTTATTAGTTTACAAACATTTTAAGAGCATTGAAACTAAATCAAATGGTCTTGTTCAAAGATTTGCAAATTTGGCCTTAACACATAAGTGATGAGGTGTCAATTTTTACTAAACTTGTAAATTGCTTTCCTTGCTTTACTTAGGCATGGGTTAGGGTCCATTTAGTGTTCTAATAGGTTTAGAGATGGTTTCACACCATTTGGTCAAGGTTTGAAGTCATAGGTCAAAGTTTGGTGAAATGACTATGTGTCACATATGCCTTTATGCATATGTTGTATTTGAATTTAAATTTGACTTGGTTTGTGTTGTGGAGTGTTGAAATGGTATAGGGAGGTGATCCAACCATTCACACAAGTCCTAGGGTTAGTTTTCTTAAATTCTCATATTTGCTATTTAGCTCTCATATGCCTTTATGGCATGTTTAGTTTCTTTTCAATCTCTTTGGTTTCAACTTGGAAAGGATTTAAGAAATACTATATAAGGTTTATAAAGCTTTTCCAATCCTTTAAATAGAGTGGAAAGGTCTAGGGTAAAGATTTATAATTATATCCCTAGGCACATATGCCTTTTTCTCATTTAATGTCCTTTTATTTTATTTTTACTAGAATGATGAGAAGAGGGGTGAGTCTTTAGGGTTTAAGATTATTTCCAATACTAAATAACAAGCAATCATGGCAAGAGCACAAGAATTAAACAAGATTATTGTGTACCAATCTTAATTTAATAAAAGTTTTTATTGGTTCCAAAATTTGGAACTAGGGAAATTTGTTTATTTTGTTTTAAATTTCTGGGATGTTACACTAGCATAAACGTAAATCAGGGTTCAACATCAAATGGAAAGCAAATAGCATGGAGTCCTCTTCCTTCACGGATGCCACAGTCAGACATGTTGGGCAAAGACTCGTGATCGTAACATCTTCTTCATCAGCTAGGGATACCTGCAACATCAAACGTTGCAGCCCGAAGGAGTCAATACATTTGGAATTGTACTGGCAAGGACACTTTTGTGGACTCAAAATGCATCCTACACCTACGTGCACATCTGGCAGGTAGAGCTTAAGTTCATTTTGCATAAAGCCAATTTTTCCCTACCTTTTATCAAAACATTTTCTTTCAATCTAATTAACAGTAATATTGGTAAAATCCCAATGTACCAATTAACAGTAACATTGGTAAAGCCCCAATGTACCTTCCTACCCTTGTTCACCCATCAAATTTTATTTAAGAAATTGGGATGAGGAGATCTTCGAACAAGACTTGTCAGTTCGCTCAAGTTGTCCATAACCGGGGACACGGCTAAGTACTTAGATTTTACACTCTCGAGAGGTTGTACACCTTTACCCACATGGCCAGGTCAATCCTTCTACCTCGATGCACATTTTGCTCAGAGGACAGGTGCAGACCGTGGCCGAGACCTTGTGTGTGTAATCGCCCGAACCATTCCCTAAGGGCCACGTTACACCTACAGTATCCCTCTACCACCACCTGGCCCCTAGGATCCGGGTTCATACAACATACTTTGTCAAGCCAGAGCCATAGTAGCATGTGGTTGTACGTGAAGCTAATGAGCAAGGTTGTCTATAATCTCTTTAAGCCTGGGTGACTTTCCGCAAGTGTGCACTAGCACCAGGGTCTTGCCCCCTGATACAGCCACCCTCTCCATAACTCCACCATTCACCCAGGTAATTCATTAAACTTAGTTGTTTTTCCTTAACCTCTATCAAAACCTTTTCCATGGCATAGCAGGTAACAACTAAATTTAATGGCGGCTAAGGGAGTCTAGGAGTGGTGTAGCTAAACTACTAGGATTTAATAGCAAGCAAAAAGCATAAATCCTAGACATGTCTACTATAAAAACACTACGGTGCAAGAATTAAAACTGTGACTTTTGGTATGTGTCACTTGCCTTTTTTAGAGGGAAGAGTTGCAATCTTCGCAGTCACAACGGTTGCAGCTGTCACAGTCGCAATCTACAAGCATACATGTATAGCACCATAAACACAATGCACCACACAAATGCACAAGCATAGACATGATATGCATATGTTATTTACACAAGTGCACCATTTATTGTTCTCCGGTTGTCACTATATGCATGATGCCATGATCAAGTTTTATGGTTGGTTGAATTATTGCGAACCTTCTATGTCGCACTAGCAAAGGGCAACTACCATTAATTGAAAAAGGTGTTGTGCTACAGTAGACAAATGATGGTTTTGGTACTACTGGACAGAGGGTAACGTTTGCAAGCATGTGCAAAAGGAATCACCCGAAAAGGGTATGTAGATCTCATTTTATGGGTGAAGTACTCCGAATAGGCATTTAAATATGGATGAATCTCAAACTTCTGTAAGTCCACATTTTATTGTTCCAAAATGTTCCTTATATTTTTAGGATTCCAGAGGTATAAAGTTTGTAATTTTTAGGCAAGCATAGCTCTGGTTATGAATTTTGCAAAGAGCGGACTATCGAATTGATTCTAAAACGAAATCTAGGGGGTGTCCCTGACACATGGCGCAATACTAGTGGTGCGTACCCCTTCGCGCGGACCAGCCTCTATAAACCATTGGATCTTCATAACATCTACGGCTCAGATTATATTGGAAAGGAAATAAAAGAAAAAGAAAGGGTGCTCACGTGGCGCCGACTGGGCAGCGACGTGGCGCGACGTGGCGGTGACGAGGCAGATGACGTGGCGGCGGCGAGGAGATGGCCGGCCGGCGCTCAGGTGGCTCCCGGCGGCGGCCAAGTCCGGGACGGCGTGCGCCTTGGCGAGGCGGAGCTAGGGGCGGCAGCGGCGCGACCTAGCTTGGCCCACACCGGCGGTGAGCGATGGCTGGAGGCGACGCGGCGGCGACGAACTCCGGCGAGCAATCTGGGCAGCCTGGGGGCGCGATTGGGTGCGGGGAAAGGGGGAATTGGAAGAGGGAGACTGGGGTTATATAGGGGCGGCCTCAGACGAGTGGGGGGAGCTCCGGGGAGGGAGATCGGGCGAGTGGGGGAGGTGGCCGGCGGTTGCTGCCTGTGCGTGCGCACGTACAGAGATGGAGGTTGGGGAGGAGCGACCGGGTGGGAAGTGTTCCATTCCTTTCTTAATAGAATCAAAAGGTAACTTCATTCTCTTTCTAGGGAAGTGTTCCATACCTTTCTTGAGAGGAAATTGATACTTAATATTCCCTTCCTTCATATCAATAATAGCACCAACAGTTCGAAGAAAAGGTCTTCCCAAAATAATGGGACAAGATGCATTGCATTCAATATCCAAGACAACAAAATCAACGGGGACAAGGTTATTGTTAACCGTAATGTGAACATTATCAATCCTCCCCAAAGATTTCTTTATAGAATGATCAGCAAGATTAACATCCAAATAACAATTTTTCAATGGTGGCAAGTCAAGAATATTATAGATTTTCTTAGACATAACAGAAATACTTGCACCAAGATCACATAAAGCATTACAATCAAAATCATTGACTTTCATCTTAATGATGGGCTCCCAACCATCTTCCAACTTCCTAGGAATAGAAGTTTTAAGTTTTAATTTATCTTCTCTAGCTTTAATGAGAGCATTTGTAATATGTTTTGTAAAGGCTAAATTTATAACACTAGCATTAGGACTTCTAGCAAGTTTTTATAAGAACTTTATAACTTCAGAGATATGACAATCATCAAAATCTAAACCATTATGATCTACAACAATGGGATCATTGTCCCCAATATTTTGAAAAATTTCAGCAGTTTTATCACAAACAGTTTCAACAGTTTTAGCAGTTTCAAGCAGTTTTGTACGCTTTGCACTAGGAGTAGAAACATTGCCAACACCAATTATTTTACCATTGATAGTAGGAGGTTTAGCAACATGTTCATTATCCAATTGCTTAAAATTCATTATGCTACTTCTCAAAGATATAATTTTAGCAGGAGGATAATATCTACCAATGAAAGCATCTTTACATTTAGTCCATGAATCAATACTATTCTTAGGCAAAGATAGCAACCAATCTTTAGCTCTTCCTCTTAAGGAGAAAGGAAACAATTTCAGTTTTATAATATCTCCATCTACATCCTTGTAC
The DNA here is from genome assembly GCA_030979885.1 of Lolium multiflorum. NCBI lineage: Eukaryota > Viridiplantae > Streptophyta > Magnoliopsida > Poales > Poaceae > Lolium > Lolium multiflorum. The sequence goes on from CM061748.1 coordinate 145,937,810, forward strand.
TTTTGCATTTCACAAAGTTCAACAAAATTATTAAGATGGGCAGCAGCATCATCAGAACTAACACCGGAAAATTGCTCTCTCATAACAAGATTTAGTAAAGCAGGTTTAATTTCATAGAATTCTGCTGTAGTAGCAGGTGGAGCAATAGGAGTGCATATAAAATCATTATTATTGGTGCTAGTGAAGTCACACAACTTAGTGTTTTCAGGAGTATTCATTTTAACAGTAATAAAAACAAGTAAAGCAAACTAAGTAAAGTAAAACAAGTAACTAATTTTTGTGTGTTTTTAATATAGAGAACGCAAACAAGACAGTAAATAAAGTAATGCAAGTAACTATTTTTTTGTGTGTTTTTGATATAGGAAGCAAATAAAGCAGAAAATAAAGTAAAGTAAAGCAAGACAATAACAAAGTAAAAAGATTGGATGTGAGAGACTCCCCTTGCAGCGTGTCTTGATCTCCCCACGAAAAAGAGCTTGATAACACGTGAAGCACACGTCCGTTGGGAACCCCAAGAGGAAGGTGTGATGCGTACATCAGCAAGTTTTCCCTTACTAAGAAACCAAGGTTATCGAACCAGTAGGAGATGAAGGCCACGTGAAGGTTGTTGGTGAAGGAGTGTAGTGCGGCGCAACACCGGGATTCCGGCGCCAACGTGGAACCTGCACAACACAACGTACTTTGCCCCAACTTAACAGTGAGGTTGTCAATCTCACCGCTTGCTGAAAACAAAGGATTAAACGTATGGTGTGGAGAATGATGTTTGCTTGTAGAAAACAACAGAGAACAGAGATTGCAGTAGTTTGTATTTCAGATGTAAAAGAATGGACCGGGGTCCACGGTTCACTAGTGGTGTCTCTCCGATAAGAAATAGCATGTTGGGTGAACAAATTACAGTTGGGCAATTGACAAATTGAGATGCATACATATCATGATAATTACTATGAGATTTAATCAGGGCATTACGACAAAGTACATAGACCGCTATCCGATGCATCTATGCCTAAAAAGTCCACCTTCGGTTAGCATCCGCACCCCTTCCAGTATTAAGTTGCAAACAAAGACAATTGCATTAAGTATGGTGCGTAATGTAATCAACACAAATATCCTTAGACAAAGCATTGATGTTTTATCCCTAGTGGCAACAACACATCCACAACCTTAGAACTTTCTCACTGTCCCAGATTCAATGGAGGCATGAACCCACTATCGAGCATAAATACTCCCTCTTGGAGTCACAAGTATCAACTTGGCCAGAGCCTCTACTAGCAACGGAGAGCATGCAAGAACATAAATAACATATATATGATAGATTGATAATCAACTTGACATAGTATTCAATATTCATCGGATCCCAACAAACACAACATGTAGCATTATAAATAGACGATCTTGATCATGATAGACAGCTCACAAGATCTAACATGATAGCACAATGAGGAGAAGACAACCATCTAGCTACTGCTAAGGACCCATAGTCCAAAGATGAACTACTCACGCATCAGTCCGGAGGCGGGCATGATGATGTAGAGCCCTCCGGTGATGATTCCCCTCTCCCAGGTGCCGGAGGCGATCTCCTGAATCCCTCGAGATGGGATTAGCGGCGGCGGCGTCTCTGGAAGTATTTCCGTATCGTGGCTCTCGGTAATAGGGTTTTCGCGACGGAGGGACTTTATAGGCGGAAGGGCAGGGTCGGTGGAGGCACGAGGGCCCCACACCATAGGGCGGCGCGGGCCCCACCCAGGCCGCGCGACCTGGTGTGCGCCTCGCCCCACCTCGTATCCTCTTCGGTCTTCTGGAAGCTCCGTGGAAAAATAAGACCCTGGACGTTGATTCGTCCAATTTCGAGAATATTTCCTTTGTAGGATTTCTGAAACCAAAAACAGCAGAAAACAACAACGGGCTCTTCGGCATCTCGTTAATATGTTAGTGCCGGAAAATGCATATAAATGATGTAAAGTATGTAAACATGTGAGTATTGTCATAAAAGTAGCATGGAACATAAGAAATTATTGATACGTTTGAGACGTATCAAGGGACCGACCCATTTTCGCTTTTTTTCATTTCCTGTTTATTATTTCTTTCTCTTTTTTTGGTTGTTTTCCTTTTTTTTGTTTCTTTTTCTTTTTCTTTTCCTTTTTGTTCAAATTCATAAAATGTTCAATTTTTTTAAAATTCAAACTTTAAACTTGTTCAAAACTTAAAAAATTTGAAATTTGAGAAATGTTCAAATTTCGAAAAATGTTAACTTTTTGGAAAAAAATCTACATTTTAAAAATGTTCATAATCAAAAAATGTTCATATTTTGAAAATTATAATTTTTGGGAAATTTTTTCCCAAAATTTAAAAAATATTCAAAGTATAATTTTAATAATTTCAAATGAATTTTTTTTAGAATTTGAAAAAAAATAAATAAAAAAGAAAAGGAAACAAAAAAAGAAAAGAAAACAAAAAAACAAATAAAAAGAAAAAAAAACAGAAACAGAAAATAAAAACAAAAATGGGCCAGGCCCACTACCCGACCAGGATGTGCTGTGGCTGGTAGGCTGGTGGGTGTACTGAGAGCCTATGAGATGAGTTGGGGCCAAATCTGGGAGCAGATCTGAAACTGGGCCGCCACGACCTCTCGGCTTTGGCTACCCCTTCTTCCCCTAAAACCTCGCCTAAGTGCCTAACCTAAACCCTGTCCCCATATACGTCGGCGCCGCCGCTCCGCTCCGCTGCCCAATCCCAGACCCGTCGCCTCTTGGTCCAACCCTCATCCCGTCACTCCGGCCGCCATGGCGCCGCACGGAGATAGGAAGAAGGGGAAGAAGGGACCGGACCGCCCGGGCAAGCCGGAACTGCGTGCTAATCGCAAGGAATTCAAAAACCACCATAAGGAGGATGCCATACAGGAGCAGCCTGCAGCTCTCTTCAACGCTGCCGACGACGGCGATTTCCCGAGAGGTCAGTAACTGCTCTGCCGCTTGCCCCGCCCTTCGCCTGCCGATTTCCTACTTTTCTGATGTGGGCTTTCGCTGCGCAGGAGGACGCAGCCTCCTCAGCAGGGATGAGATGGCCGAGGCGCGTACGGAGGCCGAGGCGGAGTTCGACAAGGAGGAGAGGACGGCAAACAACAACAAGAAGAAGAAGAGGAACGCCAACGTCTCGTTAGGGATGGACCCCGGTGACGACGACTTGGGGACCCTGTTCGGTAGTGCGACCACTGGGAAGCTCCCACGATTTGCCAATCGCATAACCCTCAAGGTTTCCACTCTCTCCATCTTCAGTGCCCTAGCCTTGTCCACACAATATATCAAGTTAAGAGGATTAGAAAATAAAGTGGACTAGGATTTAGTTCGCAACCTCTATAATATGTATGAATCAGTGCCTGAAACGGTTTCATTTTCTGTTTCTCAGAATATTTCACCCAATATGAAGCTTTGGGGTGTCGTAATCGAAGTCAACCAAAAGGACATTATAGTAAGTCTACCTGGTGGAATGAGAGGGTTTGTTCGCACAGAGGAAGTTTCCGATATAGCTCTGCATGGAAATACCAAGGTATTTTATATTTTCTATCTCTGTTTTTTTTCATTCAATTCAAGGTGTGCAATTTATATATTCTATTTCACTCCGAACCTGGTTTTGTTCGTGCAGGATAATGATGGCACTTTATGTGCTGAAGTTGTCCATGTTGGTCAGCTTGTACCTTGCATGGTTCTGCGAGTGGACGATGACAAGAAAGAAGGAAAAGTTAACAAACGGGTTTGGTTATCGTTGCGGCTGAGCCGGATGTACAAGGGTCTTTCTCTCGATGCTATCCAGGACGGAATGGTATTATATTCACCTTGATTCTACCCGAGTTTGCCTTGCTTCTGGAATACCGGCTTAACTCTTAGGACAGAACAACATGAATTATGTACATTTTCCTTATCCTTATCCATCTTTGTTCTGGAGATATTTTTTCAGATTTGAGCTCACCTCCCTAACTTGGCCACACTAATGGCAGCGAATGAAGCATCCTTGCAATGCATATTAAACAACCATAATTTTAATGGAACAATGGTCGCCAATTATTATTAAAAATTGTTTCTAGCCTAGTCACTTTTCCTTTATTAAGAGTCAGTCGAGTTGGCAGTCTTTTATCTACCTGCCAAACTGAACTTTCGTAAGGTGCTATTGCTCACCCTGTACTTCTACAGCATCCATTAATCTGCTCAATAGGCTGTCTCTTATCTGCCTATGCCTCTTTTATACTTCTGCCACACTTGATAGGTTAGATTCTGAGCCAACTCTCGCATGTTATGTTTCTCAGGTACTCACTGCCCAAGTGAAAAGCGTTGAGGACCATGGTTACATTCTTTATTTTGGAGTATCCACCTTCACTGGATTTATGCCAAAAGCTGACAAAGGTAGACATTGCTGATTGCTTAGTCAGGTCATAGTTACAATTATTTGCTGTTTGTTCATATATTATAATGCCAGTTATTGGTCTACATTAGCTGCTTTAGATAACTGCTATTCACAGAGCAACACAGTAGCTTACAGGCTTATAGCGGCATATTTCCTTAGGGCTTATAATGTCAATAATTCAATCTGTAGCAATTTTGTTGGAAGAAAATGCCTGCCCGTTTTTTTTCTTGTTAATTGGTTTACTTGTAGGTAAACTTATTAAATAACTCAGATGTATCCTTTTGTTGTTTTCAACTGTTAATATAGGCAGTGGTTGCCCTTTATGCAAACACTATAGGGCGCAAACTTTTTTTAAAATGGGAACTCAAATTCAGTATTCTGTAAGCTCTGCTCGTGTCTTGACTCTTGATTTGGCATATTAAGACAGACTGCGGGGGTGTCTGCTAACTTACTGCTTAACATTATTAGGAATATCGGTACTGATTTACCTGAAGTACTGTATACTGTGAAGTTCAAAAAGTTCTCTTTGATCCTTCTCCAGCTTTATGAAATGTTCATCATGATGTTCCATTTTGAGAAATAGACAAGAGTTAACTGACTGGTATTCTTTTGTAGAAACTGTGAAGACTGAATCCGGACAACTCATACAATGTGTTGTCAAGGCGATTGATAAACCTCGGTCTATTATTCACTTGAGTTCCGATGAAGACTTGATCTCTAAATCTATTGTATGGTTGATTTTAGTCAATGGCTCTTCAAATTATTTTGTACTATCTAGTTATCACTAATTTACAATGCTGTCTTTATCTAGATTAAAGATCTGAAAGGCCTTTCTATTGATCATTTAATTCCTGGCATGATGATGAGTGCACGTGTCCATTCAGTCCTTGAAAATGGGATCATGCTATCATTTCTTACTTATTTCACTGGAACAGTATGTTATTTTTTCCCTTAACACTTGCGTATATTTATCTTGTAGCTTTGCTCACTTAGCCTCCTTTCCTTGCCAGGCTGATATTTTTAATTTGTCAAACTCCTTTCCCTCTGGTAATTGGAAAGATGATTACAGTAAGAATAAGAAGGTATATATTAATTCTTCCCTGTCCATTAGTTAATTGTTAAGGCCAAAGAGTCTAAGATATTTGCATGGGTCAGTTTGCACCTATTTTACATCCAGTGGCACTTACTATTTATTCTCTTTGTAGAACCTCTGTGTAAGGGTTTTGGAAACTTGAACTGGAACCAAAACTGTAGTGGGCAGTTGTGATTCCTTAACAGAACATATTTGTTTTCTTGTTTTTTACTCTTAGATTCTAAGTGTAGGATACGTTATTATTAACTGCTTAGTTCTTTATGCCAGGTTTCTCTTTTGTCTCTGTTAACGATCTCTGTTTGTTGCTCAGTGCTTACTCCTTACTGCTCAGGGTACTCATCTGTTCGCATGGTTCTAATAGATAAGAAAGCTACATGTATATCTGTCCTGTTTTTGTGTCTTGTCTGGTGTTCAAATAAAACAAATTGTTCTGTAATGCTGCAAAAGTCATGCAACTGCAGAGTGCAAATTGTGTCATAATGAGTCTAATGACTAGCGTCACAGGACTTATGCTGTGATAATTTTCTCAAAAAATGGATAGATATTCGGAAAGTCCTTTTGGCTCCTGACTACCAGTGCTCCTTGCATATTAAAAAATTTAAAAGTTATACTTACAGGTTTCCAAAAATTGTGAAACAAAATCCTATAAGTAGCTAATGATGTTTCCCACTCGAAGTGTTTCGTATTCTGAGCTACACAAAAATGACGAAGTCTGATATTTTTTTTTAGATTTGAAATCACTATACTCAGATCCACATTTTTGTCATTTTTGTCTTGCAAAGGTCACATTAAAATATTTAGATATATTGTGAAAAAACTTCTTTATTATCTTTAATCTTATTCTCTAACATATAATTGGAAAAACGGTCAAAGACGTTTGTCAGAGGCCTTTCAACATCTGGAACGGGAGCTGGCAATAAACTGTAGCATCATAGCGGCAAAAGATTGGCTGGCTAACCCACTTGGCACCCTCCTAATTGGCTCTAAGATTAAAAAGGACATGTTAACTGTGGCAATTGCTTTCTTTGCCACATTTATCTGAGTGGATTGTGGCTAGAAACCTAGCACGCAATGCTGTGGTCCATGCATGCTGCAAGTTTATTCGAACAATTTGAAATTGTCTTGGTCTGCATGATGGTCCCTCTTGCGTTTGTTTGCTTTTGTCCAGTTTCCAACCAATGGCCCTGTTGTTGAAGCATATTATCCAGATAAATTGTCAAGCCTTGAACTGTTGGTTATTTTCATGGACTTTATGTGTGATTTTTTCATTCCCCTTTGTGCTACAATTTGCAGGTAAACGCCCGGATCTTATTTGTTGATCCATCGACAAGAGCGGTTGGGCTTACATTGAACCAACATTTACTTCGTCTTAATGTACCCCCTATTGTAAGTTTTCTGGTTTTGAGTGCTCAGTTCTTTTGATACATCATTTAATGTTTCCATCTAAGCCTGTATACTTTTATTGAATATACAGTATAGTTAAAGTGAGGCTTTCCTGTCCCAGTCTTACTCATTTGTTGATTTCTCAATGCAGAATGTTAAAGTTGGAGAAATTTATGACAAATCAAGGGTGCTGAGGATGGATAAAAGGGCTGGTCTTTTTCTCGAAATACCCTCTCCAACTCCATCACCTGGATTTGTTAGCGTATGTGTTATTCTGGATACTCTGTTGGCTGGCCTATTCAGTTTTAAGCATAGCCCATCTTCTGTTGCTTGCCATCACCGAATGCCTTATTATGCTTTTCATTAAGATCTATCTTAATGTTTGGATATTACAATTGCGACTGTAGATACATGATGTATCAGACAAGGATGTGAAGAATGTGGAGAAGAAATTTAGGGAAGGCAGCTTGACACGTGTCCGTGTACTCGGAGTGCGACATCTTGAGGGAGTTGCATTAGGCACCCTAAAAGTAAACAATCTTTCTATGTCTTTGTTTACTTTTGAATATCTGTATACTTCACCTGTTTACTTTTCAATGTTTAAATTTTGTACCATCTTACTGATTTAGCAAAATAGGTGGGTATCTGAGGATCTGGATATTGTATCTTTTTGCAGGACAGCGCTTTTGAAGGTTCTGTTTTCACCCATGCTGATGTCAAACCAGGAATGGTAGTTAGAGCTAAGATTGTTACAGTTGAGCCTTTCGGCGCAATTGTGCAGTTTTCCAGTGGTGTGAAAGCACTTTGCCCGCTTCCTCACATGTCTGAGTTAGACAATGTTGTAAAGCCACCGAAGAAATTTAAGGTGCCATGGTGTTCTTTTGTTTTCTTTGCACATATCATGAAACTGCTATATGATTAAGATGCATGCCCTGTCCACAATTGACACACCAGGTGTTTCTCTTTGTAGGTTGGAGCTGAACTACTTTTTCGTGTATTGGGTTGCAAATCCAAGAGAATAACAGTGACGTACAAGAAGTCTCTGGTACATTAACTCTACTCTTAGTCTTCTCACCGTCGAAATATTTTTTATCCTGCAAATTGTTGTATATTTTATAGAGCATGACGGAATACTCTCCTGGCCCTATTTACATGGTGCCTTCACATTTCGTGAATAAACTTTGACCATCACCTGGACTTATAAAATATGAGTGTCATGTCATACAATTATACTGTTGGAAAGTTGTTTTAAATTGAAATTTAGTGATATAATCTTTGTGGCGCATAACCCGTGTTTTATGGATCAAATTGATGGTCAAAGTTGAAACTCAAAATACTTGGGCGCCATGTAAGTATGGATGGAGGAAGTTTGTTCTTCACACTGTTCCTCATTCTTCTATAAGCTTGAATATTCCAAGGCTGAAATTATATGCTTTGCAGCGTTGGTTATGTTGCCTGAGTGGGAGCTGAATAATAAAATTCTGTATTTCCTTCAGGTCAAGTCAAAACTTGAAGTGTTGGCCTCATATGCTGATGCAAAGATCGGTTTAGTGACTCATGGATGGATTACTAAAATAGAAAAGCATGGATGCTTTGTGAGATTTTACAACGGAGTTCAGGGTTTTGTTAGCAGGTTGGTTCCTCATTTTCTTGTGAAATTCATCAGCTAGATGTTTTTAACCGCAGTACAGTTTGTCCATACTCAAGTGATGATCTTAATGATTAAATATGTTTTTTTTTGTCTTTGAAGTTTCTGTCAGTGATGATTTTAGTAAATAGAAAATCTGAAGTTTGAGCATGATTTGTCTTAAGCTGTTTTTGGTAGTTACTATTGCTTTGTTGAATATATACATATGCCTCTGACATATATTTCCTAATTTGTACTAGATCTGAGATTGGACTAGAGCCAGGTACTGAAGCTGAAAGTGTTTATCATGTCGGACAAGTTGTCAAATGTAGAATTGTCAGTGTGATCCCTACTTCAAGGAAACTAAATGTTAGTTTTGCAACATCTTCTAATAGGTGAATGCTCCTTCTTGTTCTTCTACTTTTTTTTCTGCTCACTTGCTCATATCCAGTTTTGTTTTACATGGTTACAAGTAACCGACGAGTTGATTTTGTTCTTGGGGACTCTCTTCAATATTTGGAAGGTCATTTGATTATTATATTTCCTATCATCTTTATATTTCTTTTTAAAAGATCTACTGTATTTGATTTTTATATTGGTCCTTGTTTTTTCAAGGGATCAGTTTTAGTTCTTGATGGGTTAAGGTCCAGTGTACAAGCATTTGCTCTTGTGTATGTAATAAGAGGGTGAACTTATCCAGTGATACCAACACAAATGATATCATTTTGACGTTCCTATGATGGTGTCATTTAAGTATTGGTATTACTAGATATGTCCCCAGTAAGATGATATGGTAGTGTTGGGGTATCTTTAGATATATCCCTAGTAAGATGATATGGTGAAGGTATTTTCTTTTTGGTTGCATCTCTCACCACTTTGATATGTTGGGAGTGGAGGAATAATACTTTTCCTGTCGTGAAATGTTTGTTGTCATTGGATATGTGCAGTCTACCAGTTTGAGATCTTCAACACTACGTGTTGAACACATTCAGGCTCCGATCTTCACTCCCTGGATTTGGAAGTCAAAATGCACGCCTAAGATCAAATATTTTTTCTGGCTTCTAGCTAATGACCGGTTAAACACAAAGGACATGCTAATAAGGAAAAGCTTCAATCTTAATGACAATGGTCTCTGCCAAATCTGCGATAATGGGTCATTGGAAACCAGGAACCATCTTTTCTGGAGCTGCAGTTTCAGCAGACAATGCTGGCAATCAATTAACATCTCACTGGATGACAGTCTACAACTTCCTCAGATGATTACCGCTGCAAGACATAACTTTGGAAGACCCTTTTTCTTTGAAGCTTTTGCCACGGCTTGCTGTAATATTTGGAAGCATAGGAACACACTCGTTTTTGATAATATAGCGCCTTCTGCTAGATCTTGGTCCTTCTCTTTTAAAAGAGACCTCTTCTTCTTTCTTACAGAATGAAAGATGATCTGAAATATCCTCTTATTGCCTGGCTAGACTCCCTGTAGTCTCTTTGGGCTATGCCCTGACCTCTTCTTCTTTCTTACAGAATGAAAGATGATCTGAAATATCCTCTTATTGCCTGGCTAGACTCCCTGTAGTCTCTTTGGGCTATGCCCTGGGCTAAGCCCTTTTGTACATTCTTCGTCTCTCTTGTACAATGTTTCTCTTTTAATAAAATTTACTGTTGGGGCCTCCCATACAGTTTTCAGCTTAAAAAAAAGAACCAACTTTTAGCCAGAAAAAGGTGGGCCTGGTTTGTAAACTGGTACCTTGGTTTTTGGCAGGCAATATTCGTATTTATTGTGTAGCTTGACAAAAAACAAATCACTTTTTGCAGGGCCATTCAAGCTGATACTGCGAAGGTGGGTACTATTGTCTCTGGTGTTGTGGAGCGACTTACTCCTGGAGCTGTTGTCGTCAGTGTCAATGGCTTCTCCAAGGGATCTATACTCAATGAACAGTTGGCAGATTATCATGGTATATCCTTTCTGTGATTTGCGAAATATTTAGTCCATTCTGTTCGTACACCCCCTGGCCCCACACACAAACAGGCACCTACTCCTGAAACTGACATGCACGCGGTCTGCACATCCGCAATTCTCTTTTCCCGGTTCATCTGTGGATTGTTGTTTGATTCATCCATTGCAGTTTTTTTTTCTCCTTAGGTATCATTTAGTCCATTCTGTTAGGACTCCCCCCTGGCCCCACACATGAACTACTGAAAATTACATGCACTCGGCCTGCACATGCGCACTTCTTTTTTCCCGGTTCATCTGTTGATTGTTGTTCGGTTCATCCATTGCCTTTTTTCTTAATTAGGTCAAGTTGCTCAGTTGAAGAATTTGTTGAAGCCTGGCCACGAGTTCAGCCAGCTTTTGGTTCTTGGTAAAGTCATGAAAGTTCTAACTCTTTCGTTATTCAGTTTTTATGAATAAATGACAATTTCCCACCTGTTGTTCACCTCCTGGGAGTACAATGTACTACCAATATTTGTACTTCTATATGATGAACCTTGAGCTATTGCATTACTAAGTCTGTATATACTACGTCTGTTCCTGGAAAGAAATCTTATGAATTATTTCTGAAGCCAAACGATGTATAGTTTTGACCAAGTACATAGGAAAAACTATCAACAACTATATTAATATATATAAAATAATATGAAAATATATTTCACGATGTATCTAATGATATTGACTTTGAATTATGCAACTTGTTAGTTTTCTAAAATCTTGGTCAAACTTCACACTTTGACTTTTGACAAAATTTATATGGCTTCTTTTGAGGAACAAAGGGATAGCATGTTATTCATATAATCAATTGGTTTTACAGATATTTCTTGATGTACTTTTGGTTGTTTTATTCATGTGGATGTCACTTCACTTGACTAATTATTGCCTTTCTGTATGATGCTATGCAGATGCCGAAGGCCAAAATTTAATTCTTTCCGCTAAGCACTCACTTATCAACACTGCTAATGACATTCCATCAGAGATATCACAGATGCAAGCGGGAGCTGTAGTTCATGTAAAGTTCTTAATTTATTTCAGTTAGTTTTTTAATGAGCAAGCAGTTGACATGTATTTTTGTCTTAGGGCTATATTTGCAACATTATAGAGGCTGGTTGTTTTGTTCGCTTTCTTGGACCCCTAACTGGTTTCTCTCCCAAGGATAAAGTAAGCATGTCTTACCTCTTTCACTCTCTCTTTTTATCTTGCATGTCTTGGCTTCGGCGTTCTCTCTTTTATCTGAAAAAGAAAGCCTAATATTGTTTCCCAAAGGCAGTTGATAGGCCGATTGAAAAGCTCTCCGATGCATTCTGTGTTGGCCAATCAGTTCGGAGTCATGTCCTCAATGTAAGTATTGACATTCTGTTGTTGGTAGTTTCATGTTTGGATACTTTGTTGTTTGGTTTGTATTCTGAACGGTTCATTATTTGTTATAGGTAAATGCTGAATCTGCTCGGGTGAAGCTTTCACTCCAACAGTCCATGTGCTCTTCACCTGATTGTTCCTTTATTCAAGGATATTTTCTTCTGGACAAAAAGGTCAGAGTCCAAATCATTTGTAGCTGCTATGCTGGCAATGTGGTATTTTGTGCAAGTCTTCGATAATAAAAGCAGTGATTGGTGATGTCTGGTTGGAATCTACAAGTGCAATAATTATATGCTTGTGGAGACCAGTTTAGCCGAACTTGACAAAACTATTGTATTTACCTGTATAAATGGATGTGTGTAGGTGAAATAACATGGAATAGCAGCTTCTTGCTAGCTACTTGAAAAGCTATGCAGGACTAATTGTCACCTGATGGCTGATGCACATGTGTTTTAAGTATACATGAACCTCTGGCATGTAGGTTATGAAGTTATTTGATAATTTAGGGTACATAAGTTGTGTTTTTTGTTGCTCCATGGGCTTATCAGCACTGTTGGTTCATGTGAGTCCACTCTCTAAATTTAAGCTTTGCTAGGTTGAAATACCATCACGATGGTTCATTTGAAAATATCGTACAAAAGAGCTTCTGATTTGTTAAGTATTTGACTATTTTGTACTCTATGTTTTTGATACATACGGAGTATTAACCATGTCTAGAATATGCTTTAACGTGTACACTTACAGTTGGTGTTACCTTGTTGGCTTAGATTGCGGCATTGAAGTATTCAGGTCCTAGTACTTCTCATGATTGGATGAAATCTTTTGGCATTGGTAGCTTGGTTAAGGGGGAGGTGGGAGCAGTAGAAGAATATGGTGTTATCCTTAACTTCAAAGATCATCCAGATGTTGTTGGTCTAATTGAACATCATCAACGTAAGTATCTCATTTTCTCCTTTTATACCTTATTAACTTCAACTGATGAAGATCATTGAAAAGTGTACTTCTTTTGCAGTTGGTGCCAATACTGTAAAAGTGGGGTCTTCTGTGATAGGTCTGGTTGTTGATTTTTCTGATGGAGTTGTAAATGTATCCCTTAAACCTGAACTAGTTGACAGTGTCAGCAAGGATGGAAAAAAGAAGGTAATAGGCCCTTCTTCTCAGAAATATACGTGTTTGATTAAGAATTGCCTTCTCCAACAATATTTCGGTCATTTAGTTCTAGTAGTTGTTTGTGCATAGTTTAGTATTTTATCTCCATTGAAATGTTTCTTGCTATACTGCCCTTCTTATCTGCAGTGCTTGCTTGATGGGCTGAACTCTTAGCTGTGTAGCTTAACTCTGGAATAAATTGTCAACATTTGTTTCCGAATCTCATTTTGCATGGCCGTTGCTTTTGTTTCACCAAATAAAACATCTGCATGGTTATTCAATTTATTTACTAGTCTGCAATTGCTTTGACGCCAACTTTTGTTATCTTGGACTGGTTTGTTGGTTGCACTTCAGAAACGTCACAGAGCTGCGGTTTTGGACTTGGAACTTAACGAAGAAGTGAATGCAGTTGTAGAGATAGTCAAAGACAGCTATGTGGTGTGCAACTTACTCTTATCATCTGTCCAATATATTATTTTTACTTTAAAGGTTGAGCAATTTATTATTCTTTTCTCTTTGTTTTGTTCTATCCAGGTTCTTTCTGTCCCCGAGTATAATTATGCAATAGGCTTTGCTCCATTGATGGATTACAACTCACAACTGCTTCCTCATCACAACTATGATTATGGGCAGCGGTAATCACGTGAATTTACTTCAGTATATTGCTTGAGTTATTTACTTTTTAGAATTGCTGGGGACCAAAAGTCAAATGGTTCACTTTTAGAACACAAATAATATCTGAAGTACCCATACTATAGATCAGGCTTTGAGATACCACTGACGATACTTTATTTACCCCTTTTATCTACAATTGTACATGGTATGATTTATTTCTGATTTTTTGGTTCTGTTGCCACATGTTACTATCTCAAACATAATATGTTAGTAAACTGTCCTATCATTTGGACATGCAAGGCATCTAGGAGCTTAAATGAGGCGAACATGAGCCAGCGTAGCTAGTTGCCAGGAATCTGGATCTGCCCGGTAAAGGAATGGGGTTGTGGGACTAGGGTCGCAGATGAGTAGATGGCTAGATCGATGGGTTGAAAGGGGTAGTGTTCTTCAGGACGCCAGTTTACATCGCAGGACATAATCCCAGGTCGATGGCTCCAACTAGTCATAGCACTCTTATGTACTACGGTGGCGTATCATCAATGCAAGTGGCTTGATAATGCAGCACAACTTTGAATATTTGCATTTATGAAAAGTTTGAACCTCACTTGAACTAGGTTGATTGAACCATATGCATTACATACTAAATTATGTATATCATTGTTTTGCTCAAGGCGATGCCAAGCTTCTTTTGCACCTACTCACTTGGCTGGTAGAAATGTTGATGCAGCTCACATGCTCACCTTTTACTGGATTTATAATGTTTTGAATACTGTTATCTGCATTGTTGCATTATTGTTGATCTTTTATACATTGTTCACTTCTTTTAAATGGAACCCAGTCCAGTGATTGTTAGTCTAGTCCTGTAGATGCTGTGAAGTGTGGCATTTTTTTTATTTTGGTTTGACCCATGCCGTTGAGCTTCACATTTATGTTGTTGCGATTTCAATTTGCTCACTGTCGAAAATGCATCGAGACCTATCTCGTGTCATATAAAGAGAGAGAAGTATCTGCCACTCTGCAGGCAATTTTGTTGTATATTATCATGGCCGTTTTTTAGTTAAGTGGAAAGAAACATTTGTGTATCGTCACAGGCAAAAATTAAGACATGTACCTTTTGTAATTCCCAAGACCCACTATCAAATCTATATGATTTTCTTTAGCAGTAAGGCTGTCAGTAGCTTTTATTCAAGTTGCTTGACGTTAGAATTTTACAAGCGTTATCCTGTTGGTGCATATGCAGTTACAGTACTGACTATATTTTCTTTTATTTTGTCCTTGTTTTATTGCAGCATTACTGTTGTTGTTGGAAGTATCCCAAATTCTGACCCTTCTGGAAGACTTATCCTACTCCCGAAAGCATCAGCTCAGGATTCGGGTCTCTCTAGTTCTAAAAGAGCTAAGAAGAAATCAGACCACAAAGTTGGGTCACTTGTTGAAGCAGAGGTGCAACCATTTTTTTAGCAGTCGTATGCTTAGTCATTTTTTTAACTCTCTGTTCGCATACTTTGCTTATAAATATTAATCCTGGTTGGTCACAGATTATTGATATCAAGCCACTTGAGCTTATTTTAAAATTTGGTGGCAATCTTCATGGAAGAGTTCATATTACTGAGGTATATACCTGACTTTATCTGAAGTGATTTTCATATGTAGTATTGGATCAGTGATTGATGACATGTTTCTTTCAGGTCCTTGAAGAACATTGCTGTGAGAATCCTTTTAGCAATCTCAGAATCGGGCAAAAGGTCCAAGCAAGAATTGTTGCAGAACATTCAGGAAAAAGTGGAAGGAATTTGAAATGGGAACTATCTGTTAAACCATCTGTGCTTAAAGGTATGCTGTACCAAAATCTTTCTATTTGTCCATTTCATGTATATGCAACTTAGTTTCAACATTGCTACATATGTTTGGTGTTTCTTCTGATTTCTGATGACTTGGTTTCCTGATTGCTGGGTTTTTTTTTGTCCGATTGAAAAAATAACAGGGTCGGAAGAGTTAAGTCTCCTTCAAGCTGAACTCGATCATTATGTTAATGGCATTGTGCGTGCTTATGTTGTCAAGGTGGATAAAGAGTGGGTCTGGTTAACTTTATCAAGAGATGTTATGGCTCATTTGTTTATTCTTGATAGTTCAGTTGAGCCCAGTGAATTAAAAGAGTTCCAACAGCGTTATAGTGTCGGCCAAGCAGTTAAAGGACGTGTTATTGGTGTGAACAAGGAGAAAAAATTATTGAGGCTGAAAGCGCTTGATAACCAATGCATGCTTGAGAATGTCAAAGAACAATCAGTCTCTTCTATTGCTGAACACACGAGGGAAGGAGATATCATTGGTGGATGCATTCAGAGGATTCTACCTGGTGTTGGTGGGCTTGTCATCAAGATCGGACCTCATCTACATGGAAGGGTTCATTATACTGAAATTGTTGATTCATGGGTTCCTGAACCCCTGTCTGAATTCCACGAAGGTCAGTTTGTGAAATGCAAGGTCCTGGCTGTAAGCCGCCCGTCTGAAGGTTCTGTCCGAGTTGACCTATCACTTCGCTCATCAATTATCTGCGCAAATCGTGATCACTCAAGATTAGTTGATGATTCGTAAGTCCCTCACTTGCAAAAGTGTTGTTTGTAAGAAGTTAATGAACAACTGTCTTTTTTTATGTGTGGGATTGCTTGTGCCATGATTGTCTTCTGAGGCAAAACAATGACCCAATCCCCTGCATAAAATAGCCCCGTCAGAATGGTCAATATTGTGGACAAAGTCATTTTATTTTAGTTGCACGATTTGTTTTCCATCTAGCACTTAATGTATGTATGGTATCTTTGTTTTGTAGGGCAACTTGCACTCCCCGGTTTGAGAAGATAGATGATCTGTGCCCTGGTACAGAGGTTAAGGTATTTTCTTCTCACTTTTAAGCAATGTTCTATTTGTCTGAAAATCTAGAAATGTGAACTTGTAGCAGTAAATGGGGTGGCGTCATGTTATTATTACAACATTGATACTATAGAACTTGGGAGGGCTTCTTATAAGTTGTTATAATAGAGCACAAATGCCTTTTCTTATACTTCTTCGTACAAGGGAGTTTTATAAGCCCCTCTTATTTATAGTGTTTTGTTTTTAGAGTTAAGTTTTTTGTTTTGTTGGGCTGTGAGCAACTGAGCATGTAAATGAATAGAAATTGTTGCTAATGCAGTTTGTGGAAAAATGAATTTATATTCTTGACTTCCTGGATTTTTGGTATTCAAAGTTGTGGCCTTCACAAATTTATAGAAAGCCCTCTGCTGTAATTTCTTGATTATCCTGGCTTTTGGTGTATGTGAAGTTGTGGCTTTTACCAATTTATATAAAGATTTCTACAGTAAAGTAACGTGATTTGCTTCTAACATTGTAGGGTTATGTGAAGAATGTGAATGCCAAAGGATGTTTCGTCATGCTTTCTCGAATGGTTGATGCTAGGATTATTTTGTCAAATTTGTCAGATGAGTATGTTGAAAATCCTCAGAAGGACTTTTCAGTTGGAATGCTTGTACAGGGAAGGTTAGATCTCAGCATTTACAAATGCTCATAAAACTAGAAACATTCTCTCATCGATCTAATTGAAAAATCCTGCAGGGTCTTGTCTGCAGAACCAATATCAGGGAAAGTTGAGGTATCACTTAGGAAGAGCACTGGTAGCAAATCGCAGAAGTCGTGTGACATTAGCTACAGTGATCTGCATGTTGGGGGCATCATTGATGGTCAAGTTAAACGGGTTGAATCCTATGGATTATTTGTGACAATCCAGAGCAGCGAACTGGTATATTTTTGTCCTTGATTCTGCAAGTGGTTGTCAGTAACTGGTATGTTATATAGATCATTGTTTTGTAGGTGGGCTTGTGTCATATATCAGAACTTTCTGATGAACCAGTTCTTGATATTAACTCTTGCTTCAAAGCTGGTGATATGGTTAAAGCCAAAATTTTGAAGGCAAGTTTTATTTATTTATGGTTGGTCTGGTCGTTTGCAATGAATTTGTGCTAAAATTCACATTCCTTCTACATTCAGATTGATGTGGAACGACATCGAGTGTCCCTTGGCCTGAAGAAATCTTACTTCGACTCTGATGATGAAAGGGTTCCTACAGACATCAGCCATTGCCCTGAGATGTCTGGAGATTTGAACATGAGCTTTGTTCTTCCGGAACCAGAGCCCAGGGCTTCCGTTCCACCACTTCAGGTCTCCTTGGATGAATATGAAGGTTCTGACCAAGAGAGTGGTCAGAAAGGTCATGCAACTGCTAATGGAACTGAATCAAATGTGAAAAAGAGCGATAAACGGTTAAAGGAGAAGACAAGAAAAAGAAAGCAAAGGTTTTCACATATTTCATTCTCCTTGTACCTTTAACAGTGCATCCCGGGCTCTTTACACCCTGTTTTTTCTTCAGGGAAATCGAAATCAGTGCCTTGGAGGACAGGGCTTTACAGAAAGATAAACCGCAGACTCCGGATGAATTTGAGAAGTTGGTTAGGAGCTCTCCAAATAGTAGCTTCGTCTGGATAAACTATATGGCATTTTTGTTAGACCTTGCGGATGTTGAGAAAGCACGCTCAGTAGCTGAAAGGTACATCTGCAGAATAATGATCATCTCAGACCTTGTGGATGTCTCGAATATCCTGTGGTGATAGGAAGATACTTTTCTGGATAAAAATGTTCCATCAAAATTGTCCTTATTATTAATTTATTATATGCTTTGATATCTAGTTGAATTTTTCGTATTAATATAAGTGTTCCTCGTGTTTATTAGGGCCTTGAGAACAATAAACATTAGAGAGGAGGAGGAGAAACTAAATGTGTGGGTAGCATACTTTAACCTTGAAAATGAATACGGGAGTCCACGGGAGGTAAGTTAAAAACAACACTATATTATGTCCCTTTCTATTTTCCCAATTGGTGATACTGAATTGTTATTGGCATATACAAGGATGCTGTCAAGAAGATATTCCAAAGAGCATTGCAGTACTGTGATCCCAAGAAGGTGCACTTGGCTCTTCTTGGAATGTATGAGAGGACTGAACAGCACGAACTGGCAGATGAACTTTTTGATAGAATGACCAAAAGATTCAAAACTTCATGCAAGGTTAGTTTGTCGCTTTGTTGGTTGTATTGAAGCAAATTTATGACTTACATTACATGGTGCAATTGCAGATCTGGTTACGCCGCATTCATTTTTCTCTCAGTCAACAGAAGGATGTTGAATACATCAAATCCGTTGTAAACCGTGCGCTTCTAAGCCTGCCACAGAGCAAGCGCATAAAGTTTCTTTCGCAGACTGCTATCCTGGAGTTCAAGTGCGGTGTGCCTGAGGAAGGGAGATCCAGATTTGAGCTGATCCTACGGGAGTATCCAAAAAGAACAGATCTTTGGAGTGTTTACCTAGACCAAGTAATTTTGCATTTGCAATCAATTGCCTTTATTTGTTATTCTGTCAACTTATTCAGTTTCATATTGACAGTCACAATCTTTTTTAGGAGATTCGAGTTGGTGACACAGAGATTATACGTGCGTTATTTGATAGGGTAACATGCCTTAGTCTTCCTCCAAAAAAGATGAAGGTTTGGCTCAATCTTTGTGTATTCTAGTCTTGCTACTATTGAAATAGTATAACAACATATAGATGCATAAAATTGAATCAGATGTTCTTGTAGCACTTCTTGAGCTTCTCAGCGTACTTTTTGAACAGAGGCTTCTCAGCTGTAGTGAACTCCACGTTTCATGCACTTTTCCTCTCATTTTTCGTTCTATGGAGCTAGCTAAGTTGTAATTTGGTGTTTGGTTCTCTTAGATTCCCTGCATATCTCTTAGATTCCCTGCATATTACCTTTAGGGGATTTTAACTAATACTCCGGAGAATTAGATGGCCTAAACAAGCTTGCTGTTATCTCTTCTCTTTCCCTGTGGGACTTCCTTAATTATTTGTTGGAAAGATTGTTTACTTGTTTCACCAAGGAAACCACCGTACCTGATACTTGCCATCAGTAACTTCATGTCATCATTTTTAACAAAGGCTTCAATAGCATTCCAATTAATTTTAATTTCTTCATATGCTCGGCATTTGCAGTTCTTGTTCAAGAAGTACCTGAGATATGAGAAGTCTCAGGGCGATGAAGAAAGAATCGAGCATGTGAAGCAGAAGGCATTGGAGTATGTTGAGATTTTGAAAGCCTGATGTGCGAAACCGCACCTTGCAGGTGCTGCTTCGCTCCTGGAAGCACTGTCTGACAGCGGAGACCAGCAGACGGAGTTCATTGATCTCTCTTGTAACGCTGGTGTTGAAAGGTCCGCAATTTTGTTCGTGACGTGATTGTGGTAGAGAATACAGTCACGCCTACAGCTTGTACGCAGTCCCCATGCCCGCACCAATTTATTTTTGTGTTGGCACACTTGTATTTGTATTTTGACGGCAATAAGGATAATAATTAATATTCTTGTAGGAAGCAAAATATGACATTGTTATTTCGTGTGTGATGTAACAAGTATATTGGCTTCAAACATAATGATAACTCTCTTCGAAAGGATTAGAAATTTGTTTCCAACAGCAATTACATATTATGTATCCAATGAAACAGAATTTGGCGAAGAGATGCTTAGAAAATGGCCCACTTATACACCGGCTTCTCTGTGTTTGCCGTGTCGATGGCTAGATCCTGGCCATTGCTAGATGGTCATTGTCATGCTCGGGGACTCGTCTTGCAAGCAGACATAATAGTCCATCTTATCTTGCAGGCCATGCTGAACTTTTCTCTCTGAGTTCTAGAACTGATACTGAATTGCTAGCTTGGTAAAAAAAACTTGCACTTGAGGGGCCTTTCATTCTCCCAGATGGCCTCTGTTGCAGCAAGTGGGTTTAGCAGAATATAAATCCCGTCAGAAGTCCAGAGTAACACGCATCGCCCAACTGCCAAGTGAGAAATTGGTTTAGAAATATGGAGCAGCCACTACCACTAGGTTTCGGTACCTCACAAACCACAGGAAAGGTATGCAGGCTAAAGAAATCTCTCGGTACCTCACAAACCACAGGAAAGGTATGCAGGCTAAAGAAATCTCTGTATAGTCTAAATCAATCACCAAGAGCTTGATTTGGTAGGTTCATGCGTGCTGTTTGTGGAATGGGGTATGGTCAATGTAATGGTGACCACACAGTGTTCTATAGACATAATGGTCAAGCAGTGTTTGAGCAATGAGCTTGAAGTGAAAGATTTAGGCAACCTTAAATACTTTCCTGGCGTAGAAGTGGCGCGGATAGAGAAGGAAATATCTTTGTGTCAACGAGAATACACCTTAGACCTCTTGAGTGACATGTGCATGATGGGGTGTCGTGCAGCCCCTACCTCGATTGAACAAAATCATCAAGTGACGGCACAGTCAGGTGAGACAGTGAAGAAGGATGATTACCAAAAATCGGTTGGAAGGCTATTATACTTGTGTCATACTGGTCTGACATTACATTTGCCGTGGGTGTTGTGAGCAGATACATGCATGAGCCAAGGAGTGGACATCTTGATATAGTGCACGGAATCTTAAGATACTTGAAGGTGACACCGGGAAATGGGTTGTGGTTTGCAAAGAGCAGACATCTTGAGTTGGATGGCTATAGAGATTCTAATTGGGCTAGTTGTCAAGATGATAGAAGATCAATGTCAGGGTACTGTATTTGTGGGAGGAATCTAGTCTCATGGAGAAGCAAGAAACAAACGGTTGTGTCTAGGTCAACGACAGAAGCTGAATATAGAGTTTTATCTCAAGGGGTGAGTGAGATACTCTGGGTAAAGTACCTTCTGAGTGAGTTAAAATTTCTGAGGAAGGGACCCTTGAGAGCGTGGAGAGTTAGCCATAAGTATTGTAAACAATGCAGTTAAAATGATAAGACAAAACATGTGGAAATTGATCGTTTCTTCATCAATGCTGGTATCATCAACCTTACTCATGTTAAACTTGGCATGTGACACAATGGAGTTGATAGATACCCACCACCCATCTTGAGGGCGAGGGTTGAACACTTAAAAAGTTTCTGGCCCAAGAGGCCCAAACCCATGTAAAAGTTGACCTATAAAAGGAAAGGGCTGGTGGAGAGTAAAACCTAAGACAACATAATTTCCAACCGCCAATGCTATTCGCGGACACACATAAAAGAGCATCTCTTGTTCCCGTATGACGCTTAGAAATCGTGTCATGTTGTGAATTCAAAACACGGGAGTACTACTATATGAATGTTTATAACTAGAGTTGGTGGTCTTTTTCGTAAAAAGGAAAAACAAAGAGTTTTCCAAAGAACCAATATATATGATCAACGTATGTTAATCTAAAAAAATATGATCAACGTATGGATGTCACGTCCTCTGAGCCGCGAGAACCGTGACCGAGCTCCACCACTCCACTAGAGCCGTGTCCGGTGCTGAAAGTGCATGGAGCCCCCATGTGTGGTTTTGGTAATTAATGACAATCCCTATGGACTAATGTTTGCATTGAGTTATATTTGTAGGAGTTGTCCATAGGCAATGCTTGAACCATATGTTGGCTTCAAGGTTGCAATAAGAAGAAATTGATGAAGAATATTAAGTGTCAAATATGTCTTGAAGATGAAGTTGCAATAAGAAGAAATTGATGAAGAATGAAGAAATGAAGTGCAAGTTCAAGATGAGCCAACTCGAAGAGATCATTTGCTTGAAGCTTTCCATCCATATGGTGTTCATGGATATGTGAAGTTGCGTCGAAGAAGAAACTCTCCCATGGTGTATTATGGGGGAGCAATCCACAAGACTTCATCAAAGCAAGCACCATCAAGAAAGGCGTTCCATCTTGATGCGGTCAAGATCGTCATCATCGATCTCAAGAGGAATGCGCAAGGTTAAGGTTTTCTCTTGATAGGGTTTCTTTCTTACCGGTCTCATGGTGTAGTTGGAGACTGGTTTATAGTTTAGTTGCCGTACTATCAAGAGGGCTCTCGGGTGAGTAACTCGATCGTATCCTTCGGAGAGCTCAAACCTTTGCATCCTTGCATCATCTTTCTTGGTTGTTATTTGGATCTTATCCATGTGATGTTTTAGAGCTTGTGCTTATTCTCATGAAAAGCTATAGTTCATCAAGAATGATTTTTTGCACAGCAACTTGTTGCATTTTCAAGGTTGGAGGTTTTACCGGTATGTATTTTTTAGATAGGTCGAACCTTTCTTCATTTGTTTCTATCCTCCCTTGCTGGACTATGATGGTTCCCTGCATGAACTTGTAGAGCTTGTTACTAGCTTCGAAACGAGCCCAAGATCATCAAAATCGGAGTCCGGATGCTCAAGTTATGCTCATTCTAGTTTTGTTGTTTCTGCTAGTTTTCAGGGGGGCGGATTATCCGGCCCAAGTGGGGGCTGGATTATCCGGCCCCCGAAAAACTGGTAAGGACTTTTGGGCGTGAGCCCCTGTATTGGACCCGGATTTTTGGCCGGATATTTCATGCCGGGGGCCGGATAATCCGGCCTGGTAACTGATGCGCGTAGATGTACACGTCCGTTGGGAACCCCAAGAGGAAGGTATGATGCGCACAGTGGCAAGTTTCCCTCAGTAAGAAACCAAGGTTTAATCGGACAAGTAGGAGTCAAGAAACACGTTGAAGGTTGATGGTGGCGAAATATGATGCGGCGCAACACAGGGATTCCGCCAACGTGAAACCTGCACAACACAACCAAAGTACTTTCCCAACAAACAGTTGAGGTTGTCAATCTCACCGGCTTGCTGTAACAAAGGATTAACCGTATTGTGTGGAAGATGATTGTTTGCGAAGAAAACAGAAACAAGTATAGATTGTATGCGATGTAAAGAATAGGACCGGGGTCCACAGTTCACTAGAGGTGTCTCTCCCATAAGATTAAAGCATGTTGGGTGAACAAATTACAGTCGGGCAATTGACAAATAGAAAAGGGCATAACAATGCATATACATGATATGATAAATATAGTGAGATTTAATCGGGCATTACGACAAAGTACATAGACCGCTATCCAGCATGCATCTATGCCTAAAAAGTCCACCTTCAGGTTATCATCCGAACCCCTTCCAGTATTAAGTTGCAAGCAATAGACAATTGCATTAAGTATGGTGCGTAATGTAATCAACAACTACATCCTTAGACATAGCATCAATGTTTTATCCCTAGTGGCAACAACACATCCACAACCTTAGAACTTTCTCACTGTCCCAGATTTAATGGAGGCATGAACCCACTATCGAGCATAAATACTCCCTCTTAGAGTTAAGAGCAAAAACTTGAGCCTCTACTAATAACGGAGAGCATGCAAGACCATAAACAACACATAGCTAATAGATTGATAATCACCATAACATAGTATTCTCTATCCATCGGATCCCGACAAACACAACATATAGTATTACAGATAGATGATCTTGATCATGTTAGTCAGCTCACAAGATCCAACAATGAAGCACAATTAGGAGAAGACGACCATCTAGCTAGCTATGGACCCATAGTCAAGGGGTGAACTACTCACTCATCACTCCGGAGGCGATCATGGCGATGAAGAGTCCTCCGGAGATGATTCCCCTCTCCAGGGTGCGGAGGCGATCTCCTGAATCCCGAGATGGGATTGGCGGCGGCGGCGTCTGGAAGGTTTTCCGTATCGTGGCTCTCGACAGAGGGTTTCGCGACGAAGACTTTAAGTAGGCGGAAGGGCAACGCGGGGGCCACACGAGGGCCCCACACGCTAGGGCGCGCGGCGGCCGGGCCGCGCTGTGGCGGCGCCTCGTGGCCCCACTTCCTTTCCCCTCGGTCTTGGAAGCTTCGTGCAAAAATAGGACCCGGGCGTTGATTTCGTCCAATTCCGAGAATATTTCCTTACTAGGATTTGAAACCAAAAACAGAAAACAGAACGGCTCTTCGGCATCTTGTTAATAGGTTAGTGCCGAAAATGCGTAAATACGACATATAATGTGTATAAAACATGTAGATATCATCAATAATGTAGCATGGAACATAAGAAATTATCGATACGTTGGAGACGTATCAGCATCCCCAAGTTACGCTCGTCCCGAGCAGGTAAACGATAACAAGGATAATTTCTGGAGTGACATGCCATCATAACCTTGATCATACTATCGTAAACATATGTAATGAATGCAGCGATCAAAACAATGGTAATGACATGAGTAAACAAATGATTCATAAAGCAAAGACTTTTCATGAATAGTACTTCAAGACAAGCATCAATAAGTCTTGCATAAGAGTTAACTCATAAAGCAATAAATCAAAGTAAAGGTATTGAAGCAACACAAAGGAAGATTAAGTTTCAGCGGTTGCTTTCAACTTATAACATGTATATCTCATGGATAGTGTCAATGTAAAGTAATATAACAAGTGCAATATGCAACTATGTAGGAATCAATGCACAGTTCACACAAGTGTGTTTGCTTCTTGAGGTGGAGAGAGATAGGTAAACTGACTCAACAATAAAAGTAAAAAAAGGTCCTTCAAAGAGGAAAGCATCGATTGCTATATTTGTGCTAGAGCTTTTATTTTGAAAACATGAAACAATTTTGTCAACGGTAGTAATAAAGCATATGAGTTATGTAAATTATATCTTACAAGTTGCAAGCCTCATGCATAGTATACTAATAGTACCCGCACCTTGTCCTAATCATCTTGGACTACCGGATCATCGCAATACACATGTTTCAACCAAGTGTCACAAAGGGGTACCTCCATGCCGCCTTACAAAGGTCTAAGGAGAAAGCTCGCATTTTGGATTTCTCGCTTTTGATTATTCTCAACTTAGACATCCATACCGGGACAACATGGACAACAGATAATGGACTCCTCTTTAATGCATAAGCATGTAACAATTAATGTTCTCATATGAGATTGAGGATATATGTCCAAAACTGAAACTTCCACCATGATTCATGGCTTTAGTTAGCGGCCCAATGTTCTTCTCTAACAATATGCATGCTCCAACCATTAAGGTGGTAGATCTCTCTTACTTGACAAGACGGACATGCATAGCAACTCACATGATATTCAACAAAGAATAGTTGATGGCGTCCCCAGAAGCATGGTTATCGCACAACAAGCAACTTAATAAGAGATGAAGTGCATAAGTACATATTCAATACCACAATAGTTTTTAAGGCTATTTTGTCCCATGAGCTATATATTGCAAAGGCGAATGATGGAATTTTAAAGGTAGCACTCAAGCAATTTACTTTGGAATGGCGGAGAAATACCATGTAGTAGGTAGGTATGGTGGACACAAATGGCATAGTGGTTGGCTCAAGGATTTTGGATGCATGAGAAGTATTCCCTCTCGATACAAGGTTTAGGCTAGCAAGGTTATTTGAAGCAAACTCAAGGATGAACCGGTGCAGCAAAACTCACATAAAAGACATATTGTAAACATTATAAGACTCTACACCGTCTTCCTTGTTGTTCAAAACTCAATACTTGAAATTATCTAGACCTTAGAGAGACCAAATATGCAAACCAAATTTTAGCAAGCTCTATGTATTTCTTCATTAATGGGTGCAAAGTATATGATGCAAAAGCTTAAACATGAGCACAAAAATTGCCAAGTATCACATTATCCAAGACATTTTAGAATTACTACATGTAGCGTTTTCCGATTCCAACCATATAACAATTTAACGAAGAAATTTTCAACCTTCGCCTTGAACATTATGAGTAAAGCCTAAGGACATATTTGTCCATATGCAACAGCGGAGCGTGTCTCTCTCCCACAAGTGAATGCTAGGATCCATTTTATTCAAACAAAAACAAAAACAAAACAAACCGACGCTCCAAGTAAAGAACATAAGATGTGATGAATAAAAATATAGTTCCAGGGGAGGAACCTGATGATGTTGTCGATGAAGAAGGGGATGCCTTGGGCATCCCCAAGCTTAGACGCTTGAGTCTTCTTAAAATATGCAGGGATGAACCACGGGGCATCCCCAAGCTTAGAGCTTTCACTCATCTTGATCATAGTATATCATACTCCTCTCTTGACCCTTGAAAACTTCCTTCACACCAAACTTCAAGCAAACTCATTAGAGGGTTAGTGCACAATTAAAAATTCACATATTCAGAGGTGACACAATCATTCTTAACACTTCTGGACATTGCACAAAGCTACTGGACATTAATGGATCAAAGGAATTCATCCAACATAGCAAATACGGCAATGCGAAATAAAAGGCAGAATCTGTCAAAAACAGAACAGTCCGTAAAAACGAACCTGAAAGGGGCACTAGACTTGCTCAAATGGAAAAACTCAAAACTAATGAAAGTTGCGTACATATCTGAGGATCACACTCGTAATTTTGCAGATTTTTTCGAATTTTGTATAGAGACTTATGCCAGAATTCGTGACAGACAGCAATGCTGTTTCTGCGCAGCGATCCCAAATATAACATCAACTTTAACATAGAAACTTTACTTGGCACAAAAACATGATAAGGAGAGGTTGCTACAGTAGTAAACAACTTCCAAGACTCAAATATAAAACAAAATACTGTAGTAAAAACATGGGTTGTCTCCCATAAGCGCTTTTCTTTAACGCCTTTCAGCTAGGCGCAGAAAGTGCAAATCAAGTAACATCAAGAGTAGAAGCATCAACATCATAACTTGTTCTAATAATAGAATCAAAAGGTAACTTCATTCTCTTTCTAGGGAAGTGTTCCATACCTTTCTTGAGAGGAAATTGATATCTAATATTACCTTCCTTCATATCAATAAAAGCACCAACGGTTCGAAGAAAAGGTCTTCCCAACACAATAGGACAAGATGCATTGCATTCGATGTCCAAGACAACAAAATCAACGGGGACAAGGTTATTGTTAACCGTAATGTGCACATTATCAATCCTCCCCAAAGGTTTATTTTTAACATTATCGGCAAGATTAACATCCAAATAACAATTCTTCAATGGTGGCAAGTCAAGCATATCATAAATCTTTTTAGGCATAACAGAAATTGCACCAAGATCACATAAAGCATTATATTCAAAGTCATTGAATTTCATTTTAATGATGGGCTCCCAACCATCTTCTAACTTTCTAGGAATAGAAGTTTCAATTTTTAGTTTCTCTTCTCTAGCTTTTATGAGAGCATTTGTAATATGTTTTGTAAAGGCCAAATTTATAGCACTAGCATTAGGACTTTTAGCAAGTTTTTGTAAGAATTTTATAACTTCAGAGATGTGGCAATCATCAAAATCTAAATCATTATGAGCTACAGCAATGGGATCATTGTCCCCAAGGTTGGAAAAAATTTCAGCAGTTTTATCACAAGCAGTTTCAGCAGTTTTAGCAATTTCAGGCAGTTTTGTACGCTTTGCACTAGGAGTAGAAACATTGCCAACACCAATTATTTTACCATTGATAGTAGGAGGTGCAGCAACATGTGAATCATTATCATTACTAATGGTGGTAATAGTCCAAACTTTAGCTACATTATTCTCTTTAGCTAGTTTTTCATTTTCTTCTCTATCCCACCTAGCACGCAATTCAGCCATTAATCTTATATTCTCATTAATTCTAACTTGGATGGCATTTGCATTAGTAGTAATCTTATTATCAATATCCTCATTAGGCATAACTTTCAATTTTAATAGATCAACATCAGAGGCAAGTCTATCAACTCTAGAAGCAATAATATCAATTTTATCAAGCTTTTCCTCAACAGATTTGTTAAAAGCAGTTTGTGTACTAATAAATTCTTTAAGCATGGCTTCAAGACCATGGGGTACACTCCTATTATTGTTGTAAGAATTCATAAGAATTACCATAACCATTACCATTACAGAAGGATATGGCCTATAGTTATTACCAGAGTTGTTCCTATAAGCATTGTTGTTGAAATTATTATTTTTAATGAAATTCACAGCAACATTTTCTTCTTGAGCAACCAATGAAGCTAAAGAAACATTAATTGGATCAACATTAGATCTACCATTCGCAAGCATAGACATAATCACATCAATCTTATCACTCAAGGATGAGGTTTCTTCAACAGAATTTACCTTCTTACCTTGTGGAGCTCTTTCGTGTGCCATTCAGAGTAATTTATCATCATATCATCAAGAAGCTTTGTAGCGCCCCCAAAGTGATGGACATAAAGGTACCTCCAGCAGCTGAATCCAATAAATTCGCGAAGAAAAATTTAGTCCTGCATAGAAGGTTTGGATGATCATCCAAGTAGTCAGTCCATGGGTTGGGCTTTACCAAAGATTTCATTCTCTCCCATGCTTGAGCAACATGTTCAGTATCTAATTGCTTAAAATTCATTATGCTACTTCTCAAAGATATAATTTTAGCGGGAGGATAATATCTACCAATAAAAGCATCCTTACATTTAGTCCATGAATCAATACTATTCTTAGGCAAAGATAGCAACCAATCTTTAGCTCTTCCTCTTAATGAGAAAGGAAACAGTTTCAATTTAATAATATCACCATCTACATCCTTATACTTTTGCATTTCACAAAGTTCAACAAAATTATTAAGATGGGCATCAGCATCATCAGAACTAACACCAGAAAATTGATCTCTCATAACCAAGTTCAGTAAAGCAGGTTTAATTTCAAAGAATTCTGCTGTAGTAGCAGGTGGAGAAATATGTGTGCATAGGAAATCATTATTATTTGTGTTTGTGAAGTCACACAACTTAGTATTTTCAGGGGTATTCATTTTAGCAACAGTAAATAAAGCAAACAAGATAAAGTAAATGCAAGTAACTAATTTTTTTGTGTTTTTGATATAGAGAACAAGACAGTAAATAAAGTAAAACTAGCAACTAATTTTTTGTGTGTTTTGTTTAGGTGCAGCAAACAAAATAGTAAATAAAATAAAGCAAGATAAAAACAAAGTAAAGAGATTGGGAAGTGGAGACTCCCTTGCCGTGTCTTGATCGGCAACGGCGCCAGAAATTTGCTTGATGCGCGTAGATGTACACGTCCGTTGGGAACCCGAAGAGGAAGGTATGATGCGCACAGTGGCAAGTTTCCCTAAGTAAGAAACCAAGGTTTAATCGGACCAATAGGAGTCAAGAAGCACGTTGAAGGTTGATGGTGGCGAAATATGATGCGGCGCAACACCAGGGATTCCGGCGCCAACGTGGAACCTGCACAACACAACCAAAGTACTCTGCCCCAACGAAACAGTGAGGTTGTCAATCTCACCGGCTTGCTGTAACAAAGGATTAACCGTATTGTGTGGAAGATGATTGTTTGCGAAGAAAACAGTAAAACAAGTATTGCAGTAGATTGTATGCGATGTAAAGAATAGGACCGGGGTCCACAGTTCACTAGAGGTGTCTCTCCCATAAGATTAAAGCATGTTGGGTGAACAAATTACAGTCTGGCAATTGACAAATAGAAAAGGGCATAACAATGCATATACATGATATGATAAATATAGTGAGAGTTAATCAGGGCATTACGACAAAGTACATAGACCGCTATCCAGCATGCATCTATGCCTAAAAATTCCACCTTCAGGTTATCATCCGAACCCCTTCCAGTATTAAGTTGCAAGCAATAGACAATTGCATTAAGTATGGTGCGTAATGTAATCAACAACTACATCCTTAGACATAGCATCAATGTTTTATCCCTAGTGGCAACAGACATCCACAACCTTAGAACTTTCTGTCACTGTCCCAGATTTAATGGAGGCATGAACCCACTATCGAGCATAAATACTCCCTCTTGGAGTTAAGAGCAAAAACTTGGCCAGAGCCTCTACTAATAACGGAGAGCATGCAAGATCATAAACAACACATAGGTAATAGATTGATAATCACCATAACATAGTATTCTCTATCCATCGGATCCCGACAAACACAACATATAGTATTACGATAGATGATCTTGATCATGTTAGGCAGCTCACAAGATCCAACAATGAAGCACAATTAGGAGAAGACGACCATCTAGCTACTGCTATGGACCCATAGTCAAGGGGTGAACTACTCACTCATCACTCCGGAGCGATCATGGCGATGAAGAGTCCTCCGGGAGATGATTCCCCTCCCGGCAGGTGCCGGAGGCGATCTCCTGAATCCCCCGAGATGGGATTGGCGGCGGCGGCGTCTCTGGAAGGTTTTCCGTATCGTGGCTCTCGGTACAGAGGGTTTCGCGACGAAGACTTTAAGTAGGAAGGGCAACGCGGGGGGCCACACGAGGGCCCCACACGCTAGGGCCGCGCGCCGGGCCGCGCCGCCCTAGTGTGGCGGCGGTGGCCCCACTTCCTTTCCCCTCGGTCTTCTGGAAGATTCGTGCAAAAATAGGACCCCGGGCGTTGATTTCGTCCAATTCCGAGAATATTTCCTTACTAGGATTTCGAAACCAAAAACAGCAACTGGCTCTTCGGCATCTTGTTAATAGGTTAGTGCCGGAAAATGCGTAAATACGACATATAATGTGTATAAAACATGTAGATATCATCAATAATGTAGCATGGAACATAAGAAATTATCGATACGATGGAGACGTATCAGTAACCCCCAACGGTCATATTTCGTGGGGGGCTATATATAGCCTTCTTCTTCCCCAAAATCTGGTTGGTTCTCTCACTCTCTCTCTCCTCCATTTTTGACCTTCAAAGCTTGCCCTAGTTCTTGATTCCTCTCATGATTCTTGCATATTCTTGAGGGAAAAGAGAGAGGAGATCTAGATCTACATCTTCACCAATCAAATTCCTCTCTTTGTGAGAGGAACCACCTAGATCTAGATCTTGGAGAAACTTGGAGTTCTTTGTGTTCTCCTTTTTTTTCTTCCTCTCTTATTCCTCCAATAGCTTTTATAGCTATGTTGGAATTTGAGAGAGAAGGACTTGAACATCTTTGTGGTGTTCTTGCCATTGCATTTGGTGCATCGGTTTGAGTTCTCTCCACGCTGATTCATGGAAGTGAAAGTAAGAAAGTTGTTACTCTTGGGTTCTTGGAACCCTAGACAGATTTGAGGCCTTTGTGGCAATTTCTTGGGAGCCTCCAATTAAGTTGTGGATGCGTGCCCCAAGATTTGTGTAAGGCCCGGTTTCCGCCTCGAAGGAAATCCCTTAGTGGAACCGTGACCTAGGCCTTTGTGGCGAGGGTCACCGGAGAATAAGGTGAGGCGCCTTCGTGGCGTTCGGTGTGTGGTTTGAGTACCGCATCTTGGGGTGAGGCCTTTGTGGCGTTGGTGTGCATCGAGCAACCACACCTCAAGGTGAGGCCTCTTGTGGCGTTAGGGATCACTAAGCCACCACCTCTCCAACGGAGATTAGCACTCGCAAGAGTGTGAACTTCGGGATAAATCATCGTCTCCCGCGTGCCTCGGTTATCTCTATACCCGAGCTCTTTACTTATGCACTTTACTTTGTGATAGCCATCGTATATATCTTGCTATCACCTAGTTGCTTATATTGCTTAGCATAAGTTGTTGGTGCACATAGGTGAATCATAGTATATAGGCTTTGGGCTTGACAAAGTAAACGCTAGTTTTATTCCGCATTTGTTAAGCCCATCTCGTAAAAGTTTTCAACCGCCTATTCACCCCCCTCTAGGCGACATCCGTGTCCTTTCAGGCGCTGGTATCCAACTCGATCTGCCAAAGGTGTTGGGAACGAATTGCCTACCAAACGTGCCAAGGACAGGGGAGCTGGCCCCCGCGCCGTCCTGCATCGGGTGACTCGGGCGGCTAACCCTAGCCACCGGACCCGGCCCCCTCCTCGCCACCTTCCCTCCCCTCGCAGCCGCTTACGCGTGCTGCCGGGCAAAGGCAGTGTGGTAGGCGGCGACAAGGTCTTCCCCTTCCGCGGTGGGTGCTGAGGCTGGCGAGAGGTCGTGCAGGGAGTTGCGCGGGCTAGGCCTCTCCGGCTGGGCGGTGGCGGTTTCCCCCTCCAGCGCTGGGGGAGGTCGGCTCGTGAGCGCGCGGTTGTGTCCCTGGGTTCCCGCGCCTAGATCTGTGGCGGCTCGTGGAGCATTTGAGCGTGGTTGCGGCTACTCGCGGCTGGGCGCCGGCTGTTGCGGTGCAACGATGGTGTGGCCCTTCCGACCGGCTGCGGCTGCGGCTCTGCTCCGCGACGGTGTGGTGTTTCTGCTCATGTGGGTTGGTGGAGGAGTGTGGTGGTGGTGTGCTTTGGTTCCCGCGCGGTGGCAGTGATGAGTGCATTTTTAGCATATTTTTGCATAGTTATTTTATCAAGATATCATCAAGTAGTGGTAGGATTTTTTTATTTCACAGCGCTACAGCGCCCTTTTATGCTTGTCTACACAGGATCTCAAAATAATAAGTCAATGATGAAATATCAATGAAAACTGTCATTTTCTGGCATTTTGGCGTGATAGAAATCATCTTTGCACTTAATCATGCACCTGGGCGAAAGGACAATGCGAGGACAACTTCCAACAGCTTTAACGGGTATCAGTACGGGCAAGGCCTGCCCGTACCATCCGCCCGTACCACCCTTCAGAAGCACCGCCTCGTCAAATACTTCCACCTTCCGCAGACGGATGAGAGATAAGACACACACAGCTCCACGAAACAGAAAAACACCGCCCGAGATCAGATCTCAAGAAGAAACTTGGAGAAGACAAGATTCATGCTGCTACGTGGATCCTCGGAGGACAATACATTATCCCCTTCATCATCATCAACCATTGCACCTTCACCGTCATCATCCTCCAACCATAGTTGTAATCTTGATTGCCATTGTGGATTTGTATTCAAATTTGTTCCATTCCTTTAATTCCCTCCATAAGATTATGATGATGTTCTTGATTGTCTCCATGATTGAGTAGTCCTATTAGTTCTTGGGGAGATGGGGAAACCCTAGCATGAATATGAGATGAATCTAAGATGATCTATGGTTTTAAGTATTAATGCGTGTTAGTTTTCTCTCTTGATATTATGTGTTGTGCACCATGTAATATATGCCTTATGGTCTTGAGAGGGAACTACTCTTTGCAGTGTGGTAAAGTGAACGGCAGGAAGTGACACTACCGTATCGGTGCTTTAACACATGAATAAGGGGGATAAGAGAGATTCGCAAAGCTCGTATCGATAACAGCGGGGTAAACCCCTTAATAGAAATAGTCAATATGTGGCTTGCAGAAGGCTAGCTGTTGTGGTTATTTAGAGATGCGATGACCGATGGCTTTCTGGGCGCATCTTATTATAGAGCTCTCTCACGCACAGTATAGTTAAAAGCACACTTTATCTTGATTACCATGAATCCTAGTGCTAGAGGTGGATCCAATAATCCTTGAGAACACTTTGTCCTATTAAGTTTCAACCCATTTTTCATAACGTTTTTACTGCTTTATTTACTTTATTTGCAACCATTTACAACACCCCCTTTAAACATTTTGAGATTAGAAAACAATTATTAAGTATTATTTAGTAGAAATTAGCAAGGGGCATTAAGACCCTAACTAGTAACTCCTCGTGGTTCGATACTCTTATTTCGAAACTAGCTAAAACTGATATGTGTTCTTGCAGTTATCAAGTTATTTTGGTATTTTTTCAGCGCTTTTGGTATTTGTTCTTAGTTGCTTATCTATTATTGTTTTTACTAAAGTTGTTTAATAGTTTCAGGTAATTGCATGGCTGCTCTCGGGCTTATGAATAAGCTTGATCCAGCTGAATACCTCGGGAGATTCAACCGAGGGTATGTTAAGGAATTCCCCAATGGGAGTGACGTGGAGTATGCTATTCATCCGTGTTTTATTGCTATTATGAAGGAGAATAGTTTTGCAGGAGATGATCCCGATGAGGATCCTTATAGTCATTTACATTCTTTTACTGAGTTGTGTTGGAAAATTAAATTGAGAAACTACACTGATGATGAACTAAAACTTAAACTGTGTAGCCAATCTCTAACCAACACTGCATTATCTTGGTATAGAACTTACCCTGCAAAAAAGATACTTGGGAGAATCTTATGAAGGAATTTATATTTCGGTTCTATCCCAAAGTCAAGTCCACTGAAGCAAGAAGGTCTAAAAAAAATTTCAAGAACCGACGTGGCGAAAGCTTAATGAGAGCATACCTCAGGTTTAAAGGTACAGTTCAAAAATGTCCCCATCATGATTTACCACCTTGGTATGTTTTACATGTGTTTTATGGAGGACTTGAACAAGATAATAAAATAGAATTAGATTTATTATCCGGTGGATCTTTTATGGAACTCACAACCGAGCAAGCTTGAATACGCCTAGACAAAGTTCATAGAAATAGAGTATCATGGGGCTTCGATCTTGGAAGTGAGGGAGAAATAGAAATTGAATATGATTGTTTAAATTCTTATAAAAACACCGGACAATTAAAAAAACAACTAATGAGCTTAATCTTGATGATGTTAAGGTATTAGATGTTCTTCAAGCTTTTACAGAATTCATTGAAGCACCCAAGAAAGAATGGCTTGATTACACTCCGCCACCTCAAATCATTGAAGCAACACAAGTTGAAGCTGAAGTACCCAAAATGGTACCCATTGAAAGGATGCCTTACAATGATCCGCTCCCTTTCCCAATGACAGCGGCAAGGAATATTAGAGCTCAAATCCTTGCAGAACAAAAAGAAGAGGAGGTAAGAGAGGTAAGAGCATCAGAGTTAAAAATTAGTAATGAGGAACCTACTTATGAAGTTGCAAATGGAGAGAGTGAGGTAACCAAGGAAATTATTTTACCTATGTTTGCACACTGCAACATAGTTGAGCTCGATTCCGAAGCCTCAAAGTTTGTAGAAGGTATGGTTAAAGCAAAAGGTGTGGGCAAACCTGTTTTACCTTGCACTTTTGGTGGATCATCTTATCATGAACTATGTGATATTGGAACAACCATTAATGCTATTCCCTATAGATTTTATTTTGGTATCCAAGATGAACTTGAGCATTCACAATTAGAAGACATAGATATGACAATAATGCTAGCTGATAAGACTCTTAGAGTTCCTATAGGAGTAATAAAGAATGTACCTATTACAATAGGACCTTACACTTATCCCATTGATTTTGTTGTCATTGATATGCCAATTGATTGTCATTGTCCAATCGGTTTTGGAAGAACTCTCTTAAACCCTGCAGGAGCTAATATTGACTACAGGAAAGAAACTATCTCTCTTAAGTTTGGGGAGGAAGTGATGAGTTTCCATTTCTCGAAGTTCACTCATAAACCAATTATTGAAGAGGACTTCTAGGAGGAAGTTAATATTGCTAATCTTTCCGCAATACTTTATAATACTCATGGAGATGATTTAGAGGTAAGTTTACTTGGAAATGAAGATAATATGATAGGATTAGACAAAAATGACATTGAAAAATATTTGGAATCTCTCCCTATAGTTGATAACTCAACTGATGAGAAGTATGAAGTACGTGAGATAAAGGGAGATGAAGATTTACCACCACCAGTACTAAACTTTCAGATAAGGAGGATGAACAGTTACTGATGATACTTAAAATACATCGTAAGGCTTTTGGGTATTGTTTGAATGACTTGAAGGGGATTAGTCCCTCGATAGCCACTCATCGAATATTTATGGAAGATGGAGCCCAACCAGTTGCTGATTTTCAGAGGAAACTTAATCCTGAAATGAAGGAAGTGGTAAGAAAAGAAATCATTCGCCTTTTCGATGCAGATATCATCTATCATGTTAAAGAAAGTGACTGGGTGAGTCTTGTTCATTGTATCCCTAAGAAAGGAGGATTTATTGCTGTACCAAATAAACACAATGAAATGGTACCAACCAGAACTGTTGTAGGACATATGATGTGCATTGATTTTAGAAAATTGACTAAGGAAACTAGGAAAGATCATTACCCATTGCCTTTTATAGATCAAACTCTAGAAATACTTGCTAAACTTTCGCATTTTTGTTATCTTGATGGATATTATGGGTTTTCCCAAATAGCTATTCATCCAGAAGACCAATTGAAAACAACTTTCACTTGTCCTTTTGGATCATATGCTTATAGTAGAATGCCTTTCGGATTATGCAATGCTCTACCTACTTTTCAAAGATGCATGACCGCTATATTTGTCGATTATGTTGAGCATATAATGGAAGTGCTCATGGACGACTTTTCCATCTATGGAACTTCGTTTAACTGTTGCTTGAGTAATTTGCATAAAGTGTTGCAGAGATACGAAGATACTAATCTAGTCTTGAACTGGAAAAAGTGCCACTTTATGGTTCAAGAAGGGATAGTACTTGGACACAAGATCTCGGGAAAAGGCATAGAGACAAGTCGAAAGTGGAGGCCATAGAGAAAATACCACCTCCACGAGATATCAAAGGTATAAGAAGTTTCCTTGGTTATGCTAGATTTTACAGAAGATTCATTAGGAATTTTTCTAAAATAGCAAGATCCCTTACTAATCTATTACAAAAAGATGTCCAGTTTAAGTTTGATGAAAATTTTCTCAATGCTTTCAACATTCTTAAGCAATATCTACTTAAAGCTCCTATGATACAACCACCTAATTGGAAGAAACCTTTCGATCTACTATGTGAGGCGAACCATGCATCTGTCGGAGTCACTTTGTGCCAGCAAGATGGTGATGAAGTTAATATCATCCATCATGCTAGCCAGACTCTAAATGATGGACAAATAAATTATCCTTTAATAGAAAAGTGTTCTTTGCAGTTGTATTCTTCTGTGAAAAGTTCAGATCGTATATCACTGACTCAAAAGTTAGAGTCTACACCAATCGTATGGGCTTGAAAGAAATCCTTGAAAGTACTGATGTTAAGCCTAGAATGATCCGGTGGATTTTGTGTGCAAGAATTTTATTTTCAGATTATACAAAGAAGTGAAGAACGACCCGAAGATCAGGAATCTGTGGACAAAGAAGCATTACCATGCAGCATATCTACGGTCTTTGTTCTACCAGGTACACTTCGTCTTTGTGAAGGAGTTTCTCCTATTCTTTGTGATGGTGCAAACAACATTTGCTACCCACCATCTATGGAAGAAGGGGAGAAATGATATGATGGTCAAGAAAGTAGGATGCCTTTACTCCTAATTATTGCAAGAGAGTTTTCTTTGATTTTATTGGTTTGAAGTTTCTAGTTTTTCGTTCTTTCGTGTGCATTTTTGAGGTCCTTACAGTTTTCTGAGCTGATTGGAGTTTCTGCGACCTCGGTACGAGCAAGCGGTACGACAGGCTCCGCCCGTACCAGTGGTCGCTAAACTTACAGTAAACTTCGTCGAAACATGTTTTCTAACCTTGTATGCCGTACGGGCAGGCGGTACGGACATTTATGCATGTATGGCCGGTCGCTAAAGTTATAGAAGCTTTCTCTTCGTTTTTGATCTTAAGATGAAAAAAAAATCGCCGCCTTTCTTATGTCGGTAAATTGGTATGGGCAGACAGTACGGTGCAAACCCGCCCGTACCGAATTCTCGAACCGACTTTGTCTGTTTTGAATTTTGGCAGGACGTTGGGTACGGGCGAACGGTACGGTCTGCGCCCGTACCGTGAACCGCCGTGCTGCCCAGAATTTCATTTTCAAGTTTATATATTTCCAATTTTTTGGTGTGCGACCACAACCTTAATTTGACGAGTTTTTCCTCCTCATAACCACTAGACGAGTCCTTTCTCATATTCTAACAGATCTCATCCAAGCTTACCACATTCCCTACCGTCGCCATCATGTCTCATCCTTGGAGCATCCCGTCCTCAGCCTATGGGAAGCAAGGCAGCCCCGTTGCTTTGAAGAAGGACGCTACAAGAGAGAAGGAGGCGGAACGATGGAGGGACGAAAGTGACCCAGAAGAAGGTTTGAAGCTGAGAGAGAAGATCATTGGAGGCTGTAGAGCTTTTGGTTTAATTGTAGGTAAGGATGATGACTATGATGAAATCGATATGAGCATCGACGAGGATGAGGATGGAAGGTCAGGACAGGCAAGAATTCCTAGATAATCTGGACATGCGCATCAAGAGAATCGAAGAGAAGGCCCCTGGATCCGCAGAGCATGTTCAGCTTCTGCGACGCTACCTGGACCAGATGGATGAAAAGAACATCAAAGGGCTGGAGGCTAACCTTGATATTTGTCTTCATTCTCTTGATACGCAGAAGAAGACGCTTGAAGTGAGCAAGAATTACATTGCTCTTTTGGAGAAGTTGGCTAAAGAGCGTTCTGCCCACATCATCTATCTCAAAGCCTTCACCGTTGCGCTGCAGACCAAGATCCGTAATCTTGAAGGGGAAGCCCCTTTGAAATAAAAGGACAAATTACGGAATCAAATAATCGCAAGGATTATTTGATTCCACCTGGCTTGATTCCAAGCTTGGGACACCTTGAAATCTATCCCTTTAGTTCAAATATTTACTTTTCAGCATGCATTTAGTTCGAACTTTGATAAGGATTGCATTAGCATTAGTTTAGTTTCCCTCGGAAAGTGAAGGATTTTTATCCAATGAATCTTGAGCCGTTATCTTATCTAAAGTGCGATTGAATTATGATTATTGCATTAGATGTACGAATTAGGATGAGTATAATTGTACTTCCATCATGATAATGATTTTATGGTTCTCCACACCAGAAAGGTTTGATAGGATATAGGAAAATTATTTACAAAGTATTTTATGATCATTGGTTCCTTCATGTGAAAAAATAGAACAAGGAAAGAAAGAAAGAAAGAAAGAGAAAAATAAAAAATAAAAAGAAGGGAAGGAAGAAGAAGTGAAAAGGAAAAAGAGTTACTAGTAAAATTCATGAAGAAAAGCTAACTTCATGATTATATGATATTAAGATAAAGTAGTCTTCTTGTCTACTATTAAATCTCGAAAGGTGTGGAGGCCTTTATGTCATTGGAGTTTGAGAATAGTATGGTGTCATTCATGCTCTAGTTTAATTCCGATGTTATAAACTTTGTTCTTAAAAATGCCTCATTTGTTTTAACGACTCTCGCTTCATGAACAAAGATGACTTTGTGCATTAAGCTTCTATCTTTCTCAAGGACGAGCAAGAGTCTAGCTTGGGGAAGTTGATGAGTGCATTTTTAGCATGTTTTTGCATCGTTATTTTATCAAGATATCATCGAGAGTGGTAGGATTTTTGTATGTCACCTAGCTACCGCGCCCTTTTATGCTTGTCTACACATGATCTCAAAACAATAAGACAACTATGAAATATCAATAAAAACTATCATTTTCTGGCATTTTGATGTGATAAGAATCATTTTTGCACTTAATCATGCACCTGGGCGAAAGGGCAATGCGAGGAAAACTTCCAGTAGCTTTAACAAGCATCGGTACGAGCAAGGCCCGCCCGTACCATCCGCCCATACCACCCTCCAGAAGCACCATCTCGTGAAATACTTACACCTCCCGCAGACGGATGAGAGATAAGACACACACAACTCTGTGAAACAGAAAAACACCACCCCAGATCATATCTCAAGAAGGAACTTGGAGAAGGCAAGATTCGAGCTGCTACGTGGATCCTCG
Source organism: Lolium multiflorum (assembly GCA_030979885.1). Taxonomy (NCBI): domain Eukaryota; kingdom Viridiplantae; phylum Streptophyta; class Magnoliopsida; order Poales; family Poaceae; genus Lolium; species Lolium multiflorum. Next base: position 145,977,886 of record CM061748.1, read on the forward strand.
GAGGACAAGGCATCATCCCCTTCATCATCATCAACCGCTGCACCTTCACCATCATCATCGTCCTCCAACCATAGTTATAATCTTGATTGCCATATATTGTGGATTTGTATTCGAATTCGTTCCATTCCTTTAATTCCCTCCATAAGATTATGATGATGTTCTTGATTTTCTCCATGAGTGAGTAGTCCTATTATTTCTTGGGGAGATGGAGAAACCCTAGCATGAATATGAGATGAATCTAAGTTGATCTATTGTTTTAAGTATTAATGTGTGTTAGTTTTCTCTCTTGATATTACGTGTTGTGCACCATGTAATATATGCCTTATGGTCTCGAGAGGGAACTACTCTTTGAAGTGTGGTGAAGTGAACGGCGGGAAGTGACAGTACCGTATCGGCGCTTTAACACATGAATAAGGGGGATAAGAGGGACTCACAAAGCTCATATCGATAACCGCGGGGAAAACCCTTTAATAGCAATAGTCAATATGTGGCTTGCAGAAGGCTAACTGATGTGGTTATTTAAAAATGCGATGACCGATGACTTTCTTGGCGCATCTTATTACGGAGCTCTCTCACACACAGTATAGTTAAAAGCATACTTTATCTTGATTAACATGAATCCTAGTGCTAGATGTGAATCCAATAATCACTGAGAACACTTTGTCCTATTAAGTTTCAACCCATTTTTCATAACGTTTTTACTGCTTTATTTACTTTATTTGCAACCATTTACAACACCCCCCTTTAAACATTTTGAGATTAGAAAACAATTATTAAATATTATTTAGTAGAAAGTAGCAAGGGGCTTTAAGACCCTAATCAGTAGCTCCTCGTGGTTTGATACTCTTATTTCGAAACTAGCTACAATTGATCTATGTTCTTGCAGTTATCAGGCAGCTGCATGGGTTTGCTCTGTTTTCTTGGGCGACTATCTCGCGGGCAGCGGTGATGATCCGGACAGCGGCATTCTAGCCGTGGCGGCGGGGATCCTAGGTGTGGCGGCGCGATGGACACGGGGCCTGGCTGCCTCGCTCTGATGGCTCCGTCGGCCGTCCCTGACTTGGATTGGCGGGTGCTCGCTTGGCTTGTGCTTCGTGTGGTGCCGGGATGCCAGGGCAGCGGCCCCGGATGGTGGTATTCTTTGTCTCGTCGAGCTAGGAGGTGGCTCTGCGGGAGGCGGACCTGGCCCCAACGCCTTGTCTCGTCCGTGGCCTCGTATCACTGAGTGCGTGGGGCTGGCGTTCTACGTGTAGGTTGGTGTTGGTTGTCTGGCTGGCCCTTGAGGGGCGGGTGTGTGGCTTGCGACTCATCGTCGGGCGAAAGATTGTCCCGGTAGTCCGTCGGGACCAACGTCGGTGATGCCCTTGGGCTCCACGTCCATCTTGAAGTCGTCGTCGAGGTGGTGTTACTCGCAACTCCGCCGAGGTTCTTCGGGGAAAACCCCAGATCCCACGTGGCATCGGGTGAGTGCGGCGTTCTTGCTTCGTTTGTCTCTCGGGGCCTTGCCTTGGATCTTCCTTCGGCCGAAGGGACCTGTGGAGTGAGCTTTGGTGGTTGGCGTCGGCGAGTTGGGCAGCCTCGACTTCGACGGACGTCAGCAGACATGACTTCGGGTTTGATGTTCTCCGGGTGAAAACCCTGCACCAGCCTTGGTTGCTGCTGGCGATGGCGGCGCTCTCGGTCGTCACTCCAATCCTTGGAGGCATCGTTGTGGAGGTTCACCTCCCATGTCGGTGTCTGCTCTGCTCGTCTGGTTGGCGCTTCCCATTCTTCGTCTTCGGCTTGGTGGTGCGCAGCCCTGCGGGTCGGCGTGGATGCGTGAGCGGCAACTCCGGATCATCGCCTCCTCCGTCCCGTGTTGAGGTGTTTGACTGTCGGCCTTCGTTTGCTTGGGCAACTTGGTCGACGGCTAGTCTGTGTGCGCGGCCTTGGGGCTGGCGTGGATGTCGGAGCGACGGCTCCGGATGTTCTCCTCCGCCATGTTGCGTTGAGGTGTTTTGGTGTCGGCTTTGGTCGCTAGGGTGACTTGGCCATCGACTCGTGTGGGGGCGCGGCCTCGGGGTTGGCGTGGTGTGTTATGTTATATGGTTTTCAGCCAATTTTCCTTATAAACGCGCCTAAATCTTTTCGACCCTATCAATCAAGGGATTTCTATTTTCGTGCCCTCGGGTCGTTAGTTGTACTCAGTTTTCCCCAGCCCCTTAGTTTTTCCTCAGTTTTCCCCAAGCCTATGTCTGAAACCCGCAGAAGGAGCTCAGACGGAAGGAATCCGTTTATTTGGACGTTCTGCGTGTTGCGCCGCGTCGTCTGTGGGGCCGCGTGTGGAGCCGCGTCGCGGCCGCGCGTGGGGCTGGTAGAAAGGGACCGCGTGGGACAGACGAGAAGCGTTTGGTTGCACGTGAGCAGGAGCTGGGTTTTGTCTCTCTCGGCCCAAATTGGCATTTTTAAGAGCACCTTTCCCCTCTTTCTCTCTCTGTCTTTTTCACCAAATTAGTATCAAATCTAGATAAGCTTCTATTTCTGTCTTTCTTCAATATGGCAGCAAATCTAGTAGCAAATCTCTGGGGTTATTTATGCCTTTTGGCCCTCGTTTTTTGCCCAATATGGCAGCAAATCTAGTAGCAAATCTAGAAGCTAGTATATGATAAATTGACAACTGCATAATCAGAAAACTAAGTATAATACATAGGGAAACTGCATACAGCAGCCAAAAGAAGCCAATAACGTTGTAATATACAAGACGCACGCAATGTATGGACAACAAGAAGATTAGGATGAATGAATTTGTTCTTCATTCCTCCTCATATATTTCGTCGTCGCTCCAATCGTGCATCACCCGAAGGAAATATTCATTGAACTCCCTCCGTCTGCAGTGTGCGGCCAATACATCCTCCAAACGGTATGGCTTGTGTTCATTTCTCATACCGTAGCTTCCTATTCTATCCACACGTACTGCCCACTCATCCCAGGCCTTTGTATCATGAGAGTACTCTCTGATATAACCCAAATCCGTGTAGTAGATGCAGCCAGGTCGAAGTGTCGGGTACACTCTGGTGTCGACGGAGATACACCGGATATAATGCACGAAGAAGGCATTACTGCCAATGTTACTGACCGGATGGAGAGAGCGGCTCTGTCCACACGGTACACCAATGGTCTGCCCGCCAAAGCCACGCTGACCAACAACACAAGCAGCAGATCACCATCCGACTTCACAAGGTAGAACTTCTGATGTCCAAGTTCTGGAAATGAAATTAGTGTCTCCATCTTGACAGTGCTCGCGCGCTGCTGCAACTGTACATTGGTGCACACTATTCTTCCGTTCTCAAAATTGTCCACAGCTAGTGCATACAGTTCACCATTGAACGGGGTAATGCAACGCAGACAATGGTTCTTGATCGAAAATCTTTTTCCCAATCTTCATCTATATCCTTAGTTGGAGTGCTCTCATCGACCCAACCAATTTCCGACGGGTAATGTGCGGCAACGAAGACCATAGTCGGGGATTTGATCACATCGACTGATTTCAGGAAAACAGATGGCATCTGCGCCTCAAACATAGTGTTCGATTTCTTTGTGAGTGGGTTCAGAAGCCGTATCTTGTGCGGCGGGTTCTTCTGGGCAAGCACGATGACGCCACGGCAAAATCCGACGAAGTAGTATCTGGGCAAGCACGATAACATTCAGCACTAAGATGTTTAAGATTAAAAATAAGGGATTTCTATTTTCGTGCCCCTGGTTCGTTAGTTGTACTCAGTTTTCCCCAGCCCCTTAGTTTTTCCTCAGTTTTCCCCTCCCTCTAGTTTGAAACCCGTCGCAGACGCTCAGACGGGAGGGTTGCCGTCTGGTCAGAGGCCTTCACCGTTACCGGTGACGGCTAGGGAGCCGCGTTGGTGTTGAATTGACCGTTTCTTTCGAACTATGTTGATTGTTGACTCTAGGAGCTCACCCAAAGCTTTCCACTCCGCCCGATACTGGAGGAGCTCACACACCGCCCCTCCGCCGCCACGCCGTCCTGCCCTCCTACCTTATGGCGTCGTCCGCCGCCGAGCCGCCCCCGCCCCCACCACCACCCCCGGGAGGCGGAGAGGGATCCGCCTCCACCAGATCTAGATCTACCCCTGTCGCGGTAGAGTTTGTATATCCGTCTGATGTACCGACTCTTCCCGTCAGCCGCGGAGAAGATTGGGAATCGGAGGGATCTAACGCATGGATTCCATCTGGGTAAGCATCGTCTGCCTATGTGAATTAACAGTAGGCAGTTTTTGAGCGCCAATCGTTGTTGCTCAACTAACGTTGCTTTTCGAATAGGATTGATCCAGCTGGCTTTTCGGCTGGTGGTTAGGCTGGATTCTAGCTTTACGCGTGATTCTAAACGCGAAATGAATGGGTTTTACTTCCCTGCGGTGGTTGCAACCACCATCTCGTTGAGGGATTTGAAAGCTAACATCTTCGATAAGTACCCCTGGAGCCCTCGCGATGCGTTCATTTCGAATATTTCAACAGCACGGAGCGAAGATTGGTTCCACTAATTTCCGACGATGATCTGGGAATTCTTTTTGCTTTGAATGCTTCTTGCCATTTCGGTAAAATTCGTGTCCATGTGGACAGGGGCCAGGCATCATCAGGTGGTCGGGCATCATGTCTCTCTACTGCTGCTGCCTCTGCTAATAGTGTGCGCTGCGGTGATCCTTGTAGGTCCACAGCAGCACCATCTGTCCCAGTGCGAGTGGTAGCCAGATCGTTCCTGTGGTCAATGTGGAGGACGATGCAGAGATTGGGGATCAGTCTCCTGAAGATGATGAGGATGAGTTAATGTTTCCTGAATTGGTAGATCGATGCAGTAAGCAGGCAATGGAGGATCAATACATGGAAGATATTGCTTTTGGTGCCAGATTTGATGAGACTGATGATGAAGAGAAGAATGAGAACGATGACAGCCTCGTTTTAGCCGATTACGAAGATGAAGACTTGCCAACAATTGAGTGGAACAGGGAGGATCCTCAGCTTGCAAAAGGCACCGTGTTTCAAACGATGATGGACTGCCGTAATGCAATTACTACATATCACATTCTCACTAAGAATAATTATGAGGTTATTAAAAGTGAGCCAGGTAGGTTCACAATTAAATGCCCATACCCAAGGTGTAGGTTTAGGCTGCATGCATCCACAATGCGCAGAAGCAGCTTGGTTCAGGTACTACGCCAACCAGTTGTGTATTTAGATCACGGTGTAAAATTTGTTATCTATTACTGACATCCCTTATCATTATGTTTCAGATAAAGGTTAATAAGGAGATCCATAGGTGTCCACCTCTAGGGGAGAGCCAGACCTGAAAACAAAGCTAGCGAAGACTAGGTGGTTGGCAGATATAATCCTAGATTGGCTGAGAGAAACTCCTTCACTTGGTCCAACGGCACTCCAGAAAAAGGTGGCTGAGAAGTATAAAGGGATGAAAGTACCTTACATGAGGATGTTCTATGCAAAGGAAATGGCTCTTGACAAGATCAATGGTCCATGGAATGAAAGCTTTCAGTTGCTTTACACTTTCAAAGCTGAAGTGGAGATGGCTAGTCCAGGCAGTGTTGTAGCAATAGACAAGCATACAGTTCCCTACAAATTGAAAAGCGGGAAGGTAATGCACAAGGAATGTTTTAGAAGGGCTTTTGTTTGTTTCAAAGCTTGCTGGAAAGGCTTTTTGGACGGTTGCAGGCCTTATTTGGCCGTGGATGCATCAGCTCTTCATGGTAGGTTTAAAGGACAGCTAGTTGCTGCTACTGCAGTTGATGGACATAATTGGATGTTCCCTGTTGCTTATGGAGTTTTGGAGGTTGAGTCAGAGGAAAGTTGGACTTGGTTTCTGCAGAACTTGCGCGACCTTATAGGTCATCCACCAGGACTTGTTATCCACACAGACGCTTGCAAAGGTTTGGAGAGTGCGGTAGAAGCAGTATTCCCTGGAGTGGAGCATAGGGAATGTATGCGACACTTGGTACAGAATTTTACAAGAAATTCAAGGGTAAAGTTTTTACTGACAACCTATGGCCAGCTTCATACACATGCAGCTCTAGGAAGCATAAGTTTCATTTGGATGTGTTGTATAAACAAAAACCTGGGGTGAAGGAGTACTTGGATGAACATCATGGTAGGGTGTGGTCAAGAAGCCAATTCAATGAAATTTGCAAGGTAGACTATGTAACAAGTAACCTTGCGGAGAGTTTCAACTCAAAGGTCAAGTCATTGAAAGGGCTTATGCTGTGGCAAATATTTGATAAGATTAGGCAGATGATCATGATAAAGATCGATCTGCGTCAAAGAATTGCATCCACAAATTATGTTGGCCATCTCATGCTCCCATCTTTGATTAAGTCTTTGCATGAGAGGGCAAAACAATTGAGGATGCAATGCGTCAGAAAAGGAATGGAGGCTGAGGTAACCTACACTGACAGTAAAAACATGCAGTGGAGGTATCCAGTGAGTTTGGTTGATAGGACATGCCATTGTAGGGGATGGCAGATCCGTGGGATACCCTGCATACACGCATTGTTTTTCATGAGTGTTATAGGGGGTGAAGATGGTGAAGTTGATCAGTATGTGTCAGAGTATTTCTCTGTTGCAAAATTTAGGGCTGCATATGCTATGAATGTTCCTACCTTGTTGGGAAAAGACCAATGGATGAAAGTCGATCCAGGCTTCAAACTGTACTCTCCAGTATTGACTAGACCGGCAGGTAGGCCGAGGAAGAATAGGATCAGAGCTAGTGCAGAGGGTGGTGCACCGATTCGAAAACGTAAGTGCAAACGTTGTGGAATCCCTGGACACATTGCTAGGCTTTGTAAAAATGGATTTGATCCGGCTTTTGGAATGGAAGATCAGGCGGGAGCAGAAAATGCAGAGGAGAATGAAGCAGCAATTCAACTTGAGATTGAAGCAGCAGTTCAACATGAGGAGATTGAAGCAGCAAATGCAGAGGAGATTGAAGCAGCAGTTCAACATGAGGAGATTGAAGCAGCAAATGCAGAGGAGATTGAAGCAGCAGTTCAACATGAGGAGATTGAACCGATGGATCGAGAGCAGAGGGAACAGATGGATGTAGAAAGGCTTCAACCGATGAGTCCAGAGGAGAGTGAACAGTATTATCGAGATTGCCTCGATAGTTGTAAGGCCATGTGTGATGCACACTTCGAAGAGCTCATGGCAGAAGAAAAAGCAGAAGCGCAGAAGAAGAAGAACAAGAAAGAGGGCAAAAGGAAGGTAGACACCGGTAATATCCCTGGTAGGGTTACCCGGAGTAAGGTGGTGGCCCCGGCGAGTCACACCAGGAGCAAGAAAAAGATTTTATTCTGAACAACTAATTTGAATTTGTATGAACAATTTGTATTGGGGTTCCCTTTGTATTGGGGATCCCTTTGTGTTGAACAATTTGTATTGGGGATGCCTTTGTGTTGAACAATTTGAATTTGTATGAACAATTTGTATTGTGGTTCCCTTTGTATTGGGGATCCCTTTGTGTTGAACAATTTGTATTGGGGATGCCTTTGTGTTGAACAATTTGAATTTGTATGAACAATTTGTATTGTGGTTCCCTTTGTATTGGGGATCCCTTTGTGTTGAACAATTTGTATTGGGGATGCCTTTGTGTTGAACAATTTGAATTTGTATGAACAATTTGTATGCCACATTTAAGCCACATTTATCATTTTAGGGTTTTAGGGTTTTAGGGTTTTAGGGTTTTAACATTTTAGGGTTCAATTCAAAATAATTCAAAACATGGTGGAACCTTCCCATGGAGCCTTGTTATGTTACCTACAACCTAGAGAAATAATAATGGAAAAGGAAATATAGAGATATGAAGTTTTTATGCCAAAAGCTTCAAAACCACTTCCTAGTCCATGAGCTACTAGATATGAAGATGCAGGGCTTTCTGCTCAATACACCTCCCAAATACCCACTATGCTTACAAACTTTGTCCAAATGAGTCCAAATTCGTCACACTTGTGTATCTTTGAGTTGCAAACAATATCTAGTCGGCCAAAATGTAATATATTGTTCAAATAACACAATTTTACAATTTTTATGCCAAAAGCTTCAATTTCCCTTAGTCCGTTTATTATTTGGGTGCCCCTGTTTTACTTAGTGTTACTCAGTTTTCCCCTCCGGGCCCACTTGTCTTACTCAGTCATACTCAGTTTTGCCCTTCCGATAAACATTTCCTCACTTTTCCCCCTCTCAGTTCTACTCAGTTTTCCTAACTTGTACTCACTGGCTGATCTCTGATTGGTCGAGATGTATGTCACACGGATCTTGGTTGGATGAAAGCTCAACAAACGCTTGCACCGTTCGATCATTTATGATCGGACGGCCTGTATCTATGGATCACGATGGACGCATACGGAGACAAGAGCAGAGCACATACCTACCAACCCTGGCAGTCGCATATTCCAGTCGCATCCTCCTCTCTCTAACCGTGCGTGCGCGGCGCAGATCTAACTGCACGGCGGCGGCGCGGATCTAACCGTGCGTGGCGGCGGCGCGGATCTAACCGTGCGGCGGCGGCGCGGATCTAACGTGCGTGCGGCGGCCTGCGCGCGCAGATCTAACCGTGCGTGCGGCGGCGGCGCGGCGCGGATCTAACCGTGCGTGCGGCGGCGTGCATCTAACCGTGCGTGCGCCGTGGATCTAAGAGTGCCGGTGAGGATCTAACCGTCAGAAATAGTTGAAATGTCTCTCTCTGTCTCACTTTCGATTCTATTCTCAGATCTGTTGAATGATGAAGAACACCAAGACGGCGGCCGTGCCGACAGTGGTCATCGATGCCACGAACATTGAAGCCATCGCCTACAACATCGCTTCGACGGCGCAGACCCAGCCTGTTGATGTCTCACTTCCGGTGCCGAGAGTGCGAATCGATGCCAAGACGATTGAAGCCATCGTCTACAACCGCGCTGCAAAGCCGCCGATCCAGCCCTCCGCAGATCCGTCGCTGATGAAGTACACCAAGACAGCGGCGGTTCCGACACTGGTCATCGATGCCACGAACATTGAAGCCATCGCCGATAACATCGCTTCAACGTTTGATGGCGCAGATGACCACCCCTCAGCCGCCCGTCGTCCCGGCCTTTCTTGCCCATCGCTGCGCGGCCGTGTTCGACGCCGCAAATTGGGATAAATTATTATAAATTTGTATTTTTCAATTTCCAAATGGGATAAAATTGTTCGAACTACTACCTCCGTCTCAAAAAAAGCTTCTTCACGTTCTTGATGTGTCCATGTACATCCGTATGTATGATTTGAATTCTATCCCAACTTGATTGGGAAGATATTGATATGTATTTGATCCGGAGGCTGGTACATGCATTCACTTTTGGGATCCCTTCACTTTTATAAAATGTTCATGCATGCTAAAATTATCGTGCGCATTACTTAGCACAAGTAGGAAATTGTACACCGAAATACAGTGCTTAGAGCCACAACAAAATACAGTGGTTAGAGCCATCTACTGAATAACAATTCTATACTAAATCGTCTACCAGAACCACATAACTGCTAGGACAGGGATGACACCTAATAAAACTGCACAGATGAATCTACTTTTCTCCTCTCCCATCACTTTAAGTTCATGTTCTAGATTTTCTACCACTTGATCAAATACGGCAAGATCTGTCTCAACTCTCAACTTCTCCTTGCGAATAAGCTCTGAATTCTTCTTTTCTTCCTCCACAATACGCTTCAGCTCGAATATCATCAGGTTTTTACGGGCCAATTCATCACCTAAATTGGCCACCTTCTCCTCCAAATTCATCCTCTGGCTACACCACTGGGTTGATTCATCTTGGTATGCAATGTACCATGGATCATCGGCTTGCCTGGCTAACTGTAACAATAATGGAAAAAAGAACAACTGAAATCACCCCAACAAGCCATGGCGGAACTTCAAATTCAACGGTAGTACAGAGAGCTGAAGCTATATACCTGCACTTCCGACGAGGTAGGAGAAGTAGAACGTGGCCACGACATGATCGAATCCCCACCCTCGCCGGTGTACCCGCTACGACGAGACATTGAGGACTATTTCGTACCTGCAAACTCCAATAAATTACGGGAACCGAATCGATTAGGGGGCGGGGGAGGCAGAAGCGGAGGTCTTACCAAGCTATGCCAATTGGTGCGCGGAACAAATCCCGGTCGTCGTGGGCGGCGGATCTGCTTGCGGCGGACTTTCCTGCGGTGGGTACAATGCGTGCGGACGAAACAAGTGCTGGAGCCGTGGTTGACGTGCAGCGCCGCAGTTCGTCCGACGCCGCCGGGGGACAGAGGCGGCGCGACGAGGCGCCGGCGATGGCTGCTCCGTCCGACGGTGGGGAACGAGCTGCCGCGCTTCTCCGGTCTAGCTTAAGAATAATTAATTAGCGAACTTGTTGCTTCTCTCTATGATATTCTCTAAAGACATATATCAGAGCGGCAATATATGATTTTTCTCTCTAAATAAATAGACGACCCCACTGGTCATTGGCTGCGGCAGCCCCACAGAGCGGCAATATATGTCTTTTCCTGAAAAATAGACGACCCCACTGGTCATTGGCTGCGGAGGCCCCACAGAGCGGCAATATATGAGTTTCTCTAAATAAATAGACGACCCCACTGGTCATTGGCTGCGGCAGCCCCACAGAGCGGCAATATATGTCTTTTCCTGAAAAATAGACGACCCCACTGGTCATTGGCTGCGGAGGCCCCACAGAGCGGCAATATATGAGTTTCTCTTAATAAATAGACGACCCCACTGGTCAATTGCTGCGGCAGCCCCACAGAGCGGCAATATATGTCTTTTACTGAAAAATATACGACCCCACTGGTCATTGGCTGCGGAGGCCCCACAGAGCGGCAATATATGAGTTTCCCTAAATAAATAGACGACCCCACTGGTCATTGGCTGCGGCAGCCCCACAGAGCGGCAATATATGTCTTTTACTGAAAAATATACGACCCCACTGGTCATTGGCTGCGGAGGCCCTATAGAGCGGCCCCATTTGTCATTGTCAGCACCGCATATAAAATCATGAAAAATAAAACGGCCCACACGTCAGCGATAAATGGATGGCTACTCCGACGTGTCTCCTGACCCTACCCGTCAGCACGAGACGGTCAGGGAGGAGCTGCCCCTGTGCGGCCCCACCCGGTCAGACTAACGGTCAAGGCCTCTGACCTGACGGCTACCGGCCGTTCCAGCACTTGTGCGTGTTTCAAACTAGAGGAGGGGAAAACTGAGGAAAAACTAAGGGACTGGGGAAAACTGAGTACAACTAACGAACCAGGGGCACGAAAATAGAAATCCCTAAAAATAAAGAGGTAGATATGGAGGAAGTTGAACCTTGTTTGAACTTCCTATAGATAGCGTGATGTGCCGAGTTGGAGGAAGGTGAACTCAGCGACGTGTGGAAGGGCGTGGTCTAGCATGATCCATTCGTCCAGGTGCACGTCGGGCTCAGGCAAACCTGAGCGCCAATTTCTACAGACTTGCCTCATGGCAGAGTAGGTGTCAGCGTACTCCTCGTTCGCCAGCAAGCATTCGCCGATCTTGTGAAGTGGTCCATCAGCCGAGAGAGAGGCCCAGTGCTTGGATGCGCCGCCCTCGGAGGCGACGCGCTCGGAGGCAACGCGCTCGGCGGCGACTGGCTCGGCGGCGACGGGCTCGGCGGCGACTGGCTCGGCGGCGACTGGCTCGGCGGCGACGGCTCGGCGGCGACGGCGCGGAGGCGACGGGCGCGGAGGCGACGGGCTCGGAGGCGACGGGCTCGGAGGCGACGGCCGCCGGCGCATTCTTCTTCTCCATCGCCGGCAGGGTAGCGTGCGTACGGCGGTTGGGGTTTTTTCGATTTGGAGAAGTTGATGGGACGTGAGAGGGGTGGTTTCGTGCATGAGCGAGAATGAGACGACTGCGAGGGAGGGAGGGAGGGGCTTACGCGTCCTAAATGCGACCGCGTCCTACGCGTCCACTATTTGCACGTCCGCACCGCGACACGCGTCAACAATGGCACGTCTTCCACTTCTGCACCGCAACACGCGTCCTCGAGTCTAACCCTGAAAATTTAGATATACTCAGGTATACCCTCTAGTCATATACTAGCATTTTTTGTGTGCTTAGTTTTCTCCTTGAGTGCTAATACTGGCTAGTGCAATATACTCAGTTTTACCCTCAAGTGGCTGGTCAACAGAGAGTCAACAAATGGGATTAACTAGTTAAATGAGTTATTTAATGTGCAAAAAAATCCGAAAAAGAGTGGCACTTACTCATGGAGTCTTTACCAAAAATTGTCACTTCTCAAATCATAGATAAATCAAGTTTCACCACAAATTGCCACTTCTCAAATCACCTAGTAGCTATGAAGGTGCATGGTTTTCCATAATAAGCCCTACCCAAAACAGCTTTCCCCAAAACATACTTTGTCTGAATGAGGCCATAATTTTCACACTCGTGTAGATTTGTATTGCAAATAGTTTGAGGTAGACCAAGATGGGTTTCATTGTACAAAACACGCATTTTCCAATTTTTAAATCTCATATTTCAATCCCTTAGTCTGTTTACTACTCACTTGCCCTTGGTTTCTTGATACTACTCAGTTTTGCCCTCTCCCTTCACACACTCTCACAGACGCCCAACATTGCCCTGATTGGTCTAGCCCATGTCACGCGGATCGTGCCCGACGACCGTTGATCGTATGATCTAACGGGCAGGATAATCCCTATCTCTCTCTCTGGTCGGGGCCACCACCCTCTCTCTCTCTCTCCGTCGTCGGTTAGCTTCCACCCTCTATGTATGCCAAAGGGCGGTTACCCAGTACGCTAAAGTTTGGTTTTCTATATTATTTTTCACGAGCTAAATTATAAACTCTTTTTAGGCATTACTTTTCACGCAAAAAACGATAAACCATCACCGATTTGTTGTAGCCATTACTTTCCACGCAAAAAAGATAAACCATCACCGATTTGTTGTAGCCATTACTTTCCACGCAAAAAATGATAAACCATCACCGATTTGTTGTAGCCAATACTTTTCACGCAAAAAAATGATAAACCATCACCGATTTGTTGTAGCCATTACTTTTCACGCAAAAAATGATACACCATCACCCATTTCTTGTAGCCATTACTTTCCACGCAAAAAATGATAAACCATCACCGATTTTGTTGTAGCCATTACTTTTCACGCAAAAAAATGATACACCATCACCCATTTCTTGTACCCATTACTTTCAACGCAAAAAACGATAAACCATCACCGATTTTGTTGTAGCCATTACTTTTCACGCAAAAATATGATACACCATCACCCATTTCTTGTACACATTACTTTCAACGCAAAAAACGATAAACCATCACCGATTTTGTTGTAGCCATTACTTTTCACGCAAAAATATGATACACCATCACCCATTTCTTGTACCATTACTTTCCACGCAAAAACGATAAACCATCACCGATTTTGTTGTAGCCATTACTTTTCACGCAAAAAATGATAAACTATATCACGAAGTTCCATTTCCGTCAACATAGTCTGCATTAGTTTTTTTGTTGAGATATATACCCCCACAACGGTCGTCTCCTTCTTAATTTATTGTGTATAAACCCCCACAACGGTCATCTCCTCCTTATTTTATTGTGTAAACCCCTACAATGGTCATCTCTCCCTTATAAACACCCACACGGCCATCACTTGTGTCAATAGGTTCTGCCTCTCTCTTCTTCGTTCACATACACTTTATCCATTGCCATGGCTTCCACGTCTCGGACGTGGACCGGAAGGGGAAGGGGAAGGGGAAGGGGAAGTGGATCATCATCATTGCCACCACCACCGTCAACACTGCCATTGATCATAGAGGAGTTCTTCATCGTCGTCTATGAAGACCCTTTGGTCAAGAAGGTACGTACGCGTTCCCACATATATGATGCATGTGATTAATTATGGGCATGTTCTAAAAAACCTTTAATTTCAAGGGTTCCCTAATTTCAAACGATCGGCGCTCGATCTCTTTGCAGGAACTCCCAAAAAATTTGCGGACTATCTTGACGGCAAGGAGCCAGCTAAGGTGTATCTGCGAGCAGCTGACTACGGTCCTCGTCTCTGGACCGTGGAGGTCCTATTTGACGGACAAGGCCGGATGTACCTCGACAAGGGCTGGGAGAAATTCGCCATCGCGCACGGTGTGGATTTCGGCTGGTTCGTACACTTCAAATATGAAGGCGATGATGTGCTCACAGTGAAGGTGTTCGACGGAACAATGTGCAGGAGGTACTACTACTCAGACGACGAAGATACTGACGATGAAAGCGACGACGACGTGAAGCCATGCATCCATCCCCTTTCGATAATTAAGGGGATTATGACCAAGAATATATATGTAGCTTCATATGCATCGATTTAGAGATCTAGCTATTTTCTATATATTATGCATGTAAAAAATAATATCGCATTTTCACTATTATTTGAGCACCACATCCTTCAAACGATGCCGATGCCGATATCGGCATGGTCAGAACGGCTATGCTCGCCGCCACTGCTAGGTCAACGTCGGGATGCACAATGTTTAGCATAAGAGTCACTTTAGATTAAGCTGCGAAAATAGTCACCTGCCATGGGCTGAGGCGGCCCCTACAGAGCGGCTCTATATTATATTCTCTAAATAAAATAGACGACCACAGCGGTCATTGGCTGCGGAGGCCCCACAGAGCGGCAATATATAATTTTCTATAAATAAATAGACGACCCACTGGTCATTGGCTGCGGCAGCCCCATAGAGCGGCCCCATTTGTCATTGGCAGCGTATACAATCAGGAAATAAAACGACCCACGCGTCGTAGATGGATCCACCCGTCAGACGAGAGTCGATGAACGACCTCACGGTAACGGTAAGGCCTCGACCCGACGGCAACCCGTCTTCGAGGGGTTTCAAACTAGAGGGAGGGAAAAACTGAGAAAAAACTAACGAGCTGGGGAAAACTGAGTACAACTAACGAAGCAGGGGCACAAAAATAGAAATCCCATCAATCAAAGGCATTGCCGTGGTTCGAAAAAAGAAGGTGTTGAGAACCTTGCCAGACCTCCCCCGCCACCACACAAAAAATGCCGGTATAGCTTTATTTGACGCAAAACCTCAAAAGTGTGTGCCGACTCGGGCGAACTTGGTTGAGGTCAAACCGGATTAAATCACTACCATCTTAGAAATGTTGAGCAACAACGGTGACCATGATTTTGTTCTACCTCCATATCCATACAATTAGCGTGTCTCTCTTGTTGCCGATGACCGAGACCTCAGTTTGCAGGGGTTGATTCATCATGGTTGCCAACAAACGCGATTTTCTTCCTTCTTTTTTCTGCCCATCGAAGTTATTTCCTAAAGAATTGCCATGGTAAGAGGGAGATTTTCGGGATCTTAGCCTCGTTGTTTTGAATCTTCAACACAGGCTGCTCAATATTGCTACGTACGCCCGGGCCTGGTACGATTTGACTTCGCCCGCGGCAGGGCTAGTCGAATCACTCTTCTCGCCAAAAATGAATTGGAAGAGTAAACAACATGAAATCACCACATCTCGTGCCAAATTTCTGAATGATAGCACTTTACGAACAGAAAAAAAATTGGGCTGTTTTTGCAAAAACACCAAATGGCAATTGAACATGAATTGACACTGGATCTAACTGGTGGGGCCCACTGTCATGGCTGAGGTGGCATCACTCCTAGTGAAGTTGCTGACGTGGACCTGGGCCCCACATGTCGGCCCAAATTAAAAATCCTAAATATCTAAAAGGGAAAAAACCTGCATCTGCCCACCGGCCAGGCCCTGGCCGCTTCCCATGCCCCTCACCGCCAACCTCCATGGTGCGGTCGATGGCCTGGCTCCCCGGAACCTCTCCATGTTGGCGACAACACAATAAAACCGCGCTCGGGAGATGCAGTCGGGGTCGCAGCAGGCACAACAGTACGGCATGCGAGTCCGACAACCAGAGTTGCTCGATGTCCCAGATGTAACCTTTCTTCAAGCTTAGAGTAGTGATATACATACATTGGCGCGAGAATCTGATCTTTGGTCCAGTTGCTCGTCAGTAACGCAGGTGGCATGATGGCTGTAAGTACACAGATCAATTGTAGCTAGTTTCGAAATAAGAGTATCGAACCACGAGGAGCTACTAGTAAAGGTCTTAATGTCCCTTGTTGCTACTTATCTAAGTTTATTTAAAAGTTGTCTTAAATCCCAATTGAGGTGTTGGTTTTGAATGAGTTTTGTGGTTTAGTTTACGAAACAAATAACTGAAATAAAAAAGCACGGTTGCGATGGAGTTTGAACTTTAATAAGGCTAAAATGTTCTCGGAAATTATGGGTTCCACCACTAGCATTAATTAAGAACACAAACTAGATAATCTATATCTTTGTTCTCGTTGTATGTGAGAAAGGCTCGATGATGAGATGCACATGTAATAACGCATCCCTAAATAACCACCGCAATGACCTTCGACAAACCACATATTGATCCATCACAATTAAGAGATCACCCCATGGTTATTTGTGAAAGCATAGTGAGTCCTTTCTTATCCCATCCTTCCATACAATAGTGCACCGCTCACGGTATGTCACTTCCCGCCGTATACACTATCATAATTTCGAAGGTAGCTTCCTCTCATGACCTAAGGCAAATATTACATGGTCGACTTCATATAATATCACAAGAGAAACGTAACACCCAGTCATAGTACAAAGCTATACATCATCTTCATTCATATTGAAAATATTGCCCGGGTTTCTCCATCTCCCCCAAGAATGACGTAAACTACTCACACATGAAAACAATCAAGAACATCATCATAATCTTGCGAATGGAATAAGGGTAGAGATGTGAATTCAAGTACAAGCCCACAATAACAATGGAGATTACAATCTATTGAGATGAATGGGATCGAGATGGTGATGGTGCAGCGGTTGATGATGAAGGGGATGATGCCTTGTCCTCCTATGATCCTAGTAGCAACTTGGATGATGTATCCTCTTGTTCCTCCTTGGGATCTTTTCTGGGACGGTGTTCTGGTGTTTCTGGTCGCTCGGGGGCTTTGCGAGAGCGCCAGGCAACACACTGTTGAAAATTGGTCTTGGACCTCTTCGGCATCCTTAACATGGGAGACAACACTGACGCTTCTTCTGTCGCCGCTGTTGCTCAAGCTACACCGCATGTGATTCTCCTCCCTCTCTGATCTTGCAAGTGTTTTAAGTTCTGGTGTTTGGGTAGATACAATAGGTTATTTTTCATTTAGATGCTATTTGGTCATATACTCTGTTTAGTCTTCATGATTAGTTTTACTACTGTTTCTGCGATCATAATATGTCAATTACTTGTTCAAATTAAATTATATGATTTTTTGCTTATATATTCTACACGCACCGCTCACCTTGATGCTCCTCTCTATCGTGTGATGCGGATATCTCTCCGTACGCGCACGTGCTGCCGCTGCTGCCATCTTGCTCAACATGCATGTGGTGATGTTGGTGTGCATCCTGTAGGTGTGGAGCTTTCGTTTGTTATTAGTTGCTCTCTCTCGTTGCATTGTGGTCGCTGCTCTCTCTAGCTCGGCCTGGAGGTGTTAGGGCATGCACGGTGCCGGCGGCAGCGGGACCTTTCTTACCCTCACGTGATGGTTTCTGCGCGGGGCATAAGCGGCTGGCGGCGGCTGAAAGGACACAAATGTCACCTAGAGGGGGGTGAATAGGCGGTTTAAAACTTTTACGAGATGGGCTTAACAAATGCGGAATAAAACTAGCGTTTACTTTGTCAAGCCCAAAGCCTATATACTATGGTTCACCTATGTGCACCAACAACTTATGCTAAGCAATATAAACAACTAGGTGATAGCAAGATATATAACTTCAAGCACGATGGCTATCACAAAGTAAAGTGCATAAGTAAAGAGCTTGGGTATAGAGATAACCGAGGCACGCGGGAGACGATGATTTATCCCGAAGTTCACACTCTTGCGAGTGCTAATCTTCGGTGGAGAGGTGCGGTGGCTTAGTTCTCCCGAACGCCACAAGAGGCTCACCTTGAGGTGTGGTTGCTCGATGCACACCAACGCCACAAAGGCCTCACCCCAAGATGCGGTACTCACACCACACACCGAACGCCACGAAGGCGCCTCACCTAACCTCGCCACAAAGGCCTAGGTCACGGTTTCACTAAGGGATTTCCTTCGAGGCGAAACCGGGCCTTACACAAAGGTTGGGGCACACATCCACAACTTAATTGGAGGCTCCCAACAAATCACCACAAAGGTCTAGAATCCGTCTAGGGTTCCAAGAACCCAAGAGTAACAACCTTCTTGCTTTCACCACCATGAATCACCGTGGAGAACTCAAACCGATGCACCAAATGCAATGGCAAGAACACCACAAAGATGCTCAAGTCCTTCTCTCTCAAATTCCAACAAAGCTACAAAAGCTATTGGGGGAATAAGAGAGGAAGAACAAATAAGGGGAGGAACACCAAATTTCTCCAAGATCTAGATCTAGTGGATTCCCCTCACAAAGAGAGGGATTTGATTGGTCATGATGTAGATCTAGGTCTCCTCTCTCTTCTCCCTCAAGTAGGTGCAAGAATCATGAATGGATCTGAGATAGAGGGAGCTCTCAAATACTAGCAATGGAGGAGAGCAAAACGTGTATCAAGCAGCTCAAAAACGAGAGGAGGAAGAAGGCTATTTAAAGGGGCTGCAGGATTTCTGCCCGTTGGGCTCGTCCAGAGAGAGGCCGACAGTACCGGCCTGCTATGGCCGGCAGTGCTGCCAAAAGGAAAAATGGCAGCGGCAGGAGAAAGCGAGAGGGCGCGCGCGCTATGGCTGGCGATCGAGCGAAGTGGCTCGCGAGCGAGCGCGCGACTGTGCCAGCGAGCGGCGCGCGGTAGGCGGCCGGGATCGAGCGGCGGAGCCTAGGCTCGAAGCTGGGCCGGCCCGACAGTGCCGCTGGGGGCAGGCCGGAGGTGCCGTTCAGCGCGGCCCGGCAGTGCTGCGCGCGGGAGCCGGCAGTGCCGGAGTGGGCCGAGCGGTACTGCCGGCCCAACAAGGGCGGTAGTGCCGGATGTCTCCCCTTTTTCTTTTTTCTTTAAATCAAAGAGAAGACAAACTTCAAAAGACAATATCTAGAGTTTAGAAACCCCGATCAAGATGAAACCAATTTTGTTGGAAAGAGGACGACAAGAGCTACCCAACAAAAAGTGAAAATATGAAAACTAGTGGGGGTGATTTTCTATTATTTTTAGAGGTGCAACACCTCAACATGAGAAACCGAGAAAATCACCAAACTCGAAAATGCAACAAGAGATCTATGCGAAATCCGTTTTCGATGAACTAGAGCTTGTCATGATAATAAGCACAAGCTCTAAAACATCACATGGATAAGATCCAAATAACAACCAAGAAAGATGATGCAAGGATGCAAAGGTTTGAGCTCTCCGAACGATACGATCGAGTTACTCACTCGAGAGCCCTCTTGATAGTACGGCAACTAAACTATAAACCGGTCTCCAACTACACCATGAGACCGCTAAGAAAGAAACCCTATCAAGAGCAAACCTTAACCTTGCGCGTTCCTCTTGAGCTCGATGATGACGATCTTGATCACAACAAGATGGAACGCCTTTCTTGATTGTGCTTGCTTGACGAAGTCTTGTGGATTGCTCCCCCATAATCCACCATGGGAGAGCTTATTCTTCGGCACATCTTCACATATCCATGATCACCATATGGATGGCAAACTTCAAGCAAATGATCTCTTCGAGATGGCTCATCTTGAACTTGCACTTCATTTCTTCATTCTTCATCATGTTGATATCTTGAAGTTAACTTTGAGGGCTCACTTCATCTTCATCTTCAAGACATACTTGACACTTCAAATTCTTCATCAATTTCTTCTTATTGCAACCTTGAAGCCAACATATGGTTCAAGCATTGCCTATGGACAACTCCTACAAATATAACTCAATGCAAACATTAGTCCATAGGGATTGTCATTAATTACCAAAACCACACATGGGGGCTCCATGCACTTTCAGCGGTGCTCCTTGGGGCTCCTAGATCTCTTTCTGACAACAACGTTGAGGCATGGTGGCAGCTTCTGGCGGAGGTGTTGCCTGGCGCGGCGTGGTCCCATGGGCGGCGGTGGAGGGCGAATGCTAGCGGCGTGACCCAGTTTGGGGCTAGATGGGCCCCGATTCGGGCCATGCGGGCCTCTATGGGGCCAGCGCCGACGGTAGTTCTCTCCAGCACTACTAGGAAAAAGCCTACCATCGACGCACCAGCGCATGCCTATGGGAACAGGCCGGCGGTAACGGCTTATATCCCCGGCGCACTAGCCTAGTGCGCTGGCGGTAACACGATTTACTTCCGGCGCACTATCTTGATGCGCCGGTGGTAATATTTTTTGGAATTAAAAAATAACTAGATCTAGATCTGGTCATCGCTGTGGGAATTCAAAAAAAAGGCAGGCGCCGACGCGGGGAGGAGGTGTTGGCCTGAGCAGGAAGTTTGTGGCCTTTGCTAGAGCAGGTAGGAGGTGGGCATGGTCGTCACCGAAGCATGAAAGAGGTGGATGTGGTCGTCGCCGGAGTAGGGAGGAGGTGGTGGTCATCATCGGTGTCGGAACAGCAAGGTGGTGGGGTGATCGCCGCCGGTGCCGGAGCAGGGAGGAAATGGCCGCCACGTCGCCTCCCTGCCTTGAATGTATGCTCCGGGCTGAGGTACTCATTATGAGGAGAAGATTGAGAGAAAGGGGCGGCCGAAGGAGGGAGGGAGGAGGGGAAAAAGGATAAGAGTGAGGGAAAAGTGCAAGAAGGGGAGAAGTGCGCCATCTACTTATAGTGAAGGTTACTGTCGGCCCATGATGGCAATAATATGTGTGTACCAATTCATTGGGACTCCAAGTGCAGAGTGTTGTAGCAAGCGTACTTTCCCCACAAGGGTGACTCAAGAGTTTATATCGAACTCTTGAGGAATTGGCTTAGAAATTGTCTTCTTTCTCCCCTCTTGAAGCAACCTACAAAATGAAGTTCTTGCCTTGCGTCCCCAACTCCACCGTGTGGTTTTCAAGCACCAGATTTCGTATTGGTAATGGGAAATATAACTAAGAAAATAAAATAAATTAATGTAAATAACTTAAGTAAACTAAATAAAAGCAAGTAAAGACTAAGGGTAATTGGGATTTGTGTGTGTTTATGTGAGGATAATATTTTTGGTATTTTCGGATTAAATCATAGTGGAAAATGTAAATCAAGGTAAAAGTGTTGGAAATGTATTTCTAGTGATTTAAAATGGGTTGGGTTCATGGGTTCATTTATCTACTCTCTTTTTAAGTTGTAGTGGACCCTAACTATTCATCCATGGCATAATATTGACGGAACTTCAATATGTGTTTGATAAGCATTCATATGAGCTTTATGTCCTAACATAAAAATGATGCAACACATCTCTCTTACACTCCTCAAGAAAGGGAAAACTCCAAGCAATCTTGAATTAAGAATCAACCGAGTATAGCCTTAAGCAATATGACATAATGTTTCAATATCAATATGCTACCTTGAACTAACAATATTGTCACAATCTCACATGATAAACATAGCACATGTATTCACTTTATCCCTAGTGAGGCAGCAAAAGAACGGTAAATACCATAGTAGATCATTAATTTGTTGTCACTATTCAAGCACCACCACCATGGTACTCCATCTAATACACACTTCTCTCCATACATGTTCTTGCATACAAGTTGAATCAGAACAAGCACTTAAGAACATGGTACATGATATGCATCTATCAATACATCTTACACATAATAGGTTCCAATCTCATATATCAATATCATAGAATAAATATCTATCACATAGGAATTACATATATGACCATAATCATGTTGGGAAGCTCATATGGTACTACAATCCATGAAGAACAAGAAAGAGATAGATCAAGATACTTCCACAAACTCATAGTCTAGAGGTGGACTACTCCCTCTTCATCATGGTGATGATGGTGGATATGTTAGAGAAGGTGGAGATCCCTCCAGCGGCGGCTGCGGTGGAGTTTCCCCTCCAATCTTCGTTGTTTCTGGCTCCGTTTTGGGCTTTCTCTGTTTCCTCCGTCCTCTCCTCAAGGAACCATGGGGGTCATATATGTACGGGGTTTTAGGTCAAACAAAGTCCGTTGGTGAAAGAATCGGGCGAATCGGACGGTCGGGGCCAAAAGACCATGGGTGGCGCGCCCTCCTTGCCTACGAGCGCCACCACACCTCTTTTGGGCCTCCTGGCCTCTCCCGTGAGGTCCAAACACTCCAGATGCTTCTCTTGATGAAATATTGACGTCCCCAAAATCCTTGCTCAGTTTGACTCCGTTTACGTCCCTAAAAGTCAAAAATACACAAACATAGTTTTCTTGCTCTGCAGAGTTATAACCCAAATAAAAGGGATCTTTGGTAAATCCCTATAAATCAATATAAAACATGGATATAGCATCATATATGTTGTAAATATGTGGTAATATGTGTCAAAAAAACTACAAAGTTACATGCATTTTACATACATCAACATCCCCAAGTTTAACCTATGCTTGTCCTCGAGCATAAAGGTGATAGAACTAGCATGGACTTTGTAGATTGTTGGTTTGCTTCTATTCATTATCACACAAAGTTCACAAGGTTCAATCCGTAAAGAATAACAATAAGAAAGTGAGCTATAAAGTGATATCTTTTACAATCTACAAAACATGCTTAACAATAATTGGTCTTGTGTTCAAACAAATGAAAAGTTTTATAGACCATAAAGGATGCTTGGATGAACCTATAGAATTTAATGGAAGACTCCTTTGTTTCTTTTCTTATTTTCATTGGATACTCTTATTTTGATTCTTTTGACTCTTGGATAACAGAAAGTAGGTAGGGAACATATGTGCTAGACCTCCAATAAAGTAAAAGATAGTTGAGAGCATAAAATAAGATTTTGAGATACGTAGTTCATGTCAACGGTACTCATAAGGACGGAGTTCCAAGTATCTATTTTTTACTTTGTTTTAGAGATTCTATGGTTTATGTACTTGAGATCCTACAAGTTGAATGTCTCATGCACCTTCACCATGAGGACCCACGCCTCATGCTAGATAAATAGGACACTTTAAGCTTGTCATCGTAAACACATAATGTCCTCTAGGGCGTCAACTGTGGTACCTCTTGCCCCTTGGTAGGAAATGCCTTTTTGGAGTTCTTGTTTTCACAAGATAACAGACAAACGAATCACCTGAGCACTTTCTTTTATTTACTATTTTCATAGATTTTTATTAAAAGGCCTCACATAATGCTCATGTTGCAAATATCCACCATGATTCAGCATGGCTTTAGTTGGTGGCCCAGACGTCTCTCTCATTATATGAAAACTCCATAGTGTTCATTTCATTTCACACCGATGGGCATCCATAGCAACAGTAACATGATATCAAATGAAAGCTTTCTCCATAATAACATGGTTGAGCTAACAAACAACTTATAAAATGACAACCACATAAATTTTCATAGTGGTATCACTCCACACCTTACTTTCTCATGAGCTTAAAACTACACAAAAAATATACAGTTGTGAGATGCTCTTCCCATTCCCCGGCAACGGGCACCAGAAAAATGTCTTGATGACGTAAGTGTTGTGTCAGCAGAGTATTTTTCCCAACAAGGATGACTTGAGGGCTATATCGAACTCTCGGGGAATGGAGTAAAGAGTTATCTCTCCCTCTTTTCTTCTAGCAATCCTGCAAAATAAAATAAAACCTTGTGTCCCCAACTCCACCGTGTGGTTGTCAAGCATAAGGTTTCATGTAAGTAAAAGTAATATAAAGTAGTAACTAGAGTAAAGTAAACTAAGTAAAAGCGGTAAAGATTTGATTGTTTTAGGATTTTGAGTGCAAATAAGATAAATAATTTCCTCCTTCTACGAGGAAGTCGTCTCTCAAGGACTATTTCCCTCCTTTTATGAGGAATACCTCTCTCAGGGACCAATTCCCTCTACCTACAAGAAAGTCCTCTACCAATAACAATAAATACTTAAATAAATACCCACAAGTTGTCTGGAAGGAGATCACGCCATCTTTCTTTGTGTAATAGAACTAAGAAGTGCAGATGCACTCTTCACCTGTAAGCTTGGGAGAGATGCAGAAAGAAATGAAAAGAAAATGATTTTTCCAAAATTATTCTCCGGTGTCATGTTCTATCTCAAAGTTCAATATGCCTGATGCTCTGCATGTCTCTTTCTATAGGTGTTTTGGGGGGAGTTTTGCTGGATTCCAGCATGCTTTGGCAGTATCAGGCATCTCACTTAATTATGCACATGATAATGTTTAATTTTTTTTCTAGGATCCATTGCCATAACATCTGAATAGGTGAATAAGTAAACAACTAGATGCTAAAAGATATGCTAGCTTTTATCGGTTTTATGGATTTCTATTAGATGATACGTTCTTGATAAACTGCTACATAGCAGATTCATTGTATCCAATATTGATGCATGATGATATGCTGGAAAGTATCAGAATAGCTCTCGGTTATGTGAGGTTTAACCTCGACAATATTTCTATATGATTTATATTGTTAGCTCTGTTATTTTGACCCATATGCACCTTCTGTTTAGATAATATACGATTACAGATGCTAAAAGATATGGTAGCTTTTATCGGTTTTATAGATTTCTATTAGATGATACGTTCTTGATAAACTGCCACATAGCAGATTTATTGTATCCAATATTGATGCATGATGATATGCTGGAAAGCATCAGAATAGCTCTCGGTTATGTGAGGTTTAACCTCAAGGATATTTCTATACTAGATGGGCAGCGCGCTTCGCAGCGCCGGCTGCCAGGCGTGCTTCCGTGCCTCGTCTTTGGTGTTCACAGTTTCGTTCGTGCGTTTGTGTGTGAGGACATCTCCAACGGAGCGGCGTATATCGGACGGCCAAAAGTGATTGCGAATGTCCGTTTGTATCGACACGTGGAGGAGTGGTTTTGCCGGCGCCTCAGGCTGCTGTCCAGTCAAAGAACCTCCCACTGGACACACAGCAACGTTTGCCTGATCTGGGCCTTTTGTGATATATTTATACTTAACCAAGTTAGTCTTGTTACACCACTCAATATTCATATGCGCTTGGTACCTCTTAAGCAAAACAACATTATGCGGAACAACCCACCTATTATCCAAAACGTGACCATCCTTCACAACAGTCCGTCCATCATCACGCCTCCTATAAATAGGATAGCCAGACTGATCAACATGTGTCTCCTCACAAAAAGACTTCGGAAACCTCTTCGAGCAAGCACCATCTTTCATACACGGACATTTCCCGTTCATCCTACCACAAGGACCATGCACCATAAACTCATCGACCAAAGCATATGCTAGAGGATCTTCCAACACATCAGGCAACTCAGCTGACACAATGCCATCGATAAGCTGTGCTGAAGCCTCTCCAATAATCTCATCACTCCGCTGCTGCTGACGATCCAACCAAACCAATATGTGAGCATGAGGCAAACCCCTTTTCTGGAACTCAACGGTATACTGAACTGCAACAAATACCAAACGAAACCAATCAGCAAAGACCATTATATAAAAATTAAAAAAACAATGGAAGACACCAAAAAAAAACACCTGCACGCGTTTTCCCGAACGCCGTTCCATTCTTCACCTCACCATACAGCTGATCAAGCTTCATCTTAAACACTCCGGAAACAATATCCGGTCTGTCTGCCGGCTTCTGACCAGGCTCAGACCTAAGAGCATCCGCAACCTCATCCCATTTAGGATTACAGGTAAAGGTCACAAATAAATCAGGAGCGCCATAAGAACGGCAAATAGCCATCGCATCCTGATAATTTTGTGCCATGTACCGCTTAGAACCGACGAAACCAGAAGGCAAAACAACCTTAACACCAACACTCCTGCCACTGGCCGACCCCTGTCCCACAGCATCAGTAATCCCCTGGTATGTCTCACTACGCAACTTGTCCTGATTTTTAAGGATAAAAGAAAGCCTATTAGATTCAACACATGCAAAAGCATCAACACATGCCTGCTAGGAAAGCCGTCCACAACAAAGATACGGATTTGCCTGACCCTTCCTATAACAACATCGGTAAGCATAGTATTGACCTGCCCCCTGCCGAAGCGTCTTCAGGCCCCATATAACTAATACCCAAATGAAAACCCTTGTCGCCATAAGGAAAAAGCTGAGGATATTGGAGAGACATCAAAGCAGGATGCAAAGGAGATATCCGCTTCAACCGACCATCCTCCATCTCAACGACAATATCAAACTTACACCTATCAGCATCAAGATCACCCACGATAAGAGCCACTAACTCAGGAGCGGTAGGAGGACTATAAACCCTCGGATCATCCGAAGATGAACCAACAATTCGAAGCCTAAACGGCGCACCAGCAAGCTCAACCCGTTCCCGAGAAACGCGGATCATTCTAAACTGTCTGACCAACGCATTACAACTATCAAGCATAGCAGTAAGAGAAACAACAATGTCCCGATCAGGAGCCGCACCACTACCCCCCTCAACCCCACTTCCACCCTCACCATCAAATACAGCCATTCGATAGTCAATCTCATTATCGGTATCATAAATATACAACTAAGCAAACTTCGGCGATTTATCAGGCGCGGGAACCAGAGAACCAATACAATGCGAAGGAAGGCCATTAATACGAAAAACATAAGGACCCCGCCCCGTATTTATACTATCATCAACCTTCACCCCCAGAGAAGAAAAGGCAAACATGCTATTGTAAGACCTGATCAACCGCATGAACTGAGACGACCCAGCTCCATCACCAAACCCAATCAACCAATCAAGAGGAGCTGGCCACTGCCTATACGGTTCCAACCATACCCTACCACCCTTGCAGCAACGATTAGTAAACATCTTCCTGTTATGGAACTTACTCAACTGAGTAGCCCGCTCATTATACCAAAAAAAAGCCTTGCAATAAGTACATGTATAATCATGGATACCGAGATACAACCTCGCACGAAAAGAAGCTGCAAAAAAAACAACGAACACAGTAAAGCAGGCACAAAATAGAAAGCATCCCAAAATAAAAGGAACCAAAAACAATTAGTGACAAACAAACCTTTCAAAAAGGCAATATAATCTCGAGACATTCTAACTGGACGACCAGTTTTCAAAACGGGAGGCCGGACACCTAAAATCCATATACAGTGCACGCTTAGCAGCCAAATCCAAAACAAAACGAAAAAGGAAACAGGAAAAACATAGAATTCACCAAAAAGATAAGGCCTCCTCCGAACACGACGACGCCTTCGGTTCTCACGCGCCATCTCTACGGACAAATACGGGAAAAAAGGATCCCCTACAACAAACACCAAACCCTAAGAAACAAAAATGACAAACAAAATGAAAGACCAAAGAATCAAAGAATAATACCAGGAGGGCGGGACGAAGGGACGGTAACAAAAAAGTGCGGCGAAGGCGAAACCAAAGGAACAAACCCCCGACGCCTACACGGCGAACACCTAGAAACAATACCCGGAGCACCCGAGTTTGCAGAAGATGGAACCAACCGCGGAGCCACACGCCGCTCCGTACCACCGTCCAAATCCGCTACGGAGAACACAAACTGGAGCCAAAAGAAAACAGAAAAAGAACAGCACACGAAACATATCCCGACGCTTTCTCCCCGACGTCCGCGACCCACCTGCACCGACGCCCATTGCGTACAGCAAAACAGCTAGCCCAGAGAAACTAAAAAAAACACTAACCCACCATCAACCAACCCAAAAAGACATACCTAAATCCAATTCCTCTCCTAACCAACAAAGAGAGGAACAACAAATTCTACAACCACCATCTGTAACATGCACTCCGATTACCAACCCACCTTTTTAACTAAACTTACACAACCACATCACCACCCAAATAAATAAGAAGTCAACGACATCATGACCAGAACCAAAAGCAGCAAACATCGTCTACCCTCGGACACCACCAAACCTGAATGAAATTCAGAACTCTAAAACTACTACCAGAAACATGCACTACAAACCCCGCCACAAAATCGTAATCACCAGGCCACAACGGAAGTTCAGCGAAACGAAACCTATCATTACTATTTTCATAAAACACACATTAGCTAGCAAACCGTAACTGTAGCATCCAGTTCAACCAATTCAACTAAAACACACACCGCATGCACTGTATTAGCACTGAAATAGGCTGCAGCTTTAAAAATAACAGACCTAAAATGAGGACACGAATCTGAATCTAAACCAGATTCCTACCTCTCCACATAAGCAAGCTAAACCATAATACGAAAAGTAGTATATTTATTTTCTAAAAGCACACATTAGCTAACAGGTCGTAACTATAGACTCGATTTCAGGCACTTCAACTAAAACGCAGATTAAAATATAGCAGATGAACAATAAAAACACGAATCTGGCATGCATTATATTAAGGGTGGAAATACATGAAGATCAGCACACAAATCCAACCAAGCCGGTCAACAACTTTATACAAAGAACAACATAGCAAAGAGCGACAGAAATATTAATACCGGCGAAACAGTCAGTGCAGACAACCACATCGATACAGGTGCCGATTAGAAGTTCATGTTTAATTATCCACTTTAGCAAGCCCTGCAGCAGTTTACTGAACATGCCAGCGGTCTCGCAAATATGCAAATTTTTCCTATCAGCATTACTACCATATGTGATGTTTATTTCAGCTTGCAGGTTTTCTAAAAAGACACATGCATATCGGCAGCAGTAAAGCAGCCTGACACAACAACAAACACTGCCAATAAATTCAGCTATAGGACACGCTCTTACAGGCAAATTCAGGGGCAACTTAATCAGGCCTTTCTCACTTCAATGATAACATGAGGTACTACGATTCTACGAATCTCAACTCAGGTACTAAAACGTAGCAGCATGTCAGAGGGGGCAAAAGATCTCACTACAAAGAAGAGAGAGCAGCAGGCAGTTCCAAAAAAGAAAGAGCAAAAACTGAGGAAGAACGAAGGTACGTACCTGAGGCCCGACGGAAACCAGCCGGCCGCGCCGGCCGCGCCAGGCGAACGAACACGCGAAGAAGATCACGCCAAAGAAACAGCCCGTCCAGAACTAAATCACAGAGAAAAAAAAACGTGATTAACACGAGAGTAGGCAAGATTAGTCAGGGAAAAGAAAAGAAACAGCAGATCCTTAGTCAGGGAAAAGAAAAGAAACAGCAGATCCAAGAACAAAGGACGGCCGGAATCGAGACCAGCGAAGAATCGGCCGGAATCCAGACGCAATCTCGCACGCAAAGAGGCAACGAACACACAGTCGGTCAAACCCCACCACACCGACGGAGAAGATAAAGCAGGCCCGAGAAGAACACGCGGCAACCATGCGCAAAACGGGCCAGGCCCAAATAGAGGCACATACACCGACACTGGGCCCCACGGCACCGTCCAAACGCTGAGGAAGCTGGGATTGCAACGGCTTTACCTCTTTTTAATAATGATTTATATTGTTACCTCTGTTATTTTGACTCATCAGCACCTTCCAGGTAATATATGATTACAAGTTAGCACCTTTTATTTGTTTCAGGTGAGGTATAGTTCATACTTCTATTTGATTGCATTAAAGTTTAGCACCTTCTGTTTACATAATGTATTTTTGGCTGTCATGCCATTTGTCGACCTAGGCAGCAATATTGGTCTTTTATTCCCTGTCCAACTGCAATAGGATAATGTAATGAAGAAGCTGCTCTAATGTTGCTCAAGGTGAGATGGATTACAGTTTATTCACCTTGCACTTGGTCGCATGACCATTAAAGGAAGTGTGCCAGCCGCTACATCTCAAAAGATATAGTGCTATTTTCACTATCGTTGTTTATTGTGGCTTTCAGCATTAAGATTTTATCTCTTATAATAATAGCTTTGCCAGCTAAAAATGATTAAATATATCGATCAGGCCTTTCATATTATAGCTGGCATTTTTAGAAAGAGGGGATAAAGCTTAACATGATATAGATAAAGCCATAAGGTGATGTCTCATATTTCTCATTACTTAGTTTGAGCTCATACTTAGAGCTCGAATAGTTATGATATTATTGATCTTTGCCTATTGTGGATTTATAATAGCACTTGCGTTTCAAGCTTTGGCTGTTACCTTTTTCTTGAAATATGTGGTGGGAGTTCAATGCTGAACTTTTCATGCCATGTTTTTATTACTTAACGAACAAGTTAATCTTGTGAAGAACAACAATTTTCAGAAATATTGCACATAAGTTCACATCAATAAGGAATGATTATCTCTTATGGGTGCGGCGACAAGGAATTAATAAGTTTTAGCCTATTCTTTCGGTGTTGCACCAAGAGTTGCGTCAGGAAATTGTGTTATATGAACAACATGGTCTAATCATTTGGGGTTGCTGAGGTTTAGCCATCTGGTACAACATCGAGAAGGAAATCATACATGTGTTGAGGTTACAGATTTTTTAGCCATCTGATGTGTATCGATAGTGAACTCAGTGTGCTTGATAATAATAACTTCCCATGCCAAATACATGATATATTGTTAATTTGGGTGTAGCCTACGTCTTGGGGAGATCTCTTGTTTCTATGCACTTAACCTATTGTATTTTCTTACCATGCATGTTAATTGGTTCAACACAAGGCCAGAGATCCCTTACCTCAGTTTGGCAGTTTTCTCAGGAAGTCTTATTTGTATTCAATATTTCATCGACTTCTACACCATCTAGGTAAATACATTAGTTTATTTCGTCCAGCAATTCCCGGTAAACCAATGCAGATGACTGTTACGTGTGTATATTACCCTTTCCTCTATTGTTTGATTATTTTCAGAATATTACTAACAAATGTTTAAAAAGGATTATTATACTGACAACTGAATGAGGGTATCATTAGTACTGTATATAAATTATTGCTCATCAATTTTGAATTTTTTTAGGTTGTGTAAGGACCCATGCTAGATAAGTTTAGCACTTTAGCTACATCCTAATATGCGTGCATTATATTTAAAGACCCAACAGTCCAGCACTCAATGACACATCAGATGTATTTTTCAATTTTACTACTGATCACCAACCTGGCCATCAACTGATAGTCAGGTTCAGCAAGTCCTACTATTTTCTACTATACTAAGTTTAATTCTGTTTGAAACACAATTCAGTTGGGTTGAAGAATTGACGACTTTCCTAGCCCAAGGTTCCTATTATGCTCAAAGTTTTTTTCAGTGTGAAACCCTTTCCCACAAAGTACTCAGAAGAACCAAATGTTTTTTTTCCCTTTATTAATAACTGCAAGTTTTTCTTTAGATGTTGCTTGCCTTGTTTGCCCTGTACCTTTTGAATTTCACTCTTATGATCTTCTTTTGCTAATCTGATAATAAAATATAAAAAACCGTTACTATCTCTTCTTTTCCTATTCCAGGGGAGGACATTTCAAAAGAAGCCTGGACCAAAGAGTAGGAATATGTATGCACTAATTATTAGATGGCAAGCTAGGCTGTTATGTAGCCTGATGCAGCCAGACAACTCCATTTTTTTTGTCTTGTGCTCCTTGTTATTTCTAAGTTTTTTTTGAATATAACTTCACTCTTTGTTGTTTACAAGTACGAAACAAATTTTCCGTTGAAGGAAGTGATAAGATGCATGGTTCATTCCTTGATACCATACCCTATACACATTTAGGGAAAAAAAAGGAGTTTTGTATTTGTTGCTTGATACGGGTTTGCTTTGCTTCTAATCTTTCTAAATAGAACTTTACATGTTTTGCTATCCGATCATGATTACCATTATTACTCATAATGATATTTTCGGTTTGATTTTGCTTATAGACCATTATTTTATTTCACTTATCACCTTACTAACTTGAAGGTAATTGTATTGCTCTATACTTAATGTTTTTAAAAGGTGACGGTGCTATTGGTTTTTTATCTGATATCACGAAATATAAAAAAATTGTTACTATTTCTTTTCAATTCCATGGAAGGGCATTTCAAGCGAATCGATCATTAACTATTTTGCCGTGCAGTTTGACCAGTCAATTTTTATATTGACCTTGCTTATATTTTGCATGTCCGTAGCTAAGTTCTCCACTGTTCTATATTTTATATTGACCTAAGATGTTGCTTTATAAGCAAATACTATTGCTAATTAATGTCATGACGACCTATTTGCGTATGGTGCGTCAAAGCAGACTATCAATTCATCACTACAACAAAGCATGCCTAATTTTTATATTTACGATGACATTGAAATAAAATAGAAGAAAACTAATCACATTATAAAGGACAGAATTATGTCTGAAAAACACAAGTAGACCCATCACGCCTAAGGGCATGTACAACGGGGGCGCTATGAGTGGGCGCTAGGCTCTTTTTCCTGGCCGTTTCGCTCTATTCTCGATCGATTACGGGATTCTCCTTGGCATCGGCGCAAAAGATTGAGTCGGCGCTTAGATTTCTTTTCCCCGCACGATATGGATGAACAAGCGGCGAGCGCTAGCCCAGGCGCTAGAGAAAATTAAATTGGAGAGTACGGTTTTACCGGGTCCAGCTCAGTTCCGGGAAGCTATTTGAGGAGCTACGTGTGCGTGAGATTGAAAAGATCAAGGGCGGTCTCGGCTCCTCCAGAGACCAAAATTGATGGGGGCGTTACATGAAACCACGGCCACGCCGCCGCCAGGTTGAGCTCGCAGCAGATGGGAGCCGGCTGCTCAACGAATTTGAGCAGGACGGAGGGAGGATGCCGGTGGAGCTGGGGAAGTGAGGATTGAGGAGGGGCTGTGCAGGTAGGCCTGTTGGTCGAGCAAGCGCCTCGCGATGCATACGCATGAGGTTAGCTTACTTCTTCCTCTCTGTTTTAATTCCGCTAGCGACCGAATAAGCACTCCGCGTTGCGTGGTATGGCGCTTATGTATTAATCTCATTTCCTGAACATTTTTCTTTTTTCACTAAGCATCTACATAATAGTCTCCCATTGTATATGCCCTAACACATAATGTTGGACCATAATGTAGGCGGCGAGGCGAAGCTCGCGGTCCATCTAGTATGTATCCTAAGTCCTTTTATGAGGCTGAAATACCAATTCGTATCCTAAGCCTTATCATTCTTGCTCACTCCAGCTGACCAGCATATTCGTAGAACATCAAATGGATAGGATTTTTATGCACGAGCATTCCCAGCCGTTGGAGGTCCCCGGGGCACAATCCGGATAAAAATTGATCCGGATTGGATGTATTTTTGGCATGGGGAGCAACGATTTTTCAGCCGTTTTTCCTCACATGGTCGCCTAGTTTTTGGCTAATCTCACTGACACGCGGACCAGAGCGCGGAGTTTGCACCATCCGGAGTCCCCGGCAGCACCCCGGGAAACCACGGTTCGTCGGGAGAGAGTGGAGATGCTCTAACTCTCTATGCGGGAGCCCACGGTTCGTCGAGAGAAAAAAAAAAAAACGGCGTATGAGCGCCATCCTGCGGTTGCCGCGTCGGGCCGCATAGCGCAGCAAACTCGGGGAGACCATCATGGCGTACGCGGCTGCGCGGCAGAGCAGCCACAGCAGGCGATCGCAGCGATGCGGGAACTTTGACTCTCTAAGCTCAGCAATAAATACCACGCTTACCGCACACGCAGTACTTCCTCCTCTTGCTCAGAATAGCCAGGTCGAGCTGCACTCGTAGGCGGCGCGACGCAAAATAGATGCTTAAAATGTCGGCGTACGTCCGTTTACGTCGGTCGAGATCGTCAAAATTGACCACGTGTTCGTTTCCGTCGGGTGCCCCAACGGCACGACACATTTTTTTGGATTTTTCCTTTTTTTCAACATAAAAAAATAATTTACATAGTGAAGAAATGAAAATATAAAAACTAACGTCCGCGCTTACTCCTCGTCGAGCACGGCGAAATCCGGTACCGTCCACACCCAGTTGGCAACCGGCGGAACATACGCCAGTGGTGGAGGTGGAGGTGGAGCCACCCACGGATTGTACGCCGGTGGTGGAGTCGGAGGCGGCGGTTGCGGGGCCGAGTTTTGGAGCGCCCGTCGTAGGGCCTCTTCCTCTGTGAGGTCCGGCAGCAAATGCCGGTGGCATACCGGGGCAGCGGCGGCTGCACCGGTCGGTCCGTCTCTGAGACGAGGACGCTGAGCCTCTCGATCTCGTCGGTCATTCATGGAAAATGCAGGCGACGAAGTTGTTGATGTCGTCCTTGGCCTCCTCGTTGTGTTAGGCCAGCGCGTCGCAGACCTCATCATCGTCGCCGTCGTCCTGTGGAGGGGCCGCCGACTGTCGTGTTCGACCACGAGACGGTCGGCGGCCTGTCAAACGGGAAGTCCCGGTCGCCGAGGAAGCTCGCCTTCCTCCTCGGTATCGCGCTAGTTGTGCCAGCTATTGGAATCGACGGCGAAGGCAGGATCGGCGTCCAGATCTGGTGCATGAGCCGCACCACCTTGACGGGCAGCGGCACCCTGTTCGTCCGCTCCACCTTCTTGGTGCCGCTTCCGGATGCCTCGGAGTCATGGTTCTTCTTTCCCACTGTTATGTGGTGGCACGCGGCGGTGAGGGGTGGTAGTGGAGGTGTCTGTGGTGTGGGCAATGGCAGGAACGATGCCGATCGACTACCAGCCATGGAGTAACTCGCGGGGCTAGTTGCGTCGCAGGAAGAGTGAGGCGGCGCTATGGTGGAGGTTGTGGCGGCTAGGGTTTGTGTGGAGGAGGGTGAGGAAGACGAGCGCGCACCCTCTTTATATACGTCGAAGGCAGCCGAGGGGTGTGGCACGCGTGGCAGGCGAGGCATCGCAATTAACGTGGCGCAGACTGCTGAAGCAACGCCTCGTTGCCAGTACTAGCGCAGCTGAGAAGACGCATCGACCTAGGATCCTTGCCATGGGGCCCCGATGAAACATCCGCCTAGATGCAAGCTATCACTTGGCGGACGCGAAGATGCATTCGAGACGCATATTTACGCCAAGTTTACGTCTTCATAGACAGTCCGACCACTATGTGTCGAGCCAATGTACTTGATCTCGGAACATTATGAAGACAGTCCGACCGCCAATGTACTTGATCCCGGGACATTTTTCGACAGCCTAGACGCTCGGCCGTTTGCGTCGCTTCGTTGGAGACCAGACAAACGCGGCGCCACAAAATCGACTAAACGCGGCGGCACGCGGCAAACCGCCAAACGGAAGTGGAATGTGCACTGTAAAAGGAGTTGATAACAGTAGATTTAAGAGTTTCCTTTTTCTTCAAAATTTTAATCCTTACGAAATTTAGTGCAGGGTATGAGGTTGTCAAATTGTGGTTAAGTGCATTTTTATGCCTCCGGTGCAAAAAATAAATAAATCTTGATTCAGCAACTGCTGCTGCCTCCGGTGCATTTTTATGCACATACTGTTCTATCACTACGTTTGGGTTTTTCTTTATAAACTCACTTGTTCAAGAACAGGAAAGGTTGAACTTTCCAAATAAAACAGTAAAAAATAAAATATGCCACAAGCATGGGCCCAAAATGTTGATATCAGAAGCTTGTGATGTGAGACATGCAGATGTACTATGTATAGAAGGAACAAACACTTGTATTCAGAATGTTCCAGTGTTTATCAATGCTGAGGATGTATGTTCTTATACCAAATCTTATGTACATGTATTTGTTCAAGTTAACCAAGTTGGTTGCATAAACCCTCAGTTCAGCGCATAGTGGACCCTCTCCAATGTTCTCATGACCTGGAAAATTGAGATAGACCTGGGTGGTCCCTTTCCTGAAGGCGCAGCATCAAGAATAGTTTGTTGTTGTTCACTGGTGAGCTCCAAGAATTGTACGAGCATGTCACCATCCAGAATTGAAGGTACTCCCGACTGTCGCATAAATAGCACAGGTTACTAAAAACTTTCAGAACAACCTTACCACGTTAGCGGTAATACTAATAGAATTGTTCAAAGAGTGATGATAAATTATCCTACCGGGATACCACGTCGGCGAAACTCTGCATGATCATTTCCCAAGAGTGGAGCAGTCAACTGGTGAACAGAGAGTCTTTCTTGGACATCTTGCAACAGATGGTGCTCCTCACTGCATTATCAATTCACACGCTTTCAGGAACTGGATCAGAACTCGAGACAGATGTGAATGAAGTAACTGCAGGGCCCTCTTTACATAAGGCAATGACACAATTCCATTTTAGAGGAGATGGCATTGAAACAAAAATCAAGTCTAGCATAGTGCAAGGGAACCAACTAACCAAAATTTGTTTCCGTAAAAAAGAACTGACCAAAAATTGTTGAAATTCATGATATGGTATTCCTCTTAAAGAACTTCAGATTTTCTATTCATGTGAAGAACATTGAAAAGTCATGCGCATAAGAAAACTCTTACATCCCAACTCTCGGTACATACCTTGTGAGTGGAATCAGAACAAAAACACTCCCCAGCATAGTACTTGCCACAACACAGTTATAAGCCGACTCCAGCATCGGGTCTGTCTCATTATCAATTGGAAGCCGGTACCTAAATGCAGCCTACAATATATTACATGAACGAGTTATAAGATTCCATCTGTTCTAGATAGAGAAGTCAAACAGATGTTGGTTAGATTTTCCTCAGGGAGCAACTGAACAGAAACAGGATAAGCCATAACAAAGATCAAACTCAGACAATTAATGGTGAGATCCTTAAGAGCATGTTGGGTTGAAGGGATGCGGATCCAAATTCTTAGGATTAGATACCGGACTACACAAATCCCTTCCATCCCAATACTCCCTTGTGTCTTCCCATGTGATGAAATTGAACTGATTGGCTCTAAGGCCCTAGGTAACAAAAACTTACCTTCTGGATGCTCATAGCAATTTCGCCCATAAAAAATGAGCAGTGTACAGCTAAGTTCTTTTCTGGACTTTCAGAAACTGCAAGATATAGTTAAAAATGTCAAAGATCTTGACAACGGAAGATTGCAATAATTTAGGGAGCAAGCTTGATCACAGGAACATGGATCCAAACACAAAGATCAGAAAACAAACATACACAAAACTACGAACCCTCCACAAATTTCCTAAAACAAATTTATATCGACAGATCTTCTGTGGTAAGATAGGATCTCTAATTACATGTTTATAACATATAAGATAATAATTTGAACACTTAGGCCATGAATAAATAGCACAAGAGTATATGTGAAATATACTAAGGAAAAGAAAGAGGACTCATCGACATATACATCGCCTGTAGTCTACCTTCAAGTCTTGGGCAGGATAATACAGATATGCTCCCACATCGATCTGATACCACAGCAGTTTCGCAGTTTAAAAGAGCAACATCACCAACCAATCGTTGGGCAGGATCAGCGTAAACAAGTTCCAACTTCCTAAGACTCTGAGTTTTTAAAGAGTGAGTGAGAAAAGATTAGATGTAATAACAAGAGCGTTACTCCATAACAAGAAACGTCATTTGTGAAGGTGTAACATTTAAACCCAGTGTTACCTCGTTATAAGAATAGAAGAGAAGACCATCACGACAATCACCCACTGCAATCCGTGACGCGTACGTCTTCAAACAAGTAATTGTAAATCGTGTTCTACTCACAGCGTACTTTTTCATACGATGAGGATTTTCATTCACAAAACCAAATACACAAAGCTGTGAAGATGGAGAAAAAATATGGAACAAGTGTTAGAGCGTGATTCTCCCCATAATTGATGGTAGGCAAATTAAACTGAACCTATTTAACTTAGTAACATGAAAAACATGGTATTGTCACAAAGATCCCCACTACTATGAATGATGAGGGTACTCTGCCTCCACACCTGGCATACATTGTTTGCCGAAGTGTTTAAGACAGGGAGGGCAAGGAGCCAAGGAGTGCTATTTTCCAGAATAAATTGTGGTATCTATGTCATTTGAGGTTTAGGCGGTCTAAGTAAGATAATTTGCTTTTCTGTGGCAGACGCATAGTAAGCTCTATGCTCCTTTGAATGCTATTTCTCTGGTCTTGCTTCGTTGTTGTCATCAAGCAAGATCCAAGTGAATTATGACTTAAGTATAAAACTAAGGAAATAACTGATACCAGCTGTATTATGCCATACCGTATTACCAGCTGCTGCCAACACATATCGATCTAGATATGGATATACAGCAAGAACTGCACCAGCAAAGGTAACATGAGTCAGTGATCTCAAATGCCCTGTCATCTGTTCAAGTTGAATTTGGTTGTAGCAAACATCATCCGGACTGCTGCACATGCTGTTGCTAGACAATTCTTCAGTTGCGTATCCAACAATTTCAGGGAATGAGCCCGTGTGAGAAGAGGAACTCAAATTAGAAGTTGCAATAAATGAACTGCTCTCATGAGGACTTCCAAGAGTATCCAAGCTTAGAACAATTAGGCGTCCCTTGATGCTGCTTCATGAAGAAAAACAGCTTAAAAATAGTTCAAAGTACAAGTCATGGAAATGGAAAAGGTAGGTTAAGTACAGCAGCTACAACGTAAGAACAAAAGAAACGTAAAGCATAAAAATAAATTATTAAGCTGCAACCAACTCGAAAATGAATGATAAATTACATTGAAAAAAATGGTAATCGAACGAAAAGACATGCACATAAAACCATGGCAGGAATTAACAGGCAAGAATGAACCTCAAATTACTGGCAACAAAATGTATATTTATGAAAAAGGCCAAGTGTTTGTGTTTCTGTTTAAGAAATACTAGGTTCAATACAAGATGTGTTAAATTTAACAAATTAAAAGTGGTCAGGTCATCGGTTGGGAACAAGACGCAGCATCAATTACTGGGTGCCCTAACAGTAGCTTGGCACAAACATTTGTGAGCCCACCCATGCTCACTTGTGTAATTACTGTAGAACTAGAATCATAGTCTAGCACAGAATTATGAATAACAGGTGGTTTCCACCAGGTGTGGGATCCCTTACAGACAGTCAAAAGAAAAGAATAACTATTTTTGGACTGTCATTGGTCATTATCCATGGTTGTGCATTCAATCCAGAATGAACACATCTGTAATATCAGTAGTGTCCTAGTCAATAGTCACCACCTAGTCCGTGTAGATTGATTTAGCACCGTACTTATCTGACATTTTTGAAGATTTCTTTTGCAGTCCAACCATTCCAGTTACATTCTTATAGCACAACATAAGAAAAAGAAACTAAGAATGAAGGGCAAGAGCTCAATGTTTAAATATTGTTGTAGATATCAGTGAAATGTAAGCTTTTCCATGTATGGGCAAAGTGATTCAAATATACAATATGTTAACAGTTGCCTGATCATCCAGGGCTACATTAGTATGGTGTGAAGTTCATGAACGACAATAAAAATCATACAAAATGGCGTAAGCAAACAGACATGCCAGAGGTAAACAGACAGATAATAACTAACACCGCAATTGCAACTTGAAGGGTAAATATCGCTAAGTATCAAAGATATGTGACAGGACAACATTTGCTTTACAAGCAAAAATAGATGGGATATAGACCTTTCTGCTTCGCCATTTGGCATCATTGGATGGTCATTAGATTTACTTGTCCCAACAATTAACACTTGCTCACTTCCTATTTTCGCAATCTGGATGCATCTTGCAGTTTCACCAGGTTCACACTTGAATCTGGAAAGCAAGGTGCCATTATTTGGATCTATTTGGACAATATCTGAAGAACACGATGCACCGGTTAAACCAGTTCTCATAACCAACAGTGTTCTACTATCGCTGTGGTATAGCACTTTCCTTGGAGTCCCTCCAATTGAAAACTTCTGTGCATTTAATCTTTTGCCATGAACCATCTCAACCTGACAAAAAAATTGCTTCAGACTGACAAAAAAGGAATACAAACGGCAACACATGTGTGCAAACATATGTAGGAACGAGGGGAGAAAATAGAAACACCATCCATAACAACAGCTACAGCAAAAGCCCTAAAGACAAAGTGACATGCTTTTGCTTGCCAGTAATTGCCTCATAACATATGAGGGACATAACTGACAGCCTAGAACAGAAAGAAGTATATCTGAACGCGGTAGGGTTCTGAAGGGATAAAACTAAGAGGTCTGACTTGGCCAACATTTCCTGTTTCAATATTTCAAATCAGCTAACATCACCAAAACAAAAGCACATGTGCTATAAAAGAAGTAATAACTCTGACAACTGCTACCAACCCAGTTTCCCTACAGGTCTCTAACTAATAACTCACAAAGCACATGCATATTGGAATAATAAAGTGGAACTTACTTCCAAAGGTCAAAGAAAAACTGAACCATGATCTGCCCTGGATAATGACTAATGGGCACCCTATTTGCTGGCAAACAGTTCAGTATCCCAGAAACAGTGTTAAGCTAGATATTTTATTATTTATGCAGACTAAACAATCATCACAATCAAAGAAGATACTTGATCAAATTTTTCGTAGTAGCTCAGGAATTGCTGATTTCAGGAAGTGCAGGAATCTGCATATAGTGCTTGTTGGCCAGAATACTTGAATGGTCAGAAGACTTATTTGGTTGTCTGGTTAGCCATGGAATTTAGCCACTGCTGGAGTTGTTTGGGACATGAGCAAGCCACTGTTTCTTCAGTCCGAGGAAAAGATCTCATGGAGGAAGATATGAAATGAGCGTAAGAGAGGGATGAAGTAAAATTCCCTCCATCTTGGCTTCATACCAGTTACAGCCCCTACCATAGAAGTTATTATCACATCTGACACAACCACTAATACAAAAATTCTACCATTACTTTTCTAATTATATGTTAGCAAAAATCATTGAAATTACTCTTCACAACAAATCTACAAATATCATTTCCATCTGTCAAATTTAACTACTTCTGTTTATATTAATGCTAAAAGGCAAGTCTGGCACACAGACTCCTCCTGGAGGTCCTGTATCGAACTTTTAAAAGATGAATTCTAAGCTAGACATTGATTGCAGAACAAAGGTAGTATATATAGTTACTACTTAATAGGCATCAAACAACAACAATGATCTAATCTTATAGTTCAACTTAGTTTGCACTACTATACCCTTCACAATTCTTTGTTATCAATCTCGGTGACTCATGATATGAACTATGAGAGATAACACAATCATTCCTGACCTCTCAGAAGAAAATATGTGCAGTAGATTCAAAGAAGTTCTACTGACTTACCAAATGCAAACAGTTCTCTGCAACGAACAGCAGACCGCTGGGGCAATCCACGGAAGATACCGGAGTCACATGGGACGCAGGCAGAAATGAGATGGATGAATATGCCAAGCTGTGCCTACTAGCGTGTAATAGCCAAGACCTATCACTGAGAACAATAATGTCAGCATTAGCTGAATCACGCAATGCTACCAAGCCTACCGGGGTAATTCCAATATGGCGTATGGCAATCAACTGAAGGGGTGTATTAACACAAGGTGTAAAAGAATCCCTGTAAAAGGAACCAGGGAAATAATGGTCTTTGCTCGTGTCTGACTCAAACCTGAGTAGCATGCCATTTCTTAGACCTGCCAGAATGTAGAACCTCTCAGATGCTACAAACCGAACATTTTCAGGTATACAGCCACTGATAGGAGCACCAAACGCATTGTTTACTGATATAGACCCAATAGAGAGTAGCCTAAATGCTTCTTCAGGTTCCAGTGAGACAACCTCCACAGAAGGTTTATGAGTTCCAATGACAGCAAACATGCGGACATCAACTTTAGCAGCAAGATTATTCCCTTTTCTCTTCCTAACATCACCACCACCCACTGCAGAAGATACAGTTCTAAGTTTCGAGTCCTCTTCCGGGATGGATATGCAAGAAACTTCATATTGCAATTGGACATGCTGTGTCTCATACAACTCATACTGAAATGAAGATAATGATCTGACCCTGAGAATATAAAGGCAACAAGGATTTGATGTAGCAACAGCAACCATATTCTGTCCAACAGCACCAACACTGATAGTGACATCAGGATACCAGACAAAAGAAACTGGGGAAGTTAAGGGAGCGCCCTCAGGGTGAGCATATGTTGTAGGCAAACAAAGCTTTACACCTTTGCTGTGAATTTGCACAAGCAAACCATCAGCTATTAAACCACACGCCAAAGTGCAAACATCAGGCTGAAATCCAACAGCATCACTGATGTCATTAAAGCTCAGTCCTACTGATAGTACTCTTGTTTCCTCAACAAATGCTAATATAAGAAAAGAGTGATATGTGTCAGTTCTCTTCATTCTCAATGTCCACAAACCAGTAACACCCTGATAAATAGGTTCGGTCCTCAGAAGTTTCTCCACATTGATACCATTGCGTATAACACGCAGTGATCCCTCCGGGCACATTCCGCAACATGAAAACATTTGATCCTGCTTCTCACCATGGTAGTCAGCAATTGCTAAATCTAATATAGGTCCTACATTCTGAACTGCACTTTTGTGCACCAGTCTTCCATGTTCAAGTTGAAGAATCATTCCATCTCCCATCTCTACAAACCCTGCTATCATTCCTCTGTTCATCCATAAAAGAGGTCTACAAGGCAACCCCCTATGGACACGCTCAGGCAATACCTTCACTCCTTCAGTATCCCAATTAAATTCCAGCGTATGAAATTCTCCGTCGTCCAAGCAAAAGATCAGCCTCGGTCGTCCTCGCACTGCATCTGGCTCCCAGCTCCATGAGCAAATAATCCTTGATTTCATGCTACCTGCATTATCAACACCATCAATAGCCATGTAATTGTCATCCATCATTATGTTATTTCCAGAGTCTCTCAGTTCTAGCAAAGCACAAGCAGCAACATCGTCATCAACATCTAATCCTCGACAGGAATCTTCAACACTGATCTGCCCTCCAATCAGACTGCCTGTTATGCTTATCCTAATGGTACAGCAGATGTCTTTCGGTTCCCTAAGATCCACAAATAGAATATCACCAGCACGAAATAGAAGTGCAAAGCCATCCAGCTGAGGAATTTCTGAGATGTCAAGTGCCAAAGGTCCAGGTTCTGAGAAACTAGATAGGTGCTGGATGCCACCATCGTTGGCAGCTAGTGCATACACTGACAATTCATTCACATCAGAGCCCTTCCTGAAACAAAGAAATTGCGCCACTTAAATAACAGTACAAGGGAATCAGATAGCAACTGTATGTAACGATCCAAGAGCAAACCTATTAATTATCATGGCCACAACAGGGTAATATTCATCCATCGAACAGCGAGTCCTCATGAAGCACATGCTCCAAACCGTACCGCAGATATCACTGGTCTTATATACAACGTGCATGATGTTTGCCCTCTCTACAATTTCTGGTGGATAAAAATATTTCTGAAATTATGACATGGAAGATCTTCAAATCTGGAATAATGTACTGGATTAGATTGGGCTTAAGCAACAGAAGTAGGAAAGGCACT
Organism: Lolium multiflorum; assembly: GCA_030979885.1. NCBI lineage: Eukaryota > Viridiplantae > Streptophyta > Magnoliopsida > Poales > Poaceae > Lolium > Lolium multiflorum. The sequence goes on from CM061748.1 coordinate 146,021,355, forward strand.
ATTTACATTCAATAGCCACCTCTCATAGATTTTTACCTCTATTTGGACCATAGACATGGGGACTCTTTCCAACATGCACAAAAGCAAACGCATCCTCGTACGCACTGATGGCAACCCAAGCAGAGCTGGCAACACAAGACAGAATGTCAATAACTTCATGACACGAGCCGTTCTCTAAGGGCTCACTAGGCTACGAAACCATCAACCAGTAATAAAGTATAGACTTGCATTAAAGCATCATAAGGAAGAATTGTGAATTCATGACTATAATCAACAGTATCATATTCATATGCATTGAAGCTTCCACAAATAACAAATCTTAGTAATGGAGAAATATTGATACTTTGTTAGTCAGGGTCAAAGTACGTCATGCATAAAATGCCTCAACAGTCACCGAAGCACCATTTTACATAGTTCAAATGATTTCTTGGATTACATCCTCCTGATATAAAGCGTTACATATTGTGAACTAATAGCCAGAATGTGCATGTTAGAGCACAGTAGTGAAAGCTTTATTATTTCCAAAGTTAAACATAAGTGTCAACATGCACATCGTGGAGCTGGAACTCTCTCAGTCTCTCCCGACTCACATTGAAAAAGGCGACAGCAGGTCTTTACGGCACCGAGAGGCTGAGGGAACCCGGATCTCTGCATGGAGGAATGGATTAGCCAGTAGGGTATAGGTTTGGGTGTCCTGGCGGTGGGGAGACGAAGCCACTTAGCAGAAATAGGATCCCCCAGGCTCTCTCCTCATGCCGACTGCGTCAGCTCTGACCGCGGCAGCGAGCCAGTGAGGAGGGGTGCTCTGGGGCCTAGCTTCAGCAATCGTATAGTAGTCTTTTGGCAACCGGCGTCTCGGCTTGAGGTGATAACGCCGCCAAGGCATGCAGATGGCTGGGAGTGAAGCGAGCTTGGAGGTGTGGTCCAGCTTCTTTTTTCCAGTGACGGCCGGTTGTGAGGGCGTGGACTGAAGGTAGCACGGGACAAATCCCCGGCCGATGTACGTCCACTGCCAATCGGATCTCACCATTGTGGGTGGCTCTTGCGGCTCACAAAGCCAATTGGTGATGGTGCTAGTTTTGCCCAGATTGCTGTGTCCAGTGGCGGCTCTTCCCTGTTCCGGCAATGGTGGAGCTCGAAGGGACGTGAAGGTTCTGGGAAGCACAAAGGCACACAAGGACTTCGTTATATTTTGTGTTATTTTTAGGATGCTTCATGTAGTTTGGCTGGGACAGCTGCTCTGTCTGTGTTTTGGTGGCTGTATGTATACGTGTACTTGTATCTGGGCTTTATGTGTACGTGTACTTGTATCTAGGCTGTACTATGACACTTTTTAGGGGAGGCTGTATTTTGACTTGGTATGAATATGAGTTCACCTTCTCAAAAAAGAACTATCAACCCTCAGATATGAACAGGAAGTGTAGTGTCAGACAGGAAATACTGAAATTTCCTCATGCCACAAAAACAAATACTCCCACCTGGTAGACAGATAGCTGCAAAATAAAGCATGCAATGTGGAAAAGAATAGTATAAGATAATGCGAAGATCTTCAGTGCACAAATGCACTATAACAAATTCCAACCATGAGTAGATTCATAACACAAAATGTAAAGGAAATGATTGCTCTCAAGAAAGCAGGGGTCAACATATATATCATTGACTGGTAACAAATAACCGGCCTCGATTTTAACAAATCTAGCATTCTTTCACTAACAAAAGATTCAGGGAAGAACATAAAACTTACTCATGATCTATAGCCAACATTCTTCCCAGCTGATCCCTCATATTTCCTGGTTTGGATAGTTCAATATTTCCAATTGCAATAAACCTAAAAAAATCATATCAAGAAGAGTTATCTGAATAGTGGACCAACAATCTAAGCAACTTTGATCAATCTCAAACACAACAGGATAAGAGCAGAATGAAATTTCGATGCACTAAAGAACAACTAAATTCATGTAAGGTTTGATTTACAACCAGCAGATAACATACTTCTACAAATACTAAACCTGGTTATTAATTTTTTTTTAGATCAAATCAGCTCGCTATGTTCATTTTGTCTACCTAGAAGCATGGAACCATCACAATGAGCTTTGTTCCCACTTCCCACACTGGATGCCCACAGAGGAGTGTAAAAATAAATAAAGTTTGTAATTTTGCGCCCACAAACCAAGGTACTTCCTAGAATTGAGGAATACAGCAATCTGCTCCTATCTTTCAAGTTTTTGCAGTCCAGTATGCCTATGAAGCACCGATATGACCCGGCATGTACGCATACAAATTGCCTCCATTGCGTGTGTGGATGGAGTGTAAGGTTTTCCCAATTTAAAAAGAACAAACGCCGATATGCGGCAGGGACAACTGTTAACATGGCGGGGACACAGGAAAAGCCAGTCGGTCGTCGAAGCCCGCTACTAACTCTAATAAGCCAGCGCTCTCTCTTTTGGCTCGTTTGGCCGGAGAAATTGGATCAAGGATGCTATCGACTGAAGTTGCTCGCACGCGCCGCCGTTACTCAGAATGGCGCCACACCGCCCAGAATTGTGGCTGCTGATGCTCTGATATGATGTGTAATACTGCTGCTGACCTGTTGATGTTGCTACTGTGCTGGGTACAGACTGAAATACCGAAATTGGCATGGCATCTGCAGCCAGTGGCATGGCAGGCAGCCAATCTTCAGTTGGTGGAGGCTGGGAAGCATATATCATTAAGTACGCAACCCACAAGGCAGCTGCTTTACTATTTTTCAATTTTTCATGCGTATGTGCTATGTCTATCTCAAATTTTAATACATGTACGTATTTTGCAAGTACCATGAGGATTGAGGAAATTGATGATCATTCAGTCATTATATAGTTAGAGTACAACGCACTAATTTGTAAGATTATTTTGTTTGGTGTGTAACAAGCAGGTCGAATCTACAGAGAAGAAAAGAAGCACGGCGGAAAGTAAGAGTAACGAGAGCAGCACTGACCTATGCATCTGACAAGAAAAGTAAAGAAGAGAAAGCTTTCCAGAATCGGAGAGCAGAACCAGAATTTCTTTCCCTTCAATCTGAAAGAAATAGCAACACCTCAAAAACAAACAAATTTGAAATGACGAGAAAAAGAAATGCAAAATGTTATGGTGTGTTACGAAAATGAAGAGCACCTCGGGCCATATGCCGAATTGTTTAAAGCGCCAGTCCAAGACGCCGACATCTTTTATAATTCCAAATGTGCTTTGCTCGCAGATTGACTGTAAAACACCATCCTCACCAACCACAACCAATTCTAGTGAAGTTTCCTGCAGCAATGAGCCGCTTTTACAGTAAAATACGGAGTAATAACAATAAGGGCAAGAAGCAACAACAGCATCATCATAACTGAAGCCTGCCCCCGTATGTTAGGCTCTACTCTACACGGCGATCCCATACGTGATTCGGCACGCGGCAGGGCGGGGAGGGTCGGAACCTACCTTGCAGAGCACGATCTCCCAGAGGTGCTCGGAGCGGAAACGGCCACGGGCGACGTGCTGCACGGCGCTGCCGTGGAGCACGCGCTTGGCGAGGTAGTGGGTAGCGCTGGGCCCTCCGGCGGAGAAGGCGGGGGCAGAGGTCGAGGGACCTGAGGAGGAGGACGGCGCCGCCGCCGCAGTAGCAGTAGCAGTAGCAGCATCGGCGGCGGACGAACCGTCGCCGGAGGCGGAAGAGTCCATGCGCCGGCGTGAAGAATTGCGTGCTAGGGTTTGGGTCGGCCACGTGCTGCTGGATCGGGTCGGGGAAGAGCCAGGGGCCAGGCAGGCCCGACTTAGTTAGTGTGGTGGAGCGACCGGCTACACGGAGCCAACTGTATTATGATGTGAGAGAGGGAGGCGCCGGCGTAGGCCGTGTATCTGAACCGGTCACGGCCCGTGATTCACGGGCCAATAGACTACGCAAACGAATATCCCGGGCGATGCAAAACCCATCCATGATCCAAATTTAGAGGACACATGCGGTTAAATGAACAAAGCTGGTTTGGGGTGTTACATCTTCAGTCGCGTCTCTCAAATCGCCGGATTGAGGGTTTGGAGGACGTGTTTCGTTCGTGCTGCGTTTGGGGGTAGCCGCGTACCCCAAACGCCGCCCCTAAACATTAAAAATATTTCTTTTGACTAAAAAAAACTATTTACTAATATTCAAATCGGTTCAACATAAACAAATCATATATAAAACTTTGAAAAAATATAATTAAATTACATATAAATTATTTTAAACTACTACTTCTACTTCTTCTTCGATGATGGCCCCAGCTCGTCGTCGTCATCGCGGTGGCGTTTCCTGCTGGTCACCTCTTCCGAAGAGGCGTGGCGCCGACGCGAGTCCTCCTCGTCGTCGTCGGATCGCCGGCCGCGCCGCCTTGGCCTTCGCGTCCGCCTCCGCCATCGCACGGCCACCGCCGCGTCGTCTTCTTTTTCCTCCGCGTCCTCCTCCACGCCCACCATTCCTCCTCTCGTCAAGTGGCGGCGGGGAATCGTCGCCGTTGGCTTTATCCCACCAATGGCACCCGCCCAGCTTTCCTCGGGAGGTGTCGGACGGGAGCTCGGAGATGTAGCTCATCGTCGCTGGAGGTGTCGGATGGAGGCTTGGATGAATGGTGGCGTACGTACGGGTCTTATTGAGCGCGATGAACAGCGAAGTCGAAGAGAGCGGCGTTGCTCTTCCGAGGAGTCCACGCTCCATTCCGGTTGGCACGTCGTCGACGCGGTTTCCAATGCGACGGTTCCGCTTCCAACCGCACCGTTGCTACGTAGGTGGCGGTTGAGCGTCCGAGCCGCCGACGCGTCGGCCCGCGCCTCTCGCCTCTCATTTCGTTGTGTCCGCGTGCCCGTGCGTCCCCGTGTGGGACGCGGGCGCCGGACACCGTATTGGGCCGCGCCGGACAAAAAAGGCCTTTGGGGCGCGCGGCTCGGAACGTTTTTCTGTCCGGCGCGCCAAATTACTTTGCGGAACGGTTTGGGGGACGCGACTGGAGATGCTCTTACAGCATCTCCACTATTTAGGGTAGCTCAGGGCAACCCAACGAAAGCGGCAATATTATATGGGAAGCGCTGGCCGTCGGTCGGCGGATCTAGGCCTGAAAATCGGTTGCAGCCATCCAATCGTGATCTAACGATCAGCATAAGCCGCGATGTAGTTTTGCATTCTGGTCCTCATTTTTTGAGAAATCAACCCGCGGTCCTAGCTTCTTCGGTTAATACGAAAGGGGTGTATCTTTTAGGCCATGTCTTTCCCGATATTTACAACAAATATGCCACTGTGCTGATTTATCCCTAGGACTGAGGGTATTACAACAAAAATAATCACCCTGTATACAAAACAAATATACCATTAGAACAAAAATGATTGAAAATTTAAAAAAGTAATGCTACAAATATAAGTGGTAAACAATAATTTTTGCGCTATGTTCCTTCACAACAAAAATTTCCATAAATATTTATAAAAACCACGGAGTATTACAACAAAATTATTTTTTAACAATTTTTTGCTTTACGTTCCTTCACAACAAAAAGTTCCATAAATATTTACAAAAATCACGGATTAGTACAACAAAATTATTTATAAATAAAAGCAATGCTACAAATAAGTAATTAGTAATTTACAACAAAAATCATCAAATATGTTAATAAAAAACATAGACAAAAACAACAAAAATTATGTGTTTGTAGCAACATTTTTTTGCTCCACCTTCATTTACAACAACAAAAAATCTATTTTCACAAAAGTAACAAATGATTACCACAATAAAATCATGTGTTTCCAAGAAGAAAAAAGAAGGTAGCAAGAAATAAGTAGGAACGTTACAGGCATGTATCTAGCTTCTATTTTTTAGCAAAGCAGGCTTGGGGCAAGCAAGCTAACTAATGGGCCATCATGCAGCGCCAGCTAGTGGGCCACAAAATTTCCGGGCGAGCGAAGGAACTTCCGCGTGCGCGAGGGGGGCTCCTATGCATCGCTTTGAGCGATGCGGACCGCATCCAATCGCTCAAGGGAACTCTTCCTGGGCCAGGCCCATTTACCTCCGCTAGTAGATGATGTGCTCCGGTTTTCTTCAGTTTTTTATTTTCACAATTATTTAGATTCTGAAAAAAAAATTAAATCGAACAGAATTCAAATTTGAACAAAAAATTATAAATTGAATTAAATTCAAATTTGAAAAAATTAATTTTGAACAAATTTCAAATTTGAACAAATTTCATATGTGAACAAATTTCAAATTTGAACAAATTTCAAATGTGAACAAATTTCAAATTTGAACAAATTTCAAATTTGAACAAAATTTAAACAAAATTCGAATTTGAACAAATCTATAATATGCACGTTTTTAAAATCAGAACAAAAAACAAATCTGAACAAAATTCGAAATCAGCAAAAACCAACACAGCAAAAACCAAAAAGAAACAAAAAACGAAAAAAACCTGAGAACCCCCGAAAAAATCGGAAAACAAAAGGAAAGCCCGTACGTCCTAACGCTAATGGGCCGGCCCACCCCGTCCGTCGCTTGAGCGGGAGCGAATCGCTCCCGCTATGAGCGGCGAATAGGGATTGCCGTGCGCGAGCAAGGGACCGATCTTCTGGCTTCGTTCGGTCGACCGAACGCAAGCGTTTTCCATATTATATTTGAAAGTTAACCCTTTCACTATAAACAAAAATAGGCTCGAAGTTTGCCAATCGTCCTCTACAAACTTGGCGACCGTTGACATAGGCATCCCCAATGAGCCTGCCGAAGGTGGTACCCGAGGTTTATTGAAGGCCCAGGGCTCGAAGAATAAGAAGATTCGGAAGCCCATTTAGTGTTAAGGAAAGATAGATTGTATTAGGAAATATAGAGATTTGTAATCTTACGGGATGGGTACGAAACCCTCTCGAACTCGTAACTTGTGTATTATTAAAACCCTCGGCTCCACCTCCTATATAAGGGGGAGTCGAGGACGAAGAAAGGATCGAATCTCGTCAACAACCCTAGTTTTCATAATCGCGAGTACTTTTCGAAACCTTCGAGATCTACTTGCCCTCTACTTCTAACAAAACCCTAGTCTACAATCTGTAGGCATTGACAAATTAATCCTTTGTCAATTGGCGCCGTCTGTGGGAATTAGAGGTTGCAAGGAGCCGATCTCGATGGCACGTCCAGAATCGTCGACTTCGTCGGTGGCAAGCAATGCGATGGATCGAGGTAAACGGGAAAAAACGATCTAGTCGATTTTATTCCTCACCCGCCCTCCCGTATGGATGCATGTGCCTATCTGGAGGAGCCCATCGTCATGACGTTCGGAGAATTCCGATTTGGCGTCAACAAGGAAGGATCCTACCGTATCAAAGTTCCGATCTCGTCGGAATTTTCAGCGGTCGGTTCTGACTTTTCGTCGAGTGACGAGGAGTTTTCGTCGCCACGCTTCATCAACACCAAGGCAAGCGGAAAGCTCGCCAAGATCTTCAGCAACACATCTTTCGAGTCGTCTCGGACTCCTTTATAAGCAGCGATTCGACAACGCGGCTTCAACTTCATCGACAAATCTGCTGCCATCGGAAAGGTCTTCACCAATCTATATGATGGTGTCACCAATCCCGACAAAAATCAATATTCAAAATACCATCAAATCTGTGCAATTGAAGAGGCAGGCCGAGAGAACCAGAGACGTCGAGGCTTTCGACGATTTGGGAAATCCATACGTCGATCCCGCCGATCTTAGAAGAGGCTTAGGCACTAAATATGCCGGGTCTTCATCTCGCGTAAGAGTTCAACTCCCGCAGAAGCATGGGACAGGGCCGCAAAAGCCATGGATGGTTCGAACCAATGACCACCACGCTACGTACAAGAACTACAAGCATATCAATATAGACTTGCTCGGGTGAGTAGAGAGGAAAAACAGACAACATCCTTGAATAGAAGAAAAGAGGCGCCTCCCATCAGCAGCGTCGAGCGAGCTCACGACAATCGAAACTTCGGGAGATAGCCATAGAGACGCCGGAGGAGAGCAAGATCTCGGCTGCAAAACATACCCGAAGAAGAGAGAGGAAACATAATTCAAAATCTCGACATGTCCTTCATGTCGATTGATACAAGGGGAAATATCATACCGAAAACGCCAAGCTGGATACATGGCAACGCAAGCTTACATCCTCGCGTCCAGACCACCCCTGGGACCCGAGAGAAGCATTGTTCAATATGGCAATGGCCGGAGTTGGAGTTATGGGAACAGCGTTCGCAGCCACGCCTCCCGAAGAAAATCCTAGGCAAAATAGTCCACGACCCACCGCAGCGGTTCATGACCCACCAAGAACAAGTGGAGCAAGAGACACAGCAAGTAAGGGTGGACAGAGCGCGACAAGAAAGAAGAGAACGTCGCATTCACCAGAAGTTGCCGACGAAGATATGTGTGGGCTCCCGTGCTTTACGAGAAGAGTTCGAAAAACTCGAGTCCCAAAAGGGTTTAAATTACCCGAGAATTTCAAGAAATTCGACGGCCTGCAGGATTGGCTCGTTGATTATCTCGAGATGGTGAAGCTGGTAGGAGGAACCAGAGCAACAGCCATGCAAAGTATCCAAGTTCACTTGACTGGTGCCGCGAGATCTTGGATAAAGAAACTTCCCCAGGTTCCATCGACAGCTGGGATAATTTTGAGGATATGTTCGTGAGAAACTTCCGATCCACTTGCAAGAAACCTGTGTCATTGAAGAGTTAAGGGCGTGTCGACAGAAGCACGACGAGTCGATGAGGAAATATATACAGAGGTGGAACATTATTAAAAACTCAGAGGATATATCCGACGAGAGAGCAATAGATGCGTTCGTGGCAGAATCGTGGGAGATTTCGTCGAGGACTTAGGGAGAACCAACCCTAAGACAATATCAGCACTGATGGAGATAGCCAACAAGTGGGCAGATGGAGAAGACGCAATATATAACAAGCGACATAGGTCGCCAGAAGAGGATCGCGGTCGAAATTTTCAAAATAGAAGGCGATTTTCTCGCCAGTCCTACAATAATGATGCTCCTGGCCACATATCGGCTGGCTTCCGAGGAAACTCTTGAGGGAATAATCGAGATGACTACCAAAGGAGTAATGAGCAACAAGGCGACAATAGAGGTGATTTCCGCAACAAAATAATGGACCAAGGTTTCAAAGACCTTATGTGTCACCCGAGGAGATGATGAACGGTCCGTGTCGATGCACTTCTATCTCGACAAAGAAAAGAGGCATCAGACATCTCCAAAAGATCAAAATTTTCGGCAATGCTGCGAGCGCAGAATTGCAAATGCCCAAGCCATGAACAAAACCCAGGGGCCAAGGAGTGAGATCCACCTTCCACCTCCTCCTGCAATTACGGACGAAAATCGGCTCCAGCTCAGAGTAGCGGCAGCACCACATCCACCACCATACGTCGATCCTAACTCCAATGGTGCGGTCTCGATGATTCAGAAAGCTAGGCCATCCAACAGGGCGCAAGGTAATTTCACGGCAAGTGTTCATGGCAGAGAAGATGCCTCCACCAAGGAGTACTTAAATTGGTCGGGCAAGACATTGGCTTCACAATTGCGGATCATCCACAGCAAGTTCCTCGACCAGGACAATCGGCGCTCATCTTACCCGTAATTGCTGGCTTTGACGTGTCGAGAGTTTTTATAGATGGTGGCAGCAGTTTAAACCTTATGTATGCAGATACATTGAGAAAGATGAACATATCCTTAGCAAACCTGAAACCAACGGATACACGTTTCCATGGGATCACACCAGAGAAGCCAAGCTATCCGTTGGGCAAGATCAATCTCGACGTTCAGTTTGGGACCCGAGAAAACTACAGGATAGAGAATCTGGAGTTTGAAGTTGTGGATTTCTCGTCGCAATATCACGCTTTGTTGGGACGACCAGATATGCAGGTTTATGGCGGTACCACATTATACGTACCTATTGTGGAGGTTGGGACCCAAGGGACCTATCACAATTAAGGGAAGTTTGCTCTGATAAGTGCGACAAGGATTTTCATCGATCGTCAAACTTTGATGCAGAGTATATGGCGCCAAGGCTCACTGATTACGATGTGCTGCCAGATGCAAGGAGGTCTCTCAGGGAGCCAACCTTTAACACTGCCAAAGATTCAAAAGAGGTGCAGATCCACCCGACAGACCCAAAGAAAACGACATCCATCGCAACAAACATGGATATCGCATAGGAAAGCGCGCTCGTCGAGTTCCTCCGTGAGCACCGGAAAATCTTCGCATGGTGTCCACGACATGCCGAGTACCTGGAACTTGCCGAGCACCACCTCAACTTGGATCCTCGCGAGACCAATCAAACAACCCTTGCGGCGTTTTTGAACCAAACCGCAAAGCTATGCTATGAAATAGATCGACTCAAGGATGCTGGTTTTATCAAAGAGATATCTACAAGCCACGTGGGTAGCTAACCCAGTGATGGTGCCGAAGAAACACACGAAAGTCCTTCGCATGTGTGTCGACTTTACGTGTCTCAATAAACACGTCCTAAGGATCACTTTTCCCTCCCAAGGATCGATCAAATCATCGACTCCACAGGATGTGAACGCTTTCCTTCTTGACGATACTGTTATAACCAGATCGATTAAAAGAAGATGATGAAGCCAAGACAGCGTTCATAACACCTTACGGCGTGTTTTACAAAACAATGCCCTTTGGTTTGAAAAACGCGGGAGCATATCAGGATGATGCAGAAGTGCCTTGCAACACAAATTGGAAAAAATGTACAAGTTTACATTGACGATGTCGTGATAACATCAAAGAAGGGGACAACATTGATCGGAGATTTGAAGGAAACCTTCGACAACCTCGAGTTCCCTTTTGAACCCGACAAAGTGCTCTTTTAGAGTTCCCGCAGGAGAACTTCTCGGTTCTTAGTATCAGCAAGAGGGATTGAAGCTAATCCCGAAAAAAGCCATCGTAACTATGAGGAAGCCGACAAAGTTAAAAGAAATACAACAACCGACGGGACGAGTTGCAAGCGTTCGCCGAGGTTGGGAGAAAAAGCGATGCCGTTATATGCATTGATTAAACAGGGGAGAAATTTCAATGGAACGAGGAAGCAGATAGGGCCTTCGAGAATCTCAAGCGCACAATTTCGACACCACCAATTTTGGTGGCGCCTAAAGAGAAAGAACCTCTCCTCCTATACATTGCAGCCACACCTCAGGTGGTCAGCACAGCTTTGGTAGTCGAGAGAGAGGAAGAAGGAAAGCTCCATGGAGCCAGATATTTCATCGTGAAGTACTGTCGCTTCAAAACAAAATTACCTGAAGCCGGCGTATGGAGTATTTACGAAGAAAAAATTGTGACACTATTTTTCGGCGCACCCGATAATAGTGGTCAATGAAGCTAGCTACGGGTCGTGTCTCCCTTTGGGGAATAGAACTTTCCCCTCGGGACATCACGTATGAAAAAAGAAAGGCAATAAAATCGCAGGTTTTACCAGATTTCATTGCGAGTGGATGGAGCTACAAAACACGGGGCCTCCAGATTATCGAACCTGGACTATGAACTTTGACGGGTCCAAGAGGTTAGAAGGCGCTGGAGCGTGATATTAATATCACCTGAAGGCGACAAGTTGAAGTATGTCTTACGGATGACGTTCCCAAACACGTCTAACAATGAAGCAGAATATGAAGCTCTCATACTCGGGATGAAGATGGCGAAGGCTTGCGGTGCAACCCGGCTGAAAATTTTCGGCACTACGCTGGTGGCACAGCAAGTTATGAACCAATGTGATGCAGTCAACGAGAGTATGATAGCATACAAGGAGATGTATAATGAGCTGGAAAACTGTTTGATGGATGCGAGGTAAACCACATCAGCAGATTGAGCAATGATAAAGCCGATGTCCTTGCAAACATCGGGTCACAATGTCTCGCAATCCCTCCAGGAGTGTTTTGGGAAGAAATAAGCGAGAGATCAACAAAGCCAATGAAAACAAAGAAGAAGGAGAAGGAAGAGAAATCTTCGGGTGCCACCAAAGAATCATTAGAAGAAGAAGAAGAAGAAGAAGAAGAAGAAGAAGAGGAACAGGAGCTAGTCATGATGGTGCAAATTCCATGGATGCAGGCATACATATCATACATCCTAAGGAAAACAATACCCGACGATCCAGTTGAAGCAAGGCGAATAATTAGGCGATCTAAAGCTTTTACGTGGTAAAAGGGGAGTTGTAAAGAATATCTCGTGTGCTACAGAGATGTGTCACACCCGAAGAAGGAAGGATCATCCTGAAAGATGTACACGAAGGAATCTGCGGGCATCACGCAAGCAGCCGAGCTATCTCGGCCAAAGTCTTCAAAGCGGGATTTTATTGGTTAACAGCAATCGAGGACGCGAAGGAAATAGTGCGAACTTGCGACGCGTGTCAAAGATTCGCCGCCAAACCTCACTCTCCGGCAGCAGAATTGATGCCAATCCCACTGTCTTGGCCCTTTGCTCAATGGGGTCTCGACATGGTGGGAAAACTACACAAAGCTTCGCCAGGAGGATATGAGTATATGCTCGTTGCTGTCGACAAATTTACTAAGTGGATAGAAGCAAAACCGATAAATTCACCGGACGGCGCGTCGGCAATCAAGTTCGTGAAAAGCATTGTCTTTCGATTTGGAGTTCATCACAGCATTGTCACAGACAACGGGAGTAATTTTACGTCCAAGGAGTTCAAAGCATATTGCGTATGGGCATCAAAAGTTTTGGTCTGTCGCACATCCACACCAACGGTCAAGTTGAGAAAGCCAATGGCATCATCTGCAATGGTATCAAGAAGCGCCTGTTGGGACCATTGGAAAAAGCTCGGCATACTTGGCCAGAGGAGGTGCCAAGTGTGTTGTGGAGTATTCGAACAACACCAAACAAGCGACGCAAGAGACGCCGTTTTTCCTAGTCCATGGAGCTGAAGCAGTATTGCCAATAGAAATAGAACATGATGCTCCAAGAGTTACAGAATATGATGAAGAAACTTCGAGAAAAGCTTTGGAGGATGATGTCGACGCACTCGATGAAGCTCGAGACGAAGTCCTGTCACGAGTCGCCAAATATCCAGGACCTGAAAAACTACCAGTCGACGATTGCGACCAAGATCTTTTCAAGTTGGCGACTTGGTTTTGCGACTTAATCAAAAAAGTCATGAAAAACTCGAGTCACCATGGCTTGGACCTTTCATCGTCACAGAAGTAATCGAAGGAGGAGCATACTATATCAAAGACAAGAAGACAGGGATTGCCGAACCAAATCCTTGGAACGTGGCGCAGCTCAGGCGTTTTTACGCTTAGATGCCAAAATATAGTCTCCTCTCAAACATACAATACGCGCGAGTTTTCAGACGCACTCTTTTCCTTTTCGGGCACCGAGTGGGGCCGGGAAAGGTTTTTAATGAGGCGGCTCGCGGTGCTGCAATATAATAAAGATAGTGGAATTATATATCTCTTCGACAGGCTCGGGGGCTTCCCCCCTAGAAGATACAATATAAATATACACAGTGTCGACAAATACAACTCGCAAAAAACATCTCGCCTTGGTATAAAGTACCTCGCCAAAAATAAAAATATGTCGACAAATAGCGGTCAACATAAAGCTCGGGGGCTCGTACCCGCAAAAATAGCACAGTATAATTTATTTTGCCTTGGGACAACCTCGCATTATAAAAGAAAAATATCACCAACAAAACGCCCGGGGGCTTGGCGTTGAAAATAAAAATATAGTGACTTTACAATACAGATTATATACAAAAGATACAATCCTCGGAACAGTTTATCTTCAAGGATTTCCCAGTATATTGTCTATTGTCAACCGCTCATTATTTATAGCACGAGTGCTATGCTCAGCATAGCTGCCCTTCACGAAGAATTCAGAGTCCATCCGAAGAAGTTCATCCATCATATCTTCGGCAACAGGAGTCACAACGTCGTCATATTTGCTGAAGTTTTTCCTCCTCTTCGCCATCTTGGCCAAGCACTTTGGAACAACTTCACGTCTAACTTCGGGTAGCAAATTTTTATCATGATCATAGCAAACCTTGCGCCAGCAGCTAATTGGGCCCGCACAAAGCCGTGGATTCGAGGAGCGTCCCGAAATTTGTCCATTAAAGCGGAAGAGTCTCGGCATCTTATTGCGAGGAAACATGGTGCCGTAGACCAGAGACAAAGTCCTTGTACAAAAGTCGAGATAATCACGAACCTGAAGCGCGTGATCCCGAAACCCGACGATCCTGGCGAGTCTGCTCGGCGTGCCCCAAAAATTCGAAGCCGAAGAAGTGCATTGGATCGAGCTTCGACACGTTCATCTTCGGTAGTAGCATCCAAGAAGGAACCTATTTTTTCAAAGAATCAGTGGGCAACAAGGAGACAAGCAAAAAGAAAAATAAAAAATTACGACAGAGATAATGAAGCACACCTGCCATATCCAAGCTAGCATCTGTCAGCAGTTGAAGTATAAAATTCTCTCGAGACGTAGCTGCAGCAGCTTCAGCAACGGCGGAGTCCTTTTCAGCTATAGCATCCCGAGCTTGTTGAAGTGCAATTTTCTCCCTCTCGGAGGATTTCCGAGATTGTTCCATGAGCATAAGTGATTGTTTCTTCGTGGATTGCAGCTGTTGCCGAAGTTCTTCCAAATCCTGTGCTGAGTTCTTACTCGAAGAATCTTCAATAAAACCGATAGCGACAGGTATTTTCTTCGAGTGGGAGGAAGTGGGTGAAACATCGGAAGGACGAGGAGTTGCAGAATAGTTGTCAAAAATCAACTGAAAATAAAAGATTTCCGACATCAATCATCCAGCAAATATAGATTTCGATTAAACATTAAAGTATGTACATCGCTATTACAAAAGAAAGGTCACTACTGGAGTACTGAAGTAGTTGTCGCCAAAACTACTAAGGCGACAGCATCAAAAGATAGAACTAAGAAAAAAGAGGACAAGGTGGTCTACTTGACCTCCGGCTTTGGATGCGCTTGGAGCAGGTGTTGGTTTAACACCAAGGAAATAAAGGATTGGTCTTGCAGAAGGCTTGGCAGCTCTAATTAGAGATTGCCATTTCTTCGTCTCCATCTCCCCTATGTCGCCAACCTTGGCCCAGTCGACGTTTTGCTGACTATTAGCAATCAGCGCGACGGTGCCTTCAACGCCAATCTTCAGACCTTCTTGGCGAAGTTTTAGCCCAAGATCTTCGGGCTCGTTGAAGGCTTTGGCGAGCTCCACAAAAGTATTGGGGACCTCTTTCTTCGAAAAGAAGTAGGGGAAAAGCTTAGCTTCAGCGTTTTCAAGACCGTCGCGCGCTTCATCCCCATGAATCTCAACAAGGGTCAGCGCGTCGAGAAGCTCGTCGCCTTCAGGACCTTCAATCTCATATTCTTGATGAGTTCTCCCTACAAATAAACAAAGAGTCGCATGTAAATAAAAAGGGGAAACGTGAAGTAATCCGAGGAAAAGCAAGGATTAAAGAACTTACTGATAAAACATCGAGTCTGCGACTCCAAGCGGGAAAGGATCTCTGCCTCTCGAGCTGATTGCCGAGCTATGTTATTACTCAAGGAAGTTTCTGCGTCATGAAGCCTCTTTCGAAGATATTCGATGGCGGCAGCATCCTTTTCAGCTTTCTTGCGAGCTTCTTCGCTCTGCTCCAACTTGACAGCAAGAGCGTCCGCACGCCTGTTGGTTTCCGCAAGATCTCCTGGCAAAATCACGACAGTTAAATATTATGATAAAATCATGGTACACATGCAACAAAGGAAAAGAAAAATAGTAACTTCAAGCTTCTTGGTATAGTCACGATACCCGACAAATTGGGTACCAAGACGAATAAACTCCTTCATCAGAGGCTGAAGAAACGACCAAGGAGGAAAAAGAAGTCAATACAGCCAATATAAATTCGACAACACTTAGCACAAAACAAAGAGAAGATAGAAGTATTGAAAGATTCGAGACTTACATCGTCCAATGAAGGTGTCGAGGAACCACCAGGGAATTGGATAGGTTCCTTGGATGGTTCGATCCTCGCTCTCTTTGATGGAGAGGCTCGGGGGCTCTCATTGCACGATGTCCTGTTGGGGAGGAGAAGTTTCATCCCCATCATGTTGAGCTTCCGACACAATCAAAGTACGCGATGTACTCGTTCGTGCAGCGGCGTCAACAGTTTGTTCTTCTTCCTCGTCACCACTATAATAAAATGGCGACAGTATAAGAAGCAAGATAGACAAGAAACATCAAAACAGGAAAAGTAAAGAGAAAGGAGTAACTTACGAGCTGACGAGGGCATCAATATATGGATTAAAAGCTGCCTTTTATATGAAGGCTCAGCTTCTTCGGCTTTGGAAGTGCCGGAATCTTTAACTTCATCTCTCTTCCTCTTCGAAGCGTGAGGAAGAGAGTGTGTCGAGGCAGTGGCGTCTGACTCGGAGGAAGCCGTGGATTTGTGAGAACCCGCGATTTCAGTGGCAGGGCGCGTGGTGCCTTGGTTGTCATCGTCGACAACGGCACGGTCTTCAACTTCTCCACCTTCAGGAAGAGGAGGAAGAGAAGCAATGACGAGGTGGCCCTGAGAAAAGAAATAGTGTCGATAAAAAGGCGTTAACAAAATAGTAATCGACAAAATAACAAAACTCGAGGAGACAATACAGCTATTAAAAGGAAATTACCTCGGGAAGGGGTTTGGCGCTACTATATGGCGCAACACGGCAAGAAGTGGGAATTGAATCCTTCTTGTTGAGCGATGAGATTTTGCGGATAAGCTTTTCAAAATCCTTCAAAGGAAGATCTTTTGAGAGCCTATCGACATCTTCTTCACCAGCATTCGAAGGGGTTTTTGCGAGCCTGGAGAGGCTGCACTCTAGTCCTAAGGAAATAGGCGGTAATCTCAATACCCGAAAGTTCTTTGCCACGGGTGTTCTGTAGCTCATGAATGCGAGTCATCAGCGCCTCTGTCGCCAATTTCTCACCTCGGTAGCTTCAGCATCCCAGAACGGCGGCGAAGGATTTTAGCTTCTCCGTCAAAAGGGGCGATGTTTTCTTCCACTGGATTGGAGCTTTCCTCATGGATGTACAGCCATTTTTTCCGCCAACCTTGGACGGAGTCGGGAAATTTGACGTCGAAATAATCGACTTCAGAACGAACACAGATAACAACGCCGCCAATGTTGTAGGCGACGTTGTGGTGGCTATTATGGCGGATACAAAAGATGCGTTTCCACAGAGCCCAATTGGGTTGGACCCCGAGAAAGCACTCACACAATGTGATAAAAATCGAGATGTGGAGGATGGAATTGGGCGTCAGATGATGCAACTGAAGCCCATAGACAAAAAGGAGACCACGGAGAAATTCGTGGATTGGGGGAGAAAGTCCTCGGATGAGGTGGTCAACGAAACTAACCCGATAGTCGATTGGAGGTTTTGGATAGCTCTCCTCCTTGGGGAACAGGAGCGAGTCCTCCTTCTTGCTGAATCCCATCTTCTTCAGCATGTTGATGTCTTGGCCAGAGATCTTGGATCTCTCCCAGATCTGCTGTCGTCATCTTCGACTCCGGTGTGTTATGCCTAGTCAAACGGGCGCGAGGCGGCATCAATGGACTTAGCGGAGAAGGGAGAGAGAGTGGTTGAGCACTTGGAGTAATGGGAGCAAGGGAGGAGTTGCAGAGGAGAAGCAGAGATGCGGCGCGAGCGAAAGTGCTCAAGGAGGAAGACGATGGCTTTTTATAGTGGTATGGCGCGTCGCTGCAACCGTTGGATGGAAAAGTTATGATGCAGATGGCAAACACGTGGACAAGGGGTAAAAATGTATTTTTACTGGGAAGTGAACAGACAGTATAAGTGCCAGAAAAAGCGGAGGACGTGTGTCCCCCACTAGCACGACGTGTCAACTGGATAAAGAAATTGGACCCACAAGGCAGAGAGAGAAGCGGTTCTCGCAGGTTACCGATACAGTAATCGTGGCTGTCGTAAGCAATGATGTCATCTTGACAAGAGAAAATTTCGACAAAGATGTTTGACAAGAATTTCGACAGCAAAAGATTATTGACTATTTCGGGAGCCTTTGATCAAATACAAGTTTTTGCCCAAATGCTCGGGGGCTACTTTGGAAAAAGAGAAAATTTCGAGTATGACAAAATAGAAATGGCGAGAGCCTATGATCAAATGCAAGCATTTGTTCATAGCCTCGGGGCTACTCCCATCGGGAGCGCTGGTCGCGCACCCGACAGATGTGACAAAGCTCGGGAAGGATTACCAATATAGTGGCAGAAGATATTAATCTGTGGAGCCTACACCCAAGCACAAGTCCTTGGCTGTAGCCTCGGGGGCTACTCCCATCGGGAACGCTGTTCGCGTGCCCGATGAATTTAGACCAAAAGAAAGAAAGGAGTGAGTATATTTCGAGTTATACAGATAACTCTACATATACTCACATCGGGAAGACAAAATAAGTCATCAAATATGACTCAATAAAATGTGCTATTCCAACAGCCGAAAAGCACTCGACAATATATTCTCAGAGCGCTAGAAGTCGCGAATAAATCTCTGAATGCCGCAAAACTTTGCGAAGGTAAGACCCCAGATCCGTTCTGAGCGACGTGGCACCGTCTCTGACGGCGGATTGCTACTTTTTTCCGTATCAACAGATACGAAGAAAAATCCTAACGGACGCGTTAGGTACCCGATAAAATATGACTGGGACTCGACAGAATGGTAAGACCTTAAGCGGCACCTGTCGAAGTTTACACCGTATCCCGAGATCATGTCCAGGGACGTGATCTTGAAGTAGGTTTTTGCGGATTGCCACTAGAGCAGTTAACTAGTACCGATCCGTCGATGAACTAGCCCCAATTACCGTTATCCCTGTACAAAATAATATTTGCATATCGAAAGGTTATGCATTAAATTCGACAAGATTATTGAATGATTAAAGTTGGAGATTTTCCCTGATTCTTCGATTCAAGAAAAATCTCGGGGGCTACTGACATAGGCATCCCCAATGAGCCTGCCAAGGTGGTACCCGGGGTTTATTGAAGGCCCAGGACTCGAAGAATAAGAAGATTCAAGCCCATTTAGTGTTAAGGAAAGATAGATTGTATTAGGAAATATAGAGATTTAACTCGGATGGGATACGAAACCCTCCCGAACTCGTAACTTGTGTATTACGAAACCCTCGGCTCCACCTCCTATATAAGGGGAGTCGAGGGACGAAGAAAGGATCGAATCTACTGTCAACAGAACCCTAGTTTTCATAATCAGCGAGTACTTTTCGGCTAAAACCTTCGAGATCTACTTGCCCTCTACTTCTAACAAAACCCTAGTCTACAATCTGTAGGCATTGACAAATTAATCCTTTGTCAACCGTCGCCCACAAAAAGAGGTACAAGTTTAGCGATCATATTACAGACATGAGACACGGCGATTAAATAGCAGTCGCCTCGGCCTCCTCCAGCTGGAAGACTGGGTCCTCGTCGATGGCGGCGATCTCCTCGGCGTTTGTCACGGTGGGATCATCGTCGGCAATGACGATGACGGGCTCCTCCTCCGGTGGCGATGGCATTGCGACAATGCTTGGTGTGGAGATATCAGGGGTGGAGATCGGCATCAGCGTGGGCGAGGAAGCGGCGGCGGCCGGTTCGCCCCCCACGAGCTGGTTGAGGATAATGTCGTGTTGCGCCGCATACTGATGGCTGTGAAATACGCCATATTTTCTCGCGTTTAAACCCCTAGCTAAATCAAGAAATTGACTAAGTTTACCTCTCAACTTGCCACTAATGTCTAACCAATGCAAAGATGTGCAATCTCTTCTATTTCTAGATGTTGTGCAGGATATCACGTCATAATGGCAAATGGACTTGCAATTACTGAAGAAAATTGAGTCAGAAGCATGAAAAAGTTGACTACGCTCGTAAAGGGGGTTCCAGGGGATTTAACGGGCATCGGTACAGGCAAGCCCCCGCCCACTGCCTTCCCGAGATCAAACACTATAAAAATCATGAAGGGACCGACGCTAAAAAGAGAGTCATTCGTCGCTAAACAGAGCCACCATCCACCAGATCCATCTGCAACACACCAAAGGAGATCCATCTCCATAGTTGATCCATTCCATCCTTCATCTCCTCCATAGTTATAGTCATCACCATTGTAATAGAGAATATTATGATTTCAATCTAAGTATTTTGCACAATTATTTCTATCTTTGTATTTGATCTTGATATTATGTGTGAGTAGTCCTCACGGGCTGCGGGTTGGGGTGAATCCTCGCGGCACTTATGTGCATCTAATCTTATGGTATGTGTCAGGATTGAATAGGAGTTTTGCGATCTTGTATCCTTGTCTATCTGTCTTGTCTTTGATGATCTGCGGGTACCCATATCATTCAAGAGGATCAAGGAAAGAGATGGGATGAGTGGAGAACGGCGTGCTATCGCGAAACCTCAGT
This sequence comes from Lolium multiflorum, assembly GCA_030979885.1. Taxonomy (NCBI): domain Eukaryota; kingdom Viridiplantae; phylum Streptophyta; class Magnoliopsida; order Poales; family Poaceae; genus Lolium; species Lolium multiflorum. The sequence goes on from CM061748.1 coordinate 146,041,780, forward strand.
GAGAGAAAGGGGAAACTACCGGTACATATTTAGTGATTCATTAGGGATCCTAGCACAATCATCTAGCTTAAGGCTTTGGCATGTATTTACTTAAAAACTGTTGTTGCTTGCGGCTGTGAGGATAATGGTTGGATCATTAGGCTCTTGTCACCTCTAGCTTTAGGGCAAGGGTATCTATAGATGTGCTACTCACAAATCTCTTATCTCTAATTTATTTGTTACACATATAAGCTTTATATATATATATATATATATGTATAGCTGCAGGTGAAATCTTAACCCTGGCCTATTTTCATCATTGAACACAACCCCCTCAAAAGTAAACTAGATAGGTCCGGTAAACTGAAGATAAAATACACTAGCAAAGTCTTGTAGACGTTTCCTTCATAAACCATTTAGCGGTGCTTCCCAATGTTCGATTAAACCTAGGTCTTCTAGGAAAAAAGTTTACCATACTACAATCCGTAATCTGGATCGGAGGTATCAACCCTTTTTCTGGCGCCGTTGCCGGGGAAGCAATTTCGCTGTTCTGTTAAGTTTACTAGAGATCTTGTTAGTTATCTGATACGTCTCCAACGTATCGATAATTTCTTATGTTCCATGCTACTTTATTGATGATACCTACATGTTTTATGCACATTATATGTCATATTTATGCATTTTCTGAACTAACCTATTAACAAGATGCCGAAGAGCCAGTTGTCTGTTTTTTTGGTTTCGAAATCCTAGTAAGGAAATATTCTCGGAATTGGACGAAACTTTCGCCCAGGGTCCTATTTTTGCACGAAGCTTCCAAGACCGAAGAGATAATGAAGTGGGGCCACGAGGCAGCCAGGACAGGGCGGCGCGGCCCAAGCCCCGGCCGCGCCGGCCTACCCCTGGGCCCCTCGTGTGGCCCCCGCGTTGACCTTCCGCCTACTTAAAGCCTCCGTCGAAAACCCCAGTACCGAGAGCCACGATACGGAAAACCTTCCGGAGACGCCGCCGCGAATCCCATCTCGGGGATTCAGGAGATCGCCTCCGGCCGGAGAGGGGATTCATCTCCCGGAGGACTCTACACCGCCATGGTCGCCTCCGGAGTGATGAGTGAGTAGTTCACCCCTGGACCATGGGTCCATAGCAGTAGCTAGATGGTCGTCTTCTCCTTGTTGTGCTTCATTGTTGGATCTTGTGAGCTGCCTAACATGATCAAGATCATCTATATGTAATTCTATATGTTGTGTTTGTCGGGATCCGATGGATAGAGAATACTATGTTATGGTGATTATCAATCTATTGTTTATGTGTTGTTTATGATCTTGCATGCTCTCCGTTATTAGTAGAGGCTCTGGCCAAGTTTTTACTCTTAACTCCAAGAGGGAGTATTTATGCTCGAGTGGGTTCATGCCTCCATTGAATCTGGGACAGTGACAGAAAGTTCTAAGGTTGTGGATGTGCTGTTGCCACTAGGGATAAAACATTGATTCTATGTCTAAGGATGTAGTTGTCGATTACATTACGCACCATACTTAATGCAATTGTCTGTTGCTTAGCAACTTAATACGGAGGGGGTTCGGATGATAACCTGAAGGTGGACTTTTTAGGCATAGATGCAGTTGGATGGCGGTCTATGTACTTTGTCGTAATGCCCAATTAAATCTCACTATATTTATCATATCATGTATATGCATTGTTATGCCTTTCTCTATTTGTCAATTGCCCGACTGTAATTTGTTCACCCAACATGCTTTTATCTTATGGGAGAGACACCTCTAGTGAACTGTGGACCCCGGTCCTATTCTTTACATAGGATACAATCTACTACTGTTTTCTTTGCAAACATCTTCCACTCGATACGCTTAATTCTTTGTTACAGCAAGCCGGTGAGATTGACAACCTCACTGTTTCGTTGGGGCAAAGTACTTTGGTTTTGTTGTGCAGGTTCCACGTTGGCGCCGGAATCCCTGTTGCGCCGCATCACATTTCGCCACCATCAACCTTCAACGTGCTTCTTGGCTCCTACTGGTTCGATTAAACCTTGGTTTCTTTCTGAGGGAAAACTTGCTACTGCGCATCATACCTTCCTCTTGGGGTTCCCAACGAACGTGTGAGTTACACGCCATCAAGCTCTTTTTCTGGCGCCGTTGCCGGGGAGATCAAGACACGCTGCAAGGGGAGTCTCCACTTCTCAATCTCTTTACTTTGTTTTTGTCTTGCTTTATTTTATTTACTACTTTGTTTGCTGCACTAAATCAAAATACAAAAAAATTAGTTGCTAGTTTTACTTTATTTACTGTCTTGCTCTCTATATCAAAAACACAAAAAAATTAGTTACTTGCATTTACTTTATCTAGTTTGTTTTATTTACCGTTGCTAAAATGAATACTCCTGAAAATACTAAGTTGTGTGACTTCACAAATGCAAATAATAATGATTTCCTATGCACACCTATTGCTCCACCTGCTACTACAGCAGAATTCTTTGAAATTAAACCTGCTTTACTAAATCTTGTTATGAGAGAACAATTTTCTGGTGCTAGTTCTGATGATGCTGCTGCCCATCTCAATAATTTTGTTGAACTTTGTGAAATGCAAAAGTATAAGGATGTAGATGGTGATATTATTAAATTGAAAGTGTTTCCTTTCTCATTAAGAGGAAGAGCTAAAGATTGGTTGCTATCTTTGCCTAAGAATAGTATTGATTCATGGACTAAATGCAAGGATGCTTTTATTGGTAGATATTATCCTCCCGCTAAAATTATATCTTTGAGAAGTAGCATAATGAATTTTAAGCAATTAGATACTGAACATGTTGCTCAAGCATGGGAGAGAATGAAAACTTTGGTAAAGAATTGCCCAACCCATGGACTGACTACTTGGATGATCATCCAAACCTTCTATGCAGGACTAAATTTTTCTTCGCGGAATTTATTGGATTCAGCTGCTGGAGGTACCTTTATGTCCATCACATTGGGGGCGGCTACAAAACTTCTTGATGATATGATGATAAATTACTCTGAATGGCACACGGAAAGAGCTCCACAAGGTAAGAAGGTAAATTCTGTTGAAGAAACCTCTTCCTTGAGTGATAAGATTGATGTGATTATGTCTATGCTTATGAATGGTAGATCTAATGTTGATCCAAATAATGTTCCTTTAGCTTCATTGGTTGCTCAAGAAGAAAATGTTGGTGTGAATTTCATTAAAAATAATAATTTCAACAACAATGCTTATAGGAACAACTCTGGTAATAACTATAGGCCATATCCTTCTGCTAATGGTAATGGTTATGGTAATTCTTATGGGAATTCTTACAATAATAATAGGAGTGTACCCCCTGGTCTTGAAGCCATGCTTAAAGAATTTATTAGTACACAAACTGCTTTTAACAAATCTGTTGAGGAAAAGCTTGATAAAATTGATACTATCGCTTCTAGAGTTGATAGGCTTGCCTCTGATGTAAATCTTTTAAAATTGAAAGTTATGCCTAATAATGATATTGATAATAAGATTACTACTACAGCAAATGCCATCCAAGTTAGAATTAATGAGAATATAAGATTAATGGCTGAACTGCGTGCTAGGTGGGATAGAGAAGAAAATGAAAAACTAGCTAAAGAGAATAATGTAGCTAAAGTTTGGACTATTACCACCACTAGTAATGCTAATTCTTCACATGTTGCTGCACCTCCTACTATCAATGGTAATATAATTGGTGTTGGCAATGTTTCTACTCCTAGTGCAAAGCGTACAAAACTGCCTGAAATTGCTAAAACTGCTGAAACTGCTTGTGATAAAACTGCTGAAATTTTTTCTAACCTTGGGAACAATGATCCCATTGCTGTAGCTCATAATGATTTAGATTTTGATGATTGTCACATCTCTGAAGTTATAAAGTTCTTACAAAAACTTGCTAAAAATCCTAATGCTAGTGCTATAAATTTAGCCTTTACAAAACATATTACAAATGCTCTCATAAAAGCTAGAGAAGAGAAACTAAAACTTGAAACTTCTATTCCTAGAAAGTTAGAAGATGGTTGGGAGCCCATCATTAAAATGAAATTCAATGACTTTGAATGTAATGCTTTATGTGATCATGGTGCAAGTATTTCTGTTATGCCTAAAAAGATTTATGATATGCTTGACTTGCCACCATTGAAGAATTGTTATTTGGATGTTAATCTTGCCGATAATGTTAAGAAGAAACCTTTGGGGAGGATTGATAATGTGCGCATTACGGTTAACAATAACCTTGTCCCCGTTGATTTTGTTGTCTTGGATATCGAATGCAATGCATCTTGTCCTATTGTGTTGGGAAGACCTTTTCTTCGAACCGTTGGTGCTGTTATTGATATGAGGGAAGGTAATATTAAATATCAATTTCCTCTCAAGAAAGGTATGGAACACTTCCCTAGAAAGAGAATGAAGTTGCCTTTTGATTCTATTATTAGAACAAGTTATGATGTTGATGCTTCTACTCTCGATGTTGCTTGATTTGCACTTTCTGCGCCTAGCTGAAAGGCGTTAAAGAAAAGCGCTTATGGGAGACAACCCATGTTTTTACCTACAGCAATTTTTTTGTTTTGTTGAGTCTTGGAAGTTGTTTACTACTGTAGCAACCTCTCCTTATCATGTTTTTGTGCCAAGTAAAGTTTCTATGTCAAAGTTGATGTTATAATTGGGATCGCTGCGCAGAAACAGCATTGCTGTCTGTCACGAATCTGGGCACAGTTCTCTGTAGAAAATTCGAAAAAATATGCCAATTTACGAGCGTGATCCTCAGATATGTACGCAACTTTCATTAGTTTTGAGTTTTTCCATTTGAGCAAGTCTGGTGCCAGCTTTAAATTCGTCTTTACGGACTGTTCTGTTTTTGACAGATTCTGCCTTTTATTTCGCATTGCCTCTTTTGCTATGTTGGATTTATTTCTTTGATCCATTAATGTCCAGTAGCTTTATGCAATGTCCAGAAGTGAAAATAATGATTGTGTCACCTCTGAATGTGTGAATTATTAATTGTGCACTAACCCTCTAATGAGTTTGCTTGAAGTTTGGTGTGAAGGAAGTTTTGAAGGGTCAAGAGAGGAGAATGATATACTATGATCAAGAGGAGTGAAAGCTCTAAGCTTGGGGATGCCCCCGTGGTTCACCCCTGCATATTCTAAGAAGACTCAAGCGTCTAAGCTTGGGGATGCCCAAGGCATCCCCTTCTTCATCGACAACATCATCAGGTTCCTCCCCTGAAACTATATTTTTATTCAGTCACATCTTGTGTTCTTTACTTGGAGCGTCGGTTTGTTTTCGTTTTTGTTTTTGTTTGAATAAGATGGATCCTAGCATTCACTTTGTGGGAGAGAGACACGCTTCGCTGTTGCATATGGACACATGTGTCCTTAGGCTTTACTCATAATGTTCAAGGCGAAGTTTCTTCTTCGTTAAATTGTTATATGGTTGGAATTGGAAAATGCTACATGTAGTAATTCTAAAATGTCTTGGATAATGTGATACTTGGCATTTGTTGTGCTCATGTTTAAGCTCTTGCATCATATGCTTTGCACCCATTAATGAAGAAATACATAGAGCTTGCTAAAATTTGATTTGCATATTTGGTTTCTCTAAGGTCTAGATAATATCTAGTATTGAGTTTTGAACAACAAGGAAGACGGTGTAGAGTCTTATAATGTTTACAATATGTCTTTTATGTGAGTTTTGCTGCACTTGTTCATCCTTGAGTTTGCTTCAAATAACCTTGCTAGCCTAAACCTTGTATCGAGAGGGAATACTTCTCATGCATCCAAAATCCTTGAGCCAACTACTATGCCATTTGTGTCCACCATACCTACCTACTACATGGTATTTCTCCGCCATTCCAAAGTAAATTGCTTGAGTGCTACCTTTAAAATTCCATCATTCACCTTTACAATATATAGCTCATGGGACAAAATAGCCTTAAAAACTATCGTAGTATTGAATATGTACTTATGCACTTTATATTTTATTAAGTTGCTTGTTGTGCGATAACCATGCTTCTGGGGAACGCCATCAACTATTGTTGAATATCATGTGAGTTGCTATGCATGTCCGTCTTGTCTGAAGGATCTATCATTTTAGTGGTTGGAGCATGCAAAATTGTTAGAGAAGAACATTGGGCCGCTAACTAAAGCCATGAATCATGGTGGAAGTTTCAGTTTGGACATATATCCTCAATCTCATATGAGAATAATAACTTTGCTACATGCTTATGCATTTAAGAGGAGTCCATTATCTGTTGTCCATGTTGTCCCGGTATGGATGTCTAAGTTGAGAATAATCAAAAGCGAGAAATCCAAAATGCGAGCTTTCTCCTTAGACCTTTGTACAGGCGGCATGGAGGTACCCCTTTGTGACACTTGGTTGAAACATGGCATGCAAAGATCCGGTAGTCCAAGCTAAGTAGGACGAGGTGCGGGCACTATTAGTATACTATGCATGAGGCTTGCAACTTGTAAGATATAATTTTCATAACTCATATGCTTTATTACTACCGTTGACAAAATTGTTTCATGTTTTCAAAATAAAAGCTCTAGCACAAATACAACAATCGATGCTTTCCTTTTGAAGGACCATTCTTTTACTTTTATTGTTGAGTCAGTTTACCTATCTCCTTCCACCTTAAGAAGCAAACACTTGTGTGAACTGTGCATTGATTCCTACATATTTGCACATTGCACTTGTTATATTACTTTATGTTGACAATATCCATGAGATATACATGTTATAAGTTGAAAGCAACCGCTGAAACTTAATCTTCCTATGTGTTGCTTCAACACCTTTACTTTGATTTATTGCTTTATGAGTTAACTCTTATGCAAGACTTATTGATGCTTGTCTTGAAGTACTATTCATGAAAAGTCTTTGCTATATGATTCAGTTGTTTACTCATGTCATTACCTTTGTTTTGATCGCTGCATTCATTACATATGTTTACAAATAGTATGATCAAGATTATGATGGCATGTCACTTCAGAAATTATCTTTGTTATCGTTTTACCTGCTCGGGACGAGCAGAACTAAGCTTGGGGATGCTGATACGTCTCCAACGTATCGATAATTTCTTATGTTCCATGCTACTTTATTGATGATACCTACATGTTTTATGCACATTATATGTCATATTTATGCATTTTCGGAACTAACCTATTAACAAGATGCCGAAGAGCCAGTTGTTGCTGTTTTTGGTTTCAGAAATCCTAGTAAGGAAATATTCTCGGAATTGGACGAAACTTTCGCCCAGGGTCCTATTTTTGCACGAAGCTTCCGAAGACCGAAGAGATAACGAAGTGGGGCCACGAGGCAGCCGGGGACAGGGCAGCGCGGCCCAAGCCCCGGCCGCGCCGACCTACCCCCTGGGCCCTCGTGTGGCCCCCGCGTTGACCTTCCGCCTACTTAAAGCCTCCGTCGCGAAAACCCCAGCACCGAGAGCCACGATACGGAAAACCTTCCAGAGACGCCGCCGCGAATCCCATCTCGGGGGATTTAGGAGATCGCCTCCGGCACCCTGCCGGAGAGGGGATTCATCTCCCGGAGGACTCTACACCGCCATGGTCGCCTCCGGAGTGATGAGTGAGTAGTTCACCCCTGGACCATGGGTCCATAGCAGTAGCTAGATGGTCGCCTTCTCCTTGTTGTGCTTCATTGTTGGATCTTGTGAGCTGCCTAACATGATCAAGATCATCTATATGTAATTCTATATGTTGTGTTTGTCGGGATCCGATGGATAGAGAATACTATATTATGGTGATTATCAATCTATTGTTTATGTGTTGTTTATGATCTTGCATGCTCTCCGTTATTAGTAGAGGCTCTGGCCAAGTTTTTACTCTTAACTCCAAGAGGGAGTATTTATGCTCGATAGTGGGTTCATGCCTCCATTGAATCTGGGACAGTGACAGAAAGTTCTAAGGTTGTGGATGTTGCCACTAGGGATAAAACATTGATTCTATGTCTAAGGATGTAGTTGTCGATTACATTACGCACCATACTTAATGCAATTGTCTGTTGCTTTGCAACTTAATACTGGAGGGGGTTCGGATGATAACCTGAAGGTGGACTTTTTAGGCATAGATGCAGTTGGATGGCGGTCTATGTACTTTGTCGTAATGCCCAATTAAATCTCACTATATTTATCATATCATGTATATGCATTGTTATGCCTTTCTCTATTTGTCAATTGCCCGACTGTAATTTGTTGACCCAACATGCTTTTATCTTATGGGAGAGACACCTCTAGTGAACTGTGGACCCCGGTCCTATTCTTTACATAGCATACAATCTACTGCAATTGTTTTACTGTTTTCTTTGCAAACATCTTCCACTCGATACGCTTAATTCTTTGTTACAGCAAGCCGGTGAGATTGACAACCTCACTGTTTCGTTGGGGCAAAGTACTTTGGTTTTGTTGTGCAGGTTCCACGTTGGCGCCGGAATCCTGTTGTTGCGCCGCATCACATTTCGCCACCATCAACCTTCAACGTGCTTCCGGCTCGATCGATAAACCCTCTTTCTGAGGGAAAACTTGCTACTGTGCGCATCATACCTTTCTCTTGGGGTTCTCAACGAACGTGTGAGTTACACGCCATCATTATCTTATTTTAGTTTTAAGTTTTTATTTACTGTTATTAATTTACTGTTTTACTTTTACTTGAAAACCCAAAAAAATACTTCTTATTTTTCAATCATAGAAGAAAAACCTAAAAAGATAATCACTATGGCAGAAAAGAAGCTTGGGGAATATGCTATCCCGAGTGACACAACCGATATCAAAGAGGATCTAGCAAAACTCGAGGAATCACAATGAACCACCGAGCTTAAAGCTTTATTCCGGTCTTATCACCTTAATAGATGCGATGACCATGGCATTGGTAACCGGCGGAAGGATTATTGGAAGAAGATGAAATCTATCAAGAGGAGTCTTTTTCTCTAATGGGCTGATTGCCTTCTCGGATATAAATATGAAGAATCATATTCACTTATCACATTTATTCCACCTGGCACATTCACTATCACCATGAACCGAATCACCCCCGCGCCTATTTTTCCACCTGCAGAAACTCATTTGTTTCTTATTAGTTGTTTACTTTTATGCACTTCACTTTATTGCACCATAAATACTCCGAACTCTTATTATTCACACTCACCACTTTCCATTTCAATTCTTGTAGTCAATTCACCTAAGACTTGTGACACGTTGGGTGCGACAGAAACACCGCGGATAAACATCCTTGCAAGGGTATATTGTCCCTATGTGTGGTTTTGGTAATTAGTGACAACCCCTATGGACTAATGTTTTCATTGAGTTTATATGAAGGAATATTCCATATGTACTACTAGTATTCCATGTGTTGGATTCAAGTATGGATGCCATGAAGATAAAGATATACCTTGTGTATTGGCATCAAGATCATCGATTTGAAGATATATATGTGATATGATCAAGAAGAAGAAATGAAGATGGAGTTCTTATGTGGAACTCAATATTAGCCATGCTCTAGCTTATGTGATAAGCAATGAATGATCAAGATCTTGAGTGCTTGATTCCAAGTGAAGAATTCAAGTTATGGCTCTAAGTCGGTGTCATGATAGTCTCATAAGTTGAGCTATGGTTGACTAAGATTTAGAGCATGCAAACAAATGAAGAATTCTATATACACCTCAAGATAGTATGATAGAGCATGAGAAGATACAAGGTTGACCAATACAAAGAGTGAAGAATAGATTCAAGTTTGGTCAACACATGAAGCATGAAGAATGTGCCACGTGAAGTCATGTGGTATGGTAAGCCTTGTCAATTATGCTTTATGAACTAACCCATCATATATGTGCCCTTGTGTTGTCTATGTGGGTTAGGTATCTTTCCATGGGCATGCATCAAAAGTGAGATCTCATATAGCCCATGAGAGGATGACATCAAGTGGTGATCGTCATCAAGGTTGAGTTGGGCAAGTTCAAGTTGAGCATCTCAAGAGGATCATATGCTTGAAGCTTGCCGTCCATTTGGTGATGATGGACATGTGAAGTTGTGCATCAATGAAGCTATCCCATCATGGTGTATGGGGGAGCATTTGCGAGTCTTCACGAAACAACAATGATGAAGTGAGGCATTCCGGCTTGAGTGGAGCTTGAAGAGTGATCGTCAAGATCAAGCGGGATGCGCAAGGCAAAGGTATGTCCTTGCTAGGTTTTCCTTTTACCGGTCTCAAGGTGATTGTTGGAGACCAGATTATAGGATAGATAGCCGCACTATCAAGAGGGGCTTTCGGTTGGGTAACTTGATCGCATCGTCTTAGGGAGCTCAATCCTTTGCATACTTTGCATATCCCTATTGCTTCTTGGTGTTTCTTTGTGTGAGGTTCTTGAGCTTGTTGCTAGCTTTACAACAAGCCCAAGTTCATCGAAAACGGAATCCGCATGCATCTTCTATTGTGTTTTCAAGTTTGGACGCCTGATACATCCAATTTGCATCACTATTTTGTATCATAATTTGCTGTTATTCATTGATATATTTCATATTGGGACACAATACTTATGTTATTTCATCTATTTTGCATGTTTCATCATCATTGGAGGATCAAGCACCGGAGCCAGGATTCTGCTGGAAAAAGCGCCGTCAGAACGCAATATTTCGGAAGATCAACTGTGGAAGGAAATTTCACGTAAATTCCTATTTTTCCAGATGACGGAGGGAGCCAAAAGGAGCAGAGAGGGAGCCACTGTGGGCCCAGACCACGGGCGGCGCGGCCCAGGCCTGGCCGCGCCACCCTGTGCTCTGGGGGCCCCACAGCCTCTTTCGCCTCCTTTTCTTCGCGTACTCCTTCGTCCCGAAAACCTAAGCCACAGAGAGGACCTCACGAAGGGTTACAGCCGCCTCTGCGGGGCGGAGAACACCAGAGAGAAAAGAGCTCTCCGGCGGGCAGGAATCCGCCGGGGAAATTCCCTCCCGGAGGGGGAAATCGACGCCATCGCCATCGTCATCGAGCGGGACATCATCTCCATCATCATCATCATCATCTCCACCATCTACACCGCCATCACCACCGCTGCACCTCGTCACCGCTGTAACAATTCGGGTTAAATCTTGATTGTTTGATAGGGGAAACTCTCCCGGTGTTATTCTATACTTGTTGTAGATGCTATTGAGTGAAACCATTGAACCAAGGTTTATGTTCAGATTGTTATTCATCATCATATCACCTCTGATTGTATTCCATATGATGTCTCGTGAGTAGTTCGTTTAGTTCTTGAGGACATGGGTGAAGTCTAAATGCTAGTAGTGAATTATGGTTGAGTAATATTCAATGTTATGATATTTAAGTTGTGGTGTCATTCTTCTAGTGGTGTCATGTGAACGTCGACTACACGACACTTCACCATTTATGGGCCTAGGGGAGTGCATCTTGTATTCGGTTGCTAATTGCGGGGTTGCCGGAGTGACAGAAACCTGAGCCCCCGTTAGTATATCGATGCAGGAGGGATCGCAGGATCTCAGAGTTTAAGGCTGTGGTTAGATTTATCTTAATTACTTTCTTGTAGTTGCGGATGCTTGCAAGGGGTATAATCACAAGTATGTATTAGTCCTAGGAAGGGCGGTGCATTAGCATAGGTTCACCCACACAACACTTATCAAAACAATGAAGATTATTAAACCACATGAAGCGAAAGTACTAGACTAAAATCCCCGTGTGTCCTCAGGAACGTTTGGTCATTATAAGTAAACAAACCGGCTTGTCCTTTGTGATAAAAAGGATTGGGCCACTCGCTGCAATTATTTCTCTCGCATTTTATTTACTTGTACTTTATTTATCTGCAATATCAAAACCCCCTGAATACTTGTCTGTGAGTATTTACAGTAAATCCTCCATCGAAACTGCTGCCAACACCTTCTGCTCCTCGTTGGGATCGAGATTCTTACTTATCGAAGATATTACGATACACCCCCTATACTTGTGGGTCATCAAGACTATTTTCTGGCGCCGTTGCCGGGGAGTGAAGCGCTATTGGTAAGCGGAATTGGTAAGGAAATTTACTGTTTGTGCTGATTTTATTTCTGCCTGCTGCTATAAATCATTATGGAGAGATCTTCTCTTCAATTTCTATTTGGGAAATCTACTACTACTGCAACGGTAGTGGATGAAGCGCCAGGTGAGGAAGTAGTACCATATAAAATACCTATGAAAATTATTGAACGTGTTATGGATAACCGCTATGAAGGGGATGGAACTGTTCATCCTGGTGATCATTTATTGTTTTTGCATGAATTATGCGGGTTATTCAAATGTGCAGGTATTTCTATGAATGAAGTTAGGAAGAAACTATTCACTATATCGCTGTCTGGTAAAGCGGCGCACTGGTATAAATTGCTGAAGAATGGTGATTCTATTGATTGGGAGGACATTGTGCCTTTATTTTATTCCAAATTTTATCCTCCAAGTGAAATTCACAAAGATCGGAACCGCATATATAATTTCTGGCCTCATGATGGAGAAAGTATTGCCCAAGCTTGGGGGAGATTGAAGTCTTTAATGCTCAAATGCCCCATTCATGAGCTTCCTGGTAATGTTATTATTGATAATTTCTATGCAAGACTTTCTTTTCAAGACAAGACCTTGCTGGATACTTCTTGTTCTGGATCATTTACACGCAAGAATGAAGAGTTTAAAAGAGACCTTCTTGATCGGATCCAAGAAAATACTGAAGGATGGGAGAACGACAAAGATAGAGAATCAGGTATAATTTATGATTATAAATGCATTGAAGCTTTTATGGATACTGATAAATTTCGTAATATGAGTGCTACATATGGTCTTGATTCCCAAGTTGTTGCAAATCTTTATAAAGCTTTTGCCTCTCATTATGAACTGCCTAAGAAGAATTTTGATAAGTATCATGAACCGTATAAAGATAAAGTTGATTCATCTGTAAACAAATGTGTAGTGATTGAAACTGTTGATAATGTTATTCCTGAAGCTTATATTGAAAAAACTCCTTTCCCTGCTAAAATGAAGGAGTACTCTGTCGTATCTAGTGCGGTTAATAAAAGTGAAAAGAAACCTAAAGAACCTGAAGAACAAATTAAAATTGAACCTGTTGCAATAGTTAAAGATCTTGTGACTGAAAATGTGGAGGATGGTCATATTATTTTCTGTGAAGATGCTTCTAATATTGTTTCACATCCTAATAAATCCAAACAAGTTAGTGTTCCTATGCTATCTGTTAGAATTGGTGATCATTGCTATTATGGTTTATGTGATATTGGTGCAAGTGTTAGTGCTATTCCTTATGAGCTTTACACGGAGATTATGCACGAAATTGGTTCTTGTGAACTTGAAGATATTGATGTGGTTATTCATTTGGCTAATAGAGAAACTATTTCTCCAATTGGTATTGTTCGAGATGTGGAAGTTCTATGTGGTAAGATTAAATATCCTGCTGACTTTTTGGTACTTGGTTCTGCTGCTAGTGATCATTGTCCTATCATTTTTGGTAGACCTTTTCTAAATACTTGTGGAGCTATTATAGATTGTAAGAAAGAGAAAATTTTGACTAGATTTGCTGGTGAACCTTATGAATTTAACTTTTCTAAATTTACCAAAACTCCTTATAAAGCTGACTTGCCTAGTAATGATTTTAAAATGGAGCAGTGTGCATCTATTGTTCTTGTTCCTAATAATCCTTTGCAGCAACATTTGGAGAATAGTGAAAGTGAAGCTTTTAGGAAAGAAAGAGATGAGCTTGAGGAAATTTTTCTTCGCCAACCTATTCTCAAGCATGATTTACCGGTGGAAGATTTGGGTACAACACCGCCACCAAAGGAAGATCCTGTTTTTGATTTAAAGCCTTTACCTGATAATCTTAAATATGCTCATATTGATGATAAGAAAATATATCCTGTTATTATTAGTTCTAAGCTTTCAGAGATTGAGGAAGAAAGGTTATTGGAAATATTGAAGAAACACCGAGGAGCTATTGGCTATACTCTTGATGATTTGAAAGGGATTTCTCCTTCTATTTGCCAACATGCTATTAATATGGAAGAAGATGCAAAGCCTGTTGTTGAACATCAACGTCGTCTAATTCCGAAGATGAAGGAAGTGGTAAGGAATGAGGTATTAAAACTCCTTGAAGCTGGTATTATATATCCTATTGCTGATAGTAGATGGGTTAGCCCTGTGCATTGTGTTCCTAAGAAAGGAGGAATGACTGTTGTGCCTAATGATAATGATGAGCTTATCCCTCAAAGAATAGTTGTAGGTTATAGAATGTGCATTGATTTTCGAAAAGTTAATAAAGTTACTAAGAAAGATCATTACCCTTTACCCTTTATTGATCAAATGCTAGAAAGGTTATCTAAAAATACTCATTTTTGCTTTCTTGATGGTTATTCTGGGTTTTCACAAATTGCTATTAAAGCTAAAGATCAAGAGAAAACCACGTTTACTTGTCCTTATGGAACTTATGCTTATAGGCGTATGCCTTTTGGTTTATGTAATGCTCCTGCTACTTTTCAAAGATGCATGTCTGCTATTTTTCATGGTTTTTGCGAAAGTATTGTAGAGGTGTTCATGGATGATTTTTCTGTCTATGGGAATTCTTTTGATAATTGCTTGCGAAACCTCGATAAAGTTTTGCAGAGATGTGAAGAAACTAACCTTGTTCTTAATTGGGAGAAATGCCACTTTATGGTTAATGAAGGAATTGTATTGGGACATAAAATTTCCGAGAGAGGTATTGAAGTTGATAGAGCTAAAGTCGAAGCAATTGAGAAGATGCCCTATCCGAGGGATGTTAAAGGTATTCGTAGTGTTCTTGGCTGGGTTTTATAGGAGATTTATTAAAGATTTCTCTAAAATTTCAAAGCCTCTTACTAATCTTCTTCAAAAAGATGTACCTTTTGTTTTTGATGATGATTGTAAGGAAGCTTTTGAAACTCTAAAGAAAGCCTTAACAACTGCTCCTGTAGTTGAACCTCCTGATTGGAATTTGCCTTTTGAAATTATGTGTGATGCTAGTGATTTTGCTGTAGGCGCTGTTCTTGGACAGCGGGTAGATAAAAAATTAAATGTTATTCATTATGCTAGTAAGACTCTTGATGCTGCTCAAAGAAATTATGCTACAACTGAAAAGGAATTGTTAGCTGTAGTCTTTGCTTGTGATAAGTTTAGACCCTATATTGTTGATTCAAAAGTTACAATTCATACTGATCATGCTGCAATTAGATACCTTATGACAAAGAAAGATGCTAAGCCAAGGCTTATTAGATGGGTACTTCTGTTGCAAGAATTTGATTTACATATTATAGATAGGAAAGGTGCTGATAATCCTGTTGCTGATAATTTGTCTAGATTGGAAAATATTGCTTATGATCCTGTTCCTGTTAATGATAGTTTTCCAAATGAACAATTGGCTGTAATAAAGGTGAACTCGCGAGAGAGCCCTTGGTATGCAGATTATGCTAACTTTATTGTTTCGAAGTATTTGCCTCCAACCTTTTCAGCTCAGCAAAGGAGGAAATTCTTTTATGACTTGAGGCATTATTTTTGGGATGACCCACACTTATATAAAGAAGGAGTAGATGGTATTATGCGAAGATGTGTTCCTGAATATGAACAACAGGAGATATTGAATAAATGTCATGGTAGTGTTTATGGAGGACATCACGCTGGAGATAGAACCGCGCAAAAGGTTCTACAATCAGGTTTTTATTGGCCAACACTCTTCAAAGATGCAAGGAAATTTATTTTATCTTGTGATGAATGTCAAAGAGTTGGTAATATCTCCAGACGCAATGAAATGCCTATGAATTATACTCTTGTTATTGAACCATTCGATTGTTGGGGATTCGACTTCATGGGTCCTTTCCCTTCTTCAGATGGTAACACTCATATACTTGTCGCTGTTGATTATGTTACTAAATGGGTAGAAGCTATACCTACAAAAAGTGTTGATGGTGAGACCTCTATAAAAATGCTTGTAGATGTTATATTTCCTAGATTTGGAGTACCTAGATATATTATGACTGATGGAGGTTCTCATTTTATTCATGGAGGTTTTAGAAAAACTCTTGCTAAGTATGGTATTAATCATAGAATTGCTTCTGCTTATCACCCTCAAACTAGTGGTCAAGTAGAATTATCAAATAGAGAGATTAAAGCTATCTTGGGTAAGACTGTTAATAAATCTAGAAAGAATTGGGCTAGCAAATTGAAAGAAGCACTATGGGCTTATAGAACTGCTTATAAAAATCCTATGGGAATGTCACCTTATAAAATGGTTTATGGAAAAGCTTGTCATTTACCTTTAGAACTAGAGCACAAAGCTTATTGGGCTGTTAGAGAACTAAATAAAGATCCTAAATTAGCCGGTAATAAGAGGTTGTTGCAATTAAGTTCTCTAGATGAATGGAGAAGTGAAGCTTATGAAAATGCTAAACTCTTTAAAGAAAAAGTTAAGAAATGGCATGATAGAAGGATCATTAAAAGAGAATTTAATGTTGGAGATCAAGTTCTATTGTATCGGTCTCGTCTCAGATTCTTTGCAGGGAAATTACTCTCGAAGTGGGAAGGACCATATGTTGTCGAGGAGGTGTATCGTTCAGGAGCAATTAAAATTAGCTCTCTCCAAGGCAATGCCACACAAGTGGTGAATGGACAAAGACTCAAGCATTATATCTCGGGAGATTCTTATAATGTTGATGTTGATATTATTCAAGTGGAAACACCGGAGGCTTTCATCAAAGGACAAATTGACAGTCCGCCAGAACTGGACTTTGAATAGGTAACAGTATAGGTAATAAAAAGTCCGCGTTTACCTTTCCGAACATTATTTCTGCTGTTTTTAGAAAATATGAAAAATTTCGAGTTCGAAACGGAGTGGAAAGGACGCACGAGGGCGTGCCACCATAGGCCGGCGCGGGCCCCACCCTGGCCGCGCCGACCTATGGTCTGGCCGCCTCGTTGCCCCTTTCCGACTCGTTTTCGACCTGGAACCTTCCTTTTGTCGTAAAAATATTTGCTATATAATCCCCCGGACCCCTGGAGGTCCGTAATATCGTTTTCTCGTCGTGTTTTGTTTCGAGCTGTTTTCTGCCAGATTTGTTTTGATCTAGAAGCACCATGGTCTCCAACAACAAAGACAAGGGGCCTTGGAGGGAAGAGATGGATGAAAGGATCAATAAGGAGAAGGAGAAGATAGCATCAGCAAAAGGAGAGTGGGAAACTACGAGGAGTAAGCCAATCTTGGTGGGATCGGTTAACACTGGACGTTCTTTTTCTCATAACTTGCAGGGAGCTCTTCCGCCTGCTCTGGACCTCGACTCTTTCCCTTGTGTGGAGGAAGCCATACGGGTTGCTGATGAGTTTTGTGATCAATATCGTGCTCTAAGAAGGGAAGTGGAGATACTTCAGGAGGAGAACCAGCGACTTCGCAGAATGCTGGAATATTACTCAAATCCCAGCACAAGGCCGTCACCGCCACACTCGGGTAACAATGAGTCTCTTCAGGTTTTGGTGCAGAATTGCAAAATTGAGAAGCTGAAGCTGAAGGAGATCCTTATGAAGCGCGAGAAGAATCCATCACCATCATCACCGAAGGAGTAATTCATCATCGGTATTGGCATCCCCTTGGTTTGTTCCAAGCTTGGGGGAGTGCCGCGGTATCACATCATCATTACCTTTATCTTTTACTATCAAGTAGTGTCATATCATGAGTAGGGAAGTTATCATATGAAATAGTATGCAATGTGGAAGTATCTCTCTTAGTTAGTTATCTATGTATCCGTTGGTGTGAGTTATCGTTATGGAATATTAATGAGAAGTCTTATCATTTACTTTTTGCACATCTTATTTTAGTTTGCAATCTCCATTATATGATTACTCTTGACATGAGTATTGATATCACTTTGGGAGCATCAAGTAAATCTATTTGGTTTTGGCAAACTTAGCATTGGTCAATAGCAACAACATCTTGATGTTTAATAAAAGAGAGAAATACACTTAGATACATTACTCTATTATCTCTATGCTTATGAGCTTAGTATTCTTAAGTTAAAATTGCTTGTGCTTATGAGAAAGATGCATGATTGTTTCTATCATATGTATATTTGTTTGTTTCCCTCAACCTTTATGCTTGCTATCAAACCTTGCTAGCCAAAGACCTGTATCGAGAGGGAATGCTTCTCATACATCCATAACCTTAAACCAAACCTATGCCATTTGTGTCCACCATACCTACCTACTACATGGTATTTTCTGCCATTCCAAGTAAATACTTCATGTGCTACCTTTAAATAATTCAAACTATACTACTCCTTATTTGTGTCAATGTTCTATAGCTCATGAGGAAGTATGTGGTGTTTCATCTTTCAATCTTGTTGGGCGGACTTTCACCAATGGACTAGCGGCACATCCGCTTATCCAATAACTTTGCAATAAGAGCTGGCAACGGGGTTCCCAGCCCCAATTAATAACTTTCATTAATAATTCTCTTCACATGTTTTGCTCTGACTTATCAGTAAGCAACTTAATTTTGCAATAGACACTCCTCCATGGTATGTGAATGTTGGAAGGCACCCGAGGATTCGGTTAGCCATGGATTGAGAAAGCCAAGGTTGGGGGGAGTGTCATCCTTAATAAAACTAAAATACATGTGTAAACAAAAGAGAAGGGGGATGATCTACCTTGCTGGTAGAGATGCCGTCCCTCATGGGAGCCGCTCTTTGAAGGTTCGCTTGGCAAGGGGGTTAGAGTGCCCGCTACCATTCGTTGACAACAACAAACACCGCTCAAAATCCTACTTTTTTATGCTCTCTATATGATTTCAAAACTTGAGAAGCTCTAGCACATGATTTAATCCCTGCTTCCCTCTGCGAAGGGCCTGTCTTTTACTTTTATGTTGAGTCAGTAAACCTATTTCTCTCTATCTTAAGCAAGCAATTGAGTTGTTGTGAACCAATCATTTATGCTATGATTCAGTTAATCATGTCTTTTATACTTTCTTGTTTAGTACCAATTTTATCCGAATGAATATGACTTTGAAGTTATCAATGATTATGAAGAGATTGTTATGCTTAAATATGAAGGCTCAGCTATAAAATCTAATATGAAAGCTTTGCTTAGAAGTACAATCCGTTAGTAGTTCTCTGACCAAGAACAAAGTTTGCCATCACCAATTATGATTTCTTATGCACCTTTACTTGTGATTTCTCTTTACCTATTTCAAGATGAGTTATATGAGGAAGTTGTTTACTAGAATGTCTTGTGTGAATGAATATGATGCTTCTTGTCCGTATTTTATTTATCGACTCTTCACTCCATAAACATGTGGTCTTGTTTATCGAGCTCAGTTTCGCTTGGGGACAAGCGAGGTCTAAGCTTGGGGGAGTTGATACGTCCAATTTGCATCACTATTTTGTATCATAATTTGCTGTTATTCATTGATATATTTCATATTGGGACACAATACTTATGTTATTTCATCTATTTTGCATGTTTCATCATCATTGGAGGATCAAGCACCGGAGCCAGGATTCTGCTGGAAAAAGCACCGTCAGAACGCAATATTTCGGAAGATCAACTGTGGAAGGAAATTTCACGTAAATTCCTATTTTTCCAGATGACGGAGGGAGCCAAAAGGGGAGCAGAGAGGAGCCACTGTGGGCCCAGGCCACAGGGCGGCGCGGCCCAGGGCCCGGCCGCGCCACCCTGTGCTCTGGGCCCCACAGCCTCTTTCGCCTCCTTTTCTTCGCGTACTCCTTCGTCCCGAAAACCTAAGCCACAGAGAGGACCTCACGGAGGGTTACAGCCGCCTCTGCGGGGCGGAGAACACCAGAGAGAAAAGAGCTCTCCGGCGGGCAGGAATCCGCCGGGGAAATTCCCTCCCGGAGGGGGAAATCGACGCCATCGCCATCGTCATCGAGCGGGACATCATCTCCATCATCATCATCTCCACCATCTACACCGCCATCACCACCGCTGCACCTCGTCACCGCTGTAACAATTCGGGTTAAATCTTGATTGTTTGATAGGGGAAACTCTCCCGGTGTTATTCTATACTTGTTGTAGATGCTATTGAGTGAAACCATTGAACCAAGGTTTATGTTCAGATTGTTATTCATCATCATATCACCTCTGATTGTATTCCATATGATGTCTCGTGAGTAGTTCGTTTAGTTCTTGAGGACATGGGTGAAGTCTAAATGCTAGTAGTGAATTATGGTTGAGTAATATTCAATGTTATGATATTTAAGTTGTGGTGTCATTCTTCTAGTGGTGTCGTGTGAACGTCGACTACACGACACTTCACCATTTATGGGCCTAGGGGAGTGCATCTTGTATTCGGTTGCTAATTGCGGGGTTGCCGGAGTGACAGAAACCTGAGCCCCCGTTAGTATATCGATGCAGGAGGGATCGCAGGATCTCAGAGTTTAAGGCTGTGGTTAGATTTATCTTAATTACTTTCTTGTAGTTGCGGATGCTTGCAAGGGGTATAATCACAAGTATGTATTAGTCCTAGGAAGGGCGGTGCATTAGCATAGGTTCACCCACACAACACTTATCAAAACAATGAAGATTATTAAACCACATGAAGCGAAAGTACTAGACTAAAATCCCCGTGTGTCCTCAGGAACGTTTGGTCATTATAAGTAAACAAACCGGCTTGTCCTTTGTGCTAAAAAGGATTGGGCCACTCGCTGCAATTATTTCTCTCGCATTTTATTTACTTGTACTTTATTTATCTGCAATATCAAAACCCCCTGAATACTTGTCTGTGAGTATTTACAGTGAATCCTCCATCGAAACTGCTGCCAACACCTTCTGCTCCTCGTTGGGATCGACATTCTTACTTATCGAAGATACTACAATACACCCCCTATACTTGTGGGTCATCAACGCCTTCACTGTTTTTGACGGTGGGACGCCTTCACCATTTTTGTTGGGTTTATATTTATCGTTATCTTTCCAACAAAATTGGTTTCATGTCAATCGGAGTTTGGGAGCATTTTCTGTTTAAAAGAAAAAAGAAAAGGTTTTTCAGGGGTCCCGAAATCCGGTCTCTGGCCCGGCCTACCGAGTGCTGCTGCCGGTCAGTTCGGCACAAAGCCCGCATGCCGAGTGCTGCACCGGGCGGCCGCATCCTGCCTCGGTCCACTGTGGGTGCCGACGGCCCAGCCTCTGGTCGTCCGGCCTCTCGGCCCGGCTCGTGCTGCTGCCGGTAGCTCGGCCTCCGGCCGGCCAGCGGGTGCTGCCGGGTGGCTCGGCCTCCGCCCGGCATGTCGGGTAGGCTGCCGAAATTCCCGGCACCTGGTCCGGCCCTGCCGAGCTGTATGCCGGGTTGCTCGACTTTGCCTCAAATGGATAGTTTTCTCAGCCCGACTTTTCCCCCCAATGGTTAGATTTCGGCTTGGGCTATAAATAGCCCTTCTTCCACCTTGGGCCAAATAAGTTCTTCCACACTCTCTCCTCCATTGTTGACTATGAATAACTTGGCCTATCTCTTGATTCCCCCCATGATTCTTGCTCATTCTTGAGGGATCTAAGAGAGGAGATCTAGATCTACAATCCCCACCAATCCTTTTCTCCTCTAAGTGAGGGGAACCCTTTGGATCAAGATCTTGGAATCATTTGTGTATTTCCTCCTTTGTTCTTCCTCTCTAATCTCATCCTAGCATTTGTTGCTTTGGTGGGATTTGAGTGTGAAGGATTTGAACACCTCTAGTGTTCTTGCTTTGCATCATTGCATAGTGTTGAGCTCTCCACCACGATTAGTTCGAGTGAGAGACCGTGAGCTTGTTACTCTTGGAGTGTGAAGAGGCCCGGGCTTCTCCTTCGTGGAGCTTGTGAAGTGGTTTTGGAGCTTGCCATCTCCGGAGTGGAGGAAAAGCTAGCCATAAGGAAAGGGCTATTCCTTCGTGGGATAGGCTCGGAGAATAGGGTCAGCCTTCGTGGTGTTGGGAAATCCTTCGTGGGATCCCCACCCCTCCAAACGTGGCGTACCTTCTTGCAAAGGAAGGGAACACGGGAATACATCTTTGTCTCCGCGTGCCTCCGTTATTTCTATACCCGAGCGTACTTTCCTTGTGATAGGTATCTGATACGCATAGATGCACACGTCCGTTGGGAACCCAAGTGGAAGGTATGATGCGTATAGAAGCAAGTTTCCCTCAGTATGAAACCAAGGTTTAATCGAACCAGTAGGAGCCAAGAAGCACGTTGAAGGTTGATGGTGGCGAAATGTGATGCGGCGCAACAACAGGGATTCCGGCGCCAACGTGGAATCTGCACAACAAAACCAAAGTACTTTGCCCCAACGAAACAGTGAGGTTGTCAATCTCACCGGCTTGCTGTAACAAAGGATTAAACGTATCGAGTGGAAGATGTTTGCAAAGAAAACAGTAAACACAATTGCAGTAAATTGTATGCTATGTAAAGAATAGGACCGGGGTCCACAGTTCACTAGAGGTGTCTCTCCCATAAGATAAAAGCATGTTGGGTGAACAAATTACAGTCGGGCAATTGACAAATAGAGAAAAGCATAACAATGCATATACATGATATGATAAATATAGTGAGATTTAATTGGGCATTACGACAAAATACATAGACCGCCATCCAACCGCATCTATGCCTAAAAAGTCCACCTTCGGTTATCATCCGAACCCCATTCAGTATTAAGTTGCTAAGCAACAGACAATTGCATTAAGTATGGTGCGTAATGTAATCGACAACTACATCCTTAGATATAGAATCAATGTTTTATCCCTAGTGGAAACAGCACATCCACAACCTTAGAACTTTCTGTCACTGTCCCAGATTCAATGGAGGCATGAACCCACTATCGAGCATAAATACTCCCTCTTGGAGTTAAGAGTACAAACTTGGCCAGAGCCTCTACTAATAACGGAGAGCATGCAAGATCATAAACAACACATAAACAATAGATTGATAATCACCATAATCATAGTACTCTCTATCCATCGGATCCCGACAAACACAACATATAGTATTACAGATAGATGATCTTGATCATGTTAGGCAGCTCACAAGATCCAACAATGAAGCACAACAAGGAGAAGACGACCATCTAGCTACTGCTATGGACCCATGGTCCAGGGTGAACTACTCACTCATCACTCCGGAGGCGACCATGGCGGTGTAGAGTCCTCCGGGAGATGAATCCCCTCTCCGGCAGGGTGCCGGAGGCAATCTCCTGAATCCCCCGAGATGGGATTCGCGGCGGCGTCTCTCGGGAAGGTTTTCCGTATCGTGGCTCTCGGGGGTTTCGCGACAGAGACTTTAAGTAGGCGGAAGGGCAACGCGGGGGGCCACACGAGGAGCCCAGGGGGCAGGCCGGCGCGGCCAGGGCTTGGGCCGCGCCGCCCTAGCTCCTGGCTGCCTCGTGGCCCCACTTCGTTATCTCTTCGGTCTTCTGGAAGCTTCGTGCAAAAATAGGACCCTGGGCGAAAGTTTCGTCCAATTCCGAGAATATTTCCTTACTAGGATTTCTGAAACAAAAACAGCAGAAAACAAGCAACTGGCTCTTCGGCATCTTGTTAATAGGTTAGTTCCAAAAAATGCATAAATATGACATATAATGTGCATAAAACATGTAGGTATCATCAATAAAGTAGCATGGAACATAAGAAATTATCGATACGTTGGAGACGTATCAGCATCCCCAAGCTTAGTTCTGCTCGTCCCGAGCAGGTAAAACGATAACAAAGATAATTTCAAGTGACATGCCATCATAATCTTGATCATACTATTTGTAAACATATGTAATGAATGCAGCGATCAAAACAAAAGTAATGACATGAGTAAACAAGTGAATCATATAGCAAAGACTTTTCATGAATAGTACTTCAAGACAAGCATCAATAAGTCTTGCATAAGAGTTAACTCATAAAGCAATAAATCAAAGTAAAGGTGTTGAAGCAACACATAGGAAGATTAAGTTTCAGCGGTTGCTTTCAACTTATAACATGTATATCTCATGGATATTGTCAACATAAAGTAGTATAACAAGTGCAATATGCAAGTATGTAGGAATCAATGCACAGTTCACACAAGTGTTTGCTTCTTAAGGTGGAAGGAGATAGGTAAACTGACTCAACAATAAAAGTAAAAGAATGGTCCTTCAAAGAGGAAAGCATCGATTGCTGTATTTGTGCTAGAGCTTTTATTTTGAAAACATGAAACAATTTTGTCAACGGTAGTAATAAAGCATATGAGTTATGTAAATTATATCTTACAAGTTGCAAGCCTCATGCATAGTATACTAATAGTGTCCGCACCTCGTCCTACTTAGCTTGGACTACCGGATCTTTGCATGCCTGTTTCAACCAAGTGTCACAAAGGGGTACCTCCATGCCGCCTGTACAAAGGTCTAAGGAGAATGCTCGCATTTTGGATTTCTCGCTTTTGATTATTCTCAACTTAGACATCCATACCGGGACAACATGGACAACAGATAATGGACTCCTCTTAAATGCATAAGCATGTAGCAACAATTATTATTCTCATATGAGATTGAGGATATATGTCCAAAACTGAAACTTCAACCATGATTCATGGCTTTAGTTAGCGGCCCAATGTTCTTCTCTAACAATTTTGCATGCTCCAACCACTAAAATGATAGATCCTTCAGACAAGACGGACATGCATAGCAACTCACATGATATTCAACAATAGTTGATGGCGTTCCCCAGAAGCATGGTTATCGCACAACAAGCAACTTAATACAGATAAAGTGCATAAGTACATATTCAATACTACAATAGTTTTAAGGCTATTTTGTCCCATGAGTTATATATTGCAAAGGTGGATGATGAAATTTTAAAGGTATCACTCAAGCAATTTACTTTGGAATGGCGGAGAAATACCATGTAGTAGATAGGTATGGTGGACACAAATGGCATAGTAGTTGGCTCAAGGATTTTGGATGCATGAGAAGTATTCCCTCTCGATACAAGGTTTAGGCTAGCAAGGTTATTTGAAGCAAACTCAAGGATGAACAAGTGCAGCAAAACTTACATAAAAGACATATTGTAAACATTATAAGACTCTACACCGTCTTCCTTGTTGTTCAAAACTCAATACTAGATATTATCTAGACCTTAGAGAAACCAAATATGCAAATCAAATTTTAGCAAGCTCTATGTATTTCTTCATTAATGGGTGCAAAGCATATGATGCAAGAGCTTAAACATGAGCATAACAATTGCCAAGTATCACATTATACAAGACATTTTAGAATTACTACATGTAGCATTTTCCAATTCCAACCATATAACAATTTAACGAAGAAGAAACTTCGCCATGAACATTATGAGTAAAGCCTAAGGACACATGTGTCCATATGCAACAGCGGAGCGTGTCTCTCTCCCACAAAGTGAATGCTAGGATCCATTTTATTCAAACAAAAACAAAAACAAAAACAAACCGACGCTCCAAGTAAAGAACACAAGATGTGACTGAATAAAAATATCAGGGGAGGAACCTGATGATGTTGTCGATGAAGAAGGGGATGCCTTGGGCATCCCCAAGCTTAGACGCTTGAGTCTTCTTAAAATATGCAGGGGTGAACCACGGGGGCATCCCCAAGCTTAGAGCTTTCACTCCTCTTGATCATAGTATATCATTCTCCTCTCTTGACCCTTGAAAACTTCCTTCACACCAAACTTCAAGCAAACTCATTAGAGGGTTAGTGCATAATTAATAATTCACACATTCAGAGGTGACACAATCATTCTTTTCACTTCTGGACATTGCATAATGCTACTGGACATTAATGGATCAAAGAAATAAATCCAACATAGCAAAAGAGGCAATGCGAAATAAAAGGCAGAATCTGTCAAAACAGAACAGTCCGTAAAGACGAATTTAAAGCTGGCACCAGACTTGCTCAAATGGAAAAACTCAAAACTAATGAAAGTTGCGTACATATCTGAGGATCACGCTCGTAAATTGGCAGATTTTTCCGAATTTTCTACAGAGAACTGTGCCCAGATTCGTGACAGACAGCAATGCTGTTTCTGCGCAGCGATCCCAAATATTACATCAACTTTGACATAGAAACTTTACTTGGCACAAAAACATGATAAGGAGAGGTTGCTACAGTAGTAAACAACTTCCAAGACTCAACAAAACAAAAATTGCTGTAGTAAAAACATGGGTTGTCTCCCATAAGCGCTTTTCTTTAACGCCTTTCAGCTAGGCGCAGAAAGTGCAAATCAAGTATTATCGAATGGTGGTACATCATCCTTACCTTGGGCTTTACCCTTACCTTTCTTGTTGTTTTCCTTTCTCTTTGATTTAGGAAATGTATGATTCCCCCCTGGTATAGAGGTGAAATCCAAGATGCCTTCTCCCACATCTATTACTGCTCCCAATAGTTTTAGCAGGGATCTTCCGAGTGTGACTTTTCCTGTTCCTACACATTCAATAACAAGATAATCAATGGATATTGTTCTTCCAAGAATGGTCGTATGCACACCTGCGGCTATTCCCTTAGGCATTATAACAGAATTATCAATGAGAGTTATTTCTTCTCCTCCTTCATCAACTCCCCATAGTTCCAAAGATTTATAAATGCTCTCAGGCATAAGGCAAAATTCAGACATAATATCACAGTTGGCACGAAGAGTTTGATCACCAATAACAATTTTAACAGTAGGATCCCATAATGAAGGTTTAGAATTCACTAAAACTTGTTCAAGACGATTACGAATGCAGTGATAATTGTCATTCAAGCGAGATGTACTTATCTCAAGATTGTTCAATCTATTATAAATGCTAATAAGGGCTGAATCAAAGTTATTAGCTGAATCATGTGATGCAACCAATTTCTTTATGGCATTAAAAGCTTGATCCCCATTACAATGAAGGAAATCTCCTCCTACTAAAGTGTCCAAAGCATATCTATAGCGAACCATAAGACCAAAATAAAAATTACTAAGGAGCAAACTTAGAGTCATTTGAGGTTCAGTTTTAAGATAAGAAGTAAAAATTCTAGACCAAGCATCCTTAAAATTCTCCTCATCCCCTTGTTTAAAAGTAAAAACTAAGTCCTCAGGTGAAGAAGTAACAGGTTCAGAGCTAGACATGGTAATAAAAGTAACTATTTTTTTTTGTATTTTTAATATAGAGTGCATGACAATAAATAAAGCAAACTAGATAAAGTAAATGCAAGTAACTAATTTTTTTGTGTTTTTGATATAGAGAGCAAGACAAAAATAAAGTAAAACTAGCAACTAATTTTTTTGTGTTTTGATTTAGTGCAGCAAACAAAGTAGTAAATAAAATAAAGCAAGACAAAAACAAAGTAAAGAGATTGAGAAGTGGAGACTCCCCTTGCAGCGTGTCTTGATCTCCAACGGCGCCAGAAATTTAGCTTGATACGCGTAGATGCACACGTCCGTTGGGAACCCCAAGTGGAAGGTATGATGTATAGAAGCAAGTTTCCCTCAGTATGAAACCAAGGTTTAATCGAACCAGAGGAGCCAAGAAGCACGTTGAAGGTTGATGGTGGCGAAATGTGATGCGCCGCAACACAGGGATTCCGGCGCCAACGTGGAATCTGCACAACAAAACCAAAGTACTTTGCCCCAACGAAACAAGTGAGGTTGTCAATCTCACCGGCTTGCTGTAACAAAGGATTAAACGTATCGAGTGGAAGATGTTTGCAAAGAAAACAGTAAACACAATTGCAGTAAATTGTATGCTATGTAAAGAATAGGACCGGGGTCCACAGTTCACTAGAGGTGTCTCTCCCATAAGATAAAAGCATGTTGGGTGAACAAATTACAGTCGGGCAATTGACAAATAGAGAAAAGCATAACAATGCATATACATGATATGATAAATATAGTGAGATTTAATTGGGCATTACGACAAAATACATAGACCGCCATCCAACCGCATCTATGCCTAAAAAGTCCACCTTCAGGTTATCATCCGAACCCCATTCAGTATTAAGTTGCTAAGCAATAGACAATTGCATTAAGTATGGTGCGTAATGTAATCGACAACTACATCCTTAGATATAGAATCAATGTTTTATCCCTAGTGGCAACAGACATCCACAACCTTAGAACTTTCTGTCACTGTCCCAGATTCAATGGAGGCATGAACCCACTATCGAGCATAAATACTCCCTCTTGGAGTTAAGAGTACAAACTTGGCCAGAGCCTCTACTAATAACGGAGAGCATGCAAGATCATAAACAACACATAAACAATAGATTGATAATCACCATAATCATAGTACTCTCTATCCATCGGATCCCGACAAACACAACATATAGTATTACAGATAGATGATCTTGATCATGTTAGGCAGCTCACAAGATCCAACAATGAAGCACAACAAGGAGAAGACGACCATCTAGCTACTGCTATGGACCCATGGTCCAGGGGTGAACTACTCACTCATCACTCCGAGGCGACCATGGCGGTGTAGAGTCCTCCGGAGATGAATCCCCTCTCCGGCAGGAGGCGATCTCCTGAATCCCCGAGATGGGATTCGCGGCGGCGTCTCTGGAAGGTTTTCCGTATCGTGGCTCGCACCGGGGTTTCGCGACGAGACTTTAAGTAGGCGGAAGGGCAACGGGGGCCACACGAGGAGCCCAGGGGGCCGGCGCGCAGGGCTTGGGCCGCGCCGCCCTAGCTGGCTGCCTCGTGGCCCCACTTCGTTATCTCTTCGGTCTTCTGGAAGCTTCGTGCAAAAATAGGACCCTGGGCGAAAGTTTCGTCCAATTCCGAGAATATTTCCTTACTAGGATTTCTGAAACCAAAACAGCAGAAAACAACTGGCTCTTCGGCATCTTGTTAATAGGTTAGTTCCAGAAAATGCATAAATATGACATATAATGTGCATAAAACATGTAGGTATCATCAATAAAGTAGCATGGAACATAAGAAATTATCGATACGTTGGAGACGTATCAGTATCATGTGACCGGGTGGAGGGCCGGCCGGTGCTAGTAGGTGGAGGGGCGACCAACGTGGGCAGCTGGAGGAGCCGCGTTGCGGGCGGAGGCAGGGTGACACGTGAGCCGCGGGCGTGGGGCGAGGCGGCGAAGGGCTTTTCGGCGGGCGGGCTAGGGACGGCCCGGGTGAAGGGTGGACTTCCTCCACTTATATGGCCTCTTAAAATCCCCTAAAATACCTAATCCGAAATACATGGGCCTGGCCCATTAAATAAGGTGACGCAGCACCAAAAATAACTCTTGGACGAATTTTATGATGGGGTAACTTGTAGAATTCGCCCAATCCTCTTGACAACATTATATTGGCTTCAAAGTCCTGAAATCTCCACCCATATTATCAGCAGCGTCAACCCTCACAGACTTGTGTTCTCCTCCATGCACGATCATGCTCCAATGCGCGTCCTTCTCATCCTTGCTAGGTCCATCATTCATGAGTAACAAATACATCTGATTTAGGCAACATCATATTCTCATGTACATTAGGAAGAGTTCCTAGAAACGAAAGTACCTGATAATTAAGTTGACGTGCACGAGCTCTTGTGAGAGGTCCTGGTAATGGTGGTGGTGCATGAGTATGTGTTGTTGTAGGTGCAATGGTTGTATCAACGATAGAGATGTCCTCATCATCCTCCCCTTCTTGAATCGAAGTCGTCCTCGATGCTTCCTCATCATGTTCTCCAAAATATGGCTTCAAATCTGCAATGTTAAATAGGACTAACCGGACCAAAATCTGCAGGAAGCTCAAGTTTATATGCATTATCATTGATGTGCTCTAACACCTTGAAAGGATCCGCAGCACGTGGCATTGAGTTAGACTTGCGCAATTCAGGAAAATGATCTTTGCGCAAATGCAACCAAACAAGATCGCCAACATCAAACACAACATGTTTTCTTCCTCTATCCCCAGCAATTTTATATTTAGCATTCATGCGTTCTATATTATCTCTAGTTGTTTGATGCAATTTCAGAATCAGTTCAGCACGTTGTGTAGCATCAAAATTTTTTGCACCGAAGATGGTAATGGCAATAAATCAATGGTGCACGTGGAACAAAACCATACACAACTTCAAAAGGGCACAACTTAGTAGTAGAATGCAGCGAATGATTGTAAGCAAATTCAATATGAGGTAAACAATATTCCCACATTTTTAAGTTCTTTTTAAGCACAACCCTAAGCATAGTAGACAAAGTTCTATTGACTACTTCAGTTTGTCCATCAGTTTGGGGATGACATGTAGTACTAAACAGCAATTTAGTCCCCAACTTAGCCCATAAACATCTCCAAAAATGGCTAAGAAACTTAGTATCACGATCAGAAACAATAGTATTTGGCACACCATGTAAACGAACAATTTCACGAAAGAACAAATCAGCAACATGTGTAGCATCATCAGTCTTGTGACATGGAATAAAGTGTGCCATCTTAGAAAATCGATCCACAACAACAAAGATACTATCCCTCCCCTTCTGTGTACGAGGCAATCCCAAAACAAAATCCATAGAAATATCCTCCCAAGGTACACTAGGAACAGGAAGAGGCATATATAAACCATGTGGATTAAGTCGAGACTTAGCTTTTTGACATGTAGTGCAGCGTGCCACAAATCTCTCAACATCTCGACGCATACGTGGCCAAAAGAAGTGTGCAGCAAGTACATCCTCCGTCTTCTTGACACCAAAGTGACCCATCAATCCTCCTCCATGCGCCTCCTGCAACAACAAAAGACGAACGGAACTATCTGGGATGCATAGCTTGTTAGCACGGAACACATCCATCATTGAGGACAAATTTGTTCCATGTTCTACCATCTCAACATTTCAGCAACACATCTTTAAAATCAGCATCATGCAAGTATTGTTCCTTTATAGTTTCCAATCCAAAAATCTTGAAGTCAAGTTGAGATAGCATAGTATAACGGCGCGACAAAGCATCAGCAATAACATTATCTTTACCCTTTTTGTGTTTGATAACATAAGGAAAAGACTCAATAAATTCAACCCACTTTGCATGGCGACGATTCAACTTAGCTTGACTACGAATATGCTTCAAAGATTCATGATCAGAATGTATAACAAATTCTTTAGGCCATAAATAATGTTGCCAAGTTTCTAATGTCCGACCCAGCGCATATAATTTTTTATCATAAGTAGAATAGTTCAAACTAGGCCCACACAATTTTTCACTAAAGTATGTGATACGTCCATTTTGCATCACTATTTTATATCATAATTTACTATTATTCATTGATATATTTCATATTTAGAGATGATACTTATGTTATTTCACCTATTTTGCATGTTTCATGATTATTGGAGAATCATTCACCGGAGTCAGGATTCTGCTGGAAAAAGCACCGTCAGAATGCAATATTTCTGGAGATCAACAATTGACGGAAATTACACCGAAGATCTTATTTTTCCAGAAGAATGAGCCATCCAATAGGAGGAGCCGAGGAGGGCCGCCATGGCCCCCCCCATAGGCCGGTGCGGGCCCTGCCCTGGTCGCGCCGCCTTGTGGGGAGGGGGCCCACAGCCCCTCTCGGCCTCCTCTCTTTCGCGTACTTCATCTACCCGAAAACCTAAGGTACGGGGGATAATCGAGAAGGGACACAGCCGCCTCTGCGGGGCGGAAGAGCTCTCCGGCGGGCAGGAATCCGCCGGGGAAATTCCCTCCCGGAGGGGGAAATCGTCGCCATCGTCACCGTCATCGAGCTGGACTTCATTGGGATCATCATCATCATCATCATCTCCATCATCTACACCGCCATCTCCACCGCTGCACCTCGTCTCCGCTGTAACATCTAGGGTTGAATCTTTGTTATTTCATAGGGGAAACTCTCCCGGTATTGATTACTACTTGTTATTGATGCTATTGAGTGAAACCATTGGATCAAGGTTTATGTTCAGATTGTTATCCATCATCATATCACCTCTGATTATGTTCCATATGATGTCTCGTGAGTAGTCCGTTTAGTTCTTGAGGACATGGGTGAAGTCTAAATGTTAGTAGTGAACTATGTTGAGTAATATTTAATGGTTTGATATTTAAGTTGTGGTGTTATTCTTCTAGTGGTGTCATGTGAATGTCGACTACATGATACTTTACCTTTATGGGCCTAGGGGAGTATATCTTGTATTCGTTTGGTAATTGTGGGGTTGCCGGAGTGACAGCAACCTGAACCCCGTTGGTATATGATGGCGTGTAACTCACACGTTCGTTGGGAACCCCAAGAGGAAGGTATGATGCGCACAGTAGCAAGTTTTCCCTCAGAAAGAAACCAAGGTTTAATCGAACCAGGAGGAGCCAAGAAGCACGTTGAAGGTTGATGGTCGCGAAATGTGATGCGGCGCAACACCAGGGATTCCGGCGCCAACTAGGAACCTGCACAACACAACCAAAGTACTTTGCCCCAACGAAACAGTGAGGTTGTCAATCTCACCGGCTTGCTGTAACAAAGGATTAAACGTATCGAGTGGAAGATGTTTGCAAAGAAAACAGTAAAACAAGTAGATTGTATGCTATGTAAAGAATAGGACCGGGGTCCACAGTTCACTAGAGGTGTCTCTCCCATAAGATAAAAGCATGTTGGGTGAACAAATTACAGTCGGGCAATTGACAAATAGAGAAAGGCATAACAATGCATATACATGACATGGTAAATATAGTGAGATTTAATTGGGCATTACGACAAAGAACATAGACCGCCATCCAACTGCATCTATGCCTAAAAAGTCCACCTTCAGGTTATCGTCCGAACCCCCTCCAGTATTAAGTTGCAAAGCAACAGACAATTGCATTAAGTATGGTGCGTAATGTAATCAACAACTACATCCTTAGACATAGCATCAATGTTTTATCCCTAGTGGCAACAGCACATCACAACCTTAGAACCTTCTGTCACGATCCCAGATTCAATGAAGGCAAGAACCCACT
This sequence comes from Lolium multiflorum, assembly GCA_030979885.1. Taxonomy (NCBI): domain Eukaryota; kingdom Viridiplantae; phylum Streptophyta; class Magnoliopsida; order Poales; family Poaceae; genus Lolium; species Lolium multiflorum. Next base: position 146,074,708 of record CM061748.1, read on the forward strand.
ATCGAGCATAAATACTCCCTCTTGGAGTTAAGAGCAAAAACTTGGCCAGAGCCTCTACTAATAACGGAGAGCATGCAAGATCATAAACAACACATAAACAATAGATTGATAATCACCATAATCATAGTACTCTCTATCCATCGGATCCCGACAAACACAACATATAGTATTACAGATAGATGATCTTGATCATGTTAGGCAGCTCACAAGATCCAACAATGAAGCACAACAAGGAGAAGACGACCATCTAGCTACCGCTATGGACCCATGGTCCAGGGGTGAACTCACTCATCACTCCGGAGGCGATCATGGCGATGAAGAGTCCTCCGGGAGATGAATCCCCTCCGGCAGGTGCCGAGGCGATCTCCGAATCCCCCGAGATGGGATTCGCGGCGGCGGCGTCTCCGTAAGGTTTTCCGTATCGTGGCTCTCGGCACGGGGTTTCGCGACGGGAGCTTTAGGCGGAAGGTCAACGCGAGGGGCCACACGAGGGGCCCGGGGCAGGTCGGCGCGGCCAGGCCTCCCGCGCCGGCCTAGCCTCTGGCCACCTCGTGGCCCCACTTCGTTAGGTCTTCGGTCTTCTGGAAGCTTCGTGCAAAAATAGGACCCTGGGCGAAAGTTTCGTCCAATTCCGAGAATATTTCTTTACTAGGATTTCTGAAACCAAAAACAGCAGAAAACAGAACGGCTCTTCGGCATCTTGTTAATAGGTTAGTTCCAGAAAATGCATAAATATGACATATAATGTGCATAAAACATGTAGGTATCATCAATAAAGTAGCATGGAACATAAGAAATTATCGATACGTTGGAGACGTATCAGCATCCCCAAGCTTAGTTCTGCTCGTCCCGAGCAGGTAAAACGATAACAAAGATAATTTCTGAAGTGACATGCCATCATAATCTTGATCATACTATTTGTAAACATATGTAATGAATGCAGCGATCAAAGCAAAGGTAATGACATGAGTAAACAACTGAATCATATAGCAAAGACTTTTTATGAATAGTACTTCAAGACAAGCATCAATAAGTCTTGCATAAGAGTTAACTCATAAAGCAATAAATCAAAGTAAAGGTGTTGAAGCAACACATAAGAAGATTAAGTTTCAGCGGTTGCTTTCAACTTGTAACATGTATATCTCATGGATATTGTCAACATAAAGTAATATAACAAGTGCAATATGCAAGTATGTAGGAATCAATGCACAGTTCACACAAGTGTTTGCTTCTTAAGGTGGAAGGAGATAGGTAAACTGACTCAACAATAAAAGTAAAAGAATGGTCCTTCAAAGAGGAAAGCATCGATTGCTGTATTTGTGCTAGAGCTTTTATTTTGAAAACATGAAACAATTTTGTCAACGGTAGTAATAAAGCATATGAGTTATGAAAATTATATCTTACAAGTTGCAAGCCTCACGCATAGTATACTAATAGTGCCCGCACCTCGTCCTACTTAACTTGGACTACCGGATCTTTGCATGCCATGTTTCAACCAAGTGTCACAAAGGGGTACCTCCATGCCGCCTGTACAAAGGTCCAAGGAGAATGCTCGCATTTCGGATTTCTCGCTTTTGATTATTCTCAACTTAGACATCCATACCGGGACAACATGGACAACAGATAATGGACTCCTCTTAAATGCATAAGCATGTAGCAAAGTTATTATTCTCATATGAGGTTGAGGATATATGTCCAAAACTGAAACTTCCACCATGGTTCATGGCTTTAGTTAGCGGCCCAATGTTCTTCTCTAACAATTTTGCATGCTCCAACCACTAAAATGATAGACCTTCAGACAAGACGGACATGCATAGCAACTCACATGATATTCAACAATAGTTGATGGCGTTCCCCAGAAACATGGTTATCGCACAACAAGCAACTTAATAAAATATAAAGTGCATAAGTACATATTCAATACTACGATAGTTTTTAAGGCTATTTTGTCCCATGAGCTATATATTGCAAAGGTGAATGATGGAATTTTAAAGGTAGCACTCAAGCAATTTACTTTGGAATGGCGGGTAAATACCATGTAGTAGGTAGGTATGGTGGACACAAATGGCATAGTGGTTGGCTCAAGGATTTTGGATGCATGAGAAGTATTCCCTCTCGATACAAGGTTTAGGCTAGCAAGGTTATTTGAAGCAAACTCAAGGATGAACAAGTGCAGCAAGACTCACATAAAAGACATATTGTAAACATTATAAGACTCTACACTGTCTTCCTTGTTGTTCAAAACTCAATACTAGATATTATCTAGACCTTAGAGAAACCAAATATGCAAATCAAATTTTAGCAAGCTCTATGTATTTCTTCATTAATGGGTGCAAAGCATATGATGCAAGAGCTTAAACATGAGCACAACAATTGCCAAGTATCACATTATCCAAGACATTTTTAGAATTACTACATGTAGCATTTTCCAATTCCAACCATATAACAAATTAACGAAGAAGAAACTTCGCCTTGAACATTATGAGTAAAGCCTAAGGACACATGTGTCCATATGCAACAGCGGAGCGTGTCTCTCTCCCACAAAGTGAATGCTAGGATCCAACTTATTCAAACAAAAACAAAAACGAAAACAAACCGACGCTCCAAGTAAAGAACACCAGATGTGACTGAATAAAAATATAGTTTCAGGGGAGGAACCTGATGATGTTGTCGATGAAGAAGGGGATGCCTTGGGCATCCCCAAGCTTAGACGCTTGAGTCTTCTTAAAATATGCAGGGATGAACCACGGGGGCATCCCCAAGCTTAGAGCTTTCACTCCTCTTGATCTTAGTATATCATTCTCCTCTCTTGACCCTTGAAAACTTCCTTCACACCAAACTTCAAGCAAACTCATTAGAGGGTTAGTGCATCATTAATAATTCACACATTCAGAGGTGACACAATCATTCTTTTCACTTCTGGACATTGCATAATGCTACTGGACATTAATGGATCAAAGAAATAAATCCAACATAGCAAAAGAGGCAATGCGAAATAAAAGGCAGAATCTGTCAAAAACAGAACAGTCCGTAAAGACGAATTTATAAATGGCACCAGACTTGCTCAAATGGAAAAACTCAAAACTAATGAAAGTTGCGTACATATCTGAGGATCACGCTCGTAAATTGGCAGATTTTTTCGAATTTTCTACAGAGAATTATGCCCAGATTCGTGACAGACAGCAATGCTGTTTCTGCGCAGCGATCCCAAATATAACATCAACTTTGACATAGAAACTTTACTTGGCACAAAAACATGATAAGGAGAGGTTGCTACAGTAGTAAACAACTTCCAAGACTCAATAAAACAAAAAATTGCTGTAGGTAAAAACATGGGTTGTCTCCCATAAGCGCTTTTCTTTAACGCCTTTCAGCTAGGCGCAGAAAGTGCAAATCAAGTAACATCGAGAGTAGAAGCATCAACATCATAGCTTGTTCTAATAATAGAATCAAAAGGCAACTTCATTCTCTTTCTAGGGAAGTGTTCCATACCTTTCTTGAGAGGAAATTGATATTTAATATTACCTTCCCTCATATCAATAACAACACCAACAGTTCGAAGAAAAGGTCTTCCCAACACAATTGGACAAGATGCATTGCATTCGATATCCAAGACAACAAAATCAACGGGGACAAGGTTATTGTTAACCGTAATATGCACATTATCAATCCTCCCCAAAGGTTTCTTTTTAACATTATCGGCGAGATTAACATCCAAATAACAATTCTTTAATGGTGGCAAGTCAAGCATATCATAAATCTTTTTAGGCATAACAGAAATACTTGCACCAAGATCACATAAGGCATTACATTCAAAGTCATTGAATTTCATTTTAATGATGGGCTCCCAACCATCTTCTAACTTTCTAGGAATAGAAGTTTCAAGTTTTAGTTTCTCTTCTCTAGCTTTTATGAGAGCATTTGTAATATGTTTTGTAAAGGCTAAATTAATAGCACTAGCATTAGGACTTTTAGCAAGTTTTTGCAAGAACTTTATAACTTCAGAGATGTGGCAATCATCAAAATCTAAATCATTATGAGCTACAGCAATGGGATCATTATTCCCAAGGTTGGAAAAAATTTCAGCAGTTTTATCACAAGCAGTTTCAGCAGTTTTAGCAATTTCAGGCAGTTTTGTACGCTTTGCACTAGGAGTAGAAACATTGCCACCACCAATTATATTACCATTGATAGTAGGAGGTGTAGCAACATGTGAAGAATTAGCATTACTAGTGGTGGTAATAGTCCAAACTTTAGCTACATTATTCTCTTTAGCTAGTTTTTCATTTTCTTCTCTATCCCACCTAGCACGCAACTCAGCCATTAATCTTATATTCTCATTAATTCTAACTTGGATGGCATTTGCTGTAGTAGTAATCTTATTATCAAGATCATTATTAGGCATAACTTTCAACTTTAAAAGATTAACATCAGAGGCAAGCCTATCAACTCTAGAAGCGATAGTATCAATTTTATCAAGCTTTTCCTCAACAGATTTGTTAAAAGCAGTTTGTGTACTAATAAATTCTTTAAGCATGGCTTCAAGACCAGAGGGTACACTTCTATTATTGTTGTAAGAATTCCCATAAGAATTACCATAACCATTACCATTAGCAGAAGGATATGGCCTATAGTTATTACCAGAGTTGTTCCTATAAGCATTGTTGTTGAAATTATTATTTTTAATGAAATTCACATCAACATTTTCTTCTTGAGCAACCAATGAAGCTAAAGGAACATTATTTGGATCAACATTAGATCTACCATTCACAAGCATAGACATAATCACATCAATCTTATCACTCAAGGAAGAGGTTTCTTCAACAGAATTTACCTTCTTACCTTGTGGAGCTCTTTCCGTGTGCCATTCAGAGTAATTCACCATCATATCATCAAGAAGTTTTGTAGCCGCCCCCAATGTGATGGACATAAAGGTACCTCCAGCAGCTGAATCCAATAAATTCCGCGAAGAAAAATTTAGTCCTGCATAGAAGGTTTGGATGATCATCCAAGTAGTCAGTCCATGGGTTGGGCAATTCTTTACCAAAGTTTTCATTCTCTCCCATGCTTGAGCAACATGTTCAGTATCTAATTGTTTAAAATTCATTATGCTACTTCTCAAAGAAATAATTTTAGCGGGAGGATAATATCTACTAATAAAAGCATCCTTGCATTTAGTCCATGAATCAATACTATTCTTAGGCAAAGATAGCAACCAATCTTTAGCTCTTCCTCTTAATGAGAAAGGAAACACTTTCAGTTTAATAATATCACCATCTACATCTTTATACTTTTGCATTTCACAAAGTTCAACAAAATTATTGAGATGGGCAGCAGCATCATCAGAACTAGCACCAGAAAATTGTTCTCTCATGACTAGATTTAGTAAAGCAGGTTTAATTTCAAAGAATTCTGCTGTAGTAGCAGGTGGAGCAATAGGTGTGCATAGGAAATCATTATTATTTGCATTTGTGAAGTCACACAACTTAGTATTTTCAGGGTTGGCCATTTTAGCAACAGTAAATAAAGCAAACTAGATAAAGTAAATGCGAGTAACTAATTTTTTTGTGTTTTTGATATAGCAAACAAGATAGCAAATAAAGTAAAACTAGCAACTAATTTTTTTTGTATTTTGATTTAGTGCAGCAAACAAAGTAGTAAATAAAATAAAGCAAGACAAAAACAAAGTAAAGAGATTGAGAAGTGGAGACTCCCCTTGCAGCGTGTCTTGATCTCCCGGCAACGGCGCCAGAAAAAGAGCTTGATGGCGTGTAACTCACACGTTCGTTGGGAACCCCAAGAGGAAGGTATGATGCGCACAGTAGCAAGTTTTCCCTCAGAAAGAAACCAAGGTTTAATCGAACCAGGAGGAGCCAAGAAGCACGTTGAAGGTTGATGGTCGCGAAATGTGATGCGGCGCAACACCAGGGATTCCGGCGCCAACTAGGAACCTGCACAACACAACCAAAGTACTTTGCCCCAACGAAACAGTGAGGTTGTCAATCTCACCGGCTTGCTGTAACAAAGGATTAAACGTATCGAGTGGAAGATGTTTGCAAAGAAAACAGTAAAACAAGTAGATTGTATGCTATGTAAAGAATAGGACCGGGGTCCACAGTTCACTAGGTGTCTCTCCCATAAGATAAAAGCATGTTGGGTGAACAAATTACAGTCGGGCAATTGACAAATAGAGAAAGGCATAACAATGCATATACATGACATGGTAAATATAGTGAGATTTAATTGGGCATTACGACAAAGAACATAGACCGCCATCCAACTGCATCTATGCCTAAAAAGTCCACCTTCAGGTTATCGTCCGAACCCTCTCCAGTATTAAGTTGCAAAGCAAGACAATTGCATTAAGTATGGTGCGTAATGTAATCAACAACTACATCCTTAGACATAGCATCAATGTTTTATCCCTAGTGGCAACAGCACATCACAACCTTAGAACCTTCTGTCACGATCCCAGATTCAATGAAGGCAAGAACCCACTATCGAGCATAAATACTCCCTCTTGGAGTTAAGAGCAAAAACTTGGCCAGAGCCTCTACTAATAACGGAGAGCATGCAAGATCATAAACAACACATAAACAATAGATTGATAATCACCATAATCATAGTACTCTCTATCCATCGGATCCCGACAAACACAACATATAGTATTACAGATAGATGATCTTGATCATGTTAGGCAGCTCACAAGATCCAACAATGAAGCACAACAAGGAGAAGACGATCCATCTAGCTATGGACCCATGGTCCAGGGGTGAACTACTCACTCATCACTCCGGAGGCGATCATGGCGATGAAGAGTCCTCCGGGAGATGAATCCCCTCTCCGGCAGGGTGCCGGAGGCGATCTCCGAATCCCCGAGATGGGATTCGCGGCGGCGCGTCTCTGTAAGGTTTTCCGTATCATGGCTCTCGGTGGGGGTTTCGCGACGGGAGCTTTAAGTAGGCGGAAGGTCAACGCGAGGGGCCACACGAGGGCCCAGGGGACGGCGCGGCGGGCCTCCGCGCCGGCCTAGCCTCTGGCCACCTCGTGGCCCCACTTCGTTAGGTCTTCGGTCTTCGGAAGCTTCGTGCAAAAATAGGACCCGGGCGAAAGTTTCGTCCAATTCCGAGAATATTTCTTTACTAGGATTTCTGAAACCAAAAACAGCAGAAAACAGCAACTGGCTCTTCGGCATCTTGTTAATAGGTTAGTTCCAGAAAATGCATAAATATGACATATAATGTGCATAAAACATGTAGGTATCATCAATAAAGTAGCATGGAACATAAGAAATTATCGATACGTTGGAGACGTATCAGCATATCGATGCAGGAGGGATAGCAGGATCTCAGAGTTTAAGGCTGTGGTTAGATTTATCTTAATTACTTTCTTGTATTTGCGGATGCTTGCAAGGGGTATAATCACAAGTATGTATTAGTCCTAGGAAGGGCGGTGCATTAGCATAGGTTCACCCACACAACACTTACCAAAACAATGAAGATTAATCAACTATATGAAGCGAAAGCACTAGACTAAATTCCCGTGTGTCCTCAAGAACGTTTGGTCATTATAAGTAAACAAACCGGCTTGTCCTTTGTGCTAAAAAGGATTGAGCCACTCGCTGCAATTATTACTCTCGCATTTTACTTACTTGTACTTTATTTATCTGCTATATCAAAACCCCTGAAAACTTGTCTGTGAGCATTTACAGTGAATCCTTCATCGAAACTGCTTGTCAACACCTTCTGCTCCTCGTTGGGTTCGACACTCTTATTTATCGGAAGTACTACGATACACCCCCTATACTTGTGGGTCATCAAGACTATTTTCTGGCGCCGTTGCCGAGGAGTGAAGCGCTATTGGTAAGTGGAATTGGTAAGGAAAACTTTTACTGTACGTGCTGATTTTGTTTCTGCCTGCTGCTATAAGTCATTATGGAGAGATCCTCTCTTGAATTTCTATTTGGGAAATCTACTACTACTGCAAAGGTAGTGGATGAGGCGCCAGGTGAGGAAGTAATTCCGTATAAAATACCTATGAATATTATTGAACGTGTTGTGGATAACCGCTATGAAGGGGATGGAACTGTTCATCTTGGAGATCATTTACTGTTTTTACATGAATTATGCGGGTTATTCAAGTGTGCAGGTATTTCAATGGATGAAGTTAGGAAGAAATTATTCGCTATGTCGCTGTCTGGTAAAGCGGCGCATTGGTATAAACTGCTGAAGGATGGGCATTCTCTTGATTGGAAGGATATTGTGCCTCTATTTTATTCTAAATTCTATCCTCCAAGTGAAATTCACAAAGACCGAAACCGCATATATAATTTCTGGTCTCATGATGGAGAGAGTATTGCCCAAGCATGGGGGAGATTGAAGTCTTTAATGCTCAAATGCCCCATTCATGAGCTTCCTGGTAATATCATCATTGATAATTTCTATGCAAGACTTTCTTTTCAAGATAAAACCTTGCTGGATACTACTTGTTCTGGATCATTCACACGCAATAAAGAAGAGTTTAAATGGGACCTTCTTGATCGGATCCAAGAAAATACTGAACGATAGGAGAATGAAAAAGGTAGAGTGTCAAGTATAAATTATGATTATGAATGCATTGAAACTTTTATGGATACTGATAAATTTCGTAATATGAGTGCTACTTATGGTATTGACTCTCAAGTTGTTGCAAATTTCTATAAAGCTTTTGCCTCTCATTTTGAATTTCCTAGGAAGAATTTTGATAAGTATCATGAACCTTACAAAGATAAAACTGATTCACCTATAGGTAAATGTATTGAAGTTAAAACTGTTGATCATATTCTTCCTGAAGCTTATATTGAAAAAACTCCTTTCCCTGCTAAAATGAAGGAGTATTCTGTTATAACTAGTGTGGTTAATAAAAGTGCAAAGAAACCTATAGAACCTGAGGAGCAAATAAAGGTTGAACCTGCTATTACAATAGTTAAAGATCTTGTGACTAAAAATGTAGAAGATGGTCATATCATTTTCTATGAATATGCTTCTAATATTGTTTCGCATCCTAATAAGTCTAGGAAAGCTAGTGTTCATGTGCTCTCTGTTAGAATTGGTGATCATTGTTATTATGGTTTATGTGACATTGGTGCAAGTATTAGTGCCATTCCTTATGAGCTTTACACGGAAATCATGCATGAAATTGGTTCTTGTGAACTTGAAGATATTGATGTGGTTATTCGGCTAGCTAATAGAGAAACTATCTCTCCAATTGGTATTGTTCGAGATGTGGAAGTTCTATGTGGTAAGATTAAATATCCTGCTGACTTTTTGGTACTTGGTTCTGCTGCTAGTAAGTCTTGTCCTATTATTTTTGGTAGACCTTTTCTAAATACTTGTGGAGCTGTTATAGATTGCAAGAAAGAGAAAATTGTGACTAAATTTGCTGGTGAATCTTATGAGTTTAATTTCTCTAAATTTGCCAAAACTCCTTATAAAGCTGATTTGCCTAATAATGATTTTAGAGTTGAACAGTGTGCATCTATTGCTCTTGCTCCTAATAATCCTTTGCAGCAACATTTGGAGGATCATGAGAGTGAAGTATTTAGGGAAGAAAGGGATGAGCTTGATGAAATTTTCCTTCGTCAACCCATTCTTAAACATGACTTACCGGTTGAAGATCTAGGTATAACACCACCACCAAAGGAAGATCCTGTATTTGATTTGAAACCATTACCTAATAATCTTAAGTATGCTTATATTGATGATAAGAAAACATATCCTGTTATTATTAGTGCTAAGCTTTCAGATTTTGAAGAAGAAAGATTATTGGAAATATTGAAGAAACACCGAGGAGCTATTGGCTACACTCTTGATGACTTGAAGGGGATTTCTCCCTCTATTTGCCAACATGCCATCAACATGGAAGATGATGCAAAACCTGTTGTTGAACATCAGCGTCGTCTAATTCCTAAGATGAAGGATGTGGTAAGGAATGAGGTATTAAAACTTCTTGAAGCTGGTATTATATATCCTATTGCTGATAGTAGATGGGTTAGTCATGTGCATTGTGTTCCTAAGAAAGGAGGAATAACTGTTGTACCTAATGATAATGATGAGCTCATTCCTCAAAGAGTAGTTGTAGGGTATAGAATGTGCATTGATTATCGAAAAGTTAATAAAGTTACTAAGAAAGATCATTACCCTTTACCATTTATTGATCAAATGCTAGAAAGGTTATCTAAAAATACTCATTTTTGCTTTCTTGATGGTTATTCTGGGTTTTCACAAATTGCTGTTAAAACTAAAGATCAAGATAAAACCACTTTCACTTGTCCCTATGGAACTTATGCTTATAGGCGTATGCCTTTTGGTTTATGTAATGCTCCTGCTACTTTTCAAAGATGCATGTCTCTATTTTTCATGGCTTTTGTGAAAAGATTGTTGAGGTATTCATGGATGATTTTTCTGTCTATGGGAATTCTTTTGATAATTGTTTGCGAAACCTTGATAAAGTTTTGCAGAGATGTGAAGAAACTAACCTTGTTCTTAATTGGGAGAAATGCCACTTTATGGTTAATGAAGGAATTGTATTGGGACATAAAATTTCGAGAGAGGTATTGAAGTTGATAGAGCTAAAGTTGAAGCAATTGAGAAGATGCCCTATCCGAGGGATGTTAAAGGTATTCGTAGTGTTCTTGGTCATGCTGGATTTTATAGGAGATTTATTAAAGATTTCTCTAAAATTTCAAAGCCTCTTACTAATCTTCTTCAAAAAGATGTACCTTTTGTTTTTGATGATGATTGTAAGGAAGCTTTTGAAACTCTAAAGAAAGCCTTAACAACTGCTCCTGTAGTTGAACCTCCTGATTGGAATTTACCTTTTGAAATTATGTGTGATGCTAGTGATTTTGCTGTAGGTGTTGTCCTTGGACAGCGAGTAGATAAAAAATTGAATGTTATTCATTATTCTAGTAAGACTCTAGATGCTGCTCAAAGAAATTATGCTACAACTGAAAAAGAGTTATTAGCCGTAGTTTTTGCTTGTGACAAGTTCAGACCTTATATTGTTGATTCAAAAGTCACAGTTCATACTGATCATGCTGCAATTAGGTACCTTATGGAAAAAAAGATGCTAAGCCAAGGCTTATTAGATGGGTGCTTCTTTTGCAAGAATTTGATTTACATATTGTAGATAGGAAAGGTGCTGATAATCCTGTTGCTGATAATTTGTCTAGATTGGAAAATATTGCTTATGATCATGTTCCTGTTAATGATAGTTTTCCAAATGAACAATTAGTTGTAATAAAGGTGAGCTCGCGAGATAGTCCTTGGTATGCTGATTATGCTAACTTTATCGTTTCGAAGTATTTGCCTCCAACCTTTTCAGCTCAGCAAAGGAGGAAATTCTTTTATGACTTGAGACATTATTTTTGGGATGACCCACACTTATATAAAGAAGGAGTGGATGGTATTATGCGAAGATGTGTCCCAGAATATGAACAACAAGAGATATTGAGTAAGTGTCATGGTAGTGTTTATGGAGGACATCACGCTGGAGATAGAACCGCACAAAAGGTTCTACAATCAGGTTTTTATTGGCCAACGCTCTTTAAAGATGCAAGGAAGTTTATCTTATCTTGTGATGAATGTCAAAGAGTTGGTAATATCTCTAGACACAATGAAATGCCTATGAATTATACTCTTGTTATTGAACCATTTGATTGTTGGGGATTTGACTTCATGGGTCCTTTCCCTTCTTCAGAAGGTAACACTCATATACTTGTCGTTGTTGATTATGTTACTAAATGGGTGGAAGCCATATCCACAAAAAGTGTTGATGGTGAGACCTCTTTAAAAATGCTTTTAGATGTTATCTTTCCCAGATTTGGAGTACCTAGATATATTATGACTGATGGAGGTTCTCATTTTATTCATGGTGGTTTTAGAAAAACTCTTGCTAGATATGGTATTAATCATAGAATTTCTTCAGCTTATCATCCTCAAACTAGTGGGCAAGTAGAATTATCAAATAGAGAAATTAAATCTATCTTGCAAAAGACTGTTAATAAATCTAGAAAGAATTGGGCTAGTAAGTTAAAGGAAGCGTTGTGGGCTTATAGAACTGCTTATAAAAATCCTATGGGAATGTCTCCTTATAAAATGGTTTATGGAAAAGCTTGTCATTTACCTTTAGAATTAGAGCACAAAGCTTATTGGGCTGTAAGAGAACTTAATAAAGATTTTAAACTTGCCGGTAAGAAAAGGTTGCTACAATTGAGTTCTTTAGATGAATGGAGAAGTGAAGCTTATGAAAATGCTAAACTTTTTAAGGAGAAGGTTAAGAAATGGCATGATAGAAGAATTATTAAAAGAGAATTTAATGTTGGAGATAAAGTCCTATTGTATCGGTCTCGTCTCAGATTTTTTGCAGGGAAATTACTTTCAAAATGGGAAGGACCATATGTCATTGAGGAGGTGTATCGTTCAGGAGCAATAAAAATTGCCTCGCTGAAAGATGATGCCACACAAGTGGTGAATGGACAAAGACTCAAGCATTATATTTCTGGAGATTCTTATAATGAAGATATTGATGTTATTCAAGTGGTGACTCCGGAAGCTTTCATCAAAGACCAAATTGACAGTTCTGCAGAGTTCGACTTTGAATAGGTAACAGTTTTAGTAATAAAAAGTTCGCGTTTAACTTTCCGAACAATATTTCTGCTATTTTTGGAAAATATGAAAAATTACGAGATCGAAACGGAGTGGAGGAGACGCGCGAGGGCACGTCCCCACATGGGGGCGCGGGCCCCAGCCTGGTCGCGCCGCCCTATGGGGACGGCCCCTCGGAGTCCCGTTTCCACTCGTTTTCGACCTGGTACTTTCCTTTTGTCGTGAAAATATTTGCTATATAATCTCCCGGACCCTCCGAGATCCGTATATCATTTTCTCGTCGTGTTTTGTTTCGAGCTGTTTCTGCCAGATATTGTTTTCAGATCTAGAGCCACCATGTCTTCGTCGGAAACTCCGAAGGACAGCTTCTTTGAGAACGTCGTCAACCCGTACATGAACGAGCTGAAGATGCATCCCAAGGAATTGCTGCTCGTAGATGGAGAGTTGCAGATAGAAGATGTTCGGGGTCCTAAAGAAGAAGGAAGCTTGGAGGACAGGATGGAGAAACTAGAACAAGAGGTCTTTGCCTACAAGAAGATGGCTGAACGTGAAGTGGACATCTTCCACAGAATTGTGTCCGAACTTATTGATGAACACAAGAAGGAGACTACAAAGCTGTGGGGCGATATCCTCTCACTTCACAACACTACCAACCAACTTCAGGCGCAACTTTATGATGTTCAGAATCAAAACTGTGAGTATGAAAACAGGTTTAAACGCATTAGCTATGCTGCTAGTTTCAGGATTCCCGAGACCAAGACATCGTTTGTTGATGGAGAGCCTCTTCCTTGGAAGTCTGATGACGAGAAGAATCCATCGCCATCACCACCGAAGGAGTAATTCATCATTGGTATTGGCATCCCCTTGGTTTGTTCCAAGCTTGGGGGGGTGCCGCGGTATCACATCATCACTACCCTTATCTTTTTACTATCAAGTAGTGTCATATCATGAGTAGGGAAGTTATCATATAAGATGGTTTGCAGTGTGGAAGTATCTCTCTCTTAGTTGGTTATCTATGTATCCCTTGGTGTGAGTTATCGTTATGGAATATTAATGAGAAGTCTTATCATTTACATTTTGCACATCTTATTTTAGTTTGCAATTTCTGTTATATGATTATTCTTGTCATTAGTATTGGTATCACTTTGGGACATTGAGTAAATCTATTTGGTTTTGGCAAACTTACCATTGTGACACGCGTGAAGCACACGTCCGTTGGGAACCCCAAGTGTAAGGTGTGATGCGTATAGAAGCAAGTTTCCCTCAGTATGAAACCAAGGTTATCGAACCAGTAGGAGTCAAGGAACACGTGAAGGTTGTTGGTGGAGGAGTGTAGTGCGGCGCAAAACCGACGCCAACGTGGAACCTGCACAACACAATCAAGATACTTTGCCCCAACGTAACAGTGAGGTTGTCAATCTCACCGGCTTGCTGAAAACAAAGGATTAAACGTATTGTGTGGAAGATGATGTTTGTTTGCAAAGAACAATAGAGAACAATGATTGCAGTAGATTGTATTCAGATGTAAAAGAATGGACCGGGGTCCACAGTTCACTAGTGGTGTCTCTCCAATAAGATAAATAACATGCTGGGTGAACAAATTACAGGTGGGCAATTGACAAATAAAGATTCAATACATATCATGATGATTACTATGAGATTTAATCAGGGCATTACGACAAAGTACATAGACCTCTATCCAGCATGCATCTATGCCTAAATAATCCACCTTCAGGTTAGCATCCGCACCCCTTCCAGTATTAAGTTGTAAACAACAGACAATTGCATTAAGTATGGTGCGTAATGTAATCAACACAAATATCCTTAGACAAAGCATCAATGTTTTATCCCTAGTAGCAACAGCACATCCACAACCTTAGAACTTTCTGTCACTGTCCTAGATTCAATGGAGGCATGAACCCACTATCGAGCATAAATACCCCCTCTTGGAGTTACAAGTATCAACTTGGCCAGAGCCTCTACTAGCAACGGAGAGCATGCAAGAACATTGATACGTCGCAAACGTATCTATAATTTTTGATGTTCCATGCTTGTTTTACACCAATTACTATATGATTTATTTGGACTAACCTATTAATAGTTGCAAAAGTGCACAATGTTCTTGTTTTACACTTTGATGTGTAGGAATTATCAAGAATATAAGAGGAAACCTTGTTGGAGTCGAATTGGAACTTTGCTGAAATCTGTCCCAGAACTGTTTTCGGAGATTGTCTGTTTGACCCTCGAAGATGACCTCCAACGGAGTTGGGCCTGAAGAGGAAGTTGTAGATAATTTTCTGCTGAACGTTCTAGAGTTAAAATTCGGCCCAATCGGAGTCCGTATGCGGCCTAGAGACCCGTTTTACTGAAGCCCTAGATGGGATGACGGAAATCCGAGAGTCTATATAAAGGAGGAAACCCTAACTCGTGGAGGACACCTCCACCCACGAATTTCCAGCCACCAAAGCCACGTTTTTGCCTCCCCCATGGATCCCATCTCCATGGGGGAGGGCTCCCAAGAAGCCATGAAGGAGGGAGGCTAAGGGGCGGCGCTCCCCAAGCTTGCCGGCGGCGGGGAAAGGAGTTCCCCGCGCCGCCGGCGCCGCCGCCGCCCTGCGCCGCCGCGCTGCCCCTCTCCGATGTCTTCACCGCCATCTCCATCACCATCTCCTCCTTGTATTCAGTGGTTCATCCTCCCACAAACCTCTGTACCGTCCTATGTAAACATGGTGTTTGATGCTATAATATTTATCCTATGATCTATGTCATGTTTATGTAGTATATTTGTCTTTTGATTGCTTTGTTGAATGTCTATGGTTCATTAGAGTTGTATGTTGATATGGTACTGTCCTTTGGTGTCCATTATACTTGTGCGCGCATGGATCAACACCATAGGGTTAGTAGTATGTGCAAAGGAAGGGGGTAGTCCTGCCGGAGTGACAGAAACCTGAGGGCTCAAACCGGTTAGTTGCATGTATGGGAGTAAGAGGACCATAAACTTAAGGCTATGGTTGGGGAAACCTTAATGCATTGTTAGTATTTACGGATGTTTGCTAACAATCCAATCATATAGTACTTGTAATCCCAAGTAGTGGAGCGCTTGTATATTTAGCCTCTCCCACATTGAAAACTACATCAAAGACAATGAACTAAATGTCTTCACTAATTAATCTTGGACAAAGCCACCACAATTACCACCACTTTTCCACACTCATGGTACTGTTAGAATATGGTTACTTAGTGTATCTTATTGCTGCAGCACTAACATTTACTTTCATGTATTTATTATCTTGCAAAGCTATCTCTCATACCCGTATTGCTACCGTAGTTTTATTTCCTAGATAATGCAAACGTTTAGTGCGCGTAGAGTTGTATCAGTGGTTGATAGAACTTGAGAGAATACTTATCCTACCTTTAGCTCCTCGTTGGGTTCGACACTCTTACTTATCGAAAAGGCTACACACGATCCCCTATACTTGTGGGACATCAAGACCTTTTCTGGCGCCGTTGCCGGGGAGCCATAGCGTAGGTGAATATTTTCGTGTGCACTTGTTTGCTTTATCTCTAAGTAGTTTTACTTCATGTACCTAGTTGTTCTCTATCTCTTGTATGGGTAGGGAATGCGAATTACAAAAAAATTAGTTGTACTTCTTATATAAAAAATAAAAAATGTTTTCAGAAAAGAAAAGTGATTGGAAAGATGAGTAATGGTGAAGTGGGGGTCGACCTTGAACACTTGTGTTCATGCCTGCGAAACCAAAACAATTCTTTCCATGGAAGCTTTTCATTAAAAACTTGTAAATAGTGTATATAGTGTATATAGTGTACATATCCCGCTGTAAATAGAATGTATAGATAACCCCTAGTTTGTTATGCAAGTTTGTCACTATGCTGCCTAGAAAACAGATTTCCTGTGCTCCACTGTAGAAAATTTTAAAAATCACCAGAACGTGATCTTGATCTGAAATTTCTTGAGTGCATAGTAGTGCTTGCTATCTAACTTTCGTTAGTTCTGACTTTTCTGATTTGAGGTACGTAGACAGATCTAATAATTCAATCTTTACGGACTGATTCTGTTGAGACAGATTTCCTGTGCTGTGCTGCAAAAATTCGTGAAAAATCTCAGTATGGCATTTTGATCTGAAATTTTTTTGTGCATAGACCTGAGGTTATGATATGTCTTTCATTAATCATGAGTTTTTCGATTTGAGCTACGTAACTATCTCATTGAGTGACATCTTTACAGAGTGTTCAGTTTTGACAGATTTCTATTCTCTTTGTTTAAATATTGTACTTAGGATTCAAAAGTTTCCTTCGTTTTCGACGTACGATTGAAATAATAAGAAACCTCAGTATTACAGTGGCTAAATATTTGATAGATTTTATAGAAATTAGGGATACTTGAACACTTGTGGATTTTATTTAATGAGTACTAACCTACTAATGAGTTTTGTGAAGCTTTATGTGGATGCAGTTTTTAAGTTCCAATCAATATGGTGATATGAGATGAGCAAGAGGATGCAAGAGCTCAAGCTTGGGGATGTGTAGATGGATCCCAAGAGAATATTCAAGAAGATGCAAATATCTAAGCTTGGGGATGCCCAAGGCATCCCCCTATTCATCAACCAACATGAGGTTGTCTCCTTCAAACTCAATATTACCCATCCACATGTAAGCATTGTATATAGTTGCTTTTATTATCTTTGGTTTTATCCTATTTAGTTTTATTAGGTTCTTTATTTGGTTCTTGTTTCTTTGTCAGTTTCACTTATAATTGGAAAACAACAACAAAAAAAGGGGTTTGAGAGCTCCATCAAATAATCATGCCCATCTTAAATGGCTATAAAGAAAGAGCTTTATGGGAGACAACCCAATATGTTTATATTTCTGTTATTTACTGCTTTGTTGAGTCTTGGAAGTCATTACTACTGTAATGACCTCTCCTTATCATGTTTGTTTTGTTTTTGTGCCAAGAATTGCCTCTAATGGTAAGAAAGTGGTATTTGGGGGATTTGCAATCTTGTTTACTGTTTCTGGTTCGTCACGAGAAAAATCGCCAAAAATCACCAGAACGTAAGTTTGAGCTGCCAATTTACGAGCATCTTCCCCAGGTATTTATCTAACTTTCATTAGTTCAGAGTTTTTCGAGTTACGCAGCGTAACTATTTTTCAAAAATCAATTTTTACGAACTGTTCTGTTTTGACAGATTCTTGCACTGTTTTGCATTTGCATCTTTTTGCCCACCTTTTTGAGTTCTCTTGATCAAAGAACCTTATTGAAGTTGTGCTACAGTAGCTAATGCTTATTAAAATGTTTTTCATATGTCATACTGAACTTTGTAGATTTGATTAATATTATCATTGCACTAACGCTGCTAATGAGATTTGTGATGAGTTTTGTATGAAGGAAGTTTTCAAGTGTAGGAAAGAAGAATGATGAGATGAGATGAAGAATGGACAAAAGCTCAAGCTTGGGGATGCCCATGTCACCCCAAGATATATTCAAGAAGTACAAGCGTCAAAGCTTGGGGATGCCCAAGGCATCCCCTTCTTCATCAATAAAAATATCAGGTCCTGTTTCTGTTCACTATATTTTTATTGCTTCATATACTATGTGTTATTCTTGGAGCGTCTTTATTTTCTGTTGTGTATTTTATTTTCAATAAAGTGGGCACCATCATACCATGTTTGTTTGGGAGAGAGACACGCTCCGTTTTAATTGTATGAACGCTCTAGTTTTCACTCTTATTGTTCAACGAGCGTTTTATTTTTGCTAGTACTGCGTTTAGCTCTGGTTTTTCACTCCTATTTTGTTCAGAGCTTGTTAGTATGCTTCAGTTATATATGATTAGCTCTCTGATCTTTAATGAATATTATAAATGAGAGTTGTTTCAAATAAGTTGATTGGTGTTGGATACGAGTAAAAAGGTTTCATATTAATAGTGATGCAAATGGAAGATCTCCTCTGATGTTTCAATTGGGTTGAATTGATCATTTAGTTTAGACTTTTAATATCACCATATGCTTTAATTAATAAGTTTTGTCGCTATGCATGATTATGACCATTATTGCTCTCTTAGTTGGTCGCTATCTTTCTTTTTGCTAGCCTTCATTCTGTACTGAGTATGATCTCTACTCGTGCATCCAACCACCAAAAACCAAAATATGCCAAAAGTGTCCACCATACCTACCTATATGTGGTATTTCACCGCCACTCCAAGTAAATTTACATGTGCTACCTTTAAAACCTTCAAAATAATTCCTTGTTTTTGCAATACATAGCTCATGGGAAAGTAGCCTAAAAAATATTGTGGTGAGGAATATGTCACTTATGTATCTTAGTTCTTATAAGTTGCTTGTTGTGTGGCAACCATGCTGACATGGGGACACCATCATCATATTTTTGATAAATATCATGTGAGTTACTATGCATGTCCGTCTTGTCTGAAGTAAAGGAGATAACCATGATAAAAGGTTAGAGTATGCATATTGTTAGAGAAGAACATTGGGCCGCTAACCAAAGCCATGTTTACATGGTGGAAGTTTCAGCATGGACATTAAAACCTCAAAAATCTCTTATGAGAAATTTATGTTGCCAAAAGCTTTAAGCTTAAAGAGGAGTCCATTTGTCTGTTGTCCATGTTGTCCCGGTATGGATGTCTAAGTTGAGAATAATCAAAAGCGAGAAATCCAATGCGAACTTTCTCCTTAGACCTTTGTACAGGTGGCATGGAGGTACCCCTTTGTGAAACTTGGTTGAAACATATGTAATGCGATGATAATCCATGGAAATCCGAGCTAATTAGGACAAGGTGCGGGCACTATTAGTATTCGATGCATGAGGCTTGCAACTTATAGGAAGTTTTATACATAACCTATATTACTTATTGCTACCGTTGACACAATTGCCTCTCTTAAAATTTTATATCTCTATGTTTTCAAAATAAAAAGCTCTAGCACATGTTTAATCTCTGCTTCCCTCTGCGAAGGGCCATTCTTTTACTTTTATGTTGAGTCTTCATCTTCTAAGTTATATGCACCGTCTTATGAGAGCATAGTTGTCATTCTTAGTTCTATGTGCATGGTCCCAAAATTATTATTGATTGAATCATGAATGTGTTATTACTTGTTCTTAAATTATTTGTATCTAGTCATCCTTTGAACTTTGAAGGTGCATGTCACCTCAAAAATTATTCTTTTTATCACTTACCTACTCGAGGACGAGCAGGAGTTAAGCTTGGGGATGTTGATACGTCGCAAACGTATCTATAATTTTTGATGTTCCATGCTTGTTTTACACCAATTACTATATGATTTATTTGGACTAACCTATTAATAGTTGCAAAAGTGCACAATGTTCTTGTTTTACACTTTGATGTGTAGGAATTATCAAGAATATAAGAGGAAACCTTGTTGGAGTCGAATTGGAACTTTGCTGAAATCTGTCCCAGAACTGTTTTCGGAGATTGTCTGTTTGACCCTCGAAGATGACCTCCAACGGAGTTGGGCCTGAAGAGGAAGTTGTAGATAATTTTCTGCTGAACGTTCTAGAGTTAAAATTCGGCCCAATCGGAGTCCGTATGCGGCCTAGAGACCCGTTTTACTGAAGCCCTAGATGGGATGACGGAAATCCGAGAGTCTATATAAAGGAGGAAACCCTAACTCGTGGAGGACACCTCCACCCACGAATTTCCAGCCACCAAAGCCACGTTTTTGCCTCCCCCATGGATCCCATCTCCATGGGGGAGGGCTCCCAAGAAGCCATGAAGGAGGGAGGCTAAGGGGCGGCGCTCCCCAAGCTTGCCGGCGGCGGGGAAAGGAGTTCCCCGCGCCGCCGGCGCCGCCGCCGCCCTGCGCCGCCGCGCTGCCCCTCACCGACGTCTTCACCGCCATCTCCATCACCATCTCCTCCTTGTATTCAGTGGTTCATCCTCCCACAAACCTCTGTACCGTCCTATGTAAACATGGTGTTTGATGCTATAATATTTATCCTATGATCTATGTCATGTTTATGTAGTATATTTGTCTTTTGATTGCTTTGTTGAATGTCTATGGTTCATTAGAGTTGTATGTTGATATGGTACTGTCCTTTGGTGTCCATTATACTTGTGCGCGCATGGATCAACACCATAGGGTTAGTAGTATGTGCAAAGGAAGGGGGTAGTCCTGCCGGAGTGACAGAAACCTGAGGGCTCAAACCGGTTAGTTGCATGTATGAGAGTAAGAGGACCATAAACTTAAGGCTATGGTTGGGGAAACCTTAATGCATTGTTAGTATTTACGGATGTTTGCTAACAATCCAATCATATAGTACTTGTAATCCCAAGTAGTGGAGCGCTTGTATATTTAGCCTCTCCCACATTGAAAACTACATCAAAGACAATGAACTAAATGTCTTCACTAATTAATCTTGGACAAAGCCACCACAATTACCACCACTTTTCCACACTCATGGTACTGTTAGAATATGGTTACTTAGTGTATCTTATTGCTGCAGCACTAACATTTACTTTCATGTATTTATTATCTTGCAAAGCTATCTCTCATACCCGTATTGCTACCGTAGTTTTATTTCCTAGATAATGCAAACGTTTAGTGCGCGTAGAGTTGTATCAGTGGTTGATAGAACTTGAGAGAATACTTATCCTACCTTTAGCTCCTCGTTGGGTTCGACACTCTTACTTATCGAAAAGGCTACACATGATCCCCTATACTTGTGGGACATCAAACATAAACAACACATATATGATAGATTGATAATCAACTTGACATAGTATTCCATATTCATCGGATCCCACCAAACACAACATGTAGCATTACAAATAGATGATCTTGATCATGTTAGGCAGCTCACAAGATCTAAACATGGTAGCACAAGAGGAGAAGACAACCAACTAGCTACTGCTATGGACCCGTAGTCCAAGGATGAACTACTCACGCATCAATCCGGAGGCGGGCATGGTGATGTAGAGCCCTCCGGTGATGATTCCCCTCTCCGGTAGGGTGCCGGAGGCGATCTCCTGAATCCCCGAGATGGGATTGGCGGCGCCGTCTCGAAGGTTTTCCGTATCGTGGCTCTCGGTACGGGGTTTTCACGACGAAGGCTATAAGTAGGCGGAAGGGTAGGGTTGGAGGGGGCACAGGGGCCCCACACCATAGGCCGGCGCGGCCAAGGGCCAGGCCGCGCCGCCCTATGGTCTCGGCCCCTCGTGGCCCCACTTCGTATCCCTTTCGGTCTTCTAGAAGCTTCGTGGAAAAATAAGACCCTGGGCGTTGATTTTGTCCAATTCCGAGATTATTTCATTTGTAGGATTTCTGAAACCAAAAACAGCAGAAAACAACAACTGGCACTTCGGCATCTTGTTAATAGGTTAGTGCCAGAAAATGCATAATAATGATGTAAAGCATGTATAAAACATGTGAGTATTGTCATAAAAGTAGCATGGAACATAAGAATTTATAGATACGTTTGAGACGTATCAAGCATACCCAAGCTTAGTTCCTACTCGCCCTCGAGTAGGTAAACGATAACAACAAATAATTTCTGAAGTGACATGCTACCAACATAACCTTGATCAACATTATTGTAAAGCATACGAGATGGATGGAGTGATTCGAAGCAAAAGATTGCTAACAAAAGATAACGACTAAACAATTGAATCATATAGCAAAACTTTTCGTGAATAGTACTTTCAAGACAAGTATCAACAAGACTTGCATAAGAGCTAACTCATAAAGCAATAGATTCAAAGTAGAATGCATTGAAGCAACACAAAGGATGATTAAGTTTCAGCAATTGCTTTCAACTTGTAACATGTATATCTCATGGATATTTGTCAACATAGAGTAATATAACAAGTGCAATAAGTAAACATATAAGAATAAATGCACACAGTTAACACAAGTGTTTGCTTCTAAGATAGAATGAAGTAGGTAAACTGACTCAACATAAAGTAAAAGAATGGCCCTTCGCAGAGGGAAGCATGGATTACTTTTTGTGCTAGAGCTTTTGTTTTGAAAACATAGAAACAATTTTGTCAACGGTAGTAATAATTCATATGTGCTATGCATAATACTTCCTACAAGTTGCAAGCCTCATGCATAGAATACCAATAGTGCCCGCACCTTGTCCTAATCAGCTTGGATTACATGGATTATCATTGCATAACATATGTTTCAACCAAGTGTCACAAAGGGGTACCTCTATGCCGCCTGTACAAAGGTCCAAGGAGATCAATTGCATTTGATTTCTCGTTTTTAATAGATCTCAACTTAGGACATCCATACCGGGACAACATAGACAACAGATAATGGACACCTCTTTAATGCTTAAGCATTCAACAACAGATAATATTCTCATAAGAGATTGAGGATGTATGTCCAAACTGAAAACTTCCACCATGATACATGGCTTTGGTTAGCGGCCCAATGTTCTTCTCTAACATATGCATACTCAAACCATTTGATCATGACATCACCCTTACTTCAGACAAGACGAACATGCATAGCATCTCACATGATATCCAACAAAGGTAAAAAGTTGATGGCGTCCCCAGAAACATGGTTACCACTCAACAAGCAACTTATAATAACTAAGACACATAACTACATATTCATCACCAGAATAGTTTTTAAGCTATTTTCCCATGAGCTATATATTGCAAAGACAAAGGAATGAAATTTTAAAGGTAGCACTCAAGTAATTTACTTTGGAATGGCAGAAAAATACCACATAGTAGGTAGATATGGTGGACACAAATGGCATGGGTTTTGGCTCAAGGTGTTTGGATGCACGAGAAGCATTTCCTCTCAGTACAAGGCTTTGGCTAGCAAGGTTGTTTGAAGCAAACACAAGTATGAACAGGTACAACAAAACTCACACAAGAACATATTGCAAGCATTATAAGACTCTACACTGTCTTCCTTGTTGTTCAAACACTTTACCAGAAAATATCTAGACTTAGAGAGACCAATCATGCAAACCAAATTTTAACAAGCTCTACGGTAGTTCTCCACTAATAGATTAAACTACATGATGCAAGAGTTTAAACATGATCAATGAGAGCTCAAAACAATTGCCAAGTTTCAAGTTATTCCAAACCATATGAAGCATTTTCTGATTCCAACCAAATAGCAATCAACGAAGCAATTTTCAGCATTCGCCATGAACATTAAAGCATAACTAAGAACACAAGTGTTCAAATGAAAAAGCGGAGCGTAATATCTCCAATATAAGGATGACGGGATCCAACTTTATTCAAACCAAAACAAAAACAAACGCAAAAGAGGCTCCAAGTAAAGAACATAAGATGTGATGGAATAAAAATATAGTTTCACTAGAAGTGACCTGATAAGTTGTCGATGAAGAAGGGGATGCCTTGGGCATCCCCAAGCTTAGATGCTTGAGTCTTCTTAAAATATGCAGGGATGAACCACGGGGCATCCCCAAGCTTAGACTTTTCACTCTTCTTGATCATATTGTATCATCCTCTTCTCTTGACCCTTGGAAACTTCCTCCACACCAAACTTAAAGCAAACTCACTAGAGGGTTAGTGCATAATCAAAAATTTATACATTCAGAGGTGACACAATCATTCTTAACACTTCTGGACATTGCACAAAGCTACTGAAAGTTAATGGAACAAAGAAATCCATTCAACATATCAAAAGAGGCAATGCGAAATAAGAGGCAGAATCTGTCAAAACAGAACAGTCCGTAAAGACGAATTTTCCAGAGGCACTTAACTTGCTCAGATGGAAAAACTCAAAACTAATGAAAGTTGCGTACATATCTGAGGATCACTCACGTAAATTGGAGGATTTGTTTGATTTTTCTACAGAGAGTTCTACACAAATTCGTGACAGACAGCAATTCTGTTTCTGCGCAGCAATCCAAATCTAGCATCAAGTTTACCATAGAGACTTTACTTGGCACACAAAAACATGATAAGGAAAGGTTGCTACAGTAATAACAACTTCCAAGACTCAACAATACAGTAATAAAATAAAACATGGGTTATCTCCCAAGAAGTGTTTTTTCTTTAATCGCCTTTCAGCTAGGCGCAGGAAGTGCAAATCAAGTAACATCAAGAGAAGAAGCATCAACATCATAATTTGTTCTAATAATAGAATCAAAAGAAAACTTCATTCTCTTTCTAGGTAAGTGTTTCATACCTTTCTTGAGAGGAAATTGATACTTAATATTTCCTTCTTTCATATCAATAACAGCACCAACAGTTCGAAGAAAGGGTCTTCCCAAGACAATAGGACAAGATGCATTGCATTAAATATCCAAGACAACAAAATCAACGGGGAAAAGGTTATTGTTAACCGTAATGCGAACATTATCAATCCTTCCCAAAGGTTTCTTTTTAGAATTATCAGCAAGATTAACATCCAAATAACAATTTTTCAATGGTGGCAAGTCAAGCATATCATAAATTTTCTTAGGCATAACAGAAATACTTGCACCAAGATCACATAAAGCATTACATTCAAAATCATTGAATTTCATCTTAATGATGGGCTCCCAACCATCTTCCAACTTCCTAGGAATAGAAGCTTCAAGTTTTAATTTCTCTTCCCTAGCTTTAATGAGAGCATCTGTAATATGTTTTGTAAAGGCTAAATTTATAGCACTAGCATTAGGACTTCTAGCAAGTTTTTGTTATTACTTAATAACTTCAGTAATATGACAACTATCAAAATCTAAACCATTATGATCTACAGCATTCTGAAAAATTTCAGCACTTTTATCACAAACAGTTTCAGCAGTTTCAGGCAATTTTGCACGCTTTGTACTAGGAGTAGAAACATTGCCAACACCAATTATTTTACCATTGATAGTAGGAGGTTTAGCAACATGTGAAGAATCAACATTACTAGTGGTGGTAATAGTCCAAACTTTAGCTATATTATTCTCTTTAGCAAGTTTTTTCTTTTTCTTCTCTTTCCCACCTAGCATGCAATTCAGCCAACATTCTAATATTATCATTAATTCGAACTTGGATAGCATTTGTTTTAGCAAACCTAGCATCTTTAACTTCCTCAGGCATAACTTTAAGTTTTAAAAGATCGACATCAAGAGCAAGACTATCAACCTTAGAAGCAAGAACATCAATTTTACCAAGCTTTTCTTCAACAGTTTATTAAAAGCAGTTTGTGTACTAATAAATTCTTTAAGCATGACTTCAAGACCAGAGGGTACACTCTTATTATTGTTGTAAGAATTACCATAAGAATTACCATAACCACTACCATTATTAGAAGGATATGGCCTATAGTTGTTGTTACCATAATTTTTCCTATAAGCATTGTTGTTGAAATTATTATTTTTAATGAAATTCACACCAACATTTTCTTCTTGAGCAACTAATGAAGCTAAAGGAACATTATTAGGATCAATATGAGATCTACCATTTGCAAGCATAGACATAATAGCATCAATCTTATCACTCAAATAAGAGGTTTCTTCAACAGAATTTACCTTCTTACCTTGAGGAGTTCTTTCAGTGTGCCATTCAGTAATTGATCATCATATCATCAAGAAGCTTCGTCGCGGCGCCCAAGGTGATGGACATAAAAGTACCTCCAGCAGCTGAATCCAATAGGTTCCTCGAGGAAAAATTCAATCTGCATAAAAGGTTTGGATGATCATCCAAGTAGTTAGTCCATGGGTAGGGCAATTCTTTACCAAAGATTTCATTCTCTCCCATGCTTGAGCAACATGTTCATTATGAAATTGCTTAAAATTCATAATGCTACTTCTCAAAGATATAATCTTAGGAGGGGATAATATTTACCAATAAAAGCATCTTTACATTTAGTCCATGAGTCAATACTATTCTTAGGCAAAGAAAGCAACCAATCTTTAGCTCTTCCACTTAATGAGAAAGAAACAATTTTAGTTTTATAATATCACCATCTATATCCTTATACTTTTGCATTTCACAAAGTTCAACAAAATTATTAAGATGGGCAGCAGCATCATCAGCACTAACACCAGAAAATTGCTCTCTCATAACAAGATTCAGTAAAGCAGGTTTAATTTCATAGAATTCTGCTGTAGTAGCAGGTGGAGCAATAGGAGTACTTATAAAATCATTATTATTTGTGCTAGTGAAATCACACAACTTAATATTTTCAGGAGTACCCATTGTAGCAGTAATAAAAGTAAACTAAGCAAATAGAATAAAGTAAAGACAAATAACTAATTTTTTGTGTTTTGATATAGAGCTAGTAAACAAGACAGAAAGTAAAGCAACTAATTTTTTTGTGTTTTTGATATAAAGCAAACAAGACAGTAAATAAAGTAAAGTAAAGCAAGACAAAAACAAAGTAAAGAGATTGGATGTGGAAGACTCCCCTTGCGCGTGTCTTGATCCCGCAACGGCCAAATTTAGCTTGACACGCGTGAAGCACACGTCCGTTGGGAACCCCAAGTGGAAGGTGTGATGCGTATAGAAGCAAGTTTCTCGTATGAAACCAAGGTTATCGAACCAGTAGGAGTCAAGGAACACGTGAAGGTTGTTGGTGGAGGAGTGTAGTGCGGCGCAACACCGTGAAACCGACGCCAACGTGGAACCTGCACAACACAATCAAGATACTTTGCCCCAACGTAACAGTGAGGTTGTCAATCTCACGGCTTGCTGAAAACAAAGGATTAAACGTATTGTGTGGAAGATGATGTTTGTTTGCAAAGAACAGTAGAGAACAATGATTGTAGTAGATTGTATTCAGATGTAAAAGAATGGACCGGGGTCCACAGTTCACTAGTGGTGTCTCTCCAATAAGATAAATAACATGTGGGTGAACAAATTACAGGTGGACAATTGACAAATAAAGATTCAATACATATCATGATGATTACTATGAGATTTAATCGGGCATTACGACAAAGTACATAGACCGCTATCCAGCATGCATCTATGCCTAAATAATCCACCTTCTTTAGCATCCGCACCCCTTCCAGTATTAAGTTGTAAACAATAGACAATTGCATTAAGTATGGTGTGTAATGTAATCAACACAAATATCCTTAGACAAAGCATCGATGTTTTATCCCTAGTAGCAACAGCACATCCACAACCTTAGAACTTTCTGTCACTGTCCCAGATTCAATGGAGGCATGAACCCACTATCGAGCATAAATACCCCTCTTGGAGTTACAAGTATCAACTTGGCCGAGCCTCTACTAGCAACGGAGAGCATGCAAGAACATAAACAACACATATATGATAGATTGATAATCAACTTGACATAGTATTCCATATTCATCGGATCCCACCAAACACAACATGTAGCATTACAAATAGATGATCTTGATCATGTTAGGCAGCTCACAAGATCTAAACATGATAGCACAAGAGGAGAAGACAACCAACTAGCTACTGCTATGGACCCATAGTCCAAGGATGAACTACTCACGCATCAATCCGGAGGCGGGCATGGTGATGTAGAGCCCTCCGGTGATGATTCCCCTCTCCGGCAGGGTGCCGGAGGCGATCTCCGAATCCCCGAGATGGGGGCGGCGGCGGCGTCTCTAAGGTTTTCCGTATCGTGGCTCTCGGTACGGGGTTTTCGCGACGAAGGCTATAAGTAGGCGGAAGGGTAGGGTTGGAGGGGCCAGGGGCCCCACACCATAGGCCGGCGCGGCCAAGGGCCGCCGCGCCGCCTATGGTCTCGGCCCTCGTGGCCCCACTTCGTATCCCTTTCGGTCTTCCGGAAGCTTCGTGGAAGAATAAGACCCCGGGCGTTGATTTCGTCCAATTCCGAGAATATTTCCTTTGTAGGATTTCTAAAACCAAAAAGAAAACAGAACGGCACTTCGGCATCTTGTTAATAGGTTAGTGCCGGAAAATGCATAATAATGATGTAAAGTATGTATAAAACATGTGAGTATTGTCATAAAAGTAGCATGGAACATAAGAAATTATAGATACGTTTGAGACGTATCACATTGGTCAATAGCAACAACACTTTGAGTTTAAATAGAAAAGTGGAAATACATGTAGATATATTATTTTATTATCTTTCTTTCTTGTTAGCTAATGAGTTTAGTATTCTGAAGTTAAAATTGTTTGTGCTTACAAGGAAGATGCATGATTGTTTCTATCACATGTATATTTGTTTTTTTCCCTCAACTCTTATGCTTGCTAACCAACCTTGCTAGCCAAAGACCTGTACTGAGAGGGAATGCTTCTCATCTTTCTATTCTTAATAGGTGATCCCATTTCTCTTCACATGCAGCCTATACACCTCATCAAACATTCTTGACCAATCCTAACTTGCCAAGTCATGCAAGCCTTACACCATCATTCACCATGTCATCATTCTATGGAGCCACGTCACCCTAAATAGGAAATACATGTTCAGCGCCTATGCAGCCGTAACCGAAAGGATGATGTCCCATTATTCCCTTGCAATTCTCAGTTGTAACCGAAGGGTGAAAGGCTGAAATTAAGCCGTCAATCTACCATTATTTCTTGGCAATCAATATACTTTAATGGCCCCTTACACCTTCCCACCACCATAGGCAGGTCCTGAATAATCAATATAACTTCTATTCTCACCACTATACGAAGGAAGTGTATAATCACCATTTATCTCCATTCCATATCCTTCTATTCTCTCTCACGATATCATCTCCACAAGATGAAGAGGAAGACTGGAAGTAGAGGAACACGGAACTACAGTACTACAGTGGAAGGGAACACACACGACATGACAAAATGCGCTGCAAGGTCCATCTCTACTGAGCACCCCCACGCAAAAGGTTGTCCTGCAAGTAAAATTTGTACGCCTTCCTTCAATTATTCAGTTTTCGATGTGTCCAGGAAATATGTTTATTTCGACCCTTCATTTCTTTTACTTCTGCTCTCATGTTTGTAGATTGGTGGCAGTTATGGGATGAACTGATGATTCTCTTGACAATGAAAGATGAATCGCGTTAGTCAAATATTCATTTGTTTTACTGCTGCTCTCATGTTTTGTAGATTGGTGGCAGTTATGGGATGAACTGAAGATTCTCTTGACAATGAAAGATGAATCATCTTAGTCAGGTATAAGTTATAACAAGTCCATTTGTTGTTATGGCATTTACCTATTCCATAACAAGTTTACTTTAATTATTGGCTTACGATGCATTACAATATTTTAATTGCGGCAAATCTGAGAGTCAAGACAGCAAGGAAAATATATCGCTTCAGCAGTCAGGTTCCATTTCTTTTTCTCTATCCTGTAGTGTCACTTCGTTCTTTTAAAGTTTCAAGTGATAGTTGCGTGGTTTCCAGCTATGCCAAAAATACTCTTATTCCCTATAAGTCTCTTATCTAATCATTTTTCATATTTTTTCATGTCATGTGACATGGAAAATGTCGCATTTAACAGTCATTTCTCTATATTTTTGACATGGATATACTACCATAGTTGCAGAGAGTGAAAATGCTGTTGGACACTACATCTATGACATGGAAGTGAAAAAAGTCCCATTTAAAATAGTTATCTCTGGCTATTTTACAACATCATTTTTGCCACCACGGACTCCAAGCCTGGTAAGGATGCTTGAATTAAAGCCTGGTAAGTCTCGTGGGGATTTTTGTAGGCAAGTTAGGGTACTCATATTTTTTTCATGGATTTTCATGTTTGAGAACCATGGACTCACTGTTTCATTGATAAAGATAATACTATATAACATTATCTGTTCCAGGGTTTCAATACGGGCAACAAGCATGCAATATATACTTTTCTTACTGACTTCCAAAATTATTACCTTTGGAGCTCCTTTATAAAATCTTAATCATTGTTGAATTTCTGTACTAATGCAGCTATTACAGTTCCGTTTTCCTGTTGGACAGAGGTGTCCTACCTAGGTAACATGTGTTTCCCTCACAAGGCTTTCTCACAAAAAAACCAAATGTGTATTGGTGCCTCAAACAGAAGGCACACATGGCAATTTTTTACAAGTATTTTTTAGTATTCGTGCTAGCTTGTGAAATCTGCATGAATTATTACTATGAATTAGCCTACTACCAGAAATTCTTCCATTGCAATGGACATAAATGCATTTATCAGGATCTGATTGTGTTCGATAATATTGCGTACTTATTCTTTGCCAGCATTATGGTGCAACAATACACTTTTCTGAATTTACTCATTTAAGTGTTGTGTCCTAGATATATTTTTGTAAAACAAATTCCGCAGCAACGCGCGGGGTATCATCTAGTACATCCAAAACCTTAAACCAAACCCATGCCATTTGTGTCCACCATAACTACCTACTATGTGGTATTTTGCGCCACTCCAAGTAAATACTTCATGTGCTACCTTTAAACGATTCAAACTCTGTTACTCCTTAATTGTGTCAATGTTTTATAGCTCATGAGGAAGTATGTGGTGTTTTATCTTTCAATCTTGTTGGGCGGATTTTCACCAATGGACTAGCGGCACATCCGCTTATCCAATAATTTTGCAAAAGAGCTGGCAACGGGGTTCCCAGCCCCAATTAATAACTTTCATTAATAATTCTCTTCACATGTTTTGCCCTGATATATCAGTAAGCAACTTAATTTTGCAATAGACACTCCTCTATGGTATGAGAAATGTTGGAAGGCACCCGAGGATTCGGTTAGCCATGGCTTGAGAAAGCAAAGGTTGGGGGGAGTGTCATCCATAAATAAAACTAAAGTACATGTGTAAACAAAAGAGAAGAGGGATGATCTACCTTGTTGGTAGAGATAACGTCCTTCATGGGAGCCGCTCTTGGAAGGTCTGTTTGGCAAGGGGTTAGAGTGCCCACTACCATTCGTTGACAACAACAAACACCTCTCAAAATCTTACTTTTATGCTCTTTATATGATTTCAAAACTTAAAAGCTCTAGCACATGATTTAATCCCTGCTTCCCTCTGCGAAGGGCCTATCTTTTACTTTTATGTTGAGTCAGTAAACCTATTTCCCTCCACCTCAAGCAAGCAATTGAGTTGTTGTGATCCAACCATTTATATTATGATCTATTTAATCATGCCTTTTTATTCTTCCTTGTTTAGTACAAATTTTATCTGAATGAATATGACTTTGAAGGCTATCAATGATTATGAGGAGATTGTTATGATTAAGGATGTAAGCTCTGCCATATAAGTTCTAATATAAAGGCTTTGCTTGGAAGATAAGTACAATCTGTTAATAGTTCTTTGACCAAGAACAAAGTTTGCCATAACCAATTATGATTTCCTATGCACCTTTATTTGTGGTTTCTCTTTATTTATTTCAAGTTGAGTTATATGAAGAAGATGTTTACTAGAATGTCTTGTGTGAATCAATAAATGTGATGCTTCTTGTCCGTATTTTATTTATCGACTCTTCACTCCATAAACATGCGGTCTTGTTTACTGAGCTCAGTTTCGCTTGGGGACAAGCGAGGTCTAAGCTTGGGGGAGTTGATACGTCCATTTTGCATCACTATTTTATATCATAATTTACTGTTATTCATTGATATATTTCATATTTAGAGATGATACTTATGTTATTTCACCTATTTTGCATGTTTCATGATTATTGGAGAATCATTCACCGGAGTCAGGATTCTGCTGGAAAAAGCACCGTCAGAATGCAATATTTCTGGAGATCAACAATTGACGGAAATTACACCGAAGATCTTATTTTTCCAGAAGAATGAGCCAGCCAAAAGGAGGAGCCGAGGAGGGCCGCCATGGCCCCCCATAGGCCGGCGCGGGCCCTGCCCTGGCCGCGCCGCCTTGTGGGGAGGGGGCCCACATCCCCTCTCGGCCTCCTCTCTTTCGCGTACTTCATCTACCCAAAAACCTAAGGTACGGGGGATAATCGAGAAGGGACACAACCACCTCTGCGGGGCGGAAAAACACCAGAGAGAAAAGAGCTCTCCGGCGGGCAGCAATCCACCGGGGAAATTCCCTCCCGGAGGGGGAAATCGTCGCCATCGTCACCGTCATCGAGCTGGACTTCATTGGGATCATCATCATCATCATCATCATCATCATCATCATCATCATCTCCATCATCTACACCGCCATCTCCACCGCTGCACCTCGTCTCCGCTGTAACATCTAGGGTTGAATCTTGGTTATTTCATAGGGGAAACTCTCCCGGTATTGATTACTACTTGTTATTGATGCTATTGAGTGAAACCATTGGATCAAGGTTTATGTTCAGATTGGTATCCATCATCATATCACCTCTGATTATGTTCCATATGATGTCTCATGAGTAGTTCGTTTAGTTCTTGAGGACATGGGTGAAGTCCAAATGTTAGTAGTGAACTATGTTGAGTAATATTTAATGGTTTGATATTTAAGTTGTGGTGTTATTCTTCTAGTGGTGTCATGTGAACGTCGACTACATGATACTTCACCTTTATGGGCCTAGGGGAGTACATCTTGTATTCGTTTGCTAATTGTGGGGTTGCCGGAGTGACATCAACCTGAACCCCCGTTGGTATATCGATGCAGGAGGGATAGCAGGATCTCAGAGTTTAAGGACGTGGTTAGATTTATCTTAATTACTTTCTTGTATTTGCGGATGCTTGCAAGGGGTATAATCACAAGTATGTATTAGTCTTAGGAAGGGCGGTGCATTAGTATAGGTTCACCCACACAACACTTATCAAAACAATGAAGATTAATCAACTATATGAAGCGAAAGCACTAGACTAAATTCCCGTGTGTCCTCAAGAACATTTGGTCATTATAAGTAAACAAACCAGCTTGTCCTTTGTGCTAAAAAGGATTGGGCCACTCGCTGCAATTATTACTCTCGCATTTTACTTGCTTGTACTTTATTTATCTGCTATATCAAAACCCCCTGAAAACTTGTCTGTGAGCATTTACAGTGAATCCTTCATCGAAACTGCTTGTCAACACCTTCTGCTCCTCGTTGGGTTCGACACTCTTATTTATTGAAAGTACTACGATACACCCCCTATACTTGTGGGTCATTAGTATGCAACAGGTTTGCCCTCTTGTAATAACACACCTCTCAAACCAATTCCACTAGCATCACATTCAAGCTCAAAAGTCTTATTGAAATCAGGAAGTTGGAGTAATGGAGCATGTGTTAACTTATCTTTCAATATCATGAAGGCTTCTTGTTGTGCATCGCCCCACACAAAGGGCACATCCTTCTTTGTAAGCTCATTCAGCGGCGCAGCAATGGATCCAAAATCTTTCACAAAGCGCCTATAGAAACCAGCGAGGCCAAGAAAACTCCTCACTTGTGTGACCGTCTTGGGCTGCGGCCAACTCTCAATTGCCTCAATCTTGGCTGGATCAACTTCAATACCGTGCGCAGTAACAACATAGCCAAGAAACACAACTCAATTGGTGCAAAAGGTGCACTTCTCAAGATTACCATACAAATGTGCATCACGTAAAGCATTGAAAACAGCATGTAAATGATCCAAATGATCCTCCAACGATTTGCTATAAATCAGAATATCATCAAAGTATACCACCACAAAACGTCCAATAAAAGCACGTAAAACTTCGTTCATCAGTCTCATGAAAGTACTAGGTGCATTAGTTAAACCAAAAGGCATTACTAACCACTCATATAAACCGAACTTAGTTTTAAACGCTGTTTTCCATTCATCTCCTAATTGCATACGAATCTGGTGGTAACCACTACACAAATCAACTTTAGAGAACATAATAGAACCACTCAATTCATCAAGCATATCATCTAAACGAGGTATAGGATGACGGTATCGAATGGTAGTATTATTAATAGCTCTACAATCAGTACACATGCGCGAAGAACCATCTTTCTTAGGCACCAAAATAATAGGAACAACACATGGACTAAGAGACTCACGAATGTAACCTTTATCTTGGAGAACCTGATTTTGTCGCTGAATCTCTATGGTCTCTTCAAGATTGGTACGATATGGCGCACGGTTGGGCAGCGAAGCTCCTGGAATCAAGTCAATCTGGTGTTCTATACCACGAATAGGTGGTAGTCCAGGTGGAACATCTTGTGGGAACACATCAATGAATTCCTGCAAAAGGTTAGCAACCGCAGGTGGCAAAGAAGGAGGCATATCCTCAAATGAAAACATAACTTCTTTGCAAATAATAGCATAGCATTGAGTAGTGTTCACATCAAGTTCAGCAATATCAGATTTGCTAGCAAGCAAACAAGGATTTTTCAAACGAATTTCAGTAGCATAGAGGTCTCTATGGTCTAATTTTTTTGGAATCTACTTGGCGCTAGACCACAAAGGTCTCTATGGTAGGGTGCCAATTTTTTTTTTTGGAATCTAACTTGGCGCTAGTTGGTAGAGGTCTCTATGGTAGGGCGCCCATAATTTTTTTTTTGGAATCTACCTTGGCGCTAGAGGATAGAGGTCTCTATGGTCGGGCGCCTAAATTTTTTTCCAGCTAGACTGCTATCAGAATTCTGACGGTAAACATGAAATTGACCAAGAAAACGGTTCTAACACCCGAAAAAACTCTGAAACGGAGATCAAAAAAGATACTACGATGATGGGAAGAAAAGGGGCACACCACAGAGTTGATGGCAGATGTGGCGGAAGTGTATGGTGGCGGTGATATGGCGAGGACTGCAAGCGGAGATGGTGCGGCGGCGACGTGACTACTATGACCAGAACTCGAAACTCTAACGACTCTAGACGCTAAGACCAGCACGCGACACGACGATTGCAGACGAAGACTCAAAAAGCAAAAACTGAAAAGATCATGCAATGGCTTGGCAGGGGCTATGGGACGGATGATCTAAACCTAATATATTTTTGGCTTTTTCGTGGGTTTTAGGTATGAAGGCAATCTACACTAGGAAAACTGTAAAATCTCACCGAGCAACCTGAAATCTGATACCACTTGATAGGGCAAAGGTGTCTGATATTTCGATGAGATGAAGATAGATCGATTTGTTGGTGGAGTTCGTGTTTGACGATCCGATTACACGTGCAAAGCTTGTGCGCCAATGCAATCGCCAGGACAATCTCTGGGAGTTACTGATCTTGCGGGAGGACGATCAGCCTGACCAGAAGGTCTTAATTCCTACCTGAAATCAAGAACAAGTAAGAAGTAAAGATGCAATCAAAATATTGCTAATAGAGATGAAAGCTTGATTGATAATGGTGGGATTCCGAATAGTCGGTCTTGTTCTAGGCGTTGGCTGATGGCGTGTAACTCACACGTTCGTTGGGAACCCCAAGAGGAAGGTATGATGCGCACAGTAGCAAGTTTTCCCTCAGAAAGAAACCAAGGTTTAATCGAACCAGGAGGAGCCAAGAAGCACGTTGAAGGTTGATGGTCGCGAAATGTGATGCGGCGCAACACCAGGGATTCCGGCGCCAACGTGGAATCTGCACAACAAAACCAAAGTACTTTGCCCCAACGAAACAGTGAGGTTGTCAATCTCACCGGCTTGCTATAACAAAGGATTAAGCGTATCGAGTGGAAGATGATTGTTTGCAAGAAAACAGTAAAACAAGTATTGCAGAGATTGTATGCTATGTAAAGAATAGGACCGGGGTCCACAGTTCACTAGAGGTGTCTCTCCCATAAGATAAAAGCATGTTGGGTGAACAAATTACAGTCGGGCAATTGACAAATAGAGAAAGGCATAACAATGCATATACATGATATGATAAATATAGTGAGATTTAATCCGGGCATTACGACAAAGTACATAGACCGCCATCCAACCGCATCTATGCCTAAAAAGTCCACCTTCAGGTTATCATCCGAACCCCATTCAGTATTAAGTTGCTAAACAGACAATTGCATTAAGTATGGTGCGTAATGTAATCAACAACTACATCCTTAGACATAGCATCAATGTTTTATCCCTAGTGGCAACAACACATCACAACCTTAGAACCTACTGTCACGATCCCAGATTCAATGAAGGCATGAACCCACTATCGAGCATAAATACCCCCTCTTGGAGTTAAGAGCAAAAACTTGGCCAGAGCCTCTACTAATAACGGAGAGCATGCAAGATCATAAACAACACATAAACAATAGATTGATAATCACCATAATCATAGTACTCTCTATCCATCGGATCCCGACAAACACAACATATAGTATTACATATAGATGATCTTGATCATGTTAGGCAGCTCACAAGATCCAACAATGAAGCACAACAAGGAGAAGACGACCATCTAGCTACTGCTATGGACCCATGGTCCAGGGGTGAACTACTCACTCATCACTCCGGAGGCGACCATGGCGGTGTAGAGTCCTCCGGGAGATGAATCCCCTCTCCGGCAGGGTGCCGGAGGCGATCTCCTGAATCCCCCGAGATGGGATTCGCGGCGGCGTCTCTGGAAGGTTTTCCGTATCGTGGCTCTCGGACCGGGGGTTTCGCGACGGAGGCTTTAAGTAGGCGGAAGGTCAACGCGGGGGCCACACGAGGGCCCAGGGGGCAGGTCGGCGCGGCCAGGGCTTGGGCCGCGCCGGCCTCCCCGGCTGCCTCGTGGCCCCACTTCGTTATCTCTTCGGTCTTCTGGAAGCTTCGTGCAAAAATAGGACCCGGGCGAAAGTTTCGTCCAATTCCGAGAATATTTCTTTACTAGGATTTCTGAAACCAAAAACAGCAGAAAACAACAACTGGCTCTTCGGCATCTTGTTAATAGGTTAGTTCCAGAAAATGCATAAATATGACATATAATGTGCATAAAACATGTAGGTATCATCAATAAAGTGGCATGGAACATAAGAAATTATCGATACGTTGGAGACGTATCAGCATCCCCAAGCTTAGTTCTGCTCGTCCCGAGCAGGTAAAACTATAACAAAGATAATTTCTGAAGTGACATGCCATCATAATCTTGATCATACTATTTGTAAACATATGTAATGAATGCAGCGATCAAAACAAAGGTAATGACATGAGTAAACAAGTGAATCATATGACAAAGACTTTTCATGAATAGTACTTCAAGACAAGCATCAATAAGTCTTGCATAAGAGTTAACTCATAAAGCAATAAATCAAAGTAAAGGTGTTGAAGCAACACATAGGAAGATTAAGTTTCAGCGGTTGCTTTCAACTTATAACATGTATATCTCATGGATATTGTCAACATAAAGTAATATAATAAGTGCAATATGCAAGTATGTAGGAATCAATGCACAGTTCACACAAGTGTTTGCTTCTTAGGTGGAAGGAGATAGGTAAACTGACTCAACAATAAAAGTAAAAGAAAGGTCCTTCAAAGAGGAAAGCATCGATTGCTGTATTTGTGCTAGAGCTTTTATTTTGAAAACATGAAACAATTTTGTCAACGGTAGTAATAAAGCATATGAGTTATGTAAATTATATCTTACAAGTTGCAAGCCTCATGCATAGTATACTAATAGTGCCCGCACCTCGTCCTACTTAGCTTGGACTACCGGATCTTTGCATGCCATGTTTCAACCAAGTGTCACAAAGGGGTACCTCCATGCCGCCTGTACAAAGGTCTAAGGAGAAAGCTCGCATTTTGGATTTCTCGCTTTTGATTATTCTCAACTTAGACATCCATACCGGGACAACATGGACAACAGATAATGGACTCCTCTTAAATGCATAAGCATGTAGCAACAATTATTATTCTCATATGAGATTGAGGATATATGTCCAAAACTGAAACTTCAACCATGGTTCATGGCTTTAGTTAGCGGCCCAATGTTCTTCTCTAACAATTTTGCATGCTCCAACCACTAAAATGATAGATCCTTCAGACAAGACGGACATGCATAGCAACTCACATGATATTCAACAATAGTTGATGGCGTTCCCCAGAAGCATGGTTATCGCACAACAAGCAACTTAATAAAAGATAAAGTGCATAAGTACATATTCAATACTACGATAGTTTTTAAGGCTATTTTGTCCCATGAGCTATATATTGCAAAGGTGAATGATGGAATTTTAAAGGTAGCACTCAAGCAATTTACTTTGGAATGGCGGAGAAATACCATGTAGTAGGTAGGTATGGTGGACACAAATGGCATAGTAGTTGGCTCAAGGATTTTGGATGCATGAGAAGTATTCCCTCTCGATACAAGGTTTAGGCTAGCAAGGTTATTTGAAGCAAACTCAAGGATGAACCGGTGCAGCAAAACTCACATAAAAGACATATTGTAAACATTATAAGACTCTACACCGTCTTCCTTGTTGTTCAAAACTCAATACTAGATATTATCTAGACCTTAGAGAAACCAAATATGCAAATCAAATTTTAGCAAGCTCTATGTATTTCTTCATTAATGGGTGCAAAGCATATGATGCAAGAGCTTAGACATGAGCACAACAATTGCCAAGTATCACATTATCCAAGACATTTTAGAATTACTACATGTAGCATTTTCCAATTCCAACCATATAACAATTTAACGAAGGAGAAACTTCGCCTTGAACATTATGAGTAAAGCCTAAGGACACATGTGTCCATATGCAACAGCGGAGCGTGTCTCTCTCCCATAAAGTGAATGCTAGGATCCATCTTATTCAAACAAAAACAAAAACAAAAACAAACCGACGCTCCAAGTAAAGAACACAAGATGTGATTGAATAAAAATATAGTTTCAGGGGAGGAACCTGATGATGTTGTCGATGAAGAAGGGGATGCCTTGGGCATCCCCAAGCTTAGACGCTTGAGTCTTCTTAAAATATGCAGGGGTGAACCACGGGGGCATCCCCAAGCTTAGAGCTTTCACTCCTCTTGATCATAGTATATCATTCTCCTCTCTTGACCCTTGAAAACTTCCTTCACACCAAACTTCAAGCAAACTCATTAGAGGGTTAGTGCATCATTAATAATTCACACATTCAGAGGTGACACAATCATTATTTTCACTTCTGGACATTGCATAATGCTACTGGACATTAATGGATCAAAGAAATAAATCCAACATAGCAAAAGAGGCAATGCGAAATAAAAGGCAGAATCTGTCAAAAACAGAACAGTCCGTAAAGACGAATTTAAAGCTGGCACCAGACTTGCTCAAATGGAAAAACTCAAAACTAATGAAAGTTGCGTAAATATCTGAGGATCACGCTCGTAAATTGGCAGATTTTTTCGAATTTTCTACAGAGAACTGTGCCCAGATTCGTGACAGACAGCAATGCTGTTTCTGCGCAGCGATCCCAAATATAACATCAACTTTGACATAGAAACTTTACTTGGCACAAAAACATGATAAGGAGAGGTTGCTACAGTAGTAAACAACTTCCAAGACTCAACAAAACAAAAAATTTCTGTAGGTAAAAACATGGGTTGTCTCCCATAAGCGCTTTTCTTTAACGCCTTTCAGCTAGGCGCAGAAAGTGCAAATCAAGTACTATCAAGAGTAGAAGCATCAACATTATTTTTCATGCAAACACAACTTGTTGCAGAGGGTACTTTAGATGCTCCATTATCTAAATTCTCTATGGTGGTGCTAGGGGTTTTAGAAATTTTAGGCCTATAATAATTCTTTTGTTTAGGCACTTTAGAGGCGTACATGAATTTTTGCTCTTTACCCACATAAGCTTTCTCATTATACTTGAGAGAAGAAAAGGTTGAACCCAAGGTTCCCATAGCTTTTTCAAGTTCATCAATCCTATTGGTTTGATTATCATGGATAACACAAGTTCCTAGGACACTAATTCTTTCATCAATTCCTCCTAGGGATTTATCAAGTTCATCAGTTTTATCCAATAACATTTCTAATTTAGTTTCAATACTTGGAAAATTTTTCTCTATGGTTTCCAATTTTTTCATAACATCTTCAAGAGAGATTTCAATTTTAACTTCATTAACAGGTGGTATTCCAACTAGACTCTCAATGATGCAACTAGCTTCTAAAGCGGGAGTACCTAGGAAATTACCTCCCGAAAGAGTATCAAGAACATATCTATTCCAACTAGATAAACCAACATAAAAGTTCCTAAGAAGGATAGTGGTGGAGTGTTTCTTAATGCACCTTTGATGAGCATTACTAATTCTATACCAAGCATCTTTAAAACTTTCTCCACCTTGTTGCTTAAAAGAACAAACTTCAACTTCAGGATTACTCACTTTAAAAGTAGCTAGGCGAATTAAGTAAAGATAAGTAACTAATAATTTTTTTTTTGTGTGTTTTCGATATAGAGAGCAAGACAATAAATAAAGTAAAACTAGCAACTAATTTTTTTGTATTTTGATTTAGTGCAGCAAACAAAGTAGTAAATAAAATAAAGCAAGACAAAAACAAAGTAAAGAGATTGAGAAGTGGAGACTCCCCTTGCAGCGTGTCTTGATCTCCCGGCAACGGCGCCAGAAAAGAGCTTGATGGCGTGTAACTCACACGTTCGTTGGGAACCCCAAGAGGAAGGTATGATGCGCACAGTAGCAAGTTTTCCCTCAGAAAGAAACCAAGGTTTAATCGAACCAGGAGGAGCCAAGAAGCACGTTGAAGGTTGATGGTCGCGAAATGTGATGCGGCGCAACACCAGGGATTCCTGCGCCAACGTGGAATCTGCACAACAAAACCAAAGTACTTTGCCCCAACGAAACAGTGAGGTTGTCAATCTCACCGGCTTGCTGTAACAAAGGATTAAGCGTATCGAGTGGAAGATGATTGTTTGCAAGAAAACAGTAAAAACAAGTATTGCAGATTGTATGCTATGTAAAGAATAGGACCGGGGTCCACAGTTCACTAGAGGTGTCTCTCCCATAAGATAAAAGCATGTTGGGTGAACAAATTACAGTCGGGCAATTGACAAATAGAGAAAGGCATAACAATGCATATACATGATATGATAAATATAGTGAGATTTAATCCGGGCATTACGACAAAGTACATAGACCACCATCCAACTGCATCTATGCCTAAAAATTCCACCTTCAGGTTATCATCCGAACCCCATTCAGTATTAAGTTGCTAAGCAACAGACAATTGCATTAAGTATGGTGCGTAATGTAATCAACAACTACATCCTTAGACATAGCATCAATGTTTTATCCCTAGTGGCAACAGCACATCACAACCTTAGAACCTACTGTCACGATCCCAGATTCAATGAAGGCATGAACCCACTATCGAGCATAAATACCCCCTCTTGGAGTTAAGAGCAAAAACTTGGCCAGAGCCTCTACTAATAACGGAGAGCATGCAAGATCATAAACAACACATAAACAATAGATTGATAATCACCATAATCATAGTACTCTCTATCCATCGGATCCCGACAAACACAACATATAGTATTACATATAGATGATCTTGATCATGTTAGGCAGCTCACAAGATCCAACAATGAAGCACAACAAGGAGAAGACGACCATCTAGCTACTGCTATGGACCCATGGTCCAGGGGTGAACTACTCACTCATCACTCCGGAGGCGACCATGGCGGTGTAGAGTCCTCCCGGAGATGAATCCCCTCTCCCAGGGTGCCGGAGGCGATCTCCCGAATCCCCCGAGATGGGATTCGCGGCGGCGGCGTCTCTGGAAGGTTTTCCGTATCGTGGCTCTCACGGGGTTTCGCGACGGAGGCTTTAAGTAGGCGGAAGGTCAACGCGGGGGCCACACGAGGGCCCAGGGGCAAGTCGGCGCGGCAGGGCTTGGGCCGCGCCGGCCTCCCCCTCGGCTGCCTCGTGGCCCCACTTCGTTATCTCTTCGGTCTTCTGGAAGCTTCGTGCAAAAATAGGACCCCGGGCGAAAGTTTCGTCCAATTCCGAGAGTATTTCTTTACTAGGATTTCTGAAACCAAAAACAGCAGAAAACAGCAACTGGCTCTTCGGCATCTTGTTAATAGGTTAGTTCCAGAAAATGCATAAATATGACATATAATGTGCATAAAACATGTAGGTATCATCAATAAAGTGGCATGGAACATAAGAAATTATCGATACGTTGGAGACGTATCATTGGCCTCAAAAGAAGTATACGAAGTTGCAGCAATTGGCTAACTTTTAATCTAATCAAAATCCAAGTTATAATGATGGCTACAGAGAAATATATATGGGGGAAGTGAAGAGATTTTCGTCCAACCAGCTAGGGTTGGCCAAAAACACCCCTAAATGGGCCTTCCTCCACTTATATGGCCTCTTAAAATCCCCTAAAATACCTAATCCGAAAATACATGGGCATGACCCATTAAATAAGGTGACGCAGCACCAAAAATAACTCTTGGACGAATTTTATGATGGGGTAACTTGTAGAATTCGCCCAAGCCTCTTGACAACATTATATTGGCTTCAATGTCCTGAAATCTCCACCCATATTATCAGCAGCGTCAACCCTCACAGACTTGTGTTCTCCTCCATGCACGATCATGCTCCAATGCGCGTCCTTCTCATCCTTGCTAGGTCCATCATTCCTGAGTAACGTAAATACATCTGATTTAGGCAGCATCATATTCTCATGTACATTAGGAAGAGTTCCTAGAAACGAAAGTACCTGATAATTAAGTTGACGTGCACGAGCTCTTGTGAGAGGTTCTGGTAATGGTGGTGGTGCATGAGTATGTGTTGTTGTAGGTGCAATGGTTGTATCAACGATAGAGATGTCCTCATCACCACCCCTCCAAACGTGACGTACATTCTTGCAAAGGAAGAAAACACGGGAATACATATTTGCCTCCGCGTGCCTCGGTTATTTCTATACCCGAGCGTACTTTCCTTGTGATAGCCATCGTGCGACCAGGTGGAGGGCCGGCCGGTGCTAGCAGGTGGAGGGGCGACCAACGCGGTCAGCTGGAGGGGCCGCGTTGCGAGCGAGGCAGGGTGACGCGTGAGCCGCGGGCGTGGGGCGAGGGACGGCAGCGAGGCGGGTGAAGGGGTCGTGGCGCGGGGTGGAGGCAGGGGCTGCTCGGGAAAAGAGAAAGAAAGAGATGAAGGAAGCAAAAAAGGGAAAAAAGGAAAAAGAACCTGACACACGGGTCTGTTTTTTTTTGAAACTTTTCCACCATATATTAGGTCAGCAAGCTCGCCTCA
Source organism: Lolium multiflorum (assembly GCA_030979885.1). NCBI lineage: Eukaryota > Viridiplantae > Streptophyta > Magnoliopsida > Poales > Poaceae > Lolium > Lolium multiflorum. The sequence continues at coordinate 146,118,304 of CM061748.1, forward strand.
TTAAAACCCTGCCAGTCCCTTTCGGTACCCTGGTTAGGGAAAGAGTGCGTCTGAAAACTTGCCGCCTTTAAACCTCCACAATAGTTACATCGTTTATTACAAAGGGTAAAAGAAAAGAGGGGGGATCACCCTCCCAAATGAAGTTCTCCTTTGTTTGATACACATATTTCGCCAGTTGATGCGCCACTACATTAGCCTCCCTTAAGCAACCCCATTCATTGTACTAGCATTCATGAAACTCTCAGCTAAGATTGCTGCATGCGGAGTCCAAACTTCAATTTTCCTGTTACAAGCTTGGATGAGCTCTAGTGAGTCTGATTCGATTAGAACTGAGGAAACGCCTAATCCCTGCAGGAACTGAAGACCCCTCAGTAGAGCTAGCGCCTCCGCTGCTGCTGCATCTAGAACATGATCAATCAGGCTGGCCATCCCCGCCTCAACTTCACCACGATCATTACACAGAACAACTCCCACAGCACCGCTACCATCCACATAAAATGCCGCATCAATGTTGAGTTTCAATTTTCCCGCTGGAGGTTTTGACCACACAATCTTCTTAGGTCGAACTGCACTTTTTTGCCCCGCTTCAAAGTTTGCTGTTAAAGCATGGATAGCAAAGGCAGTTCTATTTGGTGGCGCCACAGAACCATCATGTACCACCTCCCTGCGCTGCCACCATATATACCAACACGCCACAGCAATAGACTCATGCAAACTTATCGAATTTAAAACTGGTGATGTACCTTGTTTGCTTCGTAGAATATTCTCCAGAATTACTGAACCTGATCGGTCCATAGAAGCAGCTTGATCGATACTCCCGCAGTCCCAGTTCCTTCCAAACTTTCCTGGCTCGGACACACGAGAACAGCAAATGACGGATGTCTTCCGCCCCTTGTTCACAGATCGGACACTGAGTGTTGACCTTGACATGTCTAGACGCTAACACAGCCATCCCTGGAACAGCACCGTGTAATGCCTTCCACATAAAGATTTTAATCTTGCTTGGAACTTTTAATTTCCACACAATCTCCCACACCGGATTAATATTCGAATTACCTTGGCCGTCCCTTCTTCTCGTCTTTGTACCAAACTGATGCTCCCACTCCGCATAGTAGGCCGAACGAACCGAGAACTTGTTTGTCTTTGTTAAATGCCAAGCCACAAAATCCTCCGATAAGTGATCACTAAGAGGAATTCTGAGAATACTTTCCACGTCAACTGGTAAGAAATTCTCTCGCAGTAAATTTAAGTCCCATGAATTTGTAATCGGATCAATAAGGTCTTGAACTGTTTTAAGCAGAATATGCCTCCGCTGTGTAAATACCTTCCTTGTAGGGCTATTTGGGTTAGTGCCATATTTGTAAAGATGTTGTCTGCGCGATGCATTTTCAGCCTTTAAATTAAGTTTACAACTTCTTGTACTCGTGTTTTTACAAGTCGAGATTTGAAGGATCTGCTAAGGTTTTTCTAATGGTAGACACTTACCTAAACCCTTATGGAGGAAAAAATAAAGCTTACTAAATAATTTTTTTATTTAAGCGCCTTCTCCTCCAGCGCAAGGGGCTAATCATGGGCGCCATACACAGGTAAGAAAAATAAATAAGCCCTTGTCTCTCCAAGACTCCAACGACGGGCGCCATCTCCTTCTGGCCCAGCTGAAATCAATGGCTGAGGCAATGGTCGGCACTCTATTGCTTCCACGACTGAGTGAATTCCCCACGCAGATTCGTGGAGTTTTTAGGGGTTGCCAGAGTACCTCCTCGGCGTGGTGCGCAGCACGCCGGAGCCGGACGACGCCGCTGCCCGCTGGTGTATGGACGCGTGCGGCGCCGCTTGTATCGAGGGGCGCGTGGTGCTGGTGGAGGATGTGTGGAACCAGACGACGACGCACCTTTGCCTAGGCACGTGCTGAACGCTCGAGGACGCTATCTTCCTGCCGAGCGACCTCGCGTTAGCTGTGGTGTGGAAAATGTTCAAAATAAACCTTGAATTTGTAGACGTTAGCTAAATCAAACCCTCAAATTTAAAACCCGGTAATCCGCATTCTAAACTTTCGAATCCCAGTCAATTTTCAACCATAGATTTTTAAAGCTAGAATTTAGCTGACGTGGCATTTTAAACCCAGAAGAACAGGCCTAAATTAACTGAGGTAATAGTCTACTCTCACTGACATACACGGCCCACCTGTCATATTCATCTTCTCTGGCTCCAGTCCCCTCCCACCAATCTCCCCATCGTTGTGGTCAGCCATGAGCAACGCAGTGTCCGGAACAGGGCGAGGTCCCATGCTCGCTCCTCAACTCCGGGCGGACTGTAATGTGTCCCTCTCGTCCCCTGCACCCGCACAGTCGTTCGCGTCCGGGTGAGCCACCACCGCGCGTTGAAGCTCGTCCTCTGCCGCCTCTAGGGCACGAAGAAGCTTTCCGTCGGCCGCGACAGTGCCCAGAGGACGCCTCTAGGGGATTGGCGAGCAGGGACATTGCATCACAGCCGCCATTACCGTACAAGCAAGATCTAGCGCAAGTCGCCTTTTGGAATTGATTCCACATGAGTAACCTCCCCGGACACGGCGGGCCTCAGGGATGTCGCCTTTGTCGTCGGCCGGCCTCGCCGTGTCGCCTACCGCCGGCGGCGAGTAGCCTCCCGTGCAATGTACAGGGGTAGAAGACGAAGTCGTCGACAAAAAGAAATATAGGATTGATATTGATTAAGTTCCTGGCCGGTGGGTCCGTATTGTCAATGAGACTAGCATATTATCCCGGCCTGGTTAGTTACTTTCCCAGTGTGCCAAATAGATCTAAGGTTGAAAATAGACCGGGGTTCGAGAGTTCAGGATACCGATTACGGGGATTCAAAGTTGAGGGTTTTATTTAGCTAACGCCTACAAGTTTAAGGTTTGCTTTGGACTTTTTCCGCTGTGCTCTTCGTCGGCGACGCAGACGAGAGGATGCGCGGTGCGGGTACTAGTGGAAAGGGATTTCGGTTAATTTCTCTTCGTCCTTTAGAGCAAGAACAATAGTGCAGCTAGCATATGGCTATAAGGGTTTGGTACTCTATGTACAATAGTTGGCTACAAAATATGCTACTTTACCAATATATGACCCACTTATGAGAGTCACAACAAGATGGATAGAAGCACGTGTGCTAAAGTTGACTTTCCCACTACGTTCTCTCTTCTTCTCACTCCTCTAACTAAGAAAAATTATTATATTTTATATCCTATAGTCAGCTGATTATACCTTATTATACTTCTTAGTAGCGCTCGCCTCCCCTGAAATCTAGGCATGATGAAAAAATCTGACGCCCAGCGCAACTAGCCTGCTGCTCGCCCAACAAATCTAGGAAGGGCATAAATACGACATGCGGGCCCAAATAGCGGACTAGCATGTTATCTCGGCCCGGGATTGTAGTATTTTGGTGCGTCAAATATGTAGAGGGTCTGAAATGGACCAGGATTGATAAGTTTAAAGTGTCAATTTTCGGGATTCATAGTTTAGGATTTGATTTATTTTTCAACTACAAGTTATGGAGTTTTTCCATTTTTCGGATAAAGAGCAATATTTTTCATATAAAAAATATACAAAATATTCTCTCCGTTCCACGGAAGGTTGTCTGAGATTTCTAATTTTTATGTATATAGACACTAAATAGCATCTACACAAATTCAAATTTTGCTAAATCTCAGACAACCTTCGTGGAACGGAGGGAGTATATCTAGCCTATGCACCAACTCAATATGCAAAGCAAATCCAGATATTGGAGGATACACACAGCCAATTATGAAAAAAGTAAACGAAAACAAAAAGTGGTATTCAAGTAACCAACATCAACCACCGCCCAAAATGACACACGAGTTGCGTCGTCGTTGCTGGATCCGGTCAGTAATGGTCAGATCTTGATTTTCACCCTGGAGAGCAAGTCTGAGTAGACTATGTACAATGTCTTCCACAAGGTAACGATGAAAAGGCACAACCATTGACCGGTACAACCAATGAAGGTTAGACCAAAGGATGTTCGCCCCAGAACTCAAGATCCATACTCAGAGAGCACCACGAAATCTCAACCACACAATGTTGTCGTTACCTTCAAACCTTCAAGAGACAATGCCAAACAACAGTCAAGCACTCTAACTCCTGCCGTGTCTTGAGGTACGCTAGTCTGAGTGTTCCGTCCATCCAAGATCGGGCAAGCACATGCCATGGACCCAAGATATGGGACATCTATGGCATGAGGTGCTTTGGCGAGTTACGACAATGCTAGTCAGCTGCCATCAAAAAACACATTTGCCCCGCCGCACTAGCAACACTACCATGAACTAGAGGGAGATGATGAAGTCGAGCTAGTCCACTAAGTATCGTGGAACCATTGCAACTGTTTTTTCGTTACCTGCCACATTCTCAACGCCAGGGGCCTTAGGGACAATTCCTGCAATGTGGTGTTCTCTGTAGTCTTCACATGAGGATCGAGAGGAGAAACCCCAACATGCAGTAGCCGTAGCAAGCTAGCAATGCCTCAACCCAACTAGGACACCCATCATGACTAGATCTGAACGTGGGCAAACTCCTCTAGCAATAATCAATCGATTAGATCTGAACCCAACTAGAAACTCCTCAATAGGAGTACACCCAGCCTAGAAACGACATCATGATCATCACAACCGCTCCACTGTTTCCCTCTTGCCACCTTCCACCATTGTCCCTCCTGCCGAAACTTTGATCCACATGAATGGGCTTGCCGCCGTCGAACATATAGGCTTAGCTGAAAGAACATTTCCCGCCCTTTTGGGTTTTGTGTGTTTGATGTCAACTATAGGTATCTATTTATGTGTGTTGATGTAGAAAGGTACATGGTTTCATTATATATACATGGCTGGTGGAATGGATTGACAAAACTGAAGTCACTGCTGCCTTTTTACTTCAGGCGGAAGTTCTAGCACCTGCTGGCGGAACTTCCGCCCAGATGCTCCATTCAGCAGGATCTCAACCACTCTCACGTTGAAGTTCGGCGGAAGTAGGCCGGAAGTTCTGGTCAGCGGAACTTCCGCCCTACTTCCGGGCAAGTTCCAAAAACGGCGATTTGTCTTACAGATTGTTCCGATATGGTTTTCACACAATTCCGGAACTTGGCCGGAACTTCCGGTCACCGGAAGTTCCGCCCTAGTTCCGCCCGCTCTCAATCCGTCAAGCTGCTCTCGTGCGAAAGCATCCAGCCGGAACTTCCGGCCCTTCTAGCCGGAACTTCCGGTGTTACACGAAAACGCCCACAACGGTCAGATCTGAAGCCCCTACTCATATAAATAGCTTTCTTCTCCAATGGGACAAGTTACTCAATCATTGCACAAGGTCATCCACCATTAGAGCCACTTCAAGAAACACAAGATTCACAAGATCTTCTCCTCCAACCATCCAAAGCTCTTGATCTTTGGAGATCCGAAGGAGAAGACCCCGATCTACACCCTCACCGAAGCGATTCTCATTTCCCCCTCATATGCTTGAGGGCCCCTTTGCTAGTGTTCCTCTTTTGAGTAACCCTAGTTGTTTGTAGTTGATTTTGTTCTTCTTGTTGTTGTTACAGATTTGGGAGCCTCCAATTTGGTTGTGGATGTGTGTCCCAAGAACCTTGTAAAGGCCCGGTTTCCGCCTCAAGGAAATCCCTTAGTGGAAGTGGGCTAGGACTTCGTGGCGGTGCTCACAGGAGACCTGAGTGAAGCCTTCGTGGCGTTGGTCTGGCTTTCATAGAGACCACACTCCACCGAACGTAGACGTACCTTCTTGCAAAGGAAGGGAACTACGGGAACCAACTCTGTGTCTCCGCGTGCTCCACACTCGGTTACCTCTATCCTATATCTCCCATATATATTGTGTAGCTATATCATGCTTAGTCGTTGACCTTGTCATATAGGTAAATTCACATACTTGCATATCTAGAGAATTTACCTTTGTGTCAAGCCTAAATTGAAAAAGAACTAAAAAATGGTTAGCACCTATTCACCCCCCCCTCTAGGTGCGGCATACGATCCTTTCAATTGGTATCAGAGCCTCGGCTCTTATTTTGGGCTTAACCGCCTAAGAGTATGTCGGACGACGAGCCTGAGGAAGGGGCCGCAAAGATGGTCTCCATGGATGATCTCAAGTCGATGGAAGCATCCTTGAGGTCCTCCATGGAAGATCAAATGGAAAGCATGAGAAAAATGATTTCCGAGCTTTTGACTCCGGTTCCACCCATGGCTCCCGTCATAGAGGAAAGGTACAAGGGTGCGGTAGAAGAGGGAGGTCCTTCGGCATTACCCTCCTCTACCAAGCCCTTTGAATGGATCGTAGCGAACAAGAGGGGGGGGGGTGAATGGGCGCTACGTCAAGTTTTAGTCTTTTTCAATTTTTAGTGCAACGGAAGATAAAGGTGATAGCTTTAGCGATAGGGTGAGCCTACAATGATCCTAGACGAGTGCAACAAGCAAAGGAACAACACAAGGTAGTAAGAGTAAAGAGCGAGACAACCGGAGGGCGCGGAGACGAGACGAGGTTTGTTGTCGCAGTTCCTCCCACAATAGGAAGTACGTCTGCGTTGAGGAGGTGCTAGCCTCACACTAGAGGCTAGACGGCCACACCACGAAGGAAGGCCTCACCTTCTTCCTCGAGAGAGCTCCACAAAGGTGCCCCCTTCTCCACTAAGGCACCGGTCGAGGCGGTGATTCCTTCACAAGGTTGGGGCGAGCTCCACACCACAAGGAGGCTCCCAACAACCCATGGGGCTTGTACAACACCAAGCTAGCCTCCATGGATGCACTTCTTCCAATGTCCCACAATAGGAACCCTACCACCAAGATCCACTAAGGTACCACGAATTGGTGAAATTTCTCCCGGTAGAACGATAGATCGGGGTCTCCTCCACCACTCCTCAAAGTATCAGCAAGATTGATTGGGTAGGGAGGGAGATCCTCTAGGTTTGAGCTCAGCAACAATGGAGGAGAGGGAGAGAGAAGAGCTAAAAACAAGCTGGGGAAGAAGGGGCCTTTATATAGGTCCCTCCAATGTCCAGCCTAAGCGGTACTACCGCTTCTGGAAGCGGTACTACCGCTCTGGATTCGAAATCCCCACAGAACTTGTCCACGTGGAAGCATAGCGGTACTACCGCTCGAGGTACCATAATGGCCTCCAGATCTTACTAGATGCCAAGCGGTACCAAGGCGGTACCAGAGCGGTACTGCCGTAACTTAAGTTACGGTACCTAAGCGGTACCAGGGCGGTACTACCGCTCTGGAGCGGTACTACCGCTCGAGGTACCGTGAAGGTACCGTAACACGTTCTGTGGGACATTTTCAGTGCAATCTCCAGAGCGGTACTGCAGAGCGGTACCAGTAGGGTAGCGGTACTACCGCTCCTGGTACCGGTAGTACCGGCTTGGCTGAAACTGCTTTTTCCTCTTTTCCTCTCCTACCATGTCACCTCGCGACACACACACAAAACCAGAAAACCTAAGATCTACGCTTCAGTCTTCCGATCATAGTGTGTTCAGCGAGGGTACCGTACACCTACAAATTCATCAAAGATAATCTTCGTGCTCGGTTAGAATTGTTCGAGTGTTGTTATAAAACACACAAAACACGGGATATAGATCTTGCTCTTTCAATCTCCCCCTTTTTGGTGTTTGATGACAACACAAGAATTTGCAACATAGCATATGATATTATGATAAGGCTCTTGATTTGTAAGAAGTAGATGGAGCTCCCCCTAGATGCGTGCATATTTGAAATATGCATTTGTATACAAATACATGCATCCTAGAGAGAAACTCCCCCTAGATTCTACAAACCTAGCACAAGTGCTAAGGAGAATATATGACAAGATCATATAGCACAAGCACACTATGGAGGCAAGAATAGTGCATATAGTAGAGTTTGGGTGAAACTTTTCATACCTTTGCCTTGAGAAAACCCAAACTCATAATAAAGAGAGCCTCCATAGGATTTTATGTAGCCAAACAAAGGATAAATAGTGAAGACCATTAAGCTACGAACGATTAAGTCTTAATACAAACCGGGGGATCGGGAGATCCACAAATAGAGTAGCGAGCACACATACGAATAAGTTCAAAGTTCCGAATAACTAGGGAAAGACATGATGCCAAGGCCGAAAGAACCAAAAAGAAACACCAAGCCCTTGGCATCCCCATGCAAATTCCCGTCCTAATAGATCAACTTCTCCCCCTTTGGCATCGAGACACCAAAAAGGGAGAAGGAGCATGCTAACGTCCCAAGGCGAATCACTCATCATCCTCCTCGTCCTCCTCGTCATCCTCCTCGTCCTCTTCCTCTTCGTCTTCAAGATGGCCTTTACCATGCGGTGGTGGAGAGGGACGAACCATGTGCTCGGGGATGGAGTCCTCGGAGCTCGACCAAGCAAGCTTGGACTTCCACTCACCGGGAGGGGTGATGTTGTCCTCAGAGCCCTCAGAGACAGGAAGTTGCATGTGCCTCATCATTGCCTTTTGGCGTTGGCGAATCTTCTTGTTGTCATGGTGGGCTTGATACATCCTATCTTGGAGGTCCTCCTTGAAGCAAAAGGACTTCTTGAGGCGAGCGGTGAGCTTGGCGAAGAGGCCCTTGGTCTTGACGGAGTTGGGCACATAATCGGAATCATCACTATCGGCTTCGTCTTCGTCCTTGTCCTTGGGTGCATTCTTGCCATACCTTGGAGGGTCATGCTTCTTGACAAGGGGGCTCTTCTCCTTATGGATAGTGATGTTGGGGCGGCATTGCTCAAGAAGATCTCCACGGTTTGCTTGATCCCACTTTCGGCAAATGAGCCTCATGATGAAGGGCGCATATTGAGGGAGCTTGCGGAGGAAAGCACAATCACGCATCTCATGCCAAATGAAGTCCATGATATCCAATTGTTTCCCACTACCCCTCATCTCATGGGTGCGCACGAGAAGGTTCACAAGGAAGCCATGCACCTCATCATGGTTGGTGTCTTTGGGGTTGATGGTGCTGCGGTAGATGCGGTTCATGATGTCGTAGACGGGAAGGAGGTTGTAAGCACTTCCACACAACATCCTTCCGGGGATGTAGAGGTTGGCCATCTTCTCTTTGGCCATCGGCTTGGCCTGGAGATGGATCCTGAAGAAGTTGATGTCAAACTCGGGAAGTTCATATCCAATGCCCCTAGCAAACTCTTCCCATGTGGCTTCCATCACATGCTCCCTAGTCATCCACTTCAAGGAGCGGAAACCATCCTCATCCTCAAGGAACACGACAGTGGCATAGAACTGGCAGATTATCTCCTTGGAGTAGTCGTGAGAGAAGGTCATCAGAGGGATAAGTCCTTGTTTGTCGCATATCTCGAGTGCTTCTCCAAAGTACTCGGGCTTGGCTTGGAGATTTTCCATGTTGATGGAGAATTGAGGGCAACACCGAAACTCCTTTGACCCATAGACATCATTGTAAATCCTCTCTTGATCGGCATGGTAGAAGAAGGTGTTGGGGCAGAGACGAGAGTTCTTTGGCACAAGGTAGGGATTGGCCCCTCGAACTTGCAAGAATTGGGCTTTCTTGAGATCTTTCATAGAAACTTGAGGACCCCGAACGGTCCTTTTGCCCGCTGCCGCTGCTGCTGCATCCCTTTGACGCTTGGTGGTCCTTGCCGGTAAAATCTCATCTTGCTCTTCATCTTCTCGAAGACGACGAGAGGAGGGCTTGACCTTGCCTCCACCTTGGGGTCTAGATGATCCTGTGAAAAGCAAAGTTTTGGGAGGGAATAGGGGATAAGTGCACAAGCCATGGAGTTAAAGATCAAAGAGGACACTAACAAGCAACATTGGTGACTTTAGACAGAGCGGTAGTACCGCAATACAGTCCGGTAGTGCCGCTTTGACCGGTAGTACCGCCCGAGGACGAGCGGTACTACCGCTTAAGCTCCGCACAGCCAAATCAAGATCGGGTCCATGGTAAAATCGATCTAGAGTCACACATTGTTGCTAGCTAGTATCCCTGGACATGAATAGCTTCCAAGAATGCTTCTCCACCACAAAACTCCAACAAACCCTAGCATATGCATCTAGGGAGTTCAACACACCCTAGAGAGAGAATTTAGGGTTCATACCGGAGGACATGGTGGAGAAGGGGTTGGGGAAGCTTCTCCACGGAGGAGATTTGGCCGGCGGCGGCTGGAAAAGGAGATCGGGGCCGATCTCCTCGAGGTCTTTGAGCTTGGAGGAGCTTTTGACTTGAGGTGGAAGAGGAGTTGTGGTGATTTGGGGTAAACCCGACCCCAACCGGTACCTCTTGTCAAAATATGCAAGCGGTAGTACCACTTACCGGTACTAGCCCGGTACTTAGAGCGGTAGTACCGTTCTGGGGATAATTGTTCAGTTTCATCAGAGAACTGCCCCAGAGCGGTAGTACCGGTCCAAGAAGCGGTAGTACCGTCCTCCAAATTCAAAAACCTCAGATTTTGGTGTAGACTTGTGCTTTTAGACTGACTTGGCTCAAGAGGTGGATGATGGCTTGGGATTAGATTAAGGAACTGTTAAGGTACTACCCAACCAAGCTTGCAAGAATCAAAACATTAAAAGCCAAGCTTGGGTGAATCTCCCATGAAGATCATGAAGAAAAGAAGAACAAAGAAACAAAGAAAAGAAATCAAAAGAAACAAAAAGATCCTCAAGGAGGAGGTTGGTGGCCAAAGCCACCGTGTAAGAGTTTAGTAGTGTGAGGTCGCGTAGATGTATCTAGGACTCACGGCTACAACTCAACATGAAGCTCATTAGTCACTTAATTGACGAATAGCATATGCTTTGGATTTCTTTATGCATTATGGGGGGAGGGATAGCTCAATAAGTTTAAACCGCACTCCCCCTATGTTCATGCGTGCTCTACATCTAGACATGTAGTACAAAAGTGGTGTTATCCACTCTTGACACGACGTCCGGATGAGAAGCACAAGGATAGGGAGGCAAACCTTGACGTCGGTCGGTAGAGAGTGAATCCATTGCCTTGTCGGTCTCATTGAAGCTTCTATAGGAGCTTGGGGTTTCTATACCGTTGGACCCCTTCATATCTTGCTCTTGAGTATATCTTGATGTACTTTGCTTGAGTCATGAAGGAGTCTTGATGCTTTAGAACCCCGGCGAGAATGGACCAATAGAATAGATCCTTGTGTGGTCTCTTGATCTTCATTATGGTTTAGGTCCTCGCCTTAACCCTCCTAGTTGTTGATGTCGAACTTGAAGTTGTGGACGAGGTGATCTTTCACTTGGTTGTTCAATGGAAGAAGCTCGGCCTTGTGGTGTAGATGGCTCCATATAGATGGAACTTCGTCCTTCCCCGGAACTCGTAGAAGGTAGCTTTTGAGGTTGACGAGTGCCAACACCCATCCTTCCTACGGTAACCGGGGGAATTACATCTCCTTTCTCACAAGAAGCACTTCACCCCCTCCAAGGAACCATCATCATCATCAAAAGAGTCTCATCACACAAACCACAAACACACAATAGACTCACACTCCATCATCATGTTTGGGTGTCTCCAACTAAGGTTTGTCTTCTCAATTCCGGCAACCCCAAGAAGTTGGGAAGAGTATGGCAAGGAGTATAAAATGGATTCCTTCTTTGCCAATGAAGATATCCAAAGTCTTGAGCACCAACTCCATTCCATTGTTGCTTCTTCTTGCAAGGATCATGGCATAGAGTTTGCGTTGAACTTGATCTTGTGAGAGTCTTCATTCATTATCTCCAACGCAATTCCTACAAAACACGATCTCTACACAAAGAAGCATTTTCTATTAGTCCTAGACCGTGGCCTCTTGAAGAGACTAGCTCCGCAAGAGAACCACTACATGTTCATGATAGTAGGTACAAAGACCCAAGCATGTAGAACAATGAACGGAAAGAATATTGTAAACAAGGGTATTGACAAGGCCAGGTGTTGCCACCGCCTTGTCAAGGCCCAATACCTTTAAGCTTCCTTGTGTTGTCGTCATGAGAGAGATAGAGATAGGTGAATAGATGATGACAACAAATTCCTTGCTTCCGGACATAAGACTTGTGGCTTCAAAGTTAACCACCCAATAAGCATCTCCGAAAGCAAGGATCTTCGTGGATCAAGAGTTGGAGATAGGAGCCCATTTTACAATGGGCCCTATCTTCACATTCTTCTTTTCATTGATCCTTCTTTCTCTCTCGATCTTCTTTGGCATGATTGCCACTTCTCCTTCATTGCATAAGTCCTCATAGGCTTCAATAACTCCTTCCAAGAATTGGACTTGAACTTGGAGACTCTCAATCTCGGACTTCAAGTGGTTAACTTCATCTTCCTTTTTCTTGGCAAAGGTTGTTACATCCTCACGTGACCATTCTTGATTTTCTTCAACATGACCCTTCTTTGCCTTGAGCTTGTCCACCAAATTGGTGGAGGAGATCTTGATGTTGTCGTTGTTGGAGGAAAGCTTGGAGAGCCCTTTGGAGAAAGATTTATACCCACTCTTGAGAACGAGCTTTCCATTATTTTCGTCCCTTCTCTCAAAGATACATTCCGCAACAAGGTGCCTTTTGTCACCACAATTGTATCAAGATGATCTCTTCCTTCTCTCTTCCTTTGGACTTGTGGGAGAGTAACTACTTAACTTTGAGCTCCATGTCTTGTTCCCACTCCAAGAGCTCTTGGTGGCGAGGGCCAAGTGTTCATGATACTTTGCATTGAGGTCATCCGGACTCCACTCGATGGGATCCTCATCACTCTCACTAGCCTCATGCACCTTCATCTTCAACGCAAGATTGGGCTTACGGACGTTGTGAGCACGAGCAGCAAGATCTTCCGCATTCTTCTTGGAGATGTCCAAAGCAATGACTTCACTAAGGACTTCATCGGATGTCATAGCACGGAAGGAGGCATTTTGGCGGATGGCCATCAACTTCACTTCCTCATAAGGAAGAAGAGCATTATAGAACTTTCGCTTGACCCAAGAGTCATCCACCAATGTTGCTCCAAGATCTTGCAATTTCACGGAGAGAGCGATAAGGCGCCGGTACATCTCTTCTGGTGATTCTCCTTCATTCATGAAGAAGTTGTCCGCCATATTGTTCACTTCATCGAAACGAGAGCTTTGGATGCTCGCATTTTCGAGGAAGAGCTTGTCGAGTTTATCCCATGCTTCCTTGGCGGTCTTGAGTGAGCGGATATGAGCGTGGTCCTTGGGTGTGACGGCCATGTGAATCATGTTGATGGCGATGGCGTTGAGTTGATCATCCATGACCTCTTTTCTTGTCAAGTTCTTTGGGTCTCTTGGTGAATAACCTTCCTCAATGATGCGCCAAAGTTCGGTAGACGCGCTGCATACATGAGATTTCATCAACAATTGCCAATTTTCAAAGGTATTGAAATCGAGTAGCGGTGGTGGCCCATGAGTCAAGATGCGAGGCATGGGTATTGGGACATTTAGGGAGTAATCACTTGGTGGAGGCACCGCATGATAACCTCCTAATTGTCCCTCAACCGGTGATTCATCCTTCCCTTTTGATGAAGTGCCAATGTCCTCAAGTTCCCCTTCTCGAGGTGGTTTTGTCGATTGCGCGACAAAATTACCAAGAGGAAGAGTGTTGAAATGTAGTGGAGGAACATCGACACTAGCATTAGGATTTATAATGGGGGTTGATTTGGGACCAATCAACTCCATCATCATAGTCTTCATTTGAGATACAATGGATGACTCCAATTTCTTGAGGTCATCCAAAGTAGCCGGAGTGCTATCGAGAAATGATGGTGGAGGCGATTGCTCACCGGGAAGGAACCCATTCTCTCCATTCTCTTGTTCGGCCATTTCTTAGGCGGTAAAGCCCGAGCAAGAAAACCTTGCTCTGATACCAATTGAATGGATCGTAGCGAACAAGAGGGGGGGGGAATGGGCGCTACGTCAAGTTTTAGTCTTTTTCAATTTTTAGTGCAACAGAAGATAAAGGTGATAGCTTTAGCAATAGGGTGATCCTACAATGATCCTAGACGAGTGCAACAAGCAAAGGAACAACACAAGGTAGTAAGAGTAAAGAGCGGGACAACCGGAGGGCGCGGAGACGAGACGAGGTTTGTTGTCGCAGTTCCTCCCACAATAGGAAGTACGTCTGCATTGAGGAGGTGCTAGCCTCACACTAGAGGCTAGATGGCCACACCTCGAAGGAAGGCCTCACCTTCTTCCTCGAGAGAGCTCCACAAAGGTGCTCCCCCTTCTCCACTAAGGCACCGGTCGAGGCGGTGATTCCTTCACAAGGTTGGGGCGAGCTCCACACCACAAGGAGGCTCCCAACAACCCATGGGGCTAGTACAACACCAAGCTAGACTCCATGGATGCACTTCTTCCAATGTCCCACAATAGGAACCCTACCACCAAGATCCACTAAGGAATACCACGAATTGGTGAAATTTCTCTTGGTAGAACGATAGATCGGGGTCTCCTCCACCACTCCTCAAAGTATCAGCAAGATTGATTGGGTAGGGAGGGAGATCCTCTAGGTTTGAGCTCAGCAACAATGGAGGAGAGGGAGAGAGAAGAGCTAAAAACGAGCTGGGGAAGAAGGGGCCTTTATATAGGTCCCTCCAAATCCAACCGTTATGTGCAGTTTCTGCCTAAGCGGTACTACCGCGGAAGCTACTACCGCTCGGATTCGAAATCCCCACAGAACTTGTCCACGTGGAAGCATAGCGGTACTACCGCTCGAGGTACCGTAATGGCCTCCAGAGCTTACTGGATGCCAAGCGGTACCAAGGCGGTACCAGAGCGGTACTGCCGTAACTTAAGTTACGGTACCTAAGCGGTACCAGGGCGGTACTACCGCTCTGGAGCGGTACTACCGCTCGAGGTACCGTGACACGTTACGTGGGACATTTTCGTGCAATCTCCAGAGCGGCAGAGCGGTACCGGGGGTAGCGGTACTACCGCTCCTGGTACCGGTAGTACCGGCTTGGCTGAAACTGCTTTTTCCTCTTTTCCTCTCCTACCATGTCACCTCGCGACACACACACAAAACCAGAAAACCTAAGATCTACGCTTCAGTCTTCCGATCATAGTGTGTTCAGCGAGGGTACCGTACACCTACAAATTCATCAAAGATAATCTTCGTGCACGGTTAGAATTGTTCGAGTGTTGTTATCAAACACACAAAACACGGGATATAGATCTTGCTCTTTCACCCTTGAATGGTGATCACTTAAACACAATTAAAACCCCCATTGCTTCTCCTAGGGCAATTAGTGGAGGTGCGAGCTACAATAATGTGGCTCCGCCTTTCCGCTCTCCCGATATCCCGGTTCCCCATCCTCATATAAACACTAGGGGTGATCCACCCAAATTCAATGATAAAGATTTTAGTACATGGCAATTTGAGTTTAAATCTTATGTGTGCAGTGCCTCCAATGAACTTTGGAGAATTATCTTGGAAGGTTACAAGCCTTACAACCCCGAAAGGTTGACTAGAAGAGAAGAGGTTGATAACCAACTCAACTCGATTGCCTTGCACATGATTCAAACTAGTGTGGGGACACAAGACTTGTCTCTTATTCGGAACTTCACAACCGCCAAGGAGGCATGGGAGGGTTTGGACACAAGCTTCATGGGTAGTGAAAGCATGAAGAGAAACAAGTATAGTGCTCTTCGGAATCAAGCCGAAGGTTTCATGAGGTTGCCAGATGAAGATCATCAAGTCATGTATAGAAGACTTATCACGGTTGCCGATGCTTTTCGGAATGTGGGTGCCAAACATATTGATGATTTTTGGCTCAAGGATAAGTACATTGATTGCATGATGCCGTTTGAGCCCATTGATGTCAAGACTCTAGTTGGGAGAGAAAGCTATGCTTCTCTCACCTCACAACAAGTTGTGCACGACTTGCAAGCTCTCAAGGTGTGCTTGTGACGGTAAAGCACACGTCCGTTGGGAACCCCAAGAGGAAGGTATGATGAGTACAGCAGCGAGTTCTCCCTCAGTAAGAAACCAAGGTTATCGAAGCAGTAGGAGATGAAGATCACGTGAAGGTTGTTGGTGAAGGAGTGTAGTGCGGCGCAACACCAGGGATTGCCAACGTGGAACCTGCACAACACAATCAAACTACTTTTCCCCAACTTAACAGTGAGGTTGTCAATCTCACCGGCTTGCTGAAAACAAAGGATTAAACGTATGGTGTGGAAAATGATGTTTGCTTGCAGAAAACAAAAGAGAACAATGATTGCAGTAGGTTGTATTTCAGATGTAAAAGAATGGACCGGGGTCCACAGTTCACTAGTGGTGTCTCTCCAATAAGATAAATAACATGTTGGGTAAACAAATTACAGTTGGGCAATTGACAAATAGAGAGGGCATAACAATGCACATACATATCATGATGACTACTATGAGATTTACTTAGGGCATTACGACAAAGAACATAGACCGCCATCCAGCATGCATCTATGCCTAAAAACCTTCAGGGTAGCATCCGCACCCCTTCCAAGATTGTTGCAACAGACAATTGCATTAAGTACTGTGCGTAATGTAAACAATACAAATATCCTTAGACAAAGCATTGATGTTTTATCCCTAGTGGCAACAACACATCCACAACCTTAGGGGTTGCTGTCACCCCAGATTCAATGGAGACATGAACCCACTATCTAGCATAAATACCCCCTCTTGGAGTTACAAGTATCAACTTGGCCAGAGCCTCTACTAGCAACGGAGAGCATGCAAGATCATAAACAACACATATATGATAGATCAATAATCAACTTGACATAGTATTCCATATTCATCGGATCCCAACAAACACAACATGTAGCATTACAAATAGATGATCTTGATCATGATAGGCAGCTCACAAGATCTAAACATGATGGCACAAATAGGAGAAGACAACCATCTAGCTACTGCTATGGACCCGTAGTCCAAGGATGAACTACTCACGCATCGTCCGGAGGCGGGCATGGTGATGTAGAGCCCTCCGGTGATGATTCCCTCTCCGGCCGGGAGGAGATCTTCGAACCCCCGAGTTAGGGTTGACGGCGGCGGCGTCTCGGAACTGTTTGGTATTTTGGCTCCCGGTACTAGGGTTTTCGGGGACGAAGGAATAAATAGGAGAAGGGGCGGCGTCGGGGGAGCCAGGGGGCTCCCTCCCCACGTCACGGCGCGGCAGTGGGGCCCCCGCGCCGCCATATGGGGAGGGCCCCCTGCTGGCCTTCCTCGACTCCTCTTCGGTCTTCTGGAACACTCCGTGGAAAATAGGGCCGTGAGCTTTTGTTTCGTCCTTTCGAGAATATTTGTAAAACAACTTTTCTGAAATCAAAAAAGCAGAAAACAGAACTGGCACTGTGGCATCTTGTTAATAGGTTAGTCCCAGAAAATGCATAAAAACATTATAAAGTGTGAATAAAACATGTAGGTATTGTCATAAAACTAGCATGGAACATAAGAAATTATAGATACGTTGGAGACGTATGAAGGTGCTAGAACAAAACTCTCAAGATTCTCGCAATCGTGCCATTGGGATGTCAAGAGGGACCAACCTTGCCTTGGCGGTCAATACCGTGGAAGAAGTGAACCCACAAGAACCATATAGGACATCTTGGAGTATGTCCTATCCGGAAGATTTGGAATACCACTACAATGATCACATGACATTCCATGCAAAAACCTTTTGGGTTGATCCATCCAAGGCCAAGGAAGACAACATCAAGAGAAACAACTCAAGTGGTTTCAAGAGTTTGGGCCCAAAAACAAGATCTTGCTACAATTGTGGTGATAGGAATCATTTCATCGCCCAATGCCCCTATGAGCATAGGGAAACTCGTGGTGGAAGTCTCATACCCAAAGATAAGAGCAAAAATCCAAAGGCCCCCAACAAGAAATTCTATAACAAGAGTAAGAAGGACAAGAGGCCATCAAGAATTGTGCTTGTGACTAAGGAAGAGTATTCTTCCGATGAAGTTGAGAGTAGTAGTGATGAAGAATAAAGTTCAAAGGAAGTGGCCACCATTGCCACCACCAATATTCCCTCTTCCTCTCTTTTTGAATCCCCCAATGAGAACCCTCACATCAAGAATGCACATTGCTTCATGGCAAGGTCCTCCTTGGACACATCTATTGTGCTATCAACTCAAGAAGAATATACCTCCGGAGATGATGATATTGATGAAGAAGAAGATGAAACTTCAAATGGATTGGTTGCCCTTGCTTCTCTCTCCACCAACTCTTCATCGCCAAGTGATTCCCCCAATGAAGACATTCACATGGAGGAAGAAAGTTGCCTCGTGGCTAAATCTTCCGAGGTATCATCCCCTAACCCCTCTATGCCTAACATATCAAATGATCTAGGGGTTGATCATGCTAGTTTAAAAGTGAAACAAGAGATGCTTGATTTTGATGAGTTCAATCTTAACTTACAAGGTGACACTAAAAGGCATGTTTCAAATCTCATGATTCGTCTAGCATAACTAGATGATACTCTTGATAAAAATGTCAAATAGAGAGAGAGGACTCTCTTGAAATACATGCTCTTAAAAATGCTCTTGAGGAAAGTCAAGAAACTGTAGCTTCTCTTGAAGAGAGGCTAGAAATTCTTGAAGAACCTCAAGATGAAATTAACAAGGTTACTAAAGCAAGAGATCTTGCTAGGGCTAAAGCAAAAGTGCTTAAAAAGGAAAAGGCCAAATTTGGTGTTGATCATGAGAAAATTGTGAAGGATCTAGATGAACTAGACAAGGCTCACAAAGCTTTGAAGAGTGATAACTCTCTCCTCTCCAAGTCTAGTGAGCAACTTCAAATTAGGCTAGCTTCATATGACGTGCCTAGCTCCTCTACCCCTTCCTGTGATCATGCAAATCTTGTTGAGGAAAATGCTAGGTTGAAGGATGAACTTGCTAAGGCCTCCTCTCCCCAAAGTAAATTTATTTGGATGACCTTTTGAGTAAGCAAAGGTCAAACAATGGGAAGGAGGGCCTTGGCTTTAATGCCAAGGCAAAGAAGGCAAACAAGAAGAAGGCCAAGCCCGCACAAGAAAAGAAGAAAGCTATCACTAATGATGAAGCCCCTAAGGGCAAAACCATTAATGATGATGATGCGGGAATTACTAACCCTCACTATGTTCTATTTAAAGATTATTATGGTGATGTCTATGCAAAATATGTTGGCCCATATGATGGTTATGTGGCTTGGTCTATTTGGGTCCCAAAGACCCTTGTTGATAACAAAAGAGGACCCATTGAAAAATGGGTACCTAAATCCAAGAATTGATCTCATGTAGGACTATGCCGCCGGAGGTTCAAAATGGGTGCTTGATAGTGGATGCACAAGTCATATGACCGGCGGCAAGAATCTCGTCAAGGAGTTGAGGCCTAACATTCATGAAATCACCGTCTCCTTTGGCGATAATTCTACATCCGAGGTATTGGGTTTTGGCAAGGTTGTGGTTGCACACAACATTACTCTTGTGGATGTCATGCTTGTCAAAACCCTTGGTTACAATTTATTATCCGTTTCCGCCCTTGGCAAGATGGGTTTCGCCGTCTTTATTGATAATGATATTGTGGTCCTCTTGTGGAGCAAGACTCTAAAAGTCGCTTTCGTTGGGTATCGCGAACGCAACTTGTATGTGGTGGACTTTTCGGGGGCCACCACTTCAAGTGCGATGTGCCTATTCGGAAAGGCGGATGTGGGTTGGTTGTGACATCGCCGCTTGGCCCATGTCAACATGAGAACTTTGCAAAGTCTCCACAAGGGGAACCATATTGTGGGACTAATGGAAAATGTTTCTTTTGCCAAAGATCGTGTTTGTAGGGCTTGTGTTGAAGGCAAAATGCATGACTCTCCACACCCAAGCAAGACTATTATCTCTTCCAAGAGGATCTTGGAGCTCCTTCATGTGGATCTCTTTGGTCCTACCACTCATGCAAGTCTTGGTGCGAAGAAACATTGCTTGGTGATTGTTGATGACTATTCAAGATACACTTGGGTCTACTTTCTCAAGAAGAAAGATGAGACTCAATAAATCTTCATTGACTTTGCTAACGAGGTGCAACGACAACACAATCTCCTCATCATGGCAATAAGAAGTGACAACGGCTCCGAGTTCAAGAACTACACACTCAGTGATTTTCTTAGTGATGAGGGGATAAGACATAAATATTCTGCTGCATACACCCCTCAACAAAATGGTGTTGCGGAGAGAAAGAACCGGACACTTATGGATATGGCAAGGTCTATGATGGCGGAATACAAATCCCGCTATAATTTTTGGGCCGAAGCCATCTCCACCGCTTGCCATTCTTCTAACCGGCTCTATCTCCGTAAGGGCTTGAACAAGACTCCATATGAAATACTCACCGGCAACAAGCCTAATATCTCATACTTCAAGGTGTTCGGGTGTAAGTGTTTCTACAAAATCAAAGGAGTTCGTTTATCTAAATTTTCTCCTAAAGCGTTGGAGGGTAGATTTGTTGGTTACGATGCCGAATCTCACACTTATAGAGTCTTTGACGTATCCTCCGGGATTATGATCGAATCTTGTAGTGTGAAGTTTGAAGAAAATGATGGCTCCCAAGTGGGGCAAGTTGATGTTTGTGCAGGTGATGAAATACCTCAAGATTCCATAGTAAGAATGGGTGTGGGATTTTTCCGCCCCATTGAGGGACACGGTGTGGCGTCTCGGGAAGGACTATGCTCTACTACGGTGGAGCCCTCATCTTCACAACACCAACAAGCTCCATCTCTTGAAGCTAATGATGCACCAACCCAAGAACAAGAAGAAAACCCTCCCTCTCATGTACAAGATCAAGGACAAGATCAACCAAGGATTCATGATGGCTCCGATGAGTATCCATTCGATATTTGCGCTTCACCCGATAATGTCCAAGATCAAGCACATGAGGTTGAGCATTCTCAAGAAATTGAGGAAGCTCAAACTGAAGGTCAAGACGGGGACCCAAACAATCAAGTTGATCAAGTGATACCTCCAAGGCCTAGAAGAACCAAGGAGGAGATCGAGGCCCGTCGCCTTGCAAGAAGAGAAAGACAATTTGAACGTCTTGAACACACACATGACAAGGTCCTTGGTGATGTAAGAGCAAGAGTTTCCACAAGAAGGCAATTGGCCAACTTTAGCAATCATCATGCTTATATCTCCTTAGTGGAACCCAAGAAAGTGTTTGAAGCTCTTGAAGATCCGGATTGGTTGGAAGCTATGCACGACGAACTCAACAACTTCAAGCACAACAAAGTATGGTCTTTAGTAGAGAAGCCAAAGGAGTGTCACAATGTTATAGGCACTAAATGGATATTCAAGAACAAGCAAGATGAATTTGGAAATGTTGTGAGGAACAAGGCAAGATTGGTGGCTCAAGGTTTCTCTCAAATTGAAGGAATTGACTTTGGAGAAACTTATGCACCCGTGGCTCGCCTTGAGTCCATCCGTATCCTTCTTGCTTATGCATCACATCATAATTTTAAGTTACAACAAATGGATGTGAAAAGTGCATTTCTTAATGGTCCTTTGCAGGAAGAGGTCTATGTTAAGCAACCCCCGGGGTTTGAGGATCCCAACTTTCCTAACCATGTCTATAAGCTTGATAAAGCACTTTATGGTCTCAAACAAGCTTCTAGAGCTTGGTACGAGCACCTTAAAGAATTGTTGATAGACCGTGGGTTTGATGTTGGGCTAATCGGTCCCACTCTTTTTACTAAGAGGGTCAATGGGAAGCTTTTCGTTTGCCAATTATATGTTGATGATATTATCTTTGGCTCTACTAACAAAGCTTTCAATGATGAATTCTCAAAGCTTATGACCGATAGGTTTGAGATGTCTATGATGGGAGAGATGAGGTTCTTTCTTGGTTTTGAAATCAAGCAATTGAGAGAAGGGACTTTCATCAATCAAGCCAAGTATCTCCAAGACATGCTCAAGAGGTTCAAGATGACGGAAATGAAGGGTGTAGCCACTCCAATGGTTACTAAATGTCATCTTGCACTAGATCCCAATGGTAAAGAGGTGGATCAAAAGGTATATCGCTCCATGATTGGATCCTTGCTTTACCTTCGCGCATCTAGACCGGACATTGTGTTGAGTGTTGGTGTGTGTGCAAGGTACTCCCTCCGGTCTCTTTTAATTGACTCGAATTTAGCACAACTTTGTACTAAATTTGAGTCAATTAAAAAGGACCAGAGGGAGTATCAAGCTTCTCCTAAGGAGAGCCACTTGATGGCTCTCAAAAGAATCTTTCGATATTTGGTTGATACCCCAAGACATGGTCTTTGGTATCCTTGTTGACGTCAGAAACCCACCGGCGGGCAGTGACTGGTCAACACCGTAGAGCTGGGAACAACTAGGGCTGCGGCTGGCCCTCCCTCGAGCGACGGCCCGCAAAGCCTCCCGGTCGCGCGCCGATGCAAATTGCAAGGCGTGCCACCTGACCTATACCTGGTCGGAAGGTGTGGATGATGCCTCGCTTAGTTTCTGCAGGCACACACGTACACGTTAAATACGAGCCTCGATCGGCTCTCAGGTTGTCCTCTGCTCATGGAGCCGATCCACCCATGATTCGTCCCAGGTGGCCGAATATATGGTGGTCCTGCTTGATCATGATAAAGCATATGAGATCCACGACGATCTGGGGTTTTCACCGCATAATCGGATCATCCTACTCACGATTGGGCCTCGCGCTCACGCACGGTGATCGTAAGCCAGCCCTAGACAAGGCCTAAAAACCAACACTAGGTTGATCCTCGGAACGTCCTGTCTAGGGGCAGCAAACTACACCCTGCATGCCGCTGGATCCTCCAACCCTTTGTAAGGCCTAACTATTGCAGATATTAAACTAATCTCTGATGAATCAAGGAGCGATCGTAACGGATCAGATCTACTAAATAACGACCAAGCGGGGTGCCGCCCCTGCACCCATGATGAGGTACAGGGACGGCTAGATGCGCAAGGGTTGCACTACGACAGCATATGATACTAGGAACAATGCTAACCCTAACACATCTATGATAACTACGTTGCTCGCCATCAAAAAGGCTTCAGCACGAGCAACGCATGAACAACTAGGCAGGCTCGTGCTGCCTAGATCGCGAGATGCGATCTAGGCAGCATGGTGCTTACCGGAGGAACCCTCGAGACGAAGGAGTTGGCGATGCGCCGAGATTGGTTTGTGTTGAACGTTGGTTGTTGTTTATTCCATAAACCCTAGATACATATTTATAGTCCAGGGACTTTCTAATGTGGGCGTGCACTAAACCGTGCACGAGATAAATTCTAACTTCTACATAACCTACTATAAAGATACACGGGCTAACTAGCCCAAATTTGGTAAACAAGGCCGATTCACATATTTCTTCTATATGTATATCTTCAAATCCGTCTGATCGCGCCCACTTCTGGCTTGGTCAAATTCCGGTGATAACACATGCCCCCTGGTTTTGGAAATGACATTTCCAAAATCATTATGCTTTTCTCTCGTAGGGTCATGTCGTGGCAGAGCAGGACCGTCGCAGAGTCCTTCATCATGATAACTTGCCTTCTCAACTTCTCTGCACGATTAGACTTCTGGCACCACCTCCTCGGAAACTGCTGTGGCATTGAATTTACTATGCTCCCTTTTATTTAACCGCAGCAAACAGTCTTCTTCCTCATCCCCTTCGCACTAGCCTTCAAAAAACCCTCCTCTGCCACCATGCCTTCGTCCTCCTCTTCTTCCTCCTCATCGGGTCTTTCCTATGTGTCCTCTCCCATCCGAGAGTCGACGCCCTCGTGGGGCACGCAGGCGGCGTACGACATCCTCGCCCCAACGAAGTGGGACAAAGAGGACCATGACTCCCTCGTCCGGTCCGAGGATGACAACTCCTTGACCGACGGGGAGAGCGATCTCCGCTTCCTCGCCGTTGGGGAAACGGAGGAGGAGAGTGACGACGACAGCTTCTGTGACTTCACCTCTTCCGGGGAGGAAGGGGAGCAGGGAGAGGAGGAGGAAGACGACGACGAGAGCTCCTCCGACGAGCCGCCGGCCAAGCGGTTCTGCCCTTGGCCGGGCAACCTTAGCGACTTCGACAGCGACGAGGACGACGCCGACGAAGAAGATGAAGACGACGAGGGCCCGGTCGGCGGCCATTGGAGCGACGACGAGCCCGCCGGAAGCAGCGCCGATAGTGACGACGACGGCGACGACGAGGGCAGTGATAGATAGGACCTCTAGAATAGGGCCAGTAGCAGTAGATGGGGCAATGGATCCCCTGGTACTTCCCTTTTGAGAGCAATTAGCTCTTCATGTAAGAAATCTTATCGAATCAATGGAGAACTTTTCCCCAATTCTGATTTTGCCGATTCCTTCTGAATTTAATTGAGCCGATTCCCTCTTCCACTGACCCTGCCGGTTCGTCCCCTTTGCCAATGCGTAACGAGCCGATAGCACCGCATCGGTCCTCTGAAATTCGCCCTTCCCTTCTTCAACTGATGATTTTCTAAATCTGGCAGAAAATGCAGGATCTTCAGGAAAACCTTTGAATTTTTTTTTTCAACCAAACCCAATAATCCTCTCCACTACTCATCATTTGTGAAGAAGGTTGCAATGAAGGATCAGCCGATGGTACCCCAATTGGCTCTTTAAACAGAGCAAAACAGAACATCCACCAGGCCTGCTGCCCCCCGAGTCTTGGCCAAGGCAAAAACAGAAACGAGGACGCGTGACTTAGCTGAAATAGCCTGGGCTTGATCATGCAGAGCCAGCCGATTTGTACATAAATCGGCTTGCAGAGAGCCTTCAAGGCGAGCTGCCCCCCCGAGCTTCTTCAGTCCGCTCCTAGCGCTCTGCTGGTCAGATCGGCTTCCTTCCTTTGGCGGATCTAATGCGATCCATCCTCGACCTGATCTGCACGTCCAGGCTGCTCTTGAAGAGAGGATCCGAGCCCTTAAATTACTCCATTGAGGAGTTCTTCCATTAAAATCCCCCTTCGTGCTTCATTGGTCCTCTGATCGTAACAGTTCAGGTGGCCTTCGTGCTTCATTAAATTCCTCTTGAGTCGATGGCCGCGCATCGGCTATAAAATGTTTAAAAATTTTAGGCCAATTTGTGTATCGGCCCCCATATTTGATAGTATTATCTCATATCCTCGTGTTTTATCCATCTAGGTGCCCCCCGAGCCGATTCTGTCAAGAGAATTGATGGTATCGGCTCTTCAGGTAGTCCATGTTGGGTCAAACGTTGATCCCAGGCAGAATGGATGGTGAGGATAGTTTTGGCCGATCGCTGGAATCGGCCTCCACGTTGCTTGCTCGGTGAAGGTTTTGTAATATCCCTTCAACAGTTTCGGAGGGCCGATCGCGAGGATCAGCCTCACCACGTCGCTTATTGACGTAGTCTTGCTACTCGCCCAGGCCGGTAGACAAAACCAGCCCAATCTCCGATTTTATTACGTTGGTGCGCTTGCTGTTGTCCACCTCGAGTGCGCCGTGTAATCGTGGAGCTCTACACTTCGCCGGACGAACGAGCACCATGTTTGTGCCAGCCGATGTTTCATCATCGGCTTTCCTTTGCTTGGGGCGCCACTCTTTTCTTTGCGGCAGTCCCTCTTCATCCAGGGTCCTCTGGACTTTCGCAGCCAAATCAGGTCGTGCCTTCCTCGCGTATGCAAGTATAACCTTTCGGCTTCCTCCGGCACCGCGCAATCGCTGACCCTGCGCTTTTGTGAATGGCTGAGACCATCAGGGCACCACCTTGGACGGTGGTACCTGTCTTCTTCGTCTTCCCCCTCGTCTTCCGAATCCTCGAGATCTTCCAACCGAGGGATCTCAGCACTTCTGTTTTGTGGCGGGAGAGGCCCTAGGCGCTCGAACACGGACACATTGGCTGCCTCCTTCTTTTCTGGTTGCATTCTGGGCAGTTGCCGATTGTTGGTAATCGGCTCATTCCTGAATCCCAGCAGTGTCTGAAGAAAGGGCAGTCCCAATGCCTGTCCGTATTGTCCTGCTCCCTGGCGTGGCGCTCCTGCCGCTCCTCATCGTGATTATGCCGACGATGTCTTCGTCGTTTCTGGCCGACGGCCTCTTTCATCATCGCCGCCGTGTCGCCGTTGATCATACCGACTCACGTACTTATTGAGGAGGTGATCAGAGAGGGGTCGTTGATATCTTATGTTCTTAACTTCCCCCTCTGTGACGTAGCGTTTGCCATCTTGACGGAGCCGATCGCATGGAGCGGCCCCCTCTGTGTCCTTGCTCTGAGAGCAGCTGTCCTCATCCCCGTCCTTCTCAGAGCGGTGTCCAAGCTCTACCATGCTGACGTTGGCTGAGAAATCAGGCTGGCACCCTCCGAGGTGGGCGAACTCCACCATGTTGACGGCGGGGAAGGGGTGTGTGTCGACCTTCATGGCATACTGGTTAAAAATTAGTCGCCCATTTTCTATTGCCATCTGGATCTGCTGACGCCACACCCTGCAGTCGTTGGTGGTGTGGGTGAACGTGTTATGCCACTTGCAGTATGGCTTTCCGTTCAGCTCTTGCACCGTGGGAACTTTGTGGCCTTCGGGAATCTTTATATGCTTCTCCGCGAGTAAGAGATCGAAAATCTGCTCGGTTTTCGTCACGTCGAAGTCGAATCCTCTTGGAGGTCCTGGTGGCTTCACCCATTTGCAGGTTACTGGGCCTGCAGCTCGAGTCCACTCAGCCACCGCGACCTCTTGTTCTCCCGTAGCGACTTCATCTTCGCCTGCGTCGACCATGGTAACCACACGCTTGAACTTTCCTGGTAGACATCCGGGTGACGCTGTTCATACGCTGACAGCTTCTGTACCATGTGCGCTAACGACGGGTAGTCCGCTTGGGAGGCCACGTCCTTGATCGATGATGATAGACCCACCACCGCCAACTCGAGCTTTTTCGCTTACGTGAACCGAATAGCATCGGTTCCTAACGGTCCTGAAGCGCTGGATGTATTCTGACACTGTTTCCCCGCGCTTCTGTCGTACTTGTGCTAGATCGGCAATGCCAGCCTCGGAAGCCTCTGAGTGATATTGCTCATGGAACCGTTCTTCCAGCTGCTTCCAAGTCTGGACTGAGTTCGGTGGCAGCGACGTGTACCAACCGAAAGCCGATCCTGTGAGGGACTGTGAGAAGTACCTCACGCGCAGCTCGTCCGACGCTGAGATCATGCCCAGCTGCGCCAAATATCGGCTCACATGCTCGATGGAGCTGGAACCATCTGATCCGCTGAACTTTGTGAAGTCCGGGAGCCGATATTTGGGTGGTAGCGGGATCAATTCGTACTCGTTGGGGTACGGCTTGGTATAGCCGATCGCCTTCCTTTTCGGCATCATGCCGAACTGATCTTTCAAGATCGTACAAATCTGATCCGCGGTGATGGCTGCAGGTGCCGAACCCTGAAGGTTCGTCGGAGTGGCGTACTTAACCAGCCATGCTTGTTTTTCCGGTTCTGAGCCAACTGCAGGAGCTGGGCTCGGGAGTTTTGTCGGGGTGGCGTATTTAGCTAGCCACGTTTGCTTCTCAGGGTCTGCCTCCGACGTTCCTCCTGTTGCCCCAGAAGTCCCTGCTATAGCAACCTGGTTCGAGGGCGCCCAGGCGCTGCAGTCTGGCACGTATGCGCATGCGTACCCGTGCGGGATCTCCTTGGGCGCGTCCTGTAGGAATTGGTAGTCACCGGGGTCACCACCAATCTTGTAGACGACATAGGCCGATGAGTTTGGCGCTTCGGGCGCTGCCAACGCGAACGGCAGCGGTGGACGGGACTGGAGTAGCAATTCCCCTTGGTGAGTCCCTAGGGCTGGTCCTGACGGAGAGTACGATGGCTCATGATCTCCTGGATCACGCGCAGCGCGACGCGCTCCAACGTGTTCACCAGGCTCTCAGAATGGCGGTGCAGCGAATGAGCCACCATGAAGTTTATCTCTGACGCAGCGACCTGGTGCGTTCCTCCGATGGGGTGGACAGGTCCACTCCATCAAGCGCGCTTCAGGTGTGAACCCCTTCCATCTGATGCCATGGGAACGGGTCCTGTGGAAAGAGCCGATTAGGTCGGCTTCGAGGACAGCTTTGACCTCGTCATACTTCTTCTTGAGCTCGCCAGAGAGCTCCTCGTAAGTGACCGGAGTTTCTTCCGCCATCTCCGATGTGGATGGCGAGGTGGTTGTCGTTGAAGATTGTCCCACCGGGCGTGCCAGAATGTGTTGACGTCAGAAACCCACCGGCGGGCAGTGACTGGTCAACACCGTAGAGCCGGGAACAACTAGGGCTGCGGCTGGCCCCAGTCCCTCAGAGCGACGGCCCGCAAAGCCTCCTGGTCGCGCGCCAATGCAAATTGCAAGGACGTGCCACCTGACCTATACCTAGTCAGGAAGGTGTGGATGATGCCTCGCTTAGTTTCCTGCAGGGCACACACGTACACGTTAAATACGAGCCTCGATCGGCTCTCAGGTTGTCCTGTGAATCGGCTCATGGAGCCGATCCACCCATGATTCGTCCAAGGTGGCCGAATATATGGTGGTCCTGCTTGATCATGATAAAGCATATGAGATCCACGACGATCTGGGGTTTTCACCGCATAATCGGATCATCCTACTCACGATTGGGCCTCGCGCTCACGCACGGTGATCGTAAGCCAGCCCTAGACAAGGCCTAAAAACCAACACTAGGTTGATCCTCGGAACGTCCTGTCTAGGGGCAGCAAACTACACCCTGCATGCCGCTAGATCCTCCAACCCTTTGTAAGGCCTAACTATTGCAGATATTGAACTAATCCCTGATGAATCAAGGAGCGATCGTAACGGATCAGATCTACTAAATAACGACCAAGCGGGGTGCCGCCCCTGCACCCATGATGAGGTACAGGACGGCTAGATGCGCAAGGGTTGCACTACGACAGCATATGATACTAGGAACAATGCTAACCCTAACACATCTATGATAACTACGTTGCTCGCCATCAAAAAGGCTTCAGCACGAGCAACGCATGAACAACTAGGCAGGCTCGTGCTGCCTAGATCGCGAGATGCGATCTAGGCAGCATGGTGCTTACCGGAGGAACCCTCGAGACGAAGGAGTTGGCGATGCGCCGAGATTGGTTTGTGTTGAACGTTGGTTGTTGTTTATTCCATAAACCCTAGATACATATTTATAGTCCAGGGGACTTTCTAATGTGGGCGTGCACTAAACCGTGCACGAGATAAATTCTAACTTCTACATAACCTACTATAAAGATACACGGGCTAACTAGCCCAAATTTGGTAAACAAGGCCGATTCACATATTTCTTCTATATGTATATCTTCAAATCCGTCCTGATCGCGGCCCACTTCTGGCTTGGTCAAATTCCGGTGATAACAATCCTAAAGGCTCAAGTTTCTTTCTCAATGGATATACCGATGCGGATTGGGCGGGAGACAAGGATGATAGGAAATCAACCTCCGGGGCTTGCCAATTCCTTGGTCGGTCCTTGGTGTGTTGGTCTTCTAAGAAGCAAAATTGTATATCTCTCTCCACCGCCGAAGCCGAATATGTTGCCGCCGCAAGTGGATGCACTCAATTGTTATGGATGAGGCAAACTTTAAAGGAATACGGTGTCACTTGTGACAAAGTGCCTATTTTATGTGACAATGAAAGTGCCATCAAGATTGCTTATAATCTGGTGCAACATTCAAGAACGAAGCATATTGAGATCCGAAATCATTTTATTAGGGATCATGTTGCCCGTGGTGATATTGAGCTATGCTATGTTCCTACCAAAGATCAACTTGCCGATATATTCACGAAGCCTCTTGATGAAGCACGGTTTTGCTATTTGAGGAATGAGCTAAATATCATTGATTCAAGGAGTATAGCTTGACCATCTTGCAAACACACTTTCCTCTCAAACCTTTATTTGGTTTAGATGTGGGCATGGAAATAGGGGAGTGCGGTTTAAACTATTGAGCTATCCCTCCCCCCATAATGCCGACATTAAGAAATCATTCTCTTTATATCATATGTTGATATGTGAGCTTCAATGACGAGTAGTGGTTTTGGGCCCAAGATATATCTTCGCGGTGCCATGCCATAACACTCATATATGGTGGCCTAGGCCACCACACTCTTCTTTATGTAGAGTTGGTATTATTTGAATCTTATGGATCTTTATTTGCCATCTACATGTTCTTATGGGAAATCTCTCATTTTTTTGTCTTCATTTGCATTTCTTGCAAAAATGAGTGATCATGTACCATCCTACAGTTTGGATCATCTGTCCTAAGCCTATTGCATCTAAGCCCTATCCTTTCCTTCTCCAAGTGAACACGGTTCTCTCCAAGTTTCCTGTTCTGGCCCAGTTTTCTGCTTTACCAGAAGTTCCGGCCGCACCGGCCGGTACTTCCGGCTGGATTCCTCTGGCCAGCATCTGGTTCCCGCGAGGCTGCACGGTCGGTGGGCTCGTTCTGCTGGGACCGGAAGTTCCGGCCCCAGCGAGCGGAACTTCCGCTCGTACCATTTCCCACTTATGGGGTCGGGAATGGGGGAATGGTTCCTTCTTCCCACTTTTCCCCCAAATCGTTTTTGTTCGTGGCCTCCTTCCTCCAGTGGTGCCGGCGGCTCCCCCGGCCAGATCTCCCTCCTCTGGCGACCTCCGCCGGATCGGTTCTGTGGATCTGCATCCTCTCCCTCTCCTCCACCATGTCTCCCCCCGGTTTGTGCTCTTTCCCTCTCTAGGTGTGGGTTGACCTCACTAGATGAAATTTAGGGCATATTCTAGGTTAAGCCGTGGTAGACTCTTTCTAGATGCATATCCCATGCTAGTTCTTGTCTAGAACATTGGTGTAGAGCGGTTCACCTCGCCATTGTCGCGAATCTGCAGGGAAACTGTGCTGTCTTCGTGCAGCCGGAAGTTCCGGCAGTTTGCGCCGGAACTTCCGCTCGGGCGGAACTTCTGCCGGTTCCCTCCGGAACTTCCGGCCTGGCCTGTTTACTGTTCTGTACTCAGAGTTCTGTCCAGGTTCTAGTTTTGGCCTCCACTTGTTCGTGTGCACTCATTTATCATCTACCATCTCCATATATGTATCTCAGGTGGTTCGAAGAAGAGAGGCAAGGGGCATGTTGAAGACGACAAAGAAGAAGAGTTTGAGATTATTCGTCCTTCCAAGCTCACGGCTCGCCAACAGGCGGCACAAAGGAATGTCAAGTCACCCGCAGTTCGTGGCAAGAAAGTTCATGTGTCAGTCAAGAACATGCCTTATCTCGAGTATAAGGAGCTACGGCAAGGGAACCCTTATCTCATCCCTCGGAACAATAGGGTTGCGGATAACCGCTTCCACAATAAGTCGCAAGAAGAAATATTTTATGAGATCTATGTGACCTTAAAGAAGGGTATAGTCACTCAGCACTCCATTGACACCGCCAAGATGGCCGCCACAAGGTACTTCGATGAAGCCTATGCATTGTGTGGTGAGTTTGGGCTCTATCCCATTATGGAACTCAACAAGGACTTCGACATTGGGTTGATCCAACAGTTCTATGCCACCGTTCACTTTCAACAAGATGAAGCCAGAACTTTCCGGTGGAGGACACATGAGACTCTTCTCGAAGCTAACTTGGCAAGCTTTGGTGATGCACTTGGATACCCTCGATCTCCGGTTGTGAATGCAAATGGTTGGCGGTCGCATGATAGCTCGTTTGCTCTCACCAAGGAGGTGTTGGAACCTCTCTATATTAAGGGATGGGGTGTTCCGGGCAAGAGTGCGGATTTTCTCCCTATTTGGGACATCATGCTTCGTGTCTACCGGGAGACTATTGGACCCAAGGGTGGCAACCTTGATGAGTTGCATACATATGAAGTGGATCTTATGGCAAACTCTCATGCTAAGCAAGGGACTGGTGAGAAGCTCGATGTGATGGACTACATCTACAATGAGATGTGGTCATGTGTGATGGAGAAGAAGCTTCCTCTCTTTGCTCCTTTCATCATGAAGCTTATTGAAGACTCTTGGATATCTACTTGTTAGGATCCTCTCTCTCACTCCATTCCTCTCAACATCACCACTCATGAAGTAAAGAGCCTCAGGGTCAAGCGTCACAATTCGCCCCTAGAAGATGTTCCTCATGTTTATGAGAAGCCACCAAGTTGGGTCTCCAAGCTTGCCCGCCGCATGCAACAGATCTTCTGTCTCACATCAGCTGACAACCATCGTCAGTATCAGCAGCATTCTGAGGCCAAGAAGTCTCGGGTTCGTCAAAAGAGCATCATGAGGGCTCTCAATGTGGAAGTATCTCCTCCCGGATCCGAGGAGAACATTACTCCGGAGGCTGAGTGGGTCTCTCAGCATGGCATTCCTCTCCTAGACGATGGTCTCGAGATCCAGTCTCCTCCTCATACTCCACCTCACCCCGGCGCTCCATCTGATCTCCCTCCCGGCTGGGCTAACGCCGACCCTTGGGACGCGTAGTTCCTCCTGTCCCTTTTTGGTGCCTTGGTGCCAAAGGGGGAGAGTGAGCCCTTAATTAGGATGCTCAGTTGGGTATTTCCATGGGGGAGTCACAAGCGCGTGTGATCTTTGATTTCTACCGCTTGTGATTCCATTTTTATTATTTATTTGGTGTCGAACTATGTCTCTAGATTTTATGTGGTGTGTGAACCTTATCTATGTGTATGGTAAACTCCGTATGTGAGTCTTCTATGGTTATCTATGTGTGTATGATCTATCTCTCTATATGCTTATCACTATATGTTTATTGCTAACCATGGAAGATGGATGCAAGATATATGGGAGCTTTGTTACTTATATGTGTACCTTCGTTTGCGGAGAAATTTTCTTGGTACATGCTCATATCTAGGGGGAGCTCCTCTATATCTCTCACATACTTGTTGTTTACTTTGATTATTCCTTGCAAATACTTGTGTTGTCATCAAACACCAAAAAGTGGGAGATTGAAAGAACATTTCCCGCCCTTTTGGGTTTTGTGTGTTTGATGTCAACTACAGGTATCTATTTATGTGTGTTAATGTAGACAGGTACATGGTTTCATTATATATACATGGCTGGTGGAATGGATTGACAAAACTGAAGTCACTGCCGCCTTTTTACTTCAGGCGAAAGTTCCGGCACCTGCTGGCGGAACTTCCACTCAGATGCTCCATTTAGCAGGATATCAGCCACTCTCACGTTGAATTTCGGTGGAAGTAGGCCGGAAGTTCCGGTCAGCGGAACTTCCGCCCTACTTCCGGGCAAGTTCCGAAAACGGCGATTTGTCTTACATATTGTTCCAATATGGTTTTCACACAATTCCGGAACTTGGCCGGAACTTCCGGTCACCGGAAGTTACGCCCTAGTTCCGCCCGCTCTCAACCCGTCAAGCTGCTCTGGTGCGAAAGCATCCAGCCGAAACTTCCGGCCCTTCTAGCCGGAACTTCCGGTGTTACACAAAAACGCCCACAACGGTCAGATTTGAAGCCTCTACTCATATAAATAGCTTTCTTCTCCATTGGGACAAGTTGCTCAATCATTGCACAAGGTCATCCACCATTAGAGCCACTTCAAGAAACGCAAGATTCACAAGATCTTCTCCTCCAACCATCCAAAGCTCTTGATCTTTGGAGATCCGAAGGAGAAGACCCCGATCTACATCCTCACCGAAGCGATTCTCATTTCCCCCTCATATGCTTGAGGCCCCCTTTGCTAGTGTTCCTCTTTTGAGTAACCCTAGTTGTTTGTAGTTGATTTTGTTCTTATTGTTGTTGTTACAGATTTGGTTGTGGATGTGTGCCTGAAGAACCTTGTAAAGGAAGGGAACTACGGGAATCAACTCTGTGTCTCCGCGTGCTCCACTCTCGGTTACCTCTATCCTATATCTCCCATATATATTGCGTAGCTATATCATGCTTAGTCGTTGACCTTGTCATATAGGTAAATTCACATAGTTGCATATCTAGAGAATTTACCTTTGTGTCAAGACTAAATTGAAAAAAAACTAAAAATTGGTTAGCACCTATTCACCCCCCTCTAGGTGCGGCATACGATCCTTTCATTAGCCCAGTTTGGTCTAGTGGCGGTGAAATGAGGAAGATCTGGGGGAGGGTGGACCTTGGTGTCTAGGTTCTCCGTCGCCACCCATGTCACCTGTCTAGATGGTAAATTGCATGAGTACCATGACAACCTGGTCCACTAGCGTAGCCAGGACGAGCAGACGCCCCAGGCCACCTTCGGAGCACTGTAGCTACAGTACGCTACAGTACATTACTGCATGTACAGTCAACGAAGGAATACGCAGCCACGCCCCGGGCCATGGCCAGGTTGGCCAGGGGCCTGTCTCCGCCCCTGACCTGGTCCTCAAGTATAAATAGGACCCTAAATATGTGTTCGTGAGGACTTGAAGCCATGTGTTAGGTTTGTACATCCACTTCCCCAACCAGTTGAGGAAGACCCACTTCCCATTTAATTACTTGGCAGAGACGTCGTCTTAACTATTACTACAATGATTTCATGATGCTTAAGTGGTTTCAGCACCAATACAACGATGTATTTGTGGGTAATTGACATCGAGGTCTGCATAAGGTCATGTCCCCGAGAGCTTACATCGTGAGGGAGTGGGTTGCAATTGGAGTTGTGAGTTGGCCACACTCTCGGAGATGGATCCTTCGCGGACGGCCAAGCGAATAAGCGACTCTAGGTTACCAATGCAGTGCCCAATATGTGGAAGGGCCCAACAACCAACGACAAAGATCAACCTGGCACACATGGGGGTGAGTCTCACGACACGACCGCTGGTGGGGCTTTAACCAGGAGACACAAGAGATGTCCTAATACGAATGTGTGTCCTCTTGGGTTTGACATTTTTTTTTGCAGAATGTGTGTCCTCTCAGATTCGGCATTAAATAAATGTGTGTTTTTAGAAATGTATTGATAGTGTGCTTGGTCGTACATTTCAGCACAACTTACACATTCCTAGGACAGTTACGATGTGTGTGTGGCAATTCATTGTGTACCGTAAAACGATACATCTACTAAGATAGAGATAGTAGTGCATCGGGAACTGCCAAAATTGAGACCGAGCTATATGTAGCTCTTTATATGTAAGAAATCATAATTCATATTTTTAAGTTTTAAAAATCTGAAAAAAATCCAAGATGTTGCTAATGATGAAATCTACAAACGTGCAAAATCTTAATGTGATTTTTTTATTCTAGGCTATTTTTCATTTTTGTGTAGTTAACAATGCAAAGAATTTTACATTGAGAATTACGTGTTCATAGATTTCATTTTTAGTTACATTGAGATTTTTTTCAGATAGTAACTAAAAAAAATGATTTCCAAAATTTTAAAAATAAAAAGAGCTATATGTTGTTCGGCCTCTATTTATCCACTCTCATTTTCCTCATTTTCATCTCCTTATCTTCCTGCATATTTCTTTCGTAAAAGAGCACCCATATTTCGATCACTTCCTTCTTTGCAGGAGATAATGGTCTCCACTAACTTTGACATATGCTTCTCTCGAAGTTGACTAAATTAGTTGTATCCGATGTGTACACACTTTATTTCGTTTATCCATGTTTCTTTAAATTTCTTCTTTTCTCTGAGTTCGTTCAATTGATGGAACCCACCATTATAAACTACTTTCTCACTTGTTGCGGTTTCAACCTTACTTGACTACCACTTCCGAGAAACATAATCAAACTAAATCTTTTCAGCATATATCAAACGCTTGTCGTAGGATCTTCAGCGGTTCAGCATAAGCACACGTACCATGACAACACTAGGACAAGTTGAGTCAAACACCATTGAAAAAGAAAGTCCCGCAGGTCGATGCCACATTGCCACATCTCAATGATAGAATAAAGCATCATTCCGGCCATGGCATTAGATCAATTGGGGTAAAGCCACCTTCTCTATTCTTTAATAGTACTAGCATAAAGTTCGCTATATACTAATCTCTAACAAGCATTCATGTTGTCACCTGAACTTTAAGCCTGCATGACCCAGCCTAGGGCGCGGCGCCAATTGGCAAAAGATAGTGCAGCCACGACCTCCTTCTCTAATGCAGTCTCCATATGTTAAAGTAATATTAGCATTTTGAAATGAAATAAACCTTAGTGTTAACTAATGTACGGATGTGCAAGAGATGCAGAATCTATAAAATATTATTCCTTAGGAAGAAAGTATTAATTTCAGTTTATTAATTCGAAAGCAAATGTAACTAATAAGTAGTGACACCCACCCTCATTTGCCTCATATTAGTTGCTTCTTGTAAAATTTCAGTAACCGGACAGGTGGATATTAATAAATGGTTGGATAACTACTATGCGCATGTAGAAGCATTTAAGACCCCACCAATGAGGAGTTAGATCTGAAATCATTTTGTTAATACTTCATGGCATTATAACATTTTGAGTCGTAAAATATGTGACGTACTATGATGGGTCTTGGAACTAAAAATACATCAACATAAACATCTTCTGATCACGGGCATGACTAAACCCCATAGTTAATTAACCATGTGGATATATTATTAGGATCAAAGCACATGGTTGTTAAGTAGATACACGTAGTATTCCCTTAGTTCTCTTTTATTCTACATTCTACAAATTTTAAGACCATTACGAATCAGTTAATACTACTATTTTTATATGTAAAAAACCAATTCAAACTACATTAAAATTAATGACATCTAACAGAAAGTACAATAACTTCTTTTTCTATGTTGATGTTGATTTTAAAGCTAAAATATAGATTAGTATGAGATTTTTTTAGTATAAGACGTAGATTAAAAGATAACGGAGGGAATAAACAACAGCAAATCCCACGGTTCTGGAGATAAACCGCAATACTGACAATGAAACAATATGAGCCTCCCAAACAAGAAAGTAAACAGTATCAGCCATTATTGAGTAAAATCGGACAATGGCTTCTTGTTCTCTTATGGCATCGGTGACGCAAACGGATGCAGAGCGACCGTTTGCGACCGCGCGGTCGAAAAATATGCATGCATCCAGGCCCAGCGGCCCGACACATAGTAACCGTGTTGTCCGTGGAGACGTATCACACCGAGTGTCCTCCTATTCTAACCCGGTCCCGCACGTCAGGGAAAGCAAAACCAACGGTGCGGATTTGCTTCATCTTCCCCTTCTTTGCTGCCATAGGGCGGCGCTGCCACCCTAACCCCACCCCGCCGCACCGCGGTAGTACCCACCATCTCTTCGAGCCTCTCTACGCCGGAGAACAGGATCGGAGTCAGGATAGATTCTTGACATCTTCGGTACCCAAACATATGCCGGTTGCGTCGCAAGCCTCGCCGCCCAAGACATGTTCGTTCAATTGCGCCGGTAGGTTCCCTAATTCATTTATTGGGTGCTATTGTGGGCGACCATTGATCATCGGTTGCTACCCACACATATGCACATATGGAAGACACTCGAAAAGTTCCGCAGTGAGGTCATTGACTCCTCTTCCGACGACCAGTCCGAAGAGACAACGCAGAACATGGCTTCTGCTGCGGCCTCCATCCTCCACGAGCACAATGCTAGCCAGACGTCGGTGCACCGGGGATCTGTGAATGACCGCTCAAATCTACCACGCAACAAAGTGGAAGGGCACCTCCGGCTCCACAAGGACTACGGATGTGAGCATTACCCTTCGGGTACCCGACTTGGCCTACCTCCTCTGGCCCAACAAGGGGCCCATGAGAA
Organism: Lolium multiflorum; assembly: GCA_030979885.1. Taxonomy (NCBI): domain Eukaryota; kingdom Viridiplantae; phylum Streptophyta; class Magnoliopsida; order Poales; family Poaceae; genus Lolium; species Lolium multiflorum. The sequence continues at coordinate 146,155,955 of CM061748.1, forward strand.
TCACCGCAGTCCAAGATGGACCAATACGTCGGTTGCAACGGTGGAAAGATAGAAGGAGACATATTCTTGGTGGAGAAGGCAAGGAGATGTCGATTAAGGAAAAGATAGATTAGATCTTGATGTAACCTAGTGGAATCCGTGCAGGAATCTCGGGACCTGGCCTCCTATATAAAGGCCAGGAGAGGGCCTAACGGATCCTGTCCACACAATCGCATACAACCACGCACACACCAAACCCTAGAAACCTTGCCTTTCGGTGAGATCACCACCATGCAGTCTATCGGCTGCCCCATTGTAATCGATTTCACCCATAATAAAGATCAGACAAGCAAGAGTAAGGGTTTTACCTTATCGAGGGCCCCAAACCTGGGTAAATCTCGCTCTTTGCTTGCTTGGTATCCGATGCCTCGTGCTAACCTGCATGATTCCGTCAACCCTAAGCCCCTCATGGTGGGCATTGATACGTCTCCAACGTATCGATAATTTCTTATGTTCCATGCTACATTATTGATGATATCTACATGTTTTATGCACATTATATGTCGTATTTACGCATTTTCTGGAACTAACCTATTAACAAGATGCCGAAGAGCCAGTTGTTGTTTTGTTTTTGGTTTCAGAAATCCTAGTAAGGAAATATTCTCGGAATTGGACGAAATCAACGCCCAGGGTCCTATTTTTGCACGAAGCTTCCAGAAGACCGAAGGAGAGTCGAAGTGGGGCCACGAGGTGGCCGACAAGGCGGCGGCCCCGGCCCTGGCCGCGCCGGCCTGTCGTCTGGGCCCTCGCCCCCTGACCTACCCTTTCGCCTACTTAAAGCCTCGTCGCGAAACCCCAGTAACGAGAGCCACGATACGGAAAACCTTCCAGACGCGCCGCCGCGAATCCCATCTCGGGGATTCAGGAGATCGCCCCGGCACCTGCCGGAGAGGGGATTCATCTCCCGGAGGACTCTACACCGCCATGGTCGCCTCCGGAGTGATGAGTGAGTAGTTCACGCCTGGACTATGGGTCCATAGCAGTAGCTAGATGGTCGTCTTCTCCTAATTGTGCTTCATTGTTGGATCTTGTGAGCTGCCTAACATGATCAAGATCATCTATCTGTAATACTATATGTTGTGTTTGTCGGGATCCGATGGATAGAGAATACTATGTTATGGTGATTATCAATCTATTACTTATGTGTTGTTTATGATCTTGCATGCTCTCCGTTATTAGTAGAGGCTCTGGCCAAGTTTTTACTCTTAACTCCAAGAGGGAGTATTTATGCTCGATAGTGGGTTCATGCCTTCATTGATACCTGGGACAGTGACAGAAAGTTCTAAGGTTGTGTTGTGCTGTTGCCACTAGGGATAAAACATTGATTCTATGTCTAAGGATGTAGTTGTCGATTACATTACACACCATACTTAATGCAATTGTCTGTTGCTTGCAACTTAATACTGAAAGGGGTTCGGATGATAACCTGAAGGTGGACTTTTTAGGCATAGATGCAGTTGGATGGCGGTCTATGTACTTTGTCGTAATGCCCAATTAAATCTCACTATATTTATCATATCATGTATATGCATTGTTATGCCCTTTTCTATTTGTCAATTGCCCGACTGTAATTTGTTCACCCAACATGCTTTTATCTTATGGGAGAGACACCTCTAGTGAACTGTGGACCCCGGTCCTATTCTTTACATCGCATACAATCTACTGCAATACTTGTTTTACTGTTTTCTTGCAAACAATCATCTTCCACACAATACGGTTAATCCTTTGTTACAAGCCGGTGAGATTGACAACCTCACTGTTTCGTTGGGGCAAAGTACTTTGGTTGTGTTGTGCAGGTTCCACGTTGGCGCCGGAATCCCTGGTGTTGCGCCGCACTACATCCCGCCGCCATCAACCTTCAACGTGCTTCTTGGCTCCTCCTGGTTTGATAAACCTTGGTTTCTTTCTGAGGGAAAACTTGCCGCTGTGCGCATCATACCATCCTCTTGGGGTTCCCAACGGACGTGTACATCTACGCGCATCAAGCACTTTTTCTGGCGCCGTTGCCGAGGAGATCAAGACACGCTGCAAGGGGAGTCTCCACTTCTCAATATCTTTACTTTGTTTTTGTCTTGCTTTATTTTATTTACTACTTTGTTTGCTGCACCTAAACAAAACACAAAAAAATTAGTTGCTAGTTTTACTTTATTTAGTGTCTTGCTCTCTATATCAAAAACACAAAAAAATTAGTTACTTGCATTTACTTTATCTAGTTTGTTTTATTTACTGTTGCTAAAATGAATACCCCTGAAAATACTAAGTTGTGTGACTTCACAACCACTAATGATAATGATTTCCTATGTACACCTATTGCTCCACCTGCTACTACAGCAGAATTCTTTGAAATTAAACCTGCTTTACTAAATCTTGTCATGAGAGATCAATTTTCTGGTATTAGTTCTGATGATGCTGCTGCTCATCTTAATAATTTTGTTGAACTATGTGAAATGCAAAAGTATAAGGATGTAGATGGTGATATTATTAAATTGAAATTGTTTCCTTTCTCATTAAGAGGAAGAGCTAAATATTGGTTGCTATCTTTGCCTAAGAATAGTATTGATTCATGGACTAAATGTAAGGATGCTTTTATTGGTAGATATTATCCTCCCGCTAAAATTATATCTTTGAGAAGTAGCATAATGAATTTTAAGCAATTAGATACTGAACATGTTGCTCAAGCATGGGAGAGAATGAAATCTTTGGTAAAGAATTGCCCAACCCATGGACTGACTATTTGGATGATCATCCAAACCTTCTATGCAGGACTAAATTTTTGTTCGCGGAATTTATTGGATTCAGCTGCTGGAGGTACCTTTATGTCCATCACTTTGGGGGCGGATACAAAGCTTCTTTATGATATGATGATAAATTACTCTGAATGGCACACGGAAAGAGCTCCACAAGGTAAGAAGGTAAATTCTGTTGAAGAAACCTCCTCCTTGAGTGATAAGATTGATGTGATTATGTCTATGCTTGTGAATGGTAGATCTAATGTTGATCCTAATAATGTTCCTTTAGCTTCATTGGTTGCTCAAGAAGAAAATGTTGATGTGAATTTCATTAAAAATAATAATTTCAACAACAATGCTTATAAGAACAACTCTGGTAATAACTATAGGCCATATCCTTCTACTAATGGTAATGGTTATGGTAATTCTTATGGGAATTCTTACAATAATAATAGGAGTGTACCCTCTGGTCTTGAAGCTATGCTTAAAGAATTTATTAGTACACAAACTGCTTTTAACAAATCTGTTGAGGAAAAGCTTGATAAAATTGATACTATTGCTTCTAGAGTTGATAGACTTGCCTCTGATGTTGATCTATTAAAATTGAAAGTTATGCCTAATAATGATATTGATAATAAGATTACTACTACAGCAAATGCCATCCAAGTTAGAATTAATGAGAATATAAGATTAATGGCTGAATTGCGTGCTAGGTGGGATAGAGAAGAAAATGAAAAACTAGCTAAAGAGAATAGTGTAGCTAAAGTTTGGACTATTACCACCACTAGTAATGTTAATTCTTCACATGTTGCTGCACCTCCTACTATCAATGGTAAAATAATTGGTGTTGGCAATGTTTCTACTCCTAGTGCAAAGCGTACAAAACTGCCTGAAATTGCTAAAACTGCTGAAACTGCTTGTGATAAAACTGCTGAAAATTTTTCCAACCTTGGGGACAATGATCCCATTGCTGTAGCTCATAATGATTTAGATTTTGATGATTGCCACATCTCTGAAGTTATAAAGTTCTTACAAAAACTTGCTAAAAGTCCTAATGCTAGTGCTATAAATTTGGCCTTTACAAAACATATTACAAACGCTCTCATAAAAGCTAGAGAAGAGAAACTAAAACTTGAAACTTCTATTCCTAGAAAGTTAGAGGATGGTTGGGAGCCCATCATTAAAATGAAATTCAATGACTTTGAATGTAATGCTTTATGTGATCTTGGTGCAAGTATTTCTGTTATGCCTAAGAAAGTTTATGATATGCTTGACTTGCCACCAATGAAGAATTGTTATTTGGATGTTAATCTTGCCGATAATGTTAAAAAGAAACCTTTGGGGAGGATTGATAATGTGCGCATTACGGTTAACAATAACCTTATCCCCGTTGATTTTGTTGTCTTGGATATCGAATGCAATGCATCTTGTCCTATTGTGTTGGGAAGACCTTTTCTTCGAACCGTTGGTGCTGTTATTGATATGAGGGAAGGTAATATTAAATATCAATTTCCTCTCAAGAAAGGTATGGAACACTTCCCTAGAAAGAGAATGAAGTTGCCTTTTGATTCTATTATTAGAACAAGTTATGATGTTGATGCTTCTACTCTTGATGTTACTTGATTTACACTTTCTGCGCCTAGCTGAAAGGCGTTAAAGAAAAGCGATAATGGGAGACAACCCATGTTTTTACTACAGCAATTTTTGTTTTATATTTGAGTCTTGGAAGTTGTTTACTACTGTAGAAACCTCTCCTTATCATGTTTTTGTGCCAAGTAAAGTCTCTATAGTAAGGTTCATACTAGATTTGGATTACTGCGCAGAGACAGATTTCTTTGCTGTCACGAATCTGGGCTTAATTCTCTGTAGGGAACTCAGAAAATTATGCCAATTTACGTGAGTGATCCTCAGATATGTACGCAACTTTCATTAGTTTTGAGTTTTTCCATTTGAGCAAGTCTGGTGCCATTATAAAATTCGTCTTTACGAACTGTTCTGTTTTGACAGATTCTGCCTTTTATTTCGCATTGCCTCTTTTGGTATGTTGGATGAATTTCTTTGATCCATTAATATCCAGTAGCTTTATGCAATGTCCAGAAGTGTAAAGAATGATTGTGTCACCTCTGAAAATGTAAACTTTTATTGTGCACTAACCCTCTAATGAGTTTGCTTGAAGTTTGGTGTGAAGGAAGTTTTCAAGGATCAAGAGAGGAGTATGATATACTATGATCAAGAGGAGTGAAAGCTCTAAGCTTAGGGATGCCCCCGTGGTTCACCACTGCATATTCTAAGAAGACTCAAGCGTCTAAGCTTGGGGATGCCCAAGGCATCCCCTTCTTCATCGACAACATCAGGTTCCTCCCTGAAACTATATTTTTATTCAATCACATCTTATGCACTTTGCTTGGAGCGTCAGTTTGTTTTTGTTTTTGTTTTGTTTGAATAAAGTTGGATCCTAGCATTCACTTTGTGGGAGAGAGACACGTTCCGCTGTCGCATATGGACAAATATGTCCTTAGGCTTTACTCATAATGTTCATGGCGAAGTTTCTTCTTCGTTAAATTGTTATATGGTTGAAATTGGAAAATGCTACATGTAGTAACTCTAAAATGTCTTGGATAATGTGATACTTGGCAATTGTTGTGCTCATATTTAAGCTCTTGCATCATATACTTTGCACCCATTAATGAAGAAATACATAGAGCTTGCTAAAATTTGGTTTGCATATTTGGTCTCTCTAAGGTCTAGATAATTTCTAGTATTGAGTTTTGAACAACAAGGAAGACGGTGTAGAGTCTTATAATGTTTACAATATGTCTTTTATGTAAGTTTTGCTGCACCGGTTCATCCTTGAGTTTGCTTCAAATAACCTTGCTAGCCTAAACCTTGTATCGAGAGGGAATACTTCTCATGCATCCAAAATCCTTGAGCCAACCACTATGCCATTTGTGTCCACCATACCTACCTACTACATGGTATTTCTCCGCCATTCCAAAGTAAATTGCTTGAGTGCTACCTTTAAAATTCCATCATTCACCTTTGCAATATATAGCTCATGGGACAAAATAGCCTTAAAAACTATTGTAGTATTGAATATGTACTTATGCACTTTATCTCTTATTAAGTTGCTTGTTGTGCGATAACCATGCTTCTGGGGACGCCATCAACTATTCTTTGTTGAATATCATGTGAGTTGCTATGCATGTCCGTCTTGTCTGAAGTAAGGGAGATCTACCACCTTAATGGTTGGAGCATGCATATTGTTAGAGAAGAACATTGGGCCGCTAACTAAAGCCATGCATCATGGTGGAAGTTTCAGTTTGGACATATATCCTCAATCTCATATGAGAATAATAATTGTTGCTACATGCTTATGCATTAAAGAGGAGTCCATTATCTGTTGTCCATGTTGTCCCGGTATGGATGTCTAAGTTGAGAATAATCAAAAGCGAGAAATCCAAAATGCGAGCTTTCTCCTTAGATCTTTGTACAGGCGGCATAGAGGTACCCCTTTGTGACACTTGGTTGAAACATGTGTATTGCGATGATCCGGTAGTCCAAGCTAAGTAGGACAAGGTGCGGGCACTATTAGTATACTATGCATGAGGCTTGCAACTTGTAAGATATAATTTACATAACTCATATGCTTTATTACTACCGTTGACAAAATTGTTTCATGTTTTCGAAATAAAGCTCTAGCACAAATACAACAATCGATGCTTTCCTCTTTGAAGGACCTTTCTTTTACTTTTATTGTTGAGTCAGTTTACCTATCTCTCTCCACCTTAAGAAGCAAACACTTGTGTGAACTGTGCATTGATTCCTACATACTTGCATATTGCACTTGTTATATTACTCTATGTTGACAATATCCATGAGATATACATGTTATAAGTTGAAAGCAACCGCTGAAACTTAATCTTCCTTTGTGTTGCTTCAATACCTTTACTTTGATTTATTGCTTTATGAGTTAACTCATATGCAAGACTTATTGATGCTTGTCTTGAAGTACTATTCATGAAAAGTCTTTGCTTTATGATTCACTTGTTTACTCATGTCATTACCATTGTTTTGATCGCTGCATTCATTACATATGTTTACAAATAGTATGATCAAGATTATGATGGCATGTCACTTCAGAAATTATCTTTGTTATCGTTTTACCTGCTCGGGACGAGCAGAACTAAGCTTGGGGATGCTGATACGTCTCCAACGTATCGATAATTTCTTATGTTCCATGCTACATTATTGATGATATCTACATGTTTTATGCACATTATATGTCGTATTTAGGCATTTTCTGGAACTAACCTATTAACAAGATGCCGAAGAGCCAGTTGTTGTTTTCTGCTGTTTTTGGTTTCAGAAATCCTAGTAAGGAAATATTCTCGGAATTGGACGAAATCAACGCCGGGTCCTATTTTTGCACGAAGCTTCCGAAGACCGAAGGAGAGTCGAAGTGGGGCCACGAGGTGGCCGACAACAGGGCGGCGCGGCCCGGCCCTAGCCGCGCGGCCTGTCGTGGGGCCCTCGTGCCGCCCTGACCTACCCTTTCGCCTACTTAAAGCCTCCATCGCGAAACCCCCGACCGAGAGCCACGATACGGAAAACCTTCCAGAGACGCGCCGCCGCGAATCCCATCTCGGGGGATTCAGGAGATCGCCTCCGGCACCCGCCGGAGAGGGGATTCATCTGAGGACTCTACACCACCATGGTCGCCTCCGGAGTGATGAGTGAGTAGTTCACCCCTGGACTATGGGTCCATAGCAGTAGCTAGATGGTCGTCTTCTCCTAATTGTGCTTCATTGTTGGATCTTGTGAGTTGCCTAACATGATCAAGATCATCTATCTGTAATATTATATGTTGTGTTTGTCGGGATCCGATGGATAGAGAATACTATGTTATGGTGGTTATCAATCTATTACTTATGTGTTGTTTATGATCTTGCATGCTCTCCGTTATTAGTAGAGGCTCTGGCCAAGTTTTTACTCTTAACTCCAAGAGGGAGTATTTATGCTCGATAGTGGGTTCATGCCTTCATTGATACCTGGGACAGTGACAGAAAGTTCTAAGCTGCTGTTGCCACTAGGGATAAAACATTGATTCTATGTCTAAGGATGTAGTTGTCGATTACATTACGCACCATACTTAATGCAATTGTCTGTTGCTTGCAACTTAATACTGAAAGGGGTTCGGATGATAACCTGAAGGTGGACTTTTTAGGCATAGATGCAGTTGGATGGCGGTCTATGTACTTTGTCGTAATGCCCAATTAAATCTCACTATATTTATCATATCATGTATATGCATTGTTATGCCCTTTTCTATTTGTCAATTGCCCGACTGTAATTTGTTCACCCAACATGCTTTTATCTTATGGGAGAGACACCTCTAGTGAACTGTGGACCCCGGTCCTATTCTTTACATCGCATATAATCTACTGCAATACTTGTTTTACTGTTTTCTTGCAAACAATCATCTTCCACACAATACGGTTAATCCTTTGTTACAGCAAGCCGGTGAGATTGACAACCTCACTGTTTCGTTGGGGCAAAGTACTTTGGTTGTGTTGTGCAGGTTCCACGTTGGCGCCGGAATCCCTGGTGTTGCGCCGCACTACATCCCGCCGCCATCAACCTTCAACGTGCTTCTTGGCTCCTCCTGGTTCGATAAACCTTGGTTTCTTTCTGAGGGAAAACTTGCCGCTGTGCGCATCATACCTTCCTCTTGGGGTTCCCAACGGACGTGTACATCTACGCGCATCAGGCATTGCCGAGGAGCTCCCTCGTCAACTACTTCGACCACACTGATCCGGTGTACCCGGAAAAATTGTTCCGGTGGCAGTACAATATGTGAAGGGGCCTGTTCATGGTCATTCAACAGGGTGTTAGAGACTATGACCCGTACTTCCAATGCAGTCTCGATGCCACATGTGTGCTAGGCTTTTCACCTCTTACCAAAAATGTTCCGCAGCTATTCGCATGTTACCGTATGGAATGGCAGCTAATATATTTGATGAGTATCTTCGACTGGGTGAGAGCACCTGCCTTGACGCCATGTACCGGTTTTGCCGAGCCGTGATTGCCATGTTTGGAGAATTGATAACTGCAAAACACAAATCAATAGTAGCTAGTTTCGAAATAAGAGCATCGAACCAAGATGAGCTACTAGTTAGGGTCTTAATGCTCCTTGCTACTACCTATTAAAGATTACTTGTAAGTTGTTTTCTAATCTCAAAATGTTTTAATAGGATGGTTGTAATTGGTTGAATATAAAGTAAATAAAGCAGTAAAAAGAATTATAGGAAATGGGTTGAAAGTTAATAAGACTAAGTGTTCTCATGGATTATTGGATCCAACTCTAGAATTAGGATTTATGTTAATCAATATGAAGTATACTTTTAATCATATTGTGTGTGGAAGAGCTCCGTAATAAGATGCGCCAAGAAAGCCATTGGTCATCGCATCTCTAAATGACCATGATACGTCTCCAACGTATCTATAATTTCTTATGTTCCATGCTAGTTTTATGACAATACCTACATATTTTGTTCACACTTTATGATGTTTTGATGCATTTCCGGCACTAACCTATTAACAAGATGCCGAAGCGCGCCTCGTTTTCTGCTGTTTTTGGTTTCAGATATCCTACACAGGAAATATTCTCGGAATTGGACGAAACAAAAGCCCACGGTCTTATTTTTCCACGGAGCTTCCAGAAGACCGAAGAGGATACGAAGTGGGGCCACGAGGTAACCTAACCATAGGGCGGCGCAGCCAGCATGGGGCACGCGCCCCCCTATGGTGTGGGGCCCCCGTGCCTCCTCCGACTCCGCCCTTCCGCCTACTTAAACTCTCCGTCGCGAAAACCCTAGTACCGAGAGCCAAGATACGAGAAAAGTTACTAAGACGCCGCCGCCGCCAATCCCATCTCGGGGATTCTGGAGATCGCCTCCGGCACCCTGCCGGAGAGGGGAATCATCACCGGAGGGCTCTACAGCACCATGCCCGCCTCCGGACTGATGCGTGAGTAGTTCATCCTTGGACTACGGGTCCATAGCAGTAGCTAGATGGTTGTCTTCTCCTCTTGTGCTATCATGTTTAGATCTTGTGAGCTGCCTAACATGATCAAGATCATCTATTTGTAATGCTACATGTTGTGTTTGGTGGGATCCGATGAATATGGAATACTATGTCAAGTTGATTATTGATCTATCATATATGTGTTGTTTATGTTCTTGCATGCTCTCCGTTGCTAGTAGAGGCTCTGGCCAAGTTGATACTTGTAACTCCAAGAGGGAGTATTTATGCTCGATAGTGGGTTCATGCCTCCATTGAATCTGGGACAGTGACAGAAAGTTCTAAGGTTGTGGATGTGCTGTTGCCACTAGGGATAAAACATTGATGCTTTGTCTAAGGATATTTGTGTTGACTACATTACGCACCATACTTAATGCAATTGTCTGTTGTTTGCAACTTAATACTGGAAGGGGTGCGGATGCTAACCCGAAGGTGGACTTTTTTGGCATAGATGCATGCTGGATGGCGGTCTATGTTCTTTGTCGTAATGCCCTGATTAAATCTCATAGTGATCATCATGATATGTATATGAATCTTTATTTGTCAATTTCCCACCTGTAATTTGTTCACCCAACATGCTATTTATCTTATTGGAGAGACACCACTAGTGAACTGTGGACCCCGGTCCATTCTTTTTACAAACTGCAATCTCTGTTCTCTGTTGTTTTTCGCAAACAAACATCATTCTCCACACCATACGTTTAATCCTTTGTTTTCAGCAAGCCGGTGAGATTGACAACCTCACTGTTACGTTGGGGCAAAGTATTTTGATTGTGTTGTGCAGGTTCCACGTTGGCGCCGGAATCCCTGGTGTTGCGCCGCACTACACACCTTCACCAACAATCTTCACGTGGCCTTCATCTCCTACTGGTTCGATAAACCTTGGTTTCATACTGAGGGAAACTTGCTGCTATACGCATCACACCTTCCACTTGGGGTTCCCAACAGACCTATGCTTCACGCGTTATCAAGCTAAATTTCTGGCGCCGTTGGATGGTGATACGTCTCCGACGTATCGATAATTTCTTATGTTCCATGCTACTTTATTGATGATACCTACATGTTTTATGCACACTTTATGTCATATTCGTGCATTTTCGGAACTAACCTATTAACAAGATGCCGAAGTGCCATTTCTGCTGTTTTTGGTTTCAGAAATCCTAGTAACGAAATATTCTCGGAATTGGACGAAATCAACGCCAGGTTCCTATTTTGCCGGAAGCATCCAGAACACCCGAGAGCCGCGAGGGGGGGCCTTGTGGGCCCCAGATGATAGGTGGCGCGGCCTGGGCCCTAGCCGCCGCCTATGGTGTCGTCGCCCCTTCGACCCTCCGAGGCTGCCCTTTCGCCTATATAAGGTCCCTGACCTAAAAACCCCGACGGAGGAAGCCACGGTACGCGAAACCTTCCAGAGCCGCCGCCATCGCGAAGCCAAGATCTGGGGGACAGGAGTCTCTGTTCCGCACCCTGCCGGAGCGGGGAAGTGCCCCCGGAAGGCTTCTCCATCGACACGCTGCCATCTCCACCGCCATCTTCATCACCGCTGCTGCTCCCATGAGGAGGGAGTAGTTCTCCATCGAGGCTCGGGGCTGTACCGGTAGCTATGTGGTTCATCTCTCTCCTATGTACTTCAATACAATAATCTCATGAGCTGCCTTACATGATTGAGATTCATATGATGATGCTTGTAATCTAGATGTCATTATGCTAGTCAAGTGAGTTTTACTTATGTGATCTCCGGAGACTCCTTGTCCCACGTGTGTAAAGGTGACAGTGTGTGCACCGTGTGGGTCTCTTAGGCTATATTTCACAGAATACTTATTCACTGTTATGAATGGCGTAGTGAAGTGCTTATTTATATCTCTTTATGATTGCAATGTGTTTTGTATCACAATTTATCTATGTGCTACTCTAGCAATGTTATTAAAGTAGTTTTATTCCTCCTGCACGATGTAATGGTGACAGTGTGTGCATCCGTGTTAGTACTTGGTTTATGCTATGATCATGATCTCTTGTAGATTGCGAATTTAACTATTGCTATGATAGTATTGATGTGTATTATTCCTCCTACATAAGCATGAAGGTGACAGTGTGCATGCTATGTTAGTACTTGGTTTAGTCGTATCGATCTTTCATGCACTCTAAGGTTATTTAAATATGAACATTTAATTGTGGAGCTTGTTAACTCCGGCATTGAGGGTTCGTGTAATCCTACGCAATGTGTTCATCATCCAACAAGAGAGTGTAGAGTATGCATTTATTTATTATGTGATCAATGTTGAGAGTGTCCACTAGTGAAAGTCTAATCCCTAGGCCTTGTTCCTAAATACTGCTATCGCTGCTTGTTTACTGTTTCTGCGTTATTACCGCGTTTACTTGCTTGTTTACTTCTGCAATATTACTACCATCAACTGCACGCCAGCAGCTATTTTCTGGCGCCGTACTACTGCTCATACTTATTTATACCACCTGTATTTCACTATCTCTTCGCCGAACTAGTGCACCTATTAGGTGTGTTGGGGACACAAGAGACTTCTTGCTTTGTGGTTGCAGGGTTGCATGAGAGGGATATCTTTGACCTCTTCCTCCCTGAGTTCGATAAACCTTGGGTAATCCACTTAAGGGAAACTTGCTGCTGTTCTACAAACCTCTGCTCTTGGAGGCCCAACACTGTCTACAAGAATAGAAGCACCCGTAGACATCAAGCACTTTTCTGGCGCCGTTGCCGGGGAGGAAAAGGCACTCATACTCGGTTCCAGGTAACAGTACTTTTCTGGCGCCATTGTGTGTGTGCTCGAAGCTATTTCCTTTAGACTCTGCAATTGCGACATTTGGTTTCTTGTTTACACTAGTTAGGCATAATGGACAACAATGACCTTCTTATTCTATTTCCTGATTTGAGACATGGATGGTTTGATGCGAAAATTAAAAAACCCATGGAACATATTAATATGAATGCTTTGAACACTATTGTTGCTAATGATATGGAAAATTCTAAGCTTGGGGAAGCTGGTTTTGATGAGCATGATATTTTTAATCCCCCAAGCATTGAGGAGAAAATTTACTTTGATGATACTATGCCTCCTATATTTGATGATGAGAATAATAATGATAGCTACTTTGTTGAATTTGCTCCCACTACAACTAATAAAATTGATTATGCCTATGTGGAGAGTAATAATTTTATGCATGAGACTCATGATAAGAATGCTTTATGTGATAGTTATATTGTTGAGTTTGCTCATGTTGCTACTGAAAGTTATTATGAGAGAGGAAAATATGGTTGTATAAATTTTCATGTTACTAAAACACCTCTCTATGTGCTGAAATTTTTGAAGCTACACTTGTTTTATCTTCCTATGCTTGTTACTTTGCTCTTCATGAACTTGTTTATTTACAAGATTCCTATGCATAGGAAGCATGTTAGACTTAAATGTGTTTTGAATTTGCTTCTTGATACTCTCTTTTGCTTCAACTTCTATTTCTTGTGAGTGCATCATTAAAACTGCTGAGCCCATCTTAATGGCTATAAAGAAATAACTTCTTGGGAGATAACCCATGTGTTTTTTACTACAGTACTTTTTTTTATATTTGAGTCTTGGAAGTTGTTTACTACTGTAGCAACCTCTCCTTATCATGTTTTTGTGCCAAGTAAAGTTTCTATGTTAAAGTTGATGTTATATTTGGGATCGCTGCGCAGAAACAGCATTGCTGTCTGTCACGAATTCTGGCACAAGTCTCTGTAGAAAATTCGAAAAAATCTTCCAATTTACGAGCGTGATCCTCAGATATGTACGCAACTTTCATTAGTTTTGAGTTTTTCCGTTTGAGCAAGTCTGGTGCCATTTTAAAATTTGTCTTTACGAACTGTTCTGTTTTGACAGATTCTGCCTTTTATTTCGCATTGCCTCTTTTGCTATGTTGGATGAATTTCTTTGATCCATTAATGTCCAGTAGCTTTATGCAATGTCCAGAAGTGTAAAGAATGATTGTGTCACCTCTGAACATGTAAATTTTTATTGTGCACTAACCCTCTAATGAGTTTGCTTGAAGTTTGGTGTGAAGGAAGTTTTCAAGGGTCAAGAGAGGAGTATGATATACTATGATCAAGAGGAGTGAAAGCTCTAAGCTTGGGGATGCCCCCGTGGTTCATCCCTGCATATTTTAAGAAGACTCAAGCGTCTAAGCTTGGGGATGCCCAAGGCATCCCCTTCTTCATCGACAAAGTATCAGGTTCCTTCTCTTGAAACTATATTTTTATTCGGTCACATCTTATGTACTTTACTTGGAGCGTCTGTGTGTGCTTTTATTTTTGTTTTGTTATCTTAGTTCTCTGAATAAGTTCATCCTTGTGTGGGAGAGAGACACGCTCCGCTGGTTCGTATGAACACATGTGTTCTTAGCTCATAATATTCATGGCGAAGTTTCCTCTTCGTTAAATTGTTATATGGTTGGAATTGGAAAAATGCTACATGTAGTAATTGGTAAAATGTCTTGGATAATGTGATACTTGGCAATTGTTGTGCTCATGTTTAAGCTCTTGCATCATATACTTTGCACCTATTAATGAAGAAATACATAGAGCTTGCTAAAATTTGGTTTGCATATTTGGTCTCTCTAAAGTCTAGATAATTTCTAGTATTGAGTTTTGAACAACAAGGAAGACGGTGTAAAGTCTTATAATGTTTACCATATGTCTTTTATGTGAGTTTTGCTGCACCGGTTCATCCTTGTGTTTGTTTCAAATAAACCTTGCTAGCCTAAACCTTGTATCGAGAGGGAATACTTCTCATGCATCCAAATCCTTGAGCCAACCACTATGCCATTTGTGTCCACCATACCTACCTACTACATGGTATTTCTCCGCCATTCCAAAGTAAATTGCTTGAGTGCTACCTTTAAACAATTCAAAAGTTACTACCTCTTATTTGTGTCAATGTTTTATAGCTCATGAGGAAGTATGTGGTGTTTATCTTTCAATCTTGTTGGGCAACTTTCACCAATGGACTAGTGGCTTCATCCGCTTATCCAATAATTTTGCAAAAAGAGCTGGCAATGGGATTCCCAGTCCCAAATTAATTAACAAAAATAGACACTCCTCCATGGTATGTGATTGTTGGACGGCACCCGAAGGATTCGGTTAGCCATGGCTTGAGAAAGCAAAGGTGGGGAGGAGTGTCATCTAAATAAAACTAAAATAAAAAGACACTCCTTCATGGTATGAGATTGTTGGCAGGCACCCGAGGATTCGGTTAGCCATGGTTTGTGAAAGCAAAGGTTGGAAGGAGTGCCACCCAAAAATAAAAATAAAATGGGAGCCGCTCTTTGAAGGTTTGTCTGGCAAGGGGTTAGAGTACCCGCTACCATTCGTTGACAACAACAAACACCTCTCAAAACTTTATGCTCTCTTGATGTTTTCAAAATCAAAGCTCTAGCACAAATATAGCAATCGATGCTTTCCTCTGCGAAGGGCCATTCTTTTACTTTTTATGTTGAGTTAGTTCACCTATTTCTCTCCACCTCAAGAAGCAAACACTTGTGTGAACTGTGCATTGATTCCTACATACTTGCATATTGCACTTATTATATTGCTTTGCATTGACAATATCCATGAGATATACATGTTATAAGTTGAAAGCAACCGCTGAAACTTAATCTTCTTTTATGTTGCTTCAATGTCTATACTTTAAATTATTGCTTTATGAGTTAACTCTTATGCAAGACTTATTGATGCTTGTCTTGAAGTACTATTCATGAAAAGTCTTTGCTTTATGATTCATTTGTTTACTCATGTCATTACCATTGTTTTGATCGCTGCATTCATTACATATATTTACAAATAGTATGATCAAGATTATGATGGCATGTCACTTCAGAAATTATCTTTGTTATCGTTTTACCTGCTCGGGACGAGCAGAACTAAGCTTGGGGATGCTGATACGTCTCCGACGTATCGATAATTTCTTATGTTCCATGCTACTTTATTGATGATACCTACATGTTTTATGCACACTTTATGTCATATTCGTGCATTTTCTGGAACTAACCTATTAACAAGATGCCGAAGTTCCAGTTTTTCGCTGTTTTTGGTTTCAGAAATCCTAGTAACGAAATATTCTCGGAATTGGACGAAATCAACGCCAGGTTCCTATTTTGCCCGGAAGCATCCGAGAGCCGCCAGAGGGGGGCCCTGTGGGCCCCAGATGATAGGGTGGCGCGGCCTGGGCCCTGGCCACGCCAGCCTATGGTGTCGTCGCCCCTTCGACCCTCCGAGGCTGCCCTTTCGCCTATATAAGGTCCCTGACCTAAAAACCCCGACGGAGGAAGCCACGGTACGCGAAACCTTCCAGCCGCCGCCATCGCGAAGCCAAGATCTGGGGACAGGAGTCTCTGTTCCGGCACCCGCCGGAGCGGGGAAGTGCCCCGGAAGGCTTCTCCATCGACACCGCTGCCATCTCCACCGCCATCTTCATCACCGATGCTGCTCCCATGAGGAGGGAGTAGTTCTCCATCGAGGCTCGGGCTGTACCGGTAGCTATGTGGTTCATCTCTCTCCTATGTACTTCAATACAATAATCTCATGAGCTGCCTTACATGATTGAGATTCATATGATGATGCTTGTAATCTAGATGTCATTATGCTAGTCAAGTGAGTTTTACTTATGTGATCTCCGGAGACTCCTTGTCCCACGTGTGTAAAGGTGACAGTGTGTGCACCGTGTGGGTCTCTTAGGCTATATTTCACAGAATACTTATTCACTGTTATGAATGGCGTAGTGAAGTGCTTATTTATATCTCTTTATGATTGCAATGTGTTTTGTATCACAATTTATCTATGTGCTACTCTAGCAATGTTATTAAAGTAGTTTTATTCCTCCTGCACGATGTAATGGTGACAGTGTGTGCATCCGTGTTAGTACTTGGTTTATGCTATGATCATGATCTCTTGTAGATTGCGAAGTTAAATATTGCTATGATAGTATTGATGTGTATTATTCCTCCTACATAAGCATGAAGGTGACAGTGTGCATGCTATGTTAGTACTTGGTTTAGTCGTATCGATCTTTCATGCACTCTAAGGTTATTTAAATATGAACATTTAATTGTGGAGCTTGTTAACTCCGGCATTGAGGGTTCGTGTAATCCTACGCAATGTGTTCATCATCCAACAAGAGAGTGTAGAGTATGCATTTATCTATTCTGTTATGTGATCAATGTTGAGAGTGTCCACTAGTGAAAGTCTAATCCCTAGGCCTTGTTCCTAAATACTGCTATCGCTGCTTGTTTACTGTTTTATGCGTTACTACTGCGTTACTACCGCTTGTTTACTTCCCAATATTACTACCATCAAGCACGCCAATAGCTATTTTCTGGCGCCGTACTACTGCTCATACTTATTTATACCACCTGTATTTCACTATCTCTTCGCCGAACTAGTGCACCTATTAGGTGTGTTGGGGACACAAGAGACTTCTTGCTTTGTGGTTGCAGGGTTGCATGAGAGGGATATCTTTGACCTCTTCCTCCCCGAGTTCGATAAACCTTGGGTAATCCACTTAAGGGAAACTTGCTGCTGTTCTACAAACCTCTGCTCTTGGAGGCCCAACACTGTCTACAAGAATAGAAGCACCCGTAGACATCACCGGGGAGATCAAGACACGCTGTAAGGGGAGTCTCCCACATCCAATCTCTTTACTTTGTTTATTGTCTTACTTTACTTTAGTTTATTTTCTGTCTTGTTTGCTTTATATCAAAAACACACAAAAAAATTAGTTGCTTTACTTTATTTCATTTGTCTTGTTTGCTTTCTCTATATCAAAAACACAAAAAAATTAGTTACTTGTTTTTACTTTATTCTGTTTGCTTAGTTTACTTTTATTACTGCTACAATGGGTACTCCTGAAAATACTAAGTTGTGTGATTTCACTAGCACAAATAATAATGATTTTATAAGTACTCCTATTGCTCCACCTGCTACTACAGCAGAATTTTATGAAATTAAACCTGCTTTACTGAATCTTGTTATGAGAGAGCAATTTTCTGGTGTTAGTACTGATGATGCTGCTGCCCATCTTAATAATTTTGTTGAACTTTGTGAAATGCAAAAGTATAAGGATATAGATGGTGATATTATAAAACTGAAATTGTTTCCTTTCTCATTAAGAGGAAGAGCTAAAGATTGGTTGCTTTCTTTGCCTAAAAATAGTATTGATTCATGGACTAAATGTGAAGATGCTTTACTGGTAAATATTATCCTCATGCTAAGATTATATCTTTGAGAAGTAGCATTATGAATTTTAAGCAATTTGATAATGAACATGTTGCTCAAGCATGGGAGAGAATGAAATCTTTGGTAAAGAATTGCCCTACCCATGGACTAACTACTTGGATGATCATCCAAACCTTTTATGCATGATTGAATTTTTCCTCGAGGAACCTATTGGATTCAGCTGCTGGAGGTACTTTTATGTCCATCACTTTGGGTGCTGCAACAAAGCTTCTTGATGATATGATGATCAATTACTCTGAATGGCATACTGAAAGAACTCCTCAAGGTAAGAAGGTAAATTCTATTGAAGAAACCTCTTCTTTGAGTGATAAGATTGATGTTATTATGACTATGCTTGCAAATGGTAGATCTCATGTTGATCCTAATAATGTTCCTTTAGCTTCATTGGTTGCTCAAGAAGAGCATGTTGATGTGAATTTCATTAAGAATAATAATTTCAACAACAATGCTTATAGGAATAATTATGGTAACAACAACTATAGGCCATATACTTCTAATAATGGTAGTGGTTATGGTAATTCTTATGGTAATTCTTACAACAATAATAAGAGTTTACCCTCTGGTCTTGAAGTCATGCTTAAAGAATTTATTAGTACACAAACTGCTTTTAATAAATCTGTTGAAGAAAAGCTTGGTAAAATTGATGTTCTTGTTTCTAAGGTTGATAGTCTTGCTCTTGATGTTGATCTTTTAAAACTGAAAGTTATGCCTGATGAAGTTAAAGATACTAAGTTTGCTAAAACAAATGCTATCCAAGTTCGAATTAATGATAATATTAGAATGTTGGCTGAATTGCATGCTAGGTGGGAAAGAGAAGAAAAAGAAAAACTTGCTAAAGAGAATAATATAGCTAAAGTTTGGACTATTACCACCACTAGTAATGTTGATTCTTCACATGTTGCTAAACCTCCTACTATCAATGGTAAAATAATTGGTGTTGGCAATGTTTCTACTCCTAGTACAAAGCGTGCAAAATTGCCTGAAACTGCTGAAACTGTTTGTGATAAAAGTGCTGAAATTTTTCAGAATGCTGTAGATCATAATGGTTTAGATTTTGATAGTTGTCATATTACCGAAGTTATTAAGTTTTACAAAAACTTGCTAGAAGTCCTAATGCTAGTGCTATAAATTTAGCCTTTACAAAACATATTACAAATGCTCTCATTAAAGCTAGAGAAGAGAAATTAAAACTTGAAGCTTCTATTCCTAGGAAGTTGGAAGATGGTTGGGAGCCCATCATTAAGATGAAAGTAAATGACTTTGATTGTAATGCTTTATGTGATCTTGGTGCAAGTATTTATGTTATGCCTAAGAAAATTTATGATATGCTTGACTTGCCACCATTGAAAAATTGTTATTTGGATGTTAATCTTGCTGATAATTCTATAAATAAACCTTTGGGGAGGATTGATAATGTTCGCATTACGGTTAACAATAACCTTGTCCCCATTGATTTTGTTGTCTTGGATATTGAATGCAATGCATATTGTCCTATTTTCTTGGGAAGACCCTTTCTTCGAACTGTTGGAGCTATTATTGATATGAAAGAAGGAAATATTAGGTATCAATTCCTCTCAAGAAATGTATGGAACACTTCCCTAGAAAGAGAATGAAGTTGCCTTTTGATTCTATTATTAGAACAAATTATGATGTTGATGCTTCTTCTTTTGATGTTACTTGATTCACACTTTCTGCGCCTAGCTGAAAGACGTTAAAGAAAAGCACTTCTTGGGAGATAACCCATGGTTTTATTTTTACTACTGTTTTGTTGAGTCTTGGAAGTTGTTACTACTGTATAAACCTCTCCTTATCATGTTATTGTGCCAAGTAAAGTCTCTAATAGTAAAGTTGATACTAGATTTGGATTACTGCGCAGAAACAGATTTGCTGTCTGTCACGAATTCGCGTCCTTCTCTCTGTAGAAGAATCAAAAAAATCTGCCAATTTACGTGCGTGATCCTCAGATATGTACTCAACTTTCAATAGTTTTGAGTTTTTCCATCTGAGGAAGTTAAGTGCCTCAGAAAAATTCGTCTTTACGGACTGTTCTGTTTTGACAGATTCTGCCTTTTTATTTCGCATTGCCTCTTTTGCTATGTTGAATGGATTTCTTTGTTCCATTAACTTTCAGTAGCTTTGTGCAATTTCCAGAAGTGTTAAGAATGATTATGTCACCTCTGAATATGTGAATTTTTGATTGTGCACTAACCCTCTAATGAGTTTGCTTTAAGTTTGGTGTGGAGGAAGTTTTCAAGGGTCAAGAGAAGAGGATGATACAATATGAACAAGAAGAGTGAAAATCTAAGCTTGGGGATGCCCCCATGGTTCATCCCTGCATATTTCAAGAAGACTCAAGCATCTAAGCTTGGGGATGCCCAAGGCATCCCCTTCTTCATCGACAACTTATCAGGTCACTTCTAGTGAAACTATATTTTTATTCCGTCACATCTTATGTTCTTTACTTGGAGCGTCTGTTTGTTTTTGTTATTGTTATTGTTTTTGTTTTAATAAATTTGGATCCCACAATCCTTGTATTGGAGATAGACACGCTCCGCTTTTTAATATGAACACTTGTGTTCTTAGTTTTGCTTTAATGTTCATGGCAAAGGCTGAAAACTGCTTCGTTAATTGCTATATGGTTGGAATCAGAAAATGCTTCATATGGTTTTGAATAATTTGATACTTGGCAATTGTTTTGAGCTGTCATAGATCATGTTTAAGCTCTTGCATCATGTAGTTTAAATCTATTAGTGGAGAACTACTATAGAGCTTGTTGAAATTTGGTTTGCATGATTGGTCTCTCTAAAGTCTAGATATTTTCTGGTAAAAGTGTTTGAACAACAAGGAAGACAGTGTAGAGTCTTATAATGCTTGCAATATGTTCTTGTGTAAGTTTTGCTGTACCTGTTCATACTTGTGTTTGCTTCAAACAACCTTGCTAGCCAAAGCCTTGTACTGAGAGGAAATGCTTCTCGTGCATCCAAACACCTTGAGCCAAAACCCATGCCATTTGTGTCCACCATAACTACCTATATGTGGTATTTTTCTGCCATTCCAAAGTAAATTACTTGCGTGCTACCTTTAAAATTTCATTCCTTTGTCTTTACAATACATAGCTCATGGGAAAATAGCTTAAAAACTATTGTGGTGATGAATATGTAGCTATGTATCTTAGTTCTTATAAGTTGCTTGTTGAGCGGTAACCATGTTTCTGGGGAGGCCATCAACTTTTTACACATTTGTTGAATATCATGTGAGTTGCTATACATGTTCGTCTTGTCTGAAGTAAGGGTGATTTATCATTATCAAATGGTTTGAGTATGCATATTGTTAGAGAAGAACATTGGGCCGCTAACCAAAGCCATGTGTCATGGTGGAAGTTTTCAGTTTGGACATTCATCCTCAATCTCTCATGAGAATATTATCTGTTGTTGAATGCTTATGCATTAAAGAGGAGTCCATTATCTGTTTTCTATGTTGTCCCGGTATGGATGTCCTTAGTTAAGATCTATCAAAAACGAGAAATCAAATGCGATTGATCTCCTTGGACCTTTGTACAGGCGGCATAGAGGTACCCCTTTGTGACACTTGGTTGAAACATATGTTATGCAATGATAATCCATGTAAATCCAAGCTAATTAGCACAAGGTGCGGGCACTATTGGTATTCGATGCATGAGGCTTGCAACTTGTAGGAAGTTTTATGCATAACACATATGAATTATTACTACCGTTGACAAAATTGTTTCTATGTTTTCAAAATAAAAGCTCTAGCACAAAATAGTAATCCATGCTTCCCTCTGCGAAGGGCCTTTCTTTTACTTTATGTTGAGTCAGTTTACCTACCTCTTTCTGTCCTAGAAGCAAACACTTGTGTCAACTGTGTGCATCGATTCTTACATGTTTACTTATTGCACTTGTTATATTACTTTATGTTGACAATTATCCATGAGATATACATGTTGCAAGTTGAAAGCAATTGCTGAAACTTAATCATCCTTTGTGTTGCTTCGAAACCACTTACTTTGAATCTATTGCTTTATGAGTTAGCTCTTATGCAAGTCTTATTGATGCTTGTCTTGAAAGTACTATTCATGAAAAGTTTTTGCTATATGATTCAGTTGTTTAGTCATTATCTTTTTGTTAGCAATCTATTGCTTCGAATCGCTTCATTCATCTCATATGCTTTACAATAATGTTGATCAAGATTATGTTGGTAGCATGTCACTTCAGAAATTATTGTTTTTATCGTTTACCTACTCGAGGGCGAGTAGGAACTAAGCTTGGGGATGCTTGATACGTCTCCAACGTATCTATAATTTCTTATGTTCCATGCTAGTTTTATGACAATACCTACATGTTTTGTTCACACTTTATGATGTTTTGATGCATTTTCCGGCACTAACCTATTAACAAGATGCCGAAGCGCCAGTTCCCGTTTTCTGCTATTTTTGGTTTCAGAAATCCTACACAGGAAATATTCTCGGAATTGGACGAAACAAAAGCCCACGGTCATATTTTTGCACGGAGCTACCAGAAGACCGAAGAGGATACGAAGTGGGGCCACGAGGTGCCCTAACCATAGGGCGGCGCGGCCAGCATGGGGCCCGCGGTGTGGGGCCCCGTGCCTCCTCCGACTCTGCCCTTCCGCCTACTTAAACTCTCCATCGCGAAAACCCTAGTACCAAGAGCCACGATACGAGAAAAGTTATTGAGACGTCGCCGCCGCCAATCCCATCTCGGGGGATTCTGGAGATCGCCTCCGGCACCCTGCCGGAGAGGGGAATCATCACCGGTGGGTTCTACATCACCATGCCCGCCTCCGAACTGATGCGTGAGTAGTTCATCCTTGGACTATGGGTCCATACCAGTAGTTAGATGGTTGTCTTCTCCTCTTGTGCTATCATGTTTAGATCTTGTGAGCTACCTAACATGATCAAGATCATCTATTTGTAATGCTACATGTTGTGTTTGGTGGGATCCAATGAATATGGAATACTATGTCAAGTTGATTATTGATCTATCATATATGTGTTGTTTATGTTCTTGCATGCTCTCCGTTGCTAGTAGAGGCTCTGGCCAAGTTGATACTTGTAACTCCAAGAGGGAGTATTTATGTTCGATAGTGGGTTCATGCCTCCATTGAATCTGGGACAGTGACAGAAAGTTCTAAGGTTGTGGATGTGCTGTTGCCACTAGGGATAAAACATCGATGCTTTGTCTAGGGATATTTGTGTTGATTACATTACGCACCATACTTAATGCAATTGTATGTTGTTTGCAACTTAATACTGAAGGGGTGCGGATGCTAACCCGAAGGTGGACTTTTTAGGCATAGATGCATGCTGGATGGCGGTCTATGTTCTTTGTCGTAATGCCCTGATTAAATCTCATAGTGATCATCATGATATGTATATGAATCTTTATTTGTCAATTGCCCACCTGTAATTTGTTCACCCAGCATGCTATTTATCTTATTGGAGAGACACCACTAGTGAACTGTGGACCCCGGTCCATTCTTTTACATCTGAAATACAATCTACTGCAATCTCTGTTCTCTGTTGTTCTTCGCAAACAAACGTCGTTCTCCACACCATACGTTTAATCCTTTGTTTTCAGCAAGCCGGTGAGATTGACAACCTCACTGTTACGTTGGGGCAAAGTATTTTGATTGTGTTGTGCAGGTTCCACGTTGGCGCCGGAATCCCTGGTGTTGCGCCGCACTACACTCCTTCACCAACAACCTTCACGTGGCCTTCGTCTCCTACTTGTTCGATAAACCTTGGTTTCATACTGAGGGAAACTTGCTGCTATACGCATCACACCTTCCACTTGGGGTTCCCAACGGACGTGTGCTTCACGCGTTATCAGACCACATCAGCTAGTCTTCTGCAAGCCACATGTTGACTATTGCTATTAACGGTTTTACCATGTGGTTATCGATATGAGCTTGGTGAGTCACTCTTTATCCCCCTCATCCATGTGTTAAAGTGCCGATATGGTAATGTCACTTCTCGCCGTTCACTTTACCATACTTCAAAGGGTAGTTCCCTCTCGAGGCCATAAGGCAAATATTACATGGTGCACAACACATAATATCAAGAGAGAGAACTAACACACATTAGTACTTAAAACCATAAATCATCTTAGATTCATCTCATATTCATGCTAGGGTTGTCGTGGTATCGTCGTGACATATGCCATAGGGTGGCTAATCGAAAGTGGTTCCTAAGTGGTCTCACGGCGGTATCCGGATGCGGGTATGGGCACGAGCGACACGGCGACGTACCCAGGTTCGAGGCCCTCCGATGGAGGTAACACCTCTACTCCTGCTATGAGTGTATATAGTGGAAACACAGTACAATGGTGCTCCTTGAGCTGTATCCGGCTGCTCCTGGGAGGCTAAGGTAGACGAAGGTCTCTCTCACAGGGCAGCGCTAAGACTAGTGAGTAAGAAGTGATCGATCGTCCCCCGCACGAGGGGGGTAGCCCGGCTTATATAGGCACCGGCACTTTACATATAAGTCCCTATAGTCTAGTGGCCGGCTTGCCGGCTCCGGCTCCCGCTCCTTCCCGAGGCGTTGACGTCAGGGAGCCGTTGAGCGTAGTGGCACGTCCCATCCGCCTGCTCAGGTCAGCGGTATGGCGAGGTGGTGTCGTTGTCGCCATCATGCTCTGTAGCCGGTACGGACCGACGTACGCCATGATGGCCTGTCCGGCGCGTGGCACTGCTGCTCTACAGTGCTCCGCGCTTTACGGGAAGTGAGGTCAGCGTGGACCTTTGAACCCGGACCACCTGCCCAGTTCCTTCCAGTGCAAGGCTCGCCAGCCTCGAGTCGGTCTGAGGTACAAACCCCAGTCGGATATGGCTTGTAGAAGCCGGCCCAGCTACGCGTCGAAGGCCGTAGCCAGGCCGACTAGGACTTAGAGCCAGCCGGCTCCCGAGGCAGCCGGCCACGGCTCCAGCCGGCTGCTCCTCAGCCGGCCTTTGCCGCGAGCCGGCCGACCTCAAGCCGGCCGCTCCGCGTCCATTGCCCTACCCAGGGTCTTTCCCGACATTAGCCCCCGAAGCAAGGTCCTGCGTTAAGAAGGACCTAGGCAGGTTTTCCTGGCTTCTAGATATCTTTCGCTTATATCTGGCGGCTCCTGGAGGGGTCGACTGAGAATTTTCATTCAGCCGGCTGCGCCCCCATCCGGCTTGCTTCGTCCGGCTTCCTCCAGCCGGACGTTTCTTTCGCTTCTGTTGCTTTCTCTTCTTCTCAAGTGCTGATGATATTTCCGGCTTGTTGCGAGAATTTGGGGCCGGATTGATTTTATCGTCCGGCTCCGGCTTGGGCGCACCGGAGTCTCCGCCGCCTCGAGCTTTGCGCCCAACTCGACCGTTCTGACGGCTGGTGGGCGTGGTCGTTTCGTCTGGTCACATCACTGTCCCCTTCCGGATTCTTTGTGGTTGTGGGCGACGTGGTGCGACCGTTTCTGGTAACTGCCGCCATCGTGGGGATGAGTTACGGCGCAGTTAATCCGATCGTGGCCCACGATCGCCACGTGGCTGCGTAACGGGCGCGCCGGGCGGCTATAAATGCCTTGGGAGCGACCCCGAGGTACCCTTCTTCTTCCTCGCTCCATCGTTCCCTTTCTCTCTGCTCGAGCGCTCTCGCACGCCACCATTTCTTGCTTAGGGACCTCCTGGCGAACTCCGGCGACCGACGCGGCCGGACTCCTCCGCCGCCCGGCAGCCGTCCGCACGCCAAGCCGGCGCCACGGGGCCTCGCGTTTCGACCTTGCGCTCGTCGCCGCCGCACTCTCCCCCGGTGAGGAGCGGTTCCTCTTCTCCGTTCGATCTTTCTTGGTCCTCGTCCTCTTTGTCTCCGTCAATGGCTCAGCCGAGCGGCTCCTGGAGGGGATCCTACATGCGTGAAGACGATATCGCGCGGCTGGTGTGCCTTCGCCGGATTCCTCAGGAGGTGATCACGAGGGTGCCCGGCGAGGAGAACGAACCCGCACCAGAACCCGGCGAACGTGTGGTCTTCGGAGCGCACTTCGATCGAGGGCTGGGCCTGCCGGCTTCGCATTTCTTCCGCCGCTTCCTGGACTTTTTCGGCTTGCAGCCTCATCACTTGCCAGCCAACGCCTGCGTCCTTCTCAGCTGCTACGTGGCCTTCATGGAGGGCTACGCCGGCTTGTGGCCTGACGTGGAGTTCTGGAGCCGGCTCTTCTACCTCAAGTCGCAGATGACTGAGGGCCGCCTGAGGATCTGCGGCGCCGCCTCCATATACCCCCGCGCCGGCTCGCCCTTCCCGAAGATCCCGACGGTCGACTCGGTGAAGAACTGGCAGATGTCGTTCTTCTACGTGAAGAATGCCAACCCGGCCTTCGACTGGATCAACCTGCCGGAGTTCGACCCGGCTCCTCCGACCAGCCGGCTCAACTGGGGCCACAACGCCAAGTCGGCAGACCCGGACGCGGAGGTGAACCTCCTGTGGGACTTCCTGGGGGAGTGTGTCGCTGGGGGCCGGCTGAGCGCGGAGGACCTCCTCTGCACTTACGTCGAGCGCCGGGTGCTGCCGCTCCAGGGCGTATCCACAAGATCGGGCACATGTCCGGCCGGCTGGATCCGACCCGGACGTCGAAGCTGGCGCTCTCCAAATCCCAGGTGGCCCGCCGGGTGAACAGCATCACCAAGGCCAATCTGCCGGATGACTGGAATTGGGGGCTGCCGCCTTACGACCGGTCCTCGCCGCCTGAGCTGGTAAGTTGGTGTTTCGGCTGGCGATTTCCGACTTGCGGCTGCGTGGCCGACTTGTAACTTGTCTTGCTTTTCAGCTTTTCAGCCGCCAAGGTGTTGAGGACGGCGACTTGGCGCAGAAGATCTGGACGCCGGATCATGTTGATCCGGCTGACCAAGCCGGCGACGATGATCTGCCGGAGGTGCCGGACCAAGGCGGCCAAGGGGAGCACAACCCGCCGCCCTCGCCGGAGCAGCGGGAGGAGGAGGAGCCGGCGACGTCCACCACGGGGCCGATCCCGGCGGTGCCTCTGCGCACGAGGCCGCCTGCCGCCTCGGCGACTTCTGCGCCCCAGAAGAAGAAGCGAGCCGCCGGCGGGTCCACGGCCAAGCTGGAGAGCCGGGCCAAGAAGCAGCGCCAGCTGGGGCCCAAGAAGGTCCCGGAGACGGCCGGGTGAGTCCTTATTTCTCCGTTGTTTGATTCCTTTTCTTTCCTTTCTTTGCACTTATCTTCTTTTGTTTGTTCGATTAGGGCCGCCATAAAGTTTACCAGGGCGGCGGCTCTGGGCCGGCTGCTCGTGTTGCGCCGCCGTTCCGTCGGCAGAGGGAGCCGACGCCGCCGCCTTCGACACTTGCGCGCGCGCCGCCGGTGGTCATCGTGCCGCCTGCGACTACGCCGCCTTCCGCGGGGGCGTCTTCTTCGGCTGCACCTCCTTCAGCGCCGGGGCGCCCAGGGTGAGTCGGCCCAGGGGCCCACCTTGGATGATTCGCACCGCGCGCGCGCCACTGCTGGGGCCGGCAGCTGGAGCCGGCCGGGGTGCGCCACCAGCGGCCGGAGCTGGAGCCGGCGGGGCTGTGCCGCCGCAGACTGGAGCCGGCGGAGCTGTGCCGCCTGAGAGGCGCCGACGCCGGAGAAGGCGACTCCCACCGGGCCAACTGCGCCGCCTCCGGCTTCTGAGCCGCAGAGGGAGGAGCCGGCCGGGGAGGAGCCGTTGAGGGAGGAGCCGGCGCGCTCGAAGGACGCCGACTCCCGGGCGTTGGTGAGGGCGAAGGGCCCGTCGGTGTCGCCCACAGGCCTCCACGTGGCCAAGGGTGCCCGGCTGGTGGCTGTGCCGTCCGCCTCCGACTCCAGCCTTGGCTCGGCTGGCACCATGGAGAAGGCATGGCACCAGGCGGACTCCTGCGAGGTGATCAGCCGGGAGGGGCAGCCTGGCACGGCGCCCATGAAGATGCTCTTCTCCGGCTACCGCGCCAGCCTCAAGGCCAAGGCCGCCGAGACTATTGCCCAGCTGGCGACGCTGGAGGATGCTGACAAGGTATGTGTCTTCTCATCTGATTTTTTGCAATTTTATTGTTATCCTGGTAGCCCTCCGAGGCATGGGCCGGCTGCTTGGAGCCGGCTCAGGTTTCGCCTAACAACTGACTTTTTCAGACGGTTGAGGAGCGACGCACCGTCTTGTACAACCAGGTGGTGACCAGCTACCACCGGGCCAAGATCGAGCGGGCCGCCTTGGCTCGCGAGCTGGAGGTCGTCAAGGGTGAGACTTTCTTTCTTTTGCCTTTACTCTTTTTCTCTGATTTCATCCGGCTGATGGTTTTTCTTGCCGTTTTACAGCCGAAGCTGCCCGGGTTCCGCAGCTGGAGAAGGATCTTCGGATCGCCCGCGCCCAGTGCGCCGAGAGCGAGGAGGCGGGCCGTGCTGCTGCTAAGCTGAAGGTGGCCGACGGCGAGCTGACGCGGCTGCGCAAGCTGGAGGCCAACCACCTCAAGGAGCTGGCCGCCCTCAGGAAGGCTGAGGAGGAGAAGGTGGACGACCTGTCCAAGCGGCTGGAGAGGGTGGAGCAGCAGCGGCTCGAGCTTCAGCGAGAGGTGACCTCCAAATCTGAGGAGTTGTCGGCCACCGCCAAGCGGTGGGTGCAGGAGATGAGCCGGCTCGACCGCGGCTTGGCGGGTGAGTCTTTGTACCTTTCCTTCCCCTTTGCCGGCTTTCGGCGTCGGCTCCGCCGCTGGCAGCAGGCGGCGAAATTAATTTTTCCGTTTTCTCTATCTTCAGGTGGGCGTTGGTTCTCGCTGGCTGCCGCCAGCCTCTTTTAACTTCGGAATCTCCATCTTCGTGGGGGCGGTTTTGCGGCCGCCTTACTTTAGGACTTAAATCTCCATCTTCGTGCTAAGGGCGGCGGTTCTTGCTGCCGCGCTCTTACTTTAGAGCTTCGAATCTCCATCTTCGGGCTGGGCAGTCGGTTTTTGCCGGCTGCCGCCATCTTACTTAGGACTTCGAAATCTCCATCTTCAGGGGGGCGTTTCTTGCTGCTCGCCTGCGCCTTACTTTAGAGCTTCTAATCTCCATCTTGGGGGCGGTCGGTTTTTGCCGCCGTGCCTTTGCTTTGAAAATTTGCTTTTTCTGTTTTTCGATAAGCTTTCGACTTGCTTTTTCCTTGCAGCGGCCTTCCCTGAGGCGCAGGACGCGGCGCTAGCGGCAGCCGGCAGGGCGCGGGATGCGCGCCGGCAGGCTACCGGGGAGCAGAGCTCGGACTGCTTCTCCATGGATGACTACCTGGCGTCCATGGCCGCCCGCGTCGAGCCCATCACGAAGCTCGGCTGGGAGCTCCGGAAGGCGGCGGAGGAACTGATCCGGCTGCTGTGGCCGACTGAGACGCTGCCGCAGGACCTCGCCAACCTCATCAAGTGGTTGGAGACGGCACCGGATCGCTTCGCCGACTGGAAGGAGTCGGCCGCGCGTGCTGGCGCAGACATGGCCCTCTTTCGTGCTCTCCTGGTACGACGAGGTCAGCCTGGATCAGCTGGAGAGCCGGCGAGCCGGTGGAGGAAAACCTTCCGGCGGAGAACAAGACCGCCCGGCTTGCCCGCGCCTGCGCCATCGCCGACTTTGTCGACAAGCGCATCTTCATCGCGGATCCGAACCCGCCGTCTGACGACGAGGAGGAGCTTGAAGATGAAGAGATCGAGATGGAGTCTCCGCCGCCTGCTGTTGATCCGGCTGGTCCTCCTCCAGCCGGTGCCTAGGCTTTCCTGTTCATGTATTCTTGCTTTTGCAAAGACAAATTATTAAATCCCCGGGATGCCGGGTGCGCGTGTAATGACAATATTATCGTCTTTTTATTATGGTACACTTTAGTGTGTTTGTTATCACTTGTGTGCCGGCTTGCTTTCTTCCGGCTTGCTCGCTTTTTCCCATCCGCCCCACTCTTTGGCGTTGCCCTTGCCGATCGTACGTCCGACTTGCGGTCCGTCGCCGGATCAAGAGCGTGCCGCTGGGTGAGGCCGATAGTATTTCAGTCGAACGAGCCGAGTTCGGCAATCCGGCACTTTTATGAAGAGTTGTGTAAATCAATTCGCTTTCACTCTTTCTCTTAGTCGTCTTTCGCGTGCCGGCTCCCTAGGCTCTTACCCCCGCCAGCCGGACAGCCGGGTTGCGGTCTGTAGCTGGTCGGAAGTCGGCTGTCGGAAACCGGATCACGTTACTGAGCCGGCCGCGTGAGAGGGTGTTAGCCAATTGGCGAAAACAAGAGTATGCGAAAAATTTGTTGAAATCGGCGCTCTCAGCGCTTGCCTTTTCATAGCTTACAAAAGGAGTACAAGGGATACATACATTCCTGCTCTCAAGTGTACAATGGTCGAAGCAACCTGACGTTCCAGGGACGTTTTGTCTCCTCGTCGGTTTTGCTCGCCTTGTTCTTTTTGGCCTCTTGGGCATCTATGAGATAGTAGGAATCATTGCCTACTGCCTTGCTCACGATGAAGGGACCCTCCCATGGGGATGCTAGTTTATGCTGTCCGGCTGTCCGTTGGATCAGCCGGAGCACTAGGTCTCCTTCTCGGAATGCTAAGGGCTGCACCTTCCGGCTGTGATAGCGTCGGAGGCTTTGCTGGTATATGGCCGATCTGGACTGAGCCAGCAGCCGGGCCTCTTCGACCAGGTCGACTCCATCTTCACGAGCTTCTTTGGCTTCGGCTTCCGTGTAGAGCTTGATCCTTGGCGCGTCGTGCTCGATATCAGTCGGCAGGACGGCTTCGGCCCCGTATACGAGGAAGAATGGCGTGAAGCCGACGGAGCGGTTTGGTGTGGTGCGCAGACTCCAAAGCACGGAGGGCAGCTCTTCTATCCAGCAGCCGGCTGAGCGCTCGAGCGGCTCTACCAACCGGGGCCGGATGCCGGCTAGGATCAAGCCGTTTGCTTTCTCCACTTGGCCGTTGGTTTCTGGGTGCGCCACTGATGATAGGTCCATCCGGATCCCCATCTCCCCACGTAGCGCTTGAATATGCCTTCGAAGTTGCTGCCGTTGTCGGTGATGATGCTGTGGGGTAGCCGTATCTCACAATTATCTCCTTGAGGAATGTAACGGCTGTGGAGCCGTCCAGCTTCTTGATTGGCTTGGCTTCAATCCACTTGGTGAATTTGTCAATCATCACCAAGAGGTGGGTCATGCCGCCTCGGGCTGTTTTGAATGGGCCTACCATGTCCAGTCCCCATACGGCGAATGGCCAAGTGATGGGGATGGTTTTCAGGGCGGAAGCCGTCGTCTGCCTTTGCTTTGCGAAGCGCTGGCAGCCGTTGCACTTCTTCACCAGATCTTCTGCGTCTCTTAGCGCAGTCGGCCAATAGAAGCCGTGCCGGAAGGCTTTGCCCACTATGGCTCTTGAGGAGGCGTGATGGCCGCACTCTCCCTGATGGATTTCCCGGAGGAGTTCAATCCCTTCAGCCGGCTCGACGCACCGCTGGAACACCCCACTTACGCTGCGTTTGTACAGCTGGTGGTTGATGATTGTGTAGGCCTTGGCCCTTCTCTCAATCTGCCTTGCTTGAACCCTATCATTGGGCAGCACACCATCGGTGAGGTAGGAGAGGAATTCTTGTGCCCATGATGGTACGCATTTTATCTCGAATACGCTAACCATCAGGGCCTCCATCTTCGGAGCTTCCGGGTTCGACTGCGTGGTCGCCGGGTTCGGCTGTTGAGCCGGCGGGTTTGGCCGATAAGCACCCGACTTGGGCTGATGAGCCCCCGGGTTTGGCTGAGAAGCCCCCGGGTTCGGCTGTGGAGCCGGCGGGTTCGGCTGAGAAGCCCCCGGGTCAGCCGGCACGAATATGGAATCCGACTCTGGGGAAGGTATGATGGACGGCTTGCGCATGTGCAGGGCCACACCCGGCGGAATTGCCTGCCGGGTTGAGCCTATCTTGGACAGGGCGTCAGCCGCCTCGTTGTTGGCCCTTGGCACGTGGTGAAATTCGCAGCCCTCGAAGAAGCCGGCTAGCTGCTGAACATGGAAGCGGTATGATGCCATGTTGGCATCCTTCGCGTCCCAGTCGCCAGACGCCTGCTGTATGACCAAGTCGGAGTCGCCGAAGCAGAGGATGCAACAGACGCCTATTTCCTTGGCCAGCTTGAGCCCATGGATGAGCGCTTCATACTCCGCCACATTGTTGGATGCGGCGAAGTGGATCTGCAGGACGTAGTCCAGCCTGTCCCCCTTAGGAGAGGTGATGACGACTCCGGCTCCCAAGCCGGTGCGCATCTTCGAGCCGTCGAAGTGCAGCTTCCAATGCGTGGAGTCCGGCACGGCGGCAGGTATTGCATCTCGGCCCAGTCGACGAAGAAGTCGGCTAGGATCTGCGACTTGATGGTTGTTCTTGGCTCGTATTGGATGGCATGGGCCGCCAGCTCCAGTGCCCACTTGGCGACCCGGCCGTTGGCGTCTTTGCTGCCAATGATCTCCGCCAAGGGCGCTGTGGCCACCACCTTGATGGGGTGCTCTTGGAAGTAGTGCTTGAGCTTCTTGGCCGCCATGTACACGCCATATGTGACCTTCTGGTAGTGGGGGTAGTTTTGCTTTGACTGGGAAAGCACTTCACTCAGGTAATAGACTGGGCGCTGGACCGGCTGCTCCTTGCCGGCCTCTTTGCGCTCCACCACCAGGACAACGCTAACCACTCGATTGGTGGCTGCGATGTATAACAGCATCGCTCTAGAAGCCGGCGATGCCAAGACAGACGCAGTCGAGAGCATGCGCTTCAGGTCGCGGAAGGCTTCATCCGCCTGCGGCGTCCAGCTGAAGGAGTTTGTCTTTTTGAGCAACTGGTACAGGGGCAGTGCCTTCTCCCCCGGCCGAAGCGGCTCAAGGAGGCCAGGCATCCGGTGAACTTCTGGACGTCCTTGAGGCACTGCGGCAGTTCCATCTTCTCAATGGCACTGATCTTCTCCGGGTTGGCTTCGATTCCTCGCTGAGAGACGAGGTAGCCCAGGAGCTGGCCGACGCACGCCGAAAGTGCACTTGGCCGGGTTCAGCTTCATCCGGAATCTTCGCAGACAGTGAAGGTTTCTCTCAGGTCATCAAGGAGGGTAGGCATCTCCTTGGTTTTTACAACGACATCATCCACGTATGCGTGAACGTTTCTGCCGATTTGATCCTGCAAACACTTTTGCATGCACCTTTGGTAAGTGGCGCCTGCGTTTTTCAAGCCGAATGGCATAGTCGTGTAGCAGTAAGCCCCATACGGGGTAATGAACGAAGTCTTTATTTGATCAGCCGGATTCAAAGGAATCTGGTGGTAGCCTGAGTAAGCATCTAAAAAAGACAACAGTTCACAGCCGGCAGTCGAGTCTATGACTTGATCTATCGCAGGGGGAAGGGGTCCTTCGGGCACGCCTTGTTGAGGCTGGTGTAGTCGATACACATGCGCCAGGAGCCGTTCTTCTTCAGGACCAGGACTGGGTTTGCCAACCAGTCCGGGTGCAACACTTCCATGATGAAGCCGGCAGCTAGGAGCCGGGCGATTTCTTCACCGATGGCCTTCCTTCGTTCTTCGGCGAAGCGCCTGAGGGGCTGCTTCACCGGCTTGGCCTCTGGCCTGACGTGGAGGTGGTGCTCAGCCAACTCCCTCGGTACACCCGGCATGTCCCTTGGAGACCATGCAAAGATGTCCCAATTCTCACGGAGGAAGCTGGTGAGCTCGCTTTCCTATTTGCTGCTCAAGCCGGCACCGATGGTGACGAACTTGTCCGGCTGGGCCGGGTCGAGCAGGATCTTCTTGGTGTCGTTGGCCGGCTGGAAGTGAGTCGTCCCAGCCGGGTTGCCCACAGCCGGCATGCCCGATGCGCGGCCTTGGCCATGGCAACGACGTCGCTGATGAGCTGCTTCTCAGCAGCTATGACCAGCGTCTGGGCCATCTTCGAGCTCTGGGTGGCACATTCCATAGAGCGACGGTAATCGCCGGCTACGGTAATGACCCCCTTTGGGCCCGGCAGCTTCATCTTCAGGTACAGTGGGGCACCGCCATAAACTTGGTCAGGGCCGGCCTGCCCAGGAGCGCGTGGTAGGGATGACGAGGTCCACCACCTCGAACTCGACGTTCTCCGTGCGGAAGTGGTCCGGCTTGCCGAACATGACCTCCGGCGTGATCCGGCCGATCGGCCGGCACGAGTGGCCTGGCACGATGCCGTGAAGACGGTGGGGTGGGGCGCGCTCGCCTCCGAATGCCCACTGCGGGCGGTGTCGGTAGAGGATGTTGATGTTGCTGCCGCCGTCGATGAGGACGCGCGAGAAACGCACGCTGCGCCGGCTTGTGCCGATGGTGGGGTCGAGGACCATGGCGTAGCTGCCCGGCTTTGCAGGACAGCCGGTGTGTCGCGGCGATCAAAAGTGATGGCCTGCTCTGACCAGTTTAGGTACTGGGGGACCGGCGGCATGACCGCGTTGACTTCGAGGGAACGGCGCTGTTGGCTCGTTTTGTCCTCCGGCTCGGTGGTGAAGATGATGTAGGTGGCATCCTCAGCCAGGTATCGGCCGCCATGGTGCACTTGGTTAGCCTCGTGGTGCTCGAGGTTGTTGGCTTCTGCGCCGGCTTGGCCACCCGGCCCGCCGGCTGGTGGAGGCGGGGGTGGAGGCGGAAGTGGCTCGCCGCTCGTCAGCCGCTTCATGAAGTGGCAATCGCGGGTGGTGTGGTTGGAGGGGTTCTTGCCGCTGTGGTACTTGCACGGCGAGTCGAGCATCTGCTCAAAGGTGTACTTCGGCTTCCAGGGCCGGTCTGTTTGCTTCTGGCGCCGGCTTCCGCCAGCCGCCGCGTGGTCCGACACGGCTGCCACATGGGCGGAGCCGTACCGGCGGTCCGGCTGGTCGCTGTGCCGCTTGCCGCGGTAGTTGTCCCGCCGGCTGCCGTGGTGGCCGCCCTCGGCCGGCTTGTGCTCGGCCGGCTTGTTGTTGTCCCGCCTGGATGGAGCCGGCGAAATCTCAGCCGGGGTGCTGCTGGCTCCCTCAGCCAGCGCGTACTTGTCTGCGATGGCCATCAAGGCAGCCATCGTCTTGGGCTCGCTGCGGCGCAGCTTGTGCCACATCATGGTGTTGGGCCGGCAGCCGGCCATGAAGCAGCCGACTGCCTGGATCTCGTGCACGCCCTCGCAGGAGTTGCGCATTTCGCACCAGCGCGTCAGGTATGCACGGTCCGTCTCGTCCGGGCCCTGCTTGCACATCTCAAGCTGTTGAGGGCGACCCGGCCGGCGGTAGGTGCCGGTGAAGTTGCTGATGAAGGCGTCCTCGGTCGAGCCAGCCGTTGATGCTGCCGCTGGCAAGTTGTTGAGCCATGTGCGGGCGGAGCCGAGCAGCATGAGGGGGGAGGGAGCGCACGGCCCAGCGCTTGTTGCCCTTGGCGATGCCGACTGCGGTGGAGTAGTCCTGCAGCCAGTCCTCCGGCTTGGCCGTGCCGTCGTACTTGGGCGTGTCGCGGGGGAGCTGGAAGCCGCGATCATGGGCTCGTTGAGGATCCGCGCCCGAAGCACTTGGGGCCGGCTGGCCCTTCTTCCTCCGCGATGCGGGATTCGACCAGCCGGTCGAGGCGATCTCTGGCGCCAGCCGGCTCGATGCGTGGGCCCAGCCGGGAATGGGCCGGCTGGCGCTGACCACTGGCTTCCGGGGCCGCGCGGTGCTCGCGTCTTGGCGCCGGCCTCTCGGAGTCTCCTTCTTCATGCCGGCTTGATGGTGGCCGGCTGCGGCCGCTGTTGCCACTAGGCGGCCGGCTTGTGCGGCTGGAGCTTGCGTGGGTGTTCCGGGAGTCCCGGTGCCGGCTTGGTGCGGGGGAGGCGGACTCGGCCGTGTCCCTCGGACCGTCCCTGTCGTTGCCTGCAGCACCGCGAGCGTGAGAAGCTCTGGGGGCAGCGGCGTACCTGGGGTCGGCTGACTGTCTGGTGGCCGCGTTGATCAGCTCAGTCACCCGCTTCGTCTGGCGGCGTAACTCTTCGCCTTGGAGGCGGTTCAGCTCTTCTGCGGCGGCTTCCGCCGCGCGCATGTTCTTGTCGGGGGTGTTGTAGACGGGTCGCTCCATGGATGGAGCCGGCGATTCTGCGCCGTCCCGGGCGATCTCCGCGCCCAGGCCGCCTCCCCTCCGGCGGATGTGGCCGGCTCGGCTTGGGTTGTCGCCGGCTGGCGTGAAGTCGTGAGCGCGGTTGTACTCGCGCTGGGTGATCTCCATCTGCCGCTTTGCAGCAGACAGTTCTTCCGCCTGCATGAGGAGCAGCTGGCGGTGCGTCTCCAGGTCCTTCTCGATGGAGGAGGGATCCGCTCCGGCTGTGAGCGGGGAACTCAGCTTTGCCCGGACTTCGTCCAGGCGGGACGGTGGTGCTGGGGCCTTTGGGCCCGAGCCGGACGCGCCGGCGTCCCTGTTGGTGCGCTCCAACTCGGGGCCGCGGACGCGCGTGGACTTGTCGCCGGCGTCGTCGCCGGTGGCCATGACCTCCTGCATGATGCGGGGGCCAGCGGTGGTGAGGCTGGCGCCGGCTCCGGGAGGAGGGCTTGCACAGCGCACGATCTCGCGCGGGTAGCGCGGTGGTGCGATGGTGGCGACGTAGACGTCGAAGCCGCCGAAGCTGATGACGCTGCCGCCGGCAGGGAATGGCCGGTCGGCGAAGCAGCCAGCGTTGTCGCTGACGCAGTCGAGGGAGCCGAATCTCCAGATCAAGCCTGCAGCGACCCGCTCGCCGGTGGTGGTGGTGAGGCCCGTCCGGATGAAGACACCGGCCGCGGACGCTGAAGGCCCCACGGTGGGCGCCAAATGTCGTGGTATCGTCATGACATATGCCATAGGGTGGCTAATCGAAGTGGTTCCTAAGTGGTCTCACGGCGGTATCCGGATGCGGGTATGGGCACGAGCGACACGGCGACGTACCCAGGTTCAAGGCCCTCCGATGGAGGTAACACCTCTACTCCTGCTATGAGTGTATATAGTGGAAACACAGTACAATGGTGCTCCTTGAGCTGTATCCGGCTGCTCCTGGGAGGCTAAGGTAGACGAAGGTCTCTCTCACAGGGCAGCGCTAAGACTAGAGTGAGTAAGAAGTGATCGATCGTCCCCCGCACGAGGGGGGTGGCCCGGCTTATATAGGCACCGACACTTTACATATAAGTCCCTATAGTCTAGTGGCCGGCTTGCCGGCTCCGGCTCCCGCTCCTTCCCGAGGTGTTGACGTCAGGGAGCCGTTGAGCGTAGTGGCACGTCCCATCCGCCTGTCAGTCAGCGGTATGGCGAGGTGGTGTCGCTGTCGCCATCATGCTCTGTAGCCGGTACGGACCAACGTACGCCATGATGGCCTGTCCGGCGCGTGGCATTGCTGCTCTACAGTGCCCCGCGCTTTACGGGAAGTGAGGTCAGCGTGGACCTTTGAACCCGGACCACCTGCCCAGTTCCTTCCAGTGCAAGGCTCGCCAGCCTCGAGTCGGTCTGAGGTACAAACCCCAGTCGGATATGGCTTAGAAGCCGGCCCAGCTACAGCATCGAAGGCCGTAGCCAGGCCGACCAGGACTTAGAGCTATCCGGCTCCCGGGTCAGCCGGCCACAGCTCCAGCCGGCTGCTCCTCAGCCGGCCTTTGCCGCGAGCCGGCCAACCTCAAGCCGGCCGCTCCGGGTCCATTGCCCTACCCGGGGTCTTCCCCCCGACAAGGGTTTCTCCATCTCCCCAAGAACTAAAGGAACTACTCACACGTGGAAGCAATCAAGAACACCATCATAATCTTATGGAGGGGATGAAAGGAATGAAATGAATTCGAATACGTACAAATCCACAATAGCAATCAAAATGTTGGAGGTGAATGACATTGGTGATGCAGCGGTTGATGATGAAGGGGATGATGCCTTGTCCTCTGAGGATCCACATAGCAGCCCGGGTGTTGTCTTCTCCAAAGTTCCTTCTCTAGATCTGAGCTGGGGCGGTGTTTTTCTATTTTGCGGAGTTGTGTGTCTTTGATCTCTGTCCATGCGGGAGGTGAAAGTATTTGACGAGGCGGTGCTTCTGGAGGGTGGTACGGGCGGGCCTTGCCCGTACCGATGCCCGTTAAAGTTACTGGAAGTTGTCCTCGCATTGTCCTTTCGCCCAGGTGCATAATTAAGTGCTAAAATGATTTCTATCACGTCAAAATGCCAGAAAATGACAGTTTTCATTGATATTTCATCATTGCCTTATAATTTCAAGGTCTTGTGTAGACAAGCATAAAAGTGCGCGGTAGCGCGGTAAAATACAAAAATCCTACTACTACTCAATTATAACTTAATGAAATAATGTTGTAAAAATATGCTAAAAATGCACTCATCAACTTCCTCAATCTAGACTTTTGCACGTCCCCGAGCAAGATAGAAGCTTAATAGTCAGAGTCATCTTTGTCCATGAAGCGTAAGTCGTTAAAATAAATGAGGCATTTTCAAGAACAAGGATTACAACATCAGATGTAAAGCTAGAGCATGAATAACACCATACTATTGTTGCCTGCCAAAACCCACCGGCGAGCAGTGGTTAAGCAACACGGAAGCTTGAAGTAAACAAGCGGCCCCTGTTCTCCGCAAATAAATGCTCACGACCTGGCGGTTGCAAGGGCGTGCCACCTGACCTATACCTGGCCAGGAAGGTGTTGAATTGCTTCGATTAGTTCCCTGCATGGCAGACACGTAAACATTAAATACGAGCCCTATCGGCTCTCAGGTTGCCCTACGGATCGGCTCAAAGAGCCGATCGTCCCATGGTTCATGTTGGATTTTCAATGACATGGGGATCCTGCTTGATCATAACAAAGCTAAACCAATCTACGACAGTTTAGGGTTTTCACCGTATGATCGGAACATCCTACACGTAGTTGAGCCTAATAGACACGAAAGATAATGGAAAACTAACCTTAAAAGAGGCCTAAAAACCAACATTAAGTTAATTCCCGGAACATCCCTCTTAGGACTAACAAACCATACCTAATGCACTACCGGATCGTTCAACCTGTTTGCAAGGCCTAACCATACGGATATTAAACTAATCCTTGAAGAACAAGGAGCAACTATAACAGATCGGATCTACTAAGCAACAACAAGCAAGATGCTGCCCTTACACCTGGATAGGTGTAAGGGCAGCTAGATAGGGACGGCACAGCTAAGCAGATATGCGCAAGAAAAGCATCTATGCAAGCCCCAAAACATCTACGATAAATAGTGCTACTCGCCATCAACAACGCTTCAGTACGAGCAACACAAGGTAAACGAATAAACGTTGTGCTGCCTAGATCGCAAGATGCGATCTAGGCAGCATGATGCTTACCCGGGAGAAACCCTCGAAAGAAGGGGTGGCGATGCGCCTGATTTGTGTTTGTTGTGAACGTGATTGTCCTCCTTTTCCGATAACCCTAGATACATATTTATAGTCCAAGGGACATTCTAATCTGGACGTGCACCTAACCGTGCACGAGTTAAACTCTATCTTTTAATCTAAACTAAGATACGATCTACTATATTACAGATACACGGGCAATTAAGCCCAAACTCCTCGCGCAAGGCCGCTTCAAAGATGCTCCACGTGTATATTCTTCAAGCCCATCTTCACTTACGGCCCATCTCCTGATTTGGCCAAAATCCGGTGATAACAACTATTCTCATACTCAAATGACTTAGAGGCTTCCACACCTTTCAAGTTTGATATATAGTAAACAAGAATACTATGTTCTTTGCATAACATAAGATCATGAAATTAGCTTTTCCATGAGATCTTTGAGCAACCCTCTTTCTCTTCTCTTTTTTTATTTCTATTTTCACAAGTAGCACAATATTTCTTTTGCAACATTGTTCTCTTTCTAAATGTTTCTTTCTCATGATTAAAGCAATGATTATAATATGCTTGTAGATAACTTTCTTTTCATATTCTATCAAGACCTACTGGTGTGGAAGACCATAAAATCATCATCATGATCCAAGTATAATCATACTCATCCTAATTCATACATCTAATGCAATAATCATGATTCAATCAATCTTCAAATAGAATAACAACTCAAATTTCATCGGATAAAAATCCTTCACTCTCCAAGGGAAATTAAACAAGCAATAATGCAACCCTTATCGATTTTTGAACTAAATGCAAGCTGGAAAGTAAATATGCGAACTATAGGAGATAGATTACAAGGTGTTATAGATCTTCCCAAGCTTGAAATCAAGCCAGGTGGGATCAAATAATCCTTGCGATTATTTGATACCGTTGCAGCTTCATGGTGGAGGGATGGCGTTGGTGAAGGTTTCTAGGTAGATGATGCGGGCGGAACGCTCCTTAGCCAAGTTCTCTAGAAGAGCAATATAGTTCTTGCTCACTTCAAGTGTATTTTTCTGCGTATCAAGAGAACAAAGACAAATATTAAGGTTACCCTTCAGCCCTTTGATGATCTTTTCATCCATCTGATCCAGGTAGCATCGCAGTAGCCGAACATGCTCTGCAGACCCAGGGGCCTTCGATGATCTTCTCTCTTAGCTTGAAACCATCTTCTGGGTCACTTTCGTCTCTCCACCGTTCCGCCTCCTTCTCCCTTGCAGCATCCTTCCTATGGGCATCAAGGGTGCCTTGCTTCCCATAGGCCGAAGGCGCGATGCCCCGAGGATGAGACATAGTTGCATTGATCGGGTGTGGTGGCAATCTTTGGTGAGATCTGTTAGGACAGAAGAAGAAACTCATCTAGAAGTTACGGGTTATGAGGAGGAAAAACTCGTTCAATTGAAGTAATGGTCGCACAGGAAAAGAATCCCAACAATAGAAAGATAAAGACTTGAATGTCTGGGTAGTACGACGGTCATCGATGTCTTAGCAAAAATCAGGCCAAACAAAGTTGGTTCGAACCTTCCGAGAATTCGGTACGGGCGGGTTTGTACCGTACTGCCTAGTCATACCAGCTACCGACATAAGAAAGGCAGCACATTTTTTCTCCAGTGGAATGAACAAAACAAGGTAAAAGATGCCATAACTATAGCTACTGGTCGTACGGGCGTATGCGGTCGTACTACTCGCCCGCACTGGAAAAAGAGTCTCGAAATGTTATTTTGAAGAATGATTCCAGAGAAAATGGCGATTAACCGTACAGACAAATGCGGTCATACCGCCCGCCCGTACTAGTTTCGAAATCGGAAAATGGTATGACCAAAAACATCTGTAAGTCTAGCGACCACTCATACGGGCATATGCGGTCGTACCGCCCGCCCGTACCAAGGTCGCAAAAACTTCTTCCAACTCAGAAAATTGCAAAGACCTCGAAAACGCGTAAAAATGAATGAAAAACTGGAAACTTCAAACTAATAAAATTACATCAAACCCTCTTGCAACGGTTTTAAGTAAAAAGTACCTTTCTTTCTCTACTCTCATATTGTTCCCGCTTTTCCTCTGTATATGGTGGGTAGCAAATTCTTGCTGGCACCATCACAAAGAATGGGAGAAACGTCTTCACAAAAATGAAAAGTACCTGGTGGTATGTAGCGATGTGTTGCGCTCATGGTAATATTTCTTTGTCCACATATTCTCGATTTTTGAGTTGTTCTTCACTTCTTTGTATGATCTGCAAATCAAATTCTTGCAAAAACAAAATCCACCGAATCATTCTAGGCTTAACGTCTGCCCTTTCCAGGATTTCTTTTAAGCCCATACGATCAGTGTAGGCTCTAACTTTCGAGTTAGTGATATACGATCTAAATTTCTCACAGGCAAACATAACAACAAAGAAATCTTTTTATATTAAAGGATAGTTTATCTGTGCATCATCGAGAGTATGGCTAGCATGATGAATGATATTAAGTTTATCACCATCCCGCTGGCGCAAAGAAACTCCGGCAGATTCGTGGTTTGCCTCACAAAGGAACTCAAAAGGTTTTTTTCCAATCAGGTGGTTTTATCATTGGAGCATTAAGTAGAGCTTGTTTAAGAATGTTAAAAGCATTTAGATAATTTTCAGCAAACTTAAACCGAACATCTTTTTGTAACATATTAGTAAGGGGTCTTGCTATTTTAGAAAAAAATCTAATGAACATTTTGTAAAATCCAGCATGACCAAGAAAACTTCTTATACCTTTGATATCTCGTGGAGGTGGTATTTTTTCTATGACTTCCACTTTTGACTTGTCAACTTCTATGCCTCTTCCAAGATCTTGTGTCCAAGTACTATCCCTTCTTGAACCATAAAGTGACATTTTTCCAGTTCAAGACTAGATTGGTGTCTTTGCATCTCTGTAAAACTTTATGAAAATTACACAAGCAATGGTTAAACGAAGTTCCATTGACAGAAAAGTCATCCATGATTACTTCCATTATGTGCTCGATATAATCATCAAATATAGCGGTCATGCATCTCTGAAAGGTAGCTGGCGCATTGCACAAACTGAAAGCATTCTATGATAAGCATATAATTCAAAAGGGCAAGTGAAAATTGTTTTTAGTTGATCTTCCACATGAAACGCTATTTGGGAAAACCCAGAATATCCATCAAGATAACAAAAATGCGAGTGTCTAGCAAGCCTTTCCAAAGTTTGATCTATAAAGGGCAATGGGTAATGATCTTTCCTAGTTTCCTTATTTAATTTTCTGAAATCAATGCACATCCTATATCATACAACAATTTTCGTTTGGACCATTTCATTGTGTTTATTCGGTACAACAATAAATCCTCCTTTCTTAGGGACACAATGAACTGGACTCACCCAGTCACTTTCTTTGACATGATAAATGATACCTGCATCGAGGAGGCGGATGATTTCTTTTCTTACCACTTCCTTCATCTTCAGGTTTAAGTTTCCTTTGAAAATCAGCCACTGGTTGGGCTCCATCTTCCATGATTATTCTATGAGTGGATATCGAGGGACTGATCCCATTCAAGTCATCCAAAGAATACCCAAAGGCCTTACGGTGCATTTTAAGCACCATCATTAACTATTCTTCCTCCTTTTTTAAAAGGTTAGTACTTACAATAACAAAATATCTATTTGTTTCATCCAAAAACCTATACTTTAAATCTGGGGGAAGATGTTTCAGTTCTGGAGGTGGTAAATCTTCATCTCCCTTTCTTCAGGTACTTCATATTTCTCATTAGTTGAGTTATCAGTTGAAGGGAGAGATTCCAAACATTTTTCAATATCACTTTTTATCTAATTCTATCATAGCATTATTGTTTCCAAATAAACTTACTTCCAAATCCTCTCCAGAAGTATTATAAAGTATTGCGGAAAGATTAGCCAGATTAACTTACTCCTCAAATTCCTCCTCTTCAATCTCTTCGATAATCAGTTTATGAGCAAACTTCGAGAAATGGAAGCCCGCTACTTCCTCCCCAAACTTAAGAGAGATAGTTTCCTTCATGCAATCAATATTAGCTCATGCAGTGTTTAGGAATGTTCTTCCGAAAATGATTAGACATTGAGAATCAATAGGCATATCAATGACAACAAAATCAATGGGATAAGTGTATGCTCCTATTGTAATAGGTACATTTTTTTATTACTCCCACGGGAACTCGAAGAGTCTTTTCAGCTAGCATTATTGTCATATCTGTGTCTTCTAATTGTGAATGTTCAAGTTTATCTTGGATACCAAAATAAAATCTATAAGGAATAACATTAACAGATGTTCCAATATCACAGAGGCCATAATAAGAAGATCCACCAAAAGTGCAAGGTAAGACATGTTTGCCCACATTTTTTTTTTGCTTTAACCATACCTTCTACGAATTGTGAGGCTTCCGAATCGAGCTCAACTACGTTGCAATATGCATACATAGCTAAAATGACTTCCTTAGTTACCTCACCTTCCTCATTTGCAACTTCATAAGTAGATTCCTCATTACTAAATTTTATGTCAACACCCGGATTTTTAAGTCCAGATGCCTATTATGTCGTACATCGCAATCCCAGGAATAATGTTGTTGCGAGACATAATAGTTGAATATCATAGAGTCATCATTTATTACAACACATAGAGTCTTACATCCATAGATCACCTGATCCAATATTACACAAATAGTTGATCTAATGATCAACGAACATAAACAAGTAGCGGAAGCGAAGTAGCAGGTGGAACTATCTATCCACAGGCCAACGCTTGACGTTAGAAACATCCTAGTTCTGGTAGACGTCCTACTGACCATCATCCTCATAGTGTTGCTCCTCTTCA
Organism: Lolium multiflorum; assembly: GCA_030979885.1. Taxonomy (NCBI): domain Eukaryota; kingdom Viridiplantae; phylum Streptophyta; class Magnoliopsida; order Poales; family Poaceae; genus Lolium; species Lolium multiflorum. The sequence continues at coordinate 146,200,264 of CM061748.1, forward strand.
TATTCTGGCATTGGAATAGCCAGGGACACAGCCATGAGTACTTTAAGTACTCGCAAACTAGTACTAATGTAAGTACTTATCAATTTTAAGGGTTGCTAAGCTCTAGGTTTATTTGCACAAAGCCAAGTTTAGTTCATAAACATTTAGTAAAGATGCTTGAATCTCTAGACTAACTCAAGTGGGAACATTAGTGTCATTCCCACAACATCAGTTGTATTTTCAAAACTCAAGTCACCATCAATTCATCATTCCTTTTTAAGACAAGTTCTGACAACGGAACAGTATGGCCTTTCCAATCGTCCGTAACCGTGGACACGGCTATTCGAATAGGTTTAACACTCTGCAGAGGTTGTACTCTTGTGCCACAACTTTTGATTACATCCGTCGGGGATAACCCCGAATCATCGTAACTCAGTACGCGGATCATCAACCGTAACCTTCCACTTAAATAACCTAGTATGGGCACCTCTCCCTATGAGCTTGGCCTCCCGGTGAAAAACAACTGTCAACCCGGGAACTGCACAGGGCTTGGGTCGTACATTCACCTCATATTCACATCATTTCACTTTCAACGGAGGCAGCCTCGGCGTAACCCCTATGATGCTTGTTTAGAGGGAACCATACTAAACTACATAAGTTTCTAGTTAAGCCCTACCCATAATCAGGTATTGTGGGGGTACTTGAATAATTGGAAGGGTATCGCATCCGAACCCAATCATCAGTTTTCATAAAATTTCACCAAGTCATTCAAGTCACATTCACCTTCAAAATCTTTCAGAGTCTTTTCATTTCACCTTGTTCCCATCTAGAGTAGTCAAGTTTAGTTATTTAGCACTAGCAACTAGTCATGAGGGGGTGCTATCTAGCTTTGTTTGCTTAGGCTATATTTGATACTCTTCCTCTATTCTAAACAGGTGAATCATGAATCACAACGTAAACTTTGAAATACAATAAGAAACAATAATAGTAAGGTAAAACATAGGATAGGATCCTTAAGCATAAAGTAATATGGAATGGTGCCTTGCTCATGAAGAGCTTTGCATTAGGGTGGCTTGCAAGAGTATTAGCTTGCCTTGGTTGGGATAGGACTCAAAGTTTTCCTCCTCTTCTTGGGTGTAGTCTTCCTCCTCTTGATACTCCTCGTTACTAGCGTCTATACACGAATACGAGGTATACAATCACCACACAAACTTAAGTGCTCAGCTAAACACACCAAAAATGCACACAAGCTTATGCTAGCATCACATCTTATTAGCATGGTGATTTACTTTGTTTATGTTAAGGAAAAATAATTTCCTCTCATTATAATTATTTAATAGTGTAGCTCTTTAATGTTCTGGAGGAAATAATTTCCTCTCATTGAATCTTATTAAGATTTAATCTCTTCAAATAATAAAAAGGTATGAATATTAGTTGACCAAGGTCAACACTTCATATCTATTATTTGAGAGTAGAATTTAAATGAGGTGCTACACCTCATGTATTTTAATACTAGCATGTTAATGATTTAATGTCTCTAAGTAACCAAGCATGAGGCTTATTAGACCAAGGTCAGTACCTCTATTTACTTAGGATCACAATTTAAATGAGAGAGTAGCTCTCATACTATTTAAATAAATTTAGTTGTATGATTTAAATGGACTAGAAATGGCTCCATAGCCATTATTTAGTTCTAGTTCATGATCATGCAAAACAACTATACTATATTTTTGCATAAACACTTAGAGTATGTCAAATGTGATTTATGAGAGTTGGAATCAACTCAAAATCATCTGTAGAGAATTTTTAATATTTATTTGAAGTTAGAAAAGGCCCTGCCTTGTTATTTTTGTCATTTAAATTTAATTACGAATTTGGAAAAGAGGCAAGTGGCATTGTTTAGATAATTTCATGAGCTTTCTGAATATATAAAATTTGCTAAATTTGGTGTAGTAGATTTTAAACTATTCAAATTTGAAATGGATATCAGTATTGAATTTGAGCTAAATAGATTAAATCCAATTTGAATGTTTGGGCCGCGCGGGAAAGCTAAACGGGCTAAACAGACGAAAAAGAGCTGGGCCGGCCCAGCAGTGTGACTCGCACACGCGGGCCGCCTGACAGCGTGGGCTCCACCGGTCAGTGGCTCTTAAAGAGCGAAACGGTATGAGCGATGGGATCCGTTGGATCAGAGGGGAGATCAACGGCGCACAGAGGCCGTCTTCCCCGGCGTGAATCCGACGAGCTCGCGGCGAGCCTAGGGGGTCGGAGGGCGTACCGAGGTTCCCGCGGTGTTCTGCTTGGTGCTAGTCGTCGTTGGCGTGGATGAGGAAGCTCCTGGTACCGTCGGCGAGGCGTGGGGTGGCGTCAATCGTCGATGGTGAGCTCCGGGTACTGGCGGCTCCGATCTTGAAATTGGGGCGGCTCCGGCGTCAATTGGATGAGCTAGTGGTGCTAGGAGAGGCAGTGAAGAGAGGTGAGCAAGGTTGTGTGAGAGATTGGGTCGAGGGCGTGCTCCTTTTATAGGAGGGTGAGGGTGCCGTGGGTGCTGTGGAGGAGCATCGTCGGCGTGGCCTCTCCGGCGTGCCAAAGAGCAAGGTAAGGACGGCATCTTGTAGGCGGCATCATGGCGATGCTCGAGGTGCAGCTAGCGCGTCCAGGGCGTGATGGAATGGCTCGGGCGCGTGCAGTGTCTGCCACGGCGTGCGCGGCCGAAAGGTGATGAGCACGGCGGCGACGGCGTGAGCGTGTGCACTTGAGGTTGTCTACTGGCTAGAGGGTGGCGAGGAGGTGCTCGACGCAGGCGTAGCCTTTGCAGGGGAGCGCGAGGGTGCTCGAGCGCATGGCGTCCTGGCGCGTCCAGAGCGCGGTGAGCGCGTGCACTGGCATGCTCTGGCAGTGTTTGGGCGCGCCGCGTTTGGCCAATGCCGTGAGCGAGCGAGCCAGGGCAGGGTACAGGCAGAGTCCTTGTGCTCTGCAGATGCTCTAGGACAAGGTGAGGAAGAGAGGAGGTGGCCCGATCGATCAATGGCTTTTAGGCCGGCATGGTGCACGGCATGGAGCTTTTGCTGCCATTGCTTCACTTTAATCAACCATGGCAAGTACTAGGCTTGATGCAGGGGTTGCAGGGGAGTGTGATCATCACGAGTTAAAAGTGGTTTAGGCCAAAATCCACTGGACAATTGGGTGTAACACAATTCAGAGATGTTGCCTGCCATGTGTTCGACACAATGGCCGCAAGAACTTTTTTGTTGAATTTTGGAATTCTTTTTGGTGAGTCTTAATCATATAATTAAAGAGACATAATGGTGGTGTTGGGGTTTGATTTGGTGTAAGTTTGCAAGTTTTCAAAATGGGGGTCATCTTCTCTTTGTTTCAAAGTCCTAACTTGTCCAATCATTTCTGGTCAACCTGGTCAACTTCAGCAGTGATGGTCAACAGAGAAGTTGTTCACCTTGACTTGGTCTTGGATGAGGTGTCAAGGGTTGACCAAGTTTGGTTTAAGAAAATTCAATTGCAGGGGTGCAAAGAGGTGAAGATTTTATAAATGGGTCATATGACCATGATCATATGTATGTTGCATTTGAGATTTTCTTTGATTTGAATTTGGTTTCTTCTATGCATTTGTGTTTGTTTTTGATATATAAGAGTTTTAGAAACCTTAGGTCAAGCAATGGTGTCCTTTGGTGATGATTTGAATAATTGGCTCAAGTTGTATGTGAGTGAGAATTGAGTTAATTGCTATTCCTTTTATTCTTCTCAAATTAGGGTTAGGTGATCTTGTGTTAGGGTTTAAGCACACTTGATCAACACTAAACACTCATCATGGCAATTGCACAAAATAAAAGCACCCTATGCATACAACTATATGTAGCACTATATGTATGAGAAAAAGTTTTTGTTTGTTGAGAAATTTTGGTAATTGAAATATCTCTCTCTTGATTTATTATTGTTGAAACTTGGGATGTTACAAACCCTTCCCCCTTACAAAAGATCTCGTCCCGAGATCTTAAAGAAAACTAGGTACTAAAGAGATATGGGTACTCAGTCTTCATGAAGTCTTCTCTCTCCCAAGTGGCTTCTTCTTCGGTGTGGTTACTCCATTGGATCTTCAGAAACTTGATACTCCTGGTACGAGTGGTTCTGAAAGCTTCTTCTAGGATGAAAATTGGTACTTCGTGATAGGTCGAGTCTGAGTTGATGTCCACAGATCTGTGATCGATGTTCTTGAACACTTCGGTCTTCTCCGGCACTTCCAAGCATTTGCGAAGTAATGAGATGTGAAACACATTGTGCACCGCTGACATTTCTTCGGGTAATTCCAGTTGATAAGACACTTCTCCTCGGCGACTCAGGACTTTGAATGGTCCTACATAGCGGGGTGCAAGCTTTCCTCTAAGCTGGAATCTCTGCATTCCTTTAAGAGGGGACACTCACGAAATCTCCTATCGCGAAGGTCATCTCTCGGCGTCTTTTGTCAGCATAGCTCTTCTGTCTTGACTGGGCAGTCTTGAGGTATTCTCGGATCTTGTGTACCTTCTCCTCAGCTTCTCGAAGAATATCTGGTCCAAACACTTGGCTCTCTCCAACTTCCGACCAGTTCAGAGGGGTACGACACTTCCTTCCGTACAAGGCTTCAAAGGGGGCCATTTGCAAACTGGCTTGGTAGCTGTTGTTGTACGAGAATTCTGCGTACGGTAGACAGTCTTCCCATTTAGATCCATACTCTAGCACACATGCTCTCAACATATCCTCAAGTATCTGATTGACTCTTTCAGTCTGTCGATCCGTCTGCGGGTGGTAGGCGGTGCTGAAATTCAGCCGGGTTCCTAGTCCTTCATGTACCTTCTGCCAAAATCTCGCGGTGAATTGGGATCCTCTATCTGACACTATTGACTTCGGGGTTCCGTGCAGGCTGACTATCCGTGAGATATACAACTCTGCTAGCTTCGGTCCTTGGTAGGTGGTCTTGACGGGGATGAAATGAGCGACTTTGGTCAATCTATCAACCACTACCCAGATAGAATCATTTCCCTTACTAGACTTGGGTAGTCTGGTGATGAAGTCCATTCCTACCGAATCCCACTTCCATTCGGGTAGCAGTCCTGCGGGTCGTTGATGCTCGGCCTTGACTCTCTGACATATGTCACACTTGGCGATGTAGCTCCCAATTTCTCGCTTAATTCCATGCCACCAAAACTGTTCCTTCAAGTCCTGGTACATCTTGGTACCTCCGGGGTGGATGGAATAAAGGGTGTCATGGGCTTCTTTCAGGATAACCTGCTTCAACTCAGAATCTGACGGCACACACAAGAGTCCGTTGTACCAAAGTATTCCTTCTTCATCTACAGTGAATCCTGGTGCCTTTCCTGCAGCTATTTGGTTCTTGATTTCGTCAATACTAGTATTTCCTTTTTGGGCTTCCTTGATCTGACTAATCAAGGTAGGTTGGAGTTCAATGCTGGCGAGAAATCCTTCGCTAACCAGCTCCATTCTAAACTGCTCAAACTCTTGGTGTAGGCTAGGTTGCTCTTCGGCGATCATGGAGTTCAACTGACACGGCAGTCTACTTAAAGCATCCGCTACCACATTGGCCTTGCCGGGGTGATAGTGGATCTCCATATCATAATCCTTGATTAACTCTAGCCATCTCCTTTGCCTCATATTCAACTCCTTCTGGGTGAAGATATACTTCAAACTCTTCTGATCCGAATAAATCTCGCATCGATTACCCATGAGGTAATGACGCCAAACTTTCAAAGCTAACACAACGGCTGCAAGTTCTAAGTCATGGGTCGGATAATTCTGCTCATGTTGCTTCAGTTGCCTAGACAGATATGAGATCACCTTTCCTTCTTGCATCAGCACACATCCAAGACCAATCTTGGAGGCGTCACAGTACACGTCAAATGGCTTGGTGATGTCCGGCATGATCAATATTGGGGCTGTGGTTAACTTGGTCTTGAGCTTCTGGAAGCTCTCTTCACATTTGTCAGTCCAGTCAAACTTCTTGTCCTTCTTCAGCAGTTGAGTCATGGGTCTTGCTATGTGATGTCTACGGGTGCTTCTATTCTTGTAGACAGTGTTGGGCCTCCAAGAGCAGAGGTTTGTAGAACAGCAGCAAGTTTTCCCTTAAGTGAATCACCCAAGGTTTATCGAACTCAGGGAGGAAGAGGTCAAAGATATCCCTCTCAAGCAACCCTGCAATCACGATACAAGAAGTCTCTTGTGTCCCCAACACACCTAATACACTTGTCAGATGTATAGGTGCACTAGTTCGGCGAAGAGATAGTGAAATACAAGTAGTGTGGATGTATATGAGTGGTAATAGCAATCTGAATGAAATATGGCAGCGAGTAAACATGCAACAGAACAATAAATAAGCGGTGTTTCCAGTATTGGAAACAAGGCCTAGGGATCATACTTTCACTAGTGGACACTCTCAACATTGATCGCATAATAAATAACTTCTTCTCATTTGTGCTACATACACTCTTTTGTTGGATGACAAACACCAATCGTTGTGTAGGGCTACAAGAGCTCCCTCAAGCCGGAGTTAACAAGCGCCACAACATTCGGCATTCATATTTAAGTAACCTTAGAGCATAATAGATCATTGCAAAATAAACCGAGAACTAACATAGCATACACACTGTCCACATTACGCTATGAAAGGAGGAATAGATCATATCAATACTATCATAATGATAATTAACTCCACAACCTACAAGAGATCATGATCATAGCCTACGACAAGAACCACACGGTGCACACACTAGCACCTTTACACCATGCAGGAGGAATAGACTACTTTAATAACATCACATGAGTAGCACATAAACTAGTAGCGATACAAAGCTCATCATATGGATCTCAATCATGTAAAGCAGCTCATGAGATCATTGTATTGGAGTACAGAGAGAGAGATTAACCACATAGCTACGGTAGAGCCCTTAGCCTCGAGGGAGAACTACTCCCTCCTCATCATGGGAGCAGCAGCGTTGATGGAGATGGCGGTGGTGTCGATGGAGAAGCCTTCCGGGGCACTTCCCCGTCCCGGCGGCGTGCCGGAACAGAGACTCCTGTCCCCCAGATCTTGGCTTCGCGATGGCGGCGGCTCTGGAACTTTTCTCGTATCGTAGCTTATGTTTTTAGGGTTTTCACGTCAGGGGCTTTATATAGGCGGAAGGGCAGCCTCGGAGGGGACCTGGGGCCACCAGACCATAGGGGGGCGCGCCCAGGCCCTAGGCCGCGCCGCCTGGTGGTGTGGCCCCCCTGGCTCGTCTCCGACTCTTTTGATGTTCTGGAAGCTCCCGGGAAAAATAAGATCTTGGGCATTGATTTCGTCCAATTCCGAGAATATTTCCTTACTAGGATATCTGAAACCAAAAACAGCAGAAAACAGGAACTGGCACTTCGACATCTCGTCAATAGGTTAGTTCCGGAAAATGCATCAAAACGATATAAAGTGTGAACAAAACATGTAGGTATTGTCATAAAACAAGCATGGAACATCAGAAATTATAGATACGTTGGAGACGTATCAAGCATCCCCAAGCTTAGTTCCTACTCTCCTCGAGTAGGTAAACGATAACACAAATAATTTCTGAAGTGACATGCTACCAACATAATCTTGATCAACATTATTGTAAAGCATATGACATGAATGGAGTGATTCAAAGCATTGATCTATAGTTTGCTAACAAATAGATAACATATAGCAAAACTTTTCATGAATAGTACTTTCAAGACAAGCATCAAAAAGTCTTGCATAAGAATTAACTCATAAAGCAATAAATTCAAAGTAAAGGCATCGAAGCAACACAAAGGAAGATATAAGTTTCAGCAGTTGCTTTCAACTTTCAACATGCATATCTCATGGATAATTGTCAACATAAAGTAATATGATGAATGCAAATAAGAAAGTATGTAAGAATGCACAGTTGACACAAGTGTTTGCTTCTAAGATGGAAGGAAATAGGTAAACTGACTCAACATAAAGTAAAAGAAAGGCCCTTCGCAGAGGGAAGCAGGGATTAAATCATGTGCTAGAGCTTTTCAAGTTTTGAAATCATATAGAGAGCATAAAAGTAAAATTTTGAGAGGTGTTTGTTGTTGTCAACGAATGGTAATGGGTACTCTAACTACCTTATCAACCAGACTTTCAAGAGCGGCTCCCATGAAGGACGTTATCTCTACCAGCAAGGTAGATCATCCCTCTTCTATTTTGTTTACACATGTACTTTAGTTTTGTTTATTAGATGACACTCCCCCCAACCTTTGCTTACACAAGCCATGGCTAACCGAATCCTCGGGTGCCTTCCAACATTCACATACCATGGAGGAGTGTCTATTTGCAAATTTAAGTTGCTTACTGATAGATCAGGGCAAAACATGTGAAGAGAATTATTAATGCAAGTTAATTAATTGGGGCTGGGAACCCCATTGCCAGCTCTTTTTGCAAAATTATTGGATAAGCGGATGAGCCACTAGTCCATTGTGAAAGTCTGTCAGAAGTAAATGACAAGATCGAAAGATAAAACACCACATACTTCCTCATGAGCTATAAAATATTGACACAAATAAGAGGTAATAGCTTTTGAATTGTTTAAAGGTAGCACATGAAGTATTTACTTGGAATGGCAGGAAATACCACATAGTAGGTAGATATGGTGGACACAAATGGCATGGGTTTTGGCTCAAGGTTTTGGATGCACGAGAAGTATTCCCTCTCAGTACAAGGCTTAGGCTAGCAAGGTTGTTTGAAGCAAACACAAGTATGAACCGGTACAGCAAAACTTACATAAGAACATATTGCAAGCATTATAAGACTCTACACTGTCTTCCTTGTTGCTCAAACACTTTTACCAGAAAATATCTAGACCTTAGAGAGACCAATCATGCAAACCAAATTTCAACAAGCTCTAAAGTAGTTCTCCACTACTAGATTTAAACTACATGATACAAGAGCTTAAACATAATCTATGAGAGCTCAAAACAATTGCCAAGTATCAAATTATTCAAGACCATATGAAGCATTTTCTGATTCCAACAAAATAACAACAAATGAAGCGATCAACTTTTGCCCTTGAACATTAAAAGCATAAACGAAGAACACTAGTGTTCATATGAAAAAAGCGGAGCGTGTCTCTCTCCCACACAAGGATGAATTTATTCACAGAATGAAAATAACAAAGCAAAAATAAAAGCACACAGATGCTCCAAGTAAAGTACATAAGATGTGATGAATAAAAATATAGTTTCACTAGAAGTGACCTGATAAGTTGTCGATGAAGAAGGGGATGCCTTGGGCATCCCCAAGCTTAGATGCTTGAGTCTTCTTAAAATATGCAGGGATGAACCACCGGGGCATCCCCAAGCTTAGACCTTTCACTCTTCTTGATCATAGTATATCATCCTCCTCTCTTGACCCTTGAAAACTTCCTCCACACCAAACTTCAAGCAAACTCATTAGAGGGTTAGTGCATAATAAAAAATTCACATGTTCAGAGGTGACACAATCATTCTTAACACTTCTGGACATTGCACAAAACTTCTGAAAGTTAATGGAACAAAGAAACTCATTCAACATAGCAAAAGCGGCAATGCGAAATAAAAGGCAGAATCTGTCAAAAACAGAACAGTCCGTAAAGACGAATTTTGCAGGGGCACTTAACTTGCTCAGATGGAAAAACTCACAACTAATGAAAGTTGCGTACATATCTGAGGATCACGCACGTAAATATGCAGATGTTTTTGATTTTTTTACAGAGACTTCTGCGCGAATTCGTGACAGACAGCAATGCTGTTTCTGCGCAGCAATCCAAATCTAGCATCAACTTTACCATAGAGACTTTACTTGGCACAAAAACATGATAAGGAGAGGTTGCTACAGTAGTAAACAACTTGCAAGACTCAACAAAACAAAAATTTCTGTAGTAAAATAAACACATGGGTTATCTCCCAAGAAGTTCTTTCTTTATAGTCATTAAGATGGGCTCAGTAATTTTAATGATACTCTCGCAAGAAAGAAGAGTTGAAGCAAAAGAGAACATCAAGAAGAAAATTCAAAACACATTTAAACCTAACCCACTTCCTATGAAAAGGAATCTTGTACACAAATAGATTCATGAAGAACAAAGTGGCAAGCATAGAAAAGCAACACAAGCGCAATTTCAAGATTCTCAACATAAAGAGGGGAAACTTAATATTATTAAGATGCATATAACCATGTTTCCCTCTCTCATAATAACTTTCAGTAGCATCATGAACAAACTCAACAATATAACTATCACATAAAACATTCTTGTCATGAGCCACATGCATAAAATTATTACTCTCCACATAAGCATAATCAATTTTATTAGTTGTAGTGGGAGCAAATTCAACAAAGTAGCTATCATTATTATTCTCATCAAGTGTAGGAGGCATAGTATAATCATAATAAAATTTACTCTCCATAGTAGGCGGCACCAAAAGACCACTATCATTATAATCATCATAAATAGGAGGCAAAGTATCATCAAAGAAAATTTTCTCCTCAATGCTTGGGGGACTAAAAATATCATGCTCATCAAAACCAGCTTCCCCAAGCTTAGAATTTTCCATATCATTAACAACAATGGTGTTCAAAGCGTTCATACTAATATCATTGCTACTAGCATGCAAATAAGATTCCATAGGTTTTTTAATTTTCGCAGCAAACAATCCATGTCTTAACTCAGGAAATAGAATAAGAAGCTCACTGTTGCTTTCCATTATGCCTAACTAGTGTAAACAAGAAACCAAAAGATGCAATTGCAGGATCTAAAGGAAATAGCTTCGAGCACTTACAACGGCAACAGAAAATAACTTAGTTACCTGGGACCGAAGTATGAGTGCCTTTTACCCTTTCCCCCGGCAACGGCGCCAGAAAATAGCTTGATGTCTACGGGTGCTTCTATTCTTGTAGACAGTGTTGGGCCTCCAAGAGCAGAGGTTTGTAGAACAGCATCAAGTTTTCCCTTAAGTGGATCACCCAAGGTTTATCGAACTCAGGGAGGAAGAGGTCAAAGATATCCCTCTCAAGCAACCCTGCAATCACGATACAAGAAGTCTCTTGTGTCCCCAACACACCTAATACACTTGTCAGATGTATAGGTGATGCGCGTAGATGTACACGTCCGTTGGGAACCCCAAGAGGAAGGTATGATGCGCACAGTGGCAAGTTTTCCCCCAGAAAGAAACCATGGTTTAAACGAACCAGGAGGAGCCAAGAAGCACGTTGAAGGTTGATGGTGGCGAAATATGATGCGGCGCAACACCAGGGATTCCGGCGCCAATGTGGAACCTGCACAACACAACCAAAGTACTTTGCCCCAACGAAACAGTGAGGTTGTCAATCTCACCGGCTTGCTGTAACAAAGGATTAACTGTATTGTGTGGAAGATGATTGTTTGCGAAGAAAACAGTAAAGAACAATTGCAGTAGATTGTATGCGATGTAAAGAATAGGACCGGGGTCCACAGTTCACTAGAGGTGTCTCTCCCATAAGATTAAAGCATGTTGGGTGAACAAATTACAGTCGGGCAATTGACAAATAAAGAAGGCATAACAATGCACATATACGACAAAGTACATAGACCGCCATCCAGCATAAATCTATGCCTAAAAAGTCCACCTTCAGGTTATCATCCGAACCCCCTCCGGTATTAAGTTGCAAACAACAGACAATTGCATTAAGTATGGTGCGTAATGTAATCAATAACTACATCATTAGACATAGCATCAATGTTTTATCCCTAGTGGAAACAGCACATCCACAACCTTAGAACTTTCTGTCACTGTCCCAAATTTAATGGAGGCATGAACCCACTATCGAGCATAAATACTCCCTCTTGGAGTTAAGAGCAAAAACTTGGCCAGAGCCTCTACTAATAACGGAGAGCATGCAAGATCATAAACAACACATAGGTAATAGATTGATAATCACCATAACATAGTATTCTCTATCCATCGGATCCCGACAAACACAACATATAGTATTACAGATAGATGATCTTGATCATGTTAGGCAGCTCACAAGATCCAACAATGAAGCACAATTAGGAGAAGACGACCATCTAGCTACTGCTATGGACCCATAGTCCAGGGGTGAACTACTCACTCATCACTCCGGAGGCGATCATGGCGATGAAGAGTCCTCCGGGAGATGATTCCCCTCTCCGGCAGGGTGCCGGAGGCGATCTCCTGAATCCCCCGAGATGGGATTGGCGCGGCGGCCTCTCAGTAATGTTTTCCGTATCGTGGCTCTCGGTATAGAGGGTTTCGCGACGAAGACTTTAAGTAGGCGGAAGGGCAACGCGGGGGGCCACACGTGGGCCCCACACACTAGGGCCGCGCGGCCAGGCCGGGCCGCCGCCTAGTGTGGCGGCGCCTGTGGCCCCACTTCCTTTCCCCTCGGTCTTCTGGAAGCTTCGTGCAAAAATAGGACCCTGGGCGTTGATTTCGTCCAATTCCGAGAATATTTCCTTACTAGGATTTCTGAAACCAAAAACAGCAGAAAACAGCAACTGGCTCTTCGGCATCTTGTTAATAGGTTAGTGCCGGAAAATGCGTAAATATGACATATAATGTGTATAAAACATGTAGATATCATCAATAATGTAGCATGGAACATAAGAAATTATCGATACGTCGGAGACGTATCAGCATCCCCAAGCTTAGTTCTGCTCGTCCCGAGCAGGTAAACGATAACAAGGATAATTTCTGGAGTGACATGCCATCATAACCTTGATCATACTATTGTAAGCATATGTAATGAATGCAGCGATCAAAACAATGGTAATGACATGAGTAAACAAGATGAATCATAAAGCAAAGACTTTTCATGAATAGTACTTCAAGACAAGCATCAATAAGTCTTGCATAAGTGTTAACTCATAAAGCAATAAATCAAAGTAAAGGTATTGAAGCAACACAAAGGAAGATTAAGTTTCAGCGGTTGCTTTCAACTTATAACATGTATATCTCATGGATAGTGTCAATGTAAAGTAATATAACAAGTGCAATATGCAAGTATGTAGGAATCAATGCACAGTTCACACAAGTGTTTGCTTCTTGAGGTGGAGAGAGATAGGTAAACTGACTCAACAATAAAAGTAAAAGAAAGGTCCTTCAAAGAGGAAAGCATCGATTGCTATATTTGTGCTAGAGCTTTTATTTTGAAAACATGAAACAATTTTGTCAACGGTAGTAATAAAGCATATGAGTTATGTAAATTATATCTTACAAGTTGCAAGCCTCATGCATAGTATACTAATAGTGCCCGCACCTTGTCCTAATTAGCTTGGACTACCGGATCATCGCAATACACATGTTTTAACCAAGTGTCACAATGGGGTACCTCCATGCCGCCTATACAAAGGTCCAAGGAGAAAGCTCGCATTTTGGATTTCTCGCTTTTGATTATTCTCAACTTAGACATCCATACCGGGACAACATGGACAACAGATAATGGACTCCTCTTTAATGCATAAGCATGTGGCAACAGTTAATATTCTCATATGAGATTGAGGATATATGTCCAAAACTGAAACTTCCACCATGATTCATGGCTTTAGTTAGCGGCCCAATGTTCTTCTCTAACAATATGCATGCTCCAACCATTAAGGTGGTAGATCTCTCTTACTTCAGACAAGACGGACATGCATAGCAACTCACATGATATTCAACAAAGAATAGTTGATGGCGTCCCCAGAAGCATGGTTATCGCACAACAAGCAACTTAATAAGAGATAAAGTGCATAAGTACATATTCAATACCACAATAGTTTTTAAGCTATTTGTCCCATGAGCTATATATTGCAAAGGCGAATGATGGAATTTTAAAGGTAGCACTCAAGCAATTTACTTTGGAATGGCGGAGAAATACCATGTAGTAGGTAGGTATGGTGGACACAAATGGCATGAATATTGGCTCAAGTATTTGGATGCATGAGAAGTATTCCCTCTCGATACAAGGTTTAGGCTAGCAAGGTTATTGAAGCAAACTCAAGGATGAACCGGTGCAGCAAAACTCACATAAAAGACATATTGTAAACATTATAAGACTCTACACCGTCTTCCTTGTTGTTCAAAACTCAATACTAGAAATTATCTAGACCTTAGAGAGACCAAATATGCAAACCAAATTTTAGCAAGCTCTATGTATTTCTTCATTAATGGGTGCAAAGTATATGATGCAAGAGCTTAAACATGAGCACAACAATTGCCAAGTATCACATTATCCAAGACATTTTAGAATTACTACATGTAGCATTTCCCGATTCCAACCATATAACAATTTAACGAAGAAATTTCAACCTTCGCCTTGAACATTATGAGTAAAGCCTAAGGACATATTTGTCCATATGCAACAGCGGAGCGTGTCTCTCTCCCATACAAGTGAATGCTAGGATCCATTTTATTCAAACAAAAACAAAAACAAAACAAACCGACGCTCCAAGCAAAGTACATAAGATGTGATGAATAAAAATATAGTTTCAGGGGAGGAACCTGATGATGTTGTCGATGAAGAAGGGGATGCCTTGGGCATCCCCAAGCTTAGACGCTTGAGTCTTCTTAAAATATGCAGGGATGAACCACGGGGGCATCCCCAAGCTTAGAGCTTTCACTCCTCTTGATCATAGTATATCATACTCCTCTCTTGACCCTTGAAAACTTCCTTCACACCAAACTTCAAGCAAACTTATTAGAGGGTTAGTGCACAATTAAAAATTCACATGTTCAGAGGTGAAACAATCATTCTTAACACTTCTGGACATTGCACAAAGCTACTGGACATTAATGGATCAAAGGAATTCATCCAACATAGCAAATACGGCAATGCGAAATAAAAGGCAGAATCTTTCAAAAACAGAACAGTCCGTAAAGACGAACCTGAAAGGGGCACTAGACTTGCTCAAATGGAAAAACTCAAAACTAATGAAAGTTGCGTACATATCTGAGGATCACACACGTAAATTTGCAGATTTTTTTGATTTTTTTACAGAGACTTCTGCTCAAATTCGTGACAGACAGCAATGCTGTTTCTGCGCAGCAATCCAAATCTAGCATCAACTTTACCATAGAGACTTTAATTGGCACAAAAACATGATAAGGAGAGGTTGCTAAAGTAGTAAACAACTTCCAAGACTCAAATATAAAACAAAGTACTGTAGTAAAAACATGGGCTGTCTCCCATAAGCGCTTTTCTTTAACGCCTTTCAGCTAGGCGCAGAAAGTGTAATTCAAGTATTATCAAGAGATGAAGCATCAACATTACCTTGGGCTTTACCCTTACCTTTCTTGTTCTTTTTCTTACTCTTTGGTTTAGGGAATACATGTCTTCCCCCGGGTGTAGAGGTGAACTTTAGGGTGCCTTCTCCCATATCTATGACTGCTCCCAATAGTTTCAGCAGGGATCTTCCGAGTGTGATTTGTCCTGTTCCTGCACATTCAATAACAAGATAATCAATGGATATTGTTCTACCAAGAATGGTTGTATGCACACCCGCAGCTATTCCTTTAGGGATTATAACAGAGTTATCAATAAGAGTTATTCCTTCTCCCCCTTCAACGAATCCCCAAAGTTGCAAAGATTCATGAATACTCTTAGGCATTAAGCAAAATTCAGACATAATATCACAATTGGCATGAAGAGTTTGGTCACCGATAACAATTTTAATAGTAGGATCCCATAATGAAGGTTCAGAGTTCACTAAAACTTGATCAAGACGGTTACGAACATATCTATAATTTTCATTCAAGCAAGATGCACTTGTCTCAAGAGTGTTTAATCTATTATAAATGCTAATAAGGGCTGAATCAAAGTTATTAGCTGAATCATGTGATGCAACCAACTTTTTTATGGCATTAAAAGCTTGATCCCCATTGCAATGAAGGAAATCTCCTCCCACTACCACTACAAGAAAAGTTGCCATGGCCGACGAAGTTGAAGTCGCGCCGTGGTTGCTGGTGTACCATGGCCGACGATTTTTGGTCTGTTCGTTGTGCATGTCAAAACTTTTTTTTCTCGTTTTTGAGGCCACCTAGCCCGACGAAAGCGGCCAAAACGTCGCGTATGGTGGCCCGGGACGTGGTGCATCGCGAATTCTCGGGTTCGCCGGCCGAGTCAACGCAAATCCGCACCGCCCAGGGATGTAGGGCCCAGATGGCAGCCTCTCTAGCATTATTTTTTTCTCGATCGCGCCATCTCGTTCAACACTCTCCGATCGAGCCGTTTACGATGCAGGATCATGGGTCCCGCTTGTCATCCTCTATGAACCAAATTTCTTTCTTTTCTTGGATTTTTTTTTACCCCCTGATTTCTGGCTACTTCCTTTTTCTTTTGATCCCTTGCCGCCTTGGAAACGTTGAGACCGCTGCTGCTAAATGGGACCCGCATGTCATCCTCTATGAGCAATCAACTTTCTTTTCTTGGAGTTTTTTTGGCACCTCATATTTGGTCACTTGCCTTTTTTCGATCCCCTGCCGCCTCTCGGTGATACCGCTGCTGCTAAATGGGACCCGCATGTCATCCTCTATGTACTATAAAACTTTCTTTTCTTGGATTTTTTTGGCACCTCATATTTGGTCACTTGCCTTTTTCTTTCGATCCCTGCCGCCTCTCAAACGGTGATACCGCTGCTGCTAAATGGGACCCGCATGTCATCCTCTATGTACTATAAAACTTTCTTTTCTTGGATTTTTTTGGCACCTCATATTTGGTCACTTGCCTTTTTCTTTCGATCCCCTGCCGCCTCTCAAACGGTGATACCGCTGCTGCTAAATGGGACCCGCATGTCATCCTCTATGTACTATAAAACTTTCTTTTCTTGAATTATTTTTGGCTCCTGATATTTGGTCACTTGCCTTTTTCTTTCGATCCCCTGCCGCCTCTCAAACGGTGAGACCGCTGCAGCTAAATGGGACCCGCATGTCATCCTCTATGAGCAATCAACTTTCTTTTCTTGGAGTTTTTTTGGCACCTCATATTTGGTCACTTGCCTTTTTCTTTCGATCTCATGCCACGTTTGAAACGTTGAGGAACCTGCTGGCTCATGGGACCCGCATGTCATCCTCTATGTGCTATAAAAGTTTCCTTTGTTGGATTTTTTTCACCCTCTGATTTTTGGCTTGCCTTTTTCTTTTGATCCCCTGCCCCCTTTGAAACGTTGAGTAAGCTGTTGGCTCAAGGGACCCGCATGTCATCCTCTATGTCCATCAACTTTCTTTTCTTGGATTTTTTTCACCCCCTAATTACTAGCTACTTTCTTTTTCTTTTGATCTCAAGCCGCATTACAAACATTGAGACCGCTGCTGCAAAATGGGACCCACATGTCATCCTCTATGTACAATAAATCTTGGATTATTTTTGGCTCCTGATATTTGGTCACTTGCCTTTTTCTTTCGATCTCATGCCACCTTTGAAACGTTGAGTAAGCTGCTGGCTCATGGGTCCCGCATGTCATCCTCTACGAACAATAAAAGTTTCCTTTCTTGGAGTTATTTTTGACCCCTAATTTCTGGCTATTTGCCTTTTTCTTTTGATCCCATGCCCCCTTTGAAACGATGAGGACGCTGTTGGCAGGTCGGTCCCACATGTCATCCTCTATGAACAATAAAAGTTTCCTTTGATGGATTTATTTTTGACCCCTAATTAATTTCTGGCTATTTCCTTTTTTCTTTTGATCCCCTGCCGCCTTGGAATCGTTGAGAAGGCTGCTGCCTCATTTTGGTCCTGTGCCGCCTTGGAAACGTTGAGACCGCTGCTACAAAATGGGACCCGCATGTCATCCTCTATGTACAATAAAGTTTCTTTTCTTGGATTATTTTTGGCTCCTGATATTATGTCACTTGGCTTTTTCTTTCGATCTCATGCCGACTTTGAAACGTTGAGGATGCTGCTGCCTCATGGGTCCCGCATGTCATCCTCTCAGAACGATAAATGTTTTCTTTTCTTCTATTTTTTTACCAACTGATTTTTGGCTTTTTTTATTTTCTGCCGCCTTTGAAACGTTGACGACGCTGCTGGCTCATGGGTCCCCGATGTCAGCCTCCCCGTACAAGAAACATGTGATATTTTATTTTGCAGACAATAAACGTTGTATTTCGCTCTGAGCTATTGCAAACGGATAAATTAAATCTTTATATCTGCATAAACAAACTTATATGTTGAATCTCCTTGTTTTTTGTTTTTGCGAAGCATAGGACTTTCCTGTTTTTTTTTGAGAAAAATCCGACCTTTCCTGTTTTGGAGTGGGCTGAAATTGTACGAGTCAAAAGGCCCAGCAGGATAGTTCGAAGGCCCAGATGTCCAGCACCCCAATTGAAATCTTTCTTTTCTTGGATTTTTTTTCACACCCTGATTTCTGGCTACTTCATTTTTCTTTCGGTCCTGTGCCGCCTTGGAAGCGTTGAGACCGCTGCTACAAAATGGACCCGCATGTCATCCTCTATGTACAATAAAGTTTCTTTTCTTGGATTATTTTTGGCTCCTGATATTATGTCACTTGCCTTTTTCTTTCAATCTCATGCCGACTTTGAAACGTTGAGGAAGCTGCTGGCTCATGGGTCCCGCATGTCATCCTCTATGAACAATAAAAGTTTCCTTTGTTGGATTTATTTTTTTCCCCTAATTTCTGGCTATTTGCCTTTTTCTTTTGATCCCCTGCCCCCTTTGAAACGATGACGACGCAGCTGGCAAGTCGGTCCCACATGTCATCCTCTATGAACAATAAAAGTTTCCTTTGATGGATTTATTTTTGACCCTAATTAATTTCTGGCTATTTCCTTTTTTCTTTTGATCCCCTGCCGCCTTGAAATAGTTGAGGATGCTGCTGCCTCATGGGTCCCGCATGTCATCCTCTCAGAAAGGTAAATGTTTCTTTTCTTGAATTTGTTTACCAACTGATTTTTGGCTTATTTTTTCTTTCGATCTCCTGCCACCTTTAAAACGTTGACGACGCTGCTGGCTCATGGGTCCCCAATGTCAGCCTCCCCATACTGCAAATCCTCTTTCTGCAAAGGTTGTATTTCTAGATAGATAAGGTGGATTCGAATCTGCCATGGTTCAGGCAGCTCAGGTAAGCCTTCTTGCACTGATTAATGGAAGTAGTGTATAGCAAGGTCAAGACATGTGGCTCGGTGTAATGAATCTATTTGAATCATGTTGTGGGTTCAATCTGATAGTTCTCTAACAGGTCAGCCAAAATAGAAATTAAGTTTTTTTCTAAAACGGAAATGCAAATTAAGATGAACACAAACATTAGTTATCATAATAGCTGATCATACATACATACTTGCTAAGAGCAAAAGCTTGCCAGAGTTTTACCACCCATACAATTAATTAGCAGTTCAGATAAGATAACCTTATATAAGTATAACTACAAATGCATTTGCTAAGGGCTCATGGGGCAACAGAACTAGACAACCGCGAACTTTATGACCAGCATGTCACAGCGGCATCGAAAGATCTTGACCTTCAACTTTGATCCAATGCGAAGTTTGGCACCGTCAATGAACTTTTTCCACCTGGAAGTAACAGCCAAGCGGCCATCTGTGGGACTGACGGAGTACCGTCCCTCCACGGTGAGACCTTCACTCTCCATGACGAGGGATATCTTGCCCCTTCGGCCAGCATTGAGATCCTTGGAGATACTTTTAGGCAATTTCTGATTCAAAGCAAGAGATACCACCAAAAATTAGTCAATGGCACCAATGCACTGAACCATGTGAGACTTTGAGCAGAGAAGACATCAAGATAAGAGCAGTTATGTTGTCATATACTCACGAACATAGCCTTCAGATGCGTCCTGGTCACCACACGGGTGGCCACAGCAATGAGCTGAGACCTCGGTGATCTGGCTGGGGCAGGTGCAGGAGCCTGGGCTGGTACACGAGCTGGTGCTGATGCAGGAGACTGCTGGGCAGGTGCAGTAAACGGTGCCTCTAGAGGAACCGGTGCTGATGCAGGAGACTGTTGGGCAGGTGCAGTAAACGGTGCAGCTAGAGGAACCAGTGCTGATGCAGGAGCCTGCTGGGCATGTGTAGTATATGGGGCCTCTACAGGAACCAATGCTGATGTAGGGGACTGCTGGGTAGATGCAGTAAACGGAGCTGGTACAGGAACCGGTGCTGATGCAGGAGAGTGGGAAGCCGGTGCCGGTGCTGGTGTGGTTGCCCTTTGTGACATCCGCTCATGTTCCATCAGGGGATCTGCAGCTTTGATCATGTTAAACCCAGCAAGCTAGAACAGAGGGAATGGTTTAGAACAACTGCTCAGAACAGTTATCAAAAGATATGAGTAGAAAAAAGTTACATATTATATATTTGGAAGTGTCTCCAACTCTGTAAGCAGTTACGTATATCTGCCCGTTTGAGTTTCTGATCCTCAGCTCGTCGCCCTTCTTCAGACCGTAGTCAAAAGCAAACTTTCTCCAATCATGTCCATACAAATATGTGATGGCCTGCGTCTTGTAGACATACACCTCATAGACCGTGTAGGTGTTCATCAATTTGCCATTGCCATGCATAGTGAAAGACCCTTCATGCGGACACATCTGGTTAATCATTGGACGAAGTTCACAAGGTACAGTCTGCATGTGAAAATTGATACAAATGTAAGAAGCAGGAAGACTAAAAACAAGACTTTACTATATGCCAATTCATGCTAAACCACTGAGAATACATACCTGTAACTCTGTGAAGGAGCTACTAGAAAGGTAGATAGAGCCATAGGAGGTGTTATATGCGGGGTATGTACATGGGCCCGCCATATTCCCGCAAGCTCGGCATCGGGATGGTGAAGGAAACATGGGAGGTACTACTGGTGCGTAGCGCTGAATGTAAGTGGAAGAATTAGGTTGTGTAAAGTGCATAGTTCAGAGCAATGCAAATGTTGACAAGCGAGTGCATAACACTATGTTACAAACTGAACAGTGAAAAATTAGTGTATGATGAATATAAGCATGCTAATTTGGTGTTTCCGAATTCCAAAAAGCATTAGACAGAGCCGGTGATAATATCAGACATAAATCATGGCATGTATATGTGGCTTAAGAAAATATACCCGAACCCTTGGATGGTTACGGCCCGGCTGGTCCTTGGACTTGAGCTTATATAAGCATCCAGAAGGTGGGGCTGACAGTAACTTGGTGGCAGCCTCTGCAGATGCCTCATCAGCAGCAGTTGCAATCCTTTTGACCAATGAAGGGTTAGCAGTTTCAGTCTGCATATGAAAATTGAAGAGCAACAGACATCAGCAGTGATATATAAAATGAATCTATGAGACACTGATGCATATAGTGCTGGATGTAAGTGTAAGAATAGGTGTGTGTGTTTCTGAACTATTGGTAAGCATTAGACAAAGCCGGCAATAAACAGACAAAAATCAAATCATGTATGAGGATTAAGAAAATATACCTGCTTACTGAAAAGGGTACCACCCAGCTGGCCCGTGGCCTTGTGCTTGAGGAGGTTTTCAGAAGATGGTGGCGGCACCATCGTCTTCACAGCAGCCTCATCAGGATCATTTTTTATCCATTTGAGTAGAGGCACAGAAGTTTCATCCTGCATATGAATAGCAACAGAACTCATCATTGATATTTAATAAATCTATGAGATAGACTGATGCAAATAGTGCGGGTGTAAGTGGAAGAATAGGGTTGTGCATAGAGAACAGTTGACAACAATGCAAATGATTACAAAAGAAGCCAATGGAAATCAACAGTTTATATACTGGATGAGACAGACTGAAAAGTGAAAAATTAGTGTATGATGATTGTAAGCAAACGCAGTGTTTCTGAACTTTTGGTAAGCATTAGACAAAGCCAACAGTAATTAAACAGATAATAATGAAATCATGTATGTGGATTAAGAAAATATACCAGATTCATTAAAAGGTCACCACCCAGCTGGCCCATGGCCTCGTGCTTGTAGAGGTTTTCGGAAGATGGTGCCGGCACCATCGTCCTCACAGCAGCCTCATTAGCCTCATTTTGCATCCACTTGAGTAAAGGCGCAGCAGTTTCAGCCTGCATAAGAATGGGAACAGATCTCAGCAGTGATATTGAATGACTCTGAGACAGACTGATGCATATAGTGCTAGATGTAAGTGGAAGGGTATGGCCGTGTATGGACAACAGTTCACAACAATGCAAGGGTGTGTTCGGTTCTGAAACAGCGTGGAATGGAATGGAATGGTTCCATTTCAGAGGAATGGAATGGTTAAATTTTTGTTCGGTTGGGATAAATGGAGAGCAGAAGAGATCGAGGTTAAACTAACCATTTGTCTCAAAATTGTAATTAACAATTGCAAATGACATTTTAATCTCAAAGTCGTAATTAACAGCGCCTAATGGTGCTCTTTTAATCTAAAAATCGTAATTAACATCATTTTTTGTTGGGTTAGGGGAACTGGAGTAGATGAACATTACTGTATGATGATTGTAAGCAAACGAATTTGGTGTTTCTAAACTTTTGGCTTCGAGATCTTATGGGTTTCAACTCTAGCCTACCCCAACTTGTTTGGGACTGAAAGGCTTGGTTGTTGTTGTTGTTGTTGTAAACTTTTGGCAAGCATAGAAAAAACCGACAATAAACAGAGAAAAATCAAGGCATGTTTTGTGGATTAAGAAAATATACCATATTCATTAAAAGATCACCACCCAGCTGGCGCGTGGCCTTGTGCTTGTAGAGGCATTTAGAAGATGGGGGCGGCATCAACATACTGGCAGCCTGATCAGCCGCAGTTTTGATCTTCCTTTTGAGTAAAGGCCCTAAAGTTTCAGTCTGCATATGAATAGCAAAACAAAAGGCAGACCTCAGCAGTGATATTGAATTACTGTATGAGATAGACTGATGCATATAGTGGATGCTCTTAGCCTTTTGCAGCGTGAACACTAGCTATGGACAGACAAAAAACTAGTTAACTCAGCTTTGTCTAGATATGAATGTACTACCACCATCCAAAAGCTTAAGCCTTATTTATTTTTGAGAAATCAAAACAAGCAAAGTTTGACCAAAATTTTAGAACATTCTATCAACAAATATAATACTGTGTAGATACCGTAGGAAAATATATTTTATTATCTATTTAATGATATTAATTTTGTATTTTGCATGTTACTGATTTTTGGTAAAAGCTTAGTCAAACATGGTATAGTTTGACTTTCTAAAAATAATATAAGCCCAAAGCTTTGGGATGGAGGCAGTAGTATCTAGAGCTAAAACACATCTAGATACATCCGTATCTACAGATAGTTGAGTCAATTAATTTGGATCTGAGGGAGTATCAGATTCAGACTACATCATGGTAAGTTGGTTAAAAAAAATTACCCCTGGGCGGTCCCTGCCCAGCTCGGCAGTGGCATTTCGCTTCTTGTGCTGCAGATCGGGCCATGCTCCTGCAGCAGGTGGGGCGCTATTCTCGTTCCCCATAGCCTCAGCACGGAACCTGGAGGTACCAACCTGATACAGAGAATATAGAGCATGGTGTCACAGAGGCTTTACGCACAAACAGCTGAAGACATGTGCTACTTTAAGCATATTCCAGAACAGGAACAGATTGAGGATGCAGAGAGACACTTAAAAGGTAAAGAGTGGATAAGCAAACGGAGTACCTGCTTCGCGGGGCTGGGGACGCAGCTCAGGCTCAGCCAACTGCCCACATGCGTGGTGGCCTTACGCTCCATTGCCCCCACCGCCGAGGTCTTTCCTTTCCTGTACAAGCTGACAAAAGATACAGTGAGGATCAGCAGAAACTACAAAGGTTGCAAATGTCGACAAATAAAGGAAGAACACCCCAATCCAAGCAAAGGTAGCCCCCGCCCCCACCCCCATCAATCACTCCCAGCTCGAGGGTGACCAGAAAGACACCCCTTCGCCCAGAATAGGAAAGAGATGCGCAAGATATCGAGGAGAGGAAAAAAGAACCGATCTCGAGAAAGGAAAGAACATTACTAGTCCTACCTAATCCGCTTGGTCTAGATGCAGCTTGCCCCTCCAAGCTGGATGCCTGGACGGTGGAGGCGAAAGGAGGGGATCGAGCTAGCGGCTTGCATCCGTCGGCAATCGGCACTCGATCGGGAGAGAAGGGGTGCTACATAAAGGGGAGGGGTAACATATTTTATTACACAGTGAACTTACTGATGTGACTAGTCATTACATGTCTCACTGAAACTAGGGCCCATAGCGTGGCACCCCAAATTCACTTGAAGCTGCCCGGCGGGACGCATTGGCGCGTCAAGAAACCCCCGAATTGTAGCGGGGAAATGAAACATTTCACAAAAATTCGAAATTCAAGCACACCGCCACGCGCCAAGCACGCGGCTGTTCCTTCCTCTTCCTCGGTTCCTCCTCCCCTATCCGAAAAAACCCCAAATCCCAAGCTCAAACCAAAAAACAAATCCCCTGGCCGCCATGCATGTCCTCGTTAACCCGCTGGAGATCGTTCCCGGACGATGCGGACCCCCGCCCTGAGATCCAGAATTCCGTCCACCTCGAGGCACTGCGTGCTGTCTCGCAGCAGCGGCTTGAGGGCGCTGAAGAGGAAGTTCCGCCGGAAAGTGCTCATGGCAACCGTGCAAGCTCACCGGCGTGCTGCATCCCGAGAGGAACTGGTCAAAGCTTTGCTATTCGCCACACACAAAAAATTGCGGGCCAAGATCTGGTCAAAGCTTCGTCGATGGCTTGCCGCGAGAGGCTTGGAGTCCAGAGTCAATAAACTAGCTGCTCGAGGACTTGGGCGGTTTACACGGATTCATATTAACTGACTCAAGTTTGTTAGTCTAGTTAACAAATGCATCTAGATACATCCATATCTAGACAGAATTGAGTCAATTAATATGAATCAGAGGGGAGTACCTGAAAGTGTTTCATGCTACCAACTAATGCGCTGGCAGGAATCGCTGTAGAAGTAATTGTGCTACTACTCATACGATGAACTGATTGTGTGGGTGTCGAATTTTGCAACGCGATCATCCACTGAATGCTTAATCTAGCGCCAAAGGCGTACAAATCATAACATACTACAGCACCAGAACATAAGAGTACGAATCATAAAGTAGCTCAACATTTTGCATCAGGGCTGGGTGGTCCTGAGACTACCGGGACGCCCCTGATGATCTCCGGGTGTGCATCCTCTTCAACGCAAAGCTGTGTACTCGGTCCACGGCCTCCTTCTGTAGGCTGGATAATCTCAGGTGCAGGACCTTCGTCTATGAGAGGCTCGTCATCAGTACCATCCACAGGTGCATCAGGGCTGGGTGGTCTTGAGACTACCCGGACGCCCTGATGATCTCCGGGCGTGCATCCACTTCAACGCAAAGCTGTGTACTCGGTCCACGGCCTCCTTCTGTAGGCTGGATAATCTCAGGTGCAGGACCTTCGTCTATGAAAGGCTCGTCATCAGTACCATCCACAGGTGCATCAAACTGAGATTCATCTTCAAATCTCCCATCAAACTGAGAGACCTCTTCAACTCTATGCTTCTGCAATTAGTACATCAACCGATTAGACAAACATCTAAGGGATGCAACCTGAACAAATGCCGTTTTACATATTTACCTTCTCATCTGGCACAGCACATGTCCCAGAGCTGAAACCCGTTTCCTGAAGCAAGCGCTTTTTCTCTCCTTCCCGTCCATCCATCTGCAACAAGTTAAATTTGAGTACAGAACCTTGCACAGCAATGCAAACTATTGATTGAAACAGCGGCAACATCAATATAAATAATTAACTACATATGCCAGCACACATACAGTGTGAGCAAGATCTGCTTCTCCTGCTAAAGGATCATCATATGGTTCACCATGCTAAACCCGCCTAACATATGTGCGGTCCATCCCAAAAATGTGTAAATGATCTGCCACTACAGGGTGAGGCCTCTTCTCACCATTCATACATGTGCAGCGCGGGCAATACACGTCCAGGTTGTGACCTTCATGAGCTCTAATAAACCCCATAAAGGGTTGAACACCATTTATATATGAAGGGGAACATAAGTGTCCATGCAGTATCCAAGTTCTGTCCATCTGTTTAATTATGAGATACAGTGGTTGGTGATTAATTTAAGGCGAAGTAGGAAATGTATATCCATCGAGTACAAAACTATACTACATGATTATGCATTTCAGCAATCATGTACAAAACAAAAAATGCCCATCGACATTTTAGCAAACAGATCATGTACAAAACTCTGCCATGGCATTTCAGCAAATTAACGGATCGAGTGCAGAACTGACTCTATATGCCCACGCAAATGAACAAATTGATCGATGACAAATCGAGCGGAAAACTATAAAGTGCCAATTAGTTCGAGCATACTGACGATTTTTTTAGCAGCATCAAGAAAATATAAATCGTTAGGCCGTCTTGCCCGATACATGATTGAGCTAGAGATAGCAGCCCTACCGTGGATCAACTTGACCGCCGGTGCGTCTCGAGAAGAACGACGGGGAGGGGAAGCTTCTTCTTCGCACGGACGGGACGGGGAGGGGAAGCTCTTCGCACGGACGGGGATAAGTTGTGTAGGGGTGGGTGGGGGGTCATGCGGCCGGGCCGCCGGGGTGATAATTAAGGTCGGTAGGTGGCGTTTAATGGAGTTGCGTGTGTAATTTGCCGTGCACAAGGTTGAGGAATAGGCGGTTCCCTTTGCCGCGCGCACAATTCAAACTATCCCGCCCATGTAGTTTAAATTCGCCATATTTTCGTTAAATCGACATAAAGTCATGTGAGTGGGGGAAAATTAGCAAAGTTGCTTGAAAAATAGTAAAACTCTGGAATTATCCTTTAAATATGCTCTACTTCGTGTGGAAATCGGGGTGTGGAAGCATGTTGAGCTGTTTTATTTGTACTTTCTTCATTAAAACTCCCATTTTATGCACTTTGGATGGAAAGAAATCATTTGTACATAAATTTTGACAACGCCATTTGCAAACACTAATTGTTTTACATGCCAAGATGCACCCATCCACCAAATATATATGGGGCAAAAGTTTATCACAATCTAGCAGATATGCACAATTAGTGAGGGACCCCTTTTGATTTTGTGCAATTTCCACTAATTAGGTAGAGAGAAGGGGTTAATTAATTAGGCCATGTTAGGGGTTATGTGTTTTAGATTAGGTTGTGTGGATTCAAATACAACTTCTTTATTTGTGTGCTATGATTAATCAAAACTAGATTGATCGACTGCGCACACATTATTAGAGGCGCATGCCTTTGCGCACAAAGTGCATGTGTGTGTTGTTGGCCACCAATTAACGAGAGAGAGAGAGAGAGGTAGAGAGAGAGCTACATACGAGAGAGCGATTGAAATCCCCAAATTAAACACACATATATATGCATGGCACATTTAATTTAATTAGAGGACCGCGAGGCACCCCTGGCCTGCTTGATGCACAATTAAGTGTCATTGGCCTATATATAGGGTTTAATTAGGGTTTAGGGTTTAGGGTTAGGAGGTTAGGGTTTAGGGTCTAGGGTCTAGGGTTTAATGTTTATGGTGTTTAGGGGTTTAGGGATTAGGGTTTATTTAGGGTTTAAGGTTTATGGATCATCGATCGAGTGCGCACACACACATTATTAGAGGCACACGCGCCTTTGCGCATAAAGTGCATGTGTATATGTGTGTGTTTTTTTGGCCAACAACGATATATAGATGATCGAGAGAGAGAGATTGAAATCCCCAAGAATATGTTCAAATATATATTAAAATATATGCACGAATGCATGCATGGTAGGCCATGCATGCACACTAATTATATATATATTATGAGGAAACTTAATCAAATGTGTTTTCATTCGAGAGAACTTGTCAAAATTCAAGTTAATTAATTTATCATCGATAATTATATAATTAATTAATGAATCTCAGGGAGATGTTATACAACATATGATCGATATAGGCCATGTCGTATATATTAATTGGTGTTAATCTACCGTTTAATTTGCTAGCTAGCTGCTATATATAGATCGAGCATGTTTTTATTAGATCGGGTTATATCTAGCTAGTATAGTTTAGGGTTATGTGTTTTAATGAACTAGGGTTTGATTAGCTAGGGGTTAGTTATATATATGGTTTAGGGTTAATGCATGGCACATTTAATTTAACTAGAGGACCGCGAGCTAGGCACCCCTGGCCTGCTTGATGCACAATTAAGTGTCGTTGGCCTATATATAGGGTTTAATTAGGGTTTAGGGTTAGCTAGGGTTTAGGGTTTAGTGTTTAGGGTGTTTAGCTAGGGTCTAGGGTTTAGTTTAGGGTGTTTAGGGTCTAGGGTTTAGGGTTTAATTAGTGTTTAGGGTGTTTAGGGTTTAGGGATTAGGGATTATTAGGGATTAGGGATTTAAGGTTTTAGGGGTTGTTTAAGGTTTAGGGATCATCGATCGAGTGCGCACACACATTATTAGAGGCACCCGCGCGCGCCTTTACGCATAAAGTGCATGCGTATATATGTGTGTTTTTTGGGCCACCAACGATATATAGATGATCGAGAGAGAGAGAGAGAGAGAGAGAGAGATTGAAATCCCCAAGAATATATATGTTCAAATATACATTAAAATATATGCACGAATGCATTGTAGGCCATGCATGCACACTAATTATATATATATTATGAGGCAACTTAATCAAATGTGTTTTCATTCGAGAGAACTTGTCAAAATTCAAGTTAATTAATTTATCACGATAATTATATAATTAATTAATGAATCTCAGGGATATGTTATACAACATGATCGATATAGGCCATGTATATTTTAATTGGTGTTAATCTACGGTTTGCTAGCTAGCTAGCTGCTATATATAGAGCATGTTTTTATTAGATCGGGTTATAGCTAGCTAGTATAGTTTAGGGTTATGTGTTTTAATTAAGTAGGGTTGATTCGCTAGGGTTAGTTACATATATATGGTTTAGGGTTAATGCATGGCACATTAAATTTAATTAGAGGACCGCGAGGCACCTCTGGCCTGCTCGATGCACAATTAAGTGTCGTTGGCCTATACATAGGGTTTAATTAGGGTTTAGGGTTAGCTAGGGTTTAGGGTTAGGGTTAGGGTTAGGGTTAGGGTTAGGGTTTAGGGTTTAGGGTTTAGGGTTTAGGGTTTAGGGTTTAGGGTTTAGGGTTTAGGGTTTAGGGTTAGGGTTAGGGTTAGGGTTAGGATAGGGGTAGGGTTAGGGTTTAGGGTTTAGGGTTTAGTGTTTAGGGTGTTTAGGGTTTAGGGATTAGGGATTATTAGGGATTAGGGATTTAAGGTTTTAGGGGTTGTTTAAGGTTTAGGGATCATCGATCGAGTGCGCACACACATTATTAGAGGCACCCGCGCCTTTACGCATAAAGTGCATGCGTATATATGTGTGTTTTTTGGGCCACCAACGATATATAGATGATCGAGAGAGAGATCGAGATTGAAATCCCCAAGAATATATATGTTCAAATATACATTAAAATATATGCACGAATGCATTGTAGGCCATGCATGCACACTAATTATATATATATATATATTATGAGGCAACTTAATCAAATGTGTTTTCATTCGAGAGAACTTGTCAAAATTCAAGTTAATTAATTTATCACGATAATTATATAATTAATTAATGAATCTCAGGGATATGTTATACAACATGATCGATATAGGCCATGTATATTTTAATTGGTGTTAATCTACGGTTTTAGCTAGCTAGCTGCTATATATAGAGCATGTTTTTATTAGATCGGGTTATAGCTAGCTAGTATAGTTTAGGGTTATGTGTTTTAATTAAGTAGGGTTGATTCGCTAGGGTTAGTTACATATATATGGTTTAGGGTTAATGCATGGCACATTAAATTTAATTAGAGGACCGCGAGGCACCTCTGGCCTGCTCGATGCACAATTAAGTGTCGTTGGCCTATACATAGGGTTTAATTAGGGTTTAGGGTTAGCTAGGGTTTAGGGTTAGGGTTAGGGTTAGGGTTAGGGTTTAGGGTCTAGGGTTTAGGGTTTAGGGTTTAGGGTTTAGGGTTTAGGGTTTAGGGTTTAGGGTTTAGGTTTAGGGTTAGGGTTAGGGTTAGGATAAGGGGTAGGGTTAGGGTTTAAGGTTTAGGGTTTAGTGTTTAGGGTGTTTAGGGTTTAGGGATTAGGGATTATTAGGGATTAGGGATTTAAGGTTTTAGGGGTTGTTTAAGGTTTAGGGATCATCGATCGAGTGCGCACACACATTATTAGAGGCACCCGCGCCTTTACGCATAAAGTGCATGCGTATATATGTGTGTTTTTTGGGCCACCAATCGATATATAGATGATCGAGAGAGAGATCGAGATTGAAATCCCCAAGAATATATATGTTCAAATATACATTAAAATATATGCACGAATGCATTGTAGGCCATGCATGCACACTAATTATATATATATATATATATATTATGAGGCAACTTAATCAAATGTGTTTTCATTCGAGAGAACTTGTCAAAATTCAAGTTAATTAATTTATCACGATAATTATATAATTAATTAATGAATCTCAGGGATATGTTATACAACATGATCGATATAGGCCATGTATATTTTAATTGGTGTTAATCTACGGTTTGCTAGCTAGCTGCTATATATAGAGCATGTTTTTATTAGATCGGGTTATATCTAGTATAGTTTAGGGTTATGTGTTTTAATTAAGTAGGGTTGATTAGCTAGGGTTAGTTACATATATATGGTTTAGGGTTAATGCATGGCGCATTTAATTAATTTAATTAGAGGACCGCGAGGCACCCCTGGGCTGCTCGATGCACAATTAAGTGTCGTTGGCCTATACATAGGGTTTAATTAGGGTTTAGGGTCAGGGTTAGGGTTAGGGTTAGGGTTTAGGGTCTAGGGTTTAGGGTTTAGTGTTTAGGGTGTTTAGGGTTTAGGGATTAGGGATTAGGGATTTAGGGTTTTAGGGTTGTTTAAGGTTTAGGGATCATCGATCGAGTGCGCACACACATTATTAGATCGAGGCACCCGCGCCTTTACGCATAAAAGTGCATGCGTATATATGTGTGTTTTTTGGGCCACCAACGATATATAGATGATCGAGAGAGAGATTGAAATCCCCAAGAATATGTTCAAATATACATTAAAATATATGCACAAATGCATTGTAGGCCATGCATGCACACTAATTATATATATATTATGAGGCAACTTAATCAAATGTGTTTTCATTCGAGAGAACTTGTCAAAATTCAAGTTAATTAATTTATCACGATAATTATATAATTAATTAATGAATCTCAGGGATATGTTATACAACATGATCGATATAGGCCATGTATATTTTAATTGGTGTTAATCTACGGTTTGCTAGCTAGCTGCTATATATAGAGCATGTTTTTATTAGATCGGGTTATATCTAGTATAGTTTAGGGTTATGTGTTTTAATTAAGTAGGGTTGATTAGCTAGGGTTAGTTACATATATATGGTTTAGGGTTAATGCATGGCGCATTTAATTAATTTAATTAGAGGACCGCGAGGCACCCCTGGGCTGCTCGATGCACAATTAAGTGTCGTTGGCCTATACATAGGGTTTAATTAGGGTTTAGGGTTAGCTAGGGAGAGGGTTAGGGTTAGGGTTAGGGTTTAGGGTCTAGGGTTTAGGGTTTAGTGTTTAGGGTGTTTAGGGTTTAGGGATTAGGGATTAGGGATTTAGGGTTTTAGGGTTGTTTAAGGTTTAGGGATCATCGATCGAGTGCGCACACACATTATTAGATCGAGGCACCCGCGCCTTTACGCATAAAGTGCATGCGTATATATGTGTGTTTTTTGGGCCACCAACGATATATAGATGATCGAGAGAGAGATTGAAATCCCCAAGAATATGTTCAAATATACATTAAAATATATGCACGAATGCATTGTAGGCCATGCATGCACACTAATTATATATATATATATTATGAGGCAACTTAATCAAATGTGTTTTCATTCGAGAGAACTTGTCAAAATTCAAGTTAATTAATTTATCACGATAATTATATAATTAATTAATGAATCTCAGGGATATGTTATACAACATGATCGATATAGGCCATGTATATTTTAATTGGTGTTAATCTATGGTTTGCTAGCTAGCTGCTATATATAGAGCATGTTTTTATTAGATCGGGTTATAGCTAGCTAGTATAGTTTAGGGTTATGTGTTTTAATTAAGTAGGGTTGATTGGCTAGGGTTAGTTTTACATATATATGGTTTAGGGTTAATGCATGGCACATTTAATTTAATTAGAGGACCGCGAGGCACCCCTGGCCTGCTCGATGCACAATTAAGTGTCGTTGGCCTATACATAGGGTTTAATTAGGGTTTAGGGTTAGCTAGGGTTTAGGGTTAGGGTTAGGGTTAGGGTTAGGGTTTAGGGTCTAGGGTTTAGGGTTTAGTGTTTAGGGTGTTTAGGTTTAGGGATTAGGGATTAGAGATTTAAGGTTTTAGGGTTGTTTAAGGTTTAGGGATCATCGATCGAGTGCGCACACACATTATTAGAGGCACCCGCGCCTTTACGCATAAATTGCATGCATATATATGTGTGTTTTTTGGCCACCAACGATATATAGATGATCGAGAGAGAGAGATTGAAATCCCCAAGAATATGTTCAAATATACATTAAAATATATGCACGAATGCATGGTAGGCCATGCATGCACACTAATTATATATATATTATGAGGCAACTTAATCAAATGTGTTTTCATTCGAGAGAACTTGTCAAAATTAGAGTTAATTAATTTATCACGATAATTATATAATTAATTAATGAATCTCAGGGATATGTTATACAACATGATCGATATAGGCCATGTATATATTAATTGGTGTTAATCTACGGTTTGCTAGCTAGCTGCTATATATAGAGCATGTTTTTATTAGATCGGGTTATAGCTAGTATACTTTAGGGTTATGTGTTTTCATTAAGTAGGGTTGATTAGCTATGGTTAGTTACATATATATGGTTTAGGGTTAATGCATGGCACATTTAATTTAATTAGAGGACCGCGAGGCACCCCTGGCCTGCTTGATGCACAATTAAGTGTCGTTGGCCTATATATAGGGTTTAATTAGGGTTAGGGTTTAGGGTTTAGTGTTTAGGGTGTTTAGGGTTTAGGGATTAGGGTTTCAGGGTTGTATAAGGTTTAGGGATCATCGATCGAGTGCGCACACACATTATTAGAGGCACCCGCGCCTTTGCGCATAAAGTGCATGCGTATAGTTTAGGGTTATTTGTTTTAATTAAGTAGGGTTTGATCAGCTAGGGTTAGTTACATATATATGGTTTAGGGTTAATGCATGGCACATTACATATAGTTTAAATCTCAAGAATGTTTATACATGATAGGCCATATGTGCAAAGGAATTTTTTTCCTCGTGAACTTGTCAAAATTCAAGTTTATCAGTGCCAATGGAAACTAGTCCAAAAAATTACATAGAGGACCAAAAGTACTAGACAATAACTAATAGAACCTGCAACTTTACAAAAAGGACCCCAAAACATATAGAAGAAAATCAATCGAGTCCTTCTCGACCGCACATCAGATCTCTGCTCCGCATCCTTTCCAGCAACTCCGTCGCCGGGGACGCACCACTTGGGACGGTGTCGCCGGTAGTCGCCAGGACGAAGGAGAAGAAGGGCCTCAGCAACGGCATATTGGCTCTGAGAAGGGCCGCTGAAAGGCCAAGATGTGCACGGGCAAGACGGATGACGCCGTCGTATGCCCCGAGCTTGTGAACTTTAGCAGCTTGACTTCCCCATTGGCCAGATCTGAAGCACTGACCAAAGCAAGCCTCACCGTTAGCGCCATCACATTGATGGCACCAGATCGGGGTTTGGCCGGCAAGATCCGCCAGATTCACCATAGGCCAGATCTGAAGCCGATGACGAGATCCCCGACTCCATTGCGCCATTCTGCTCATGGGAAACACTGGATCTAAGCTTACAACAACACTAACTCCCTCGGATCCAAATTAGCTGACTCAACTTTGCTTATCTAAATATGGATGTATCCACACATGTTTTTACTCTAGATACATACACGTCTAAGGAAAGTTGAATCAATTAATTTAGTTCGGAGGGTGTACAATATACAGAGAGAAGTCGGCCTCGTCTCCGGCCGGCGAGGCCGCCGGAGAGAAGGGGGAGAGGAGCCGGGGGAGTGGGAGAGACTCGAGAGAGAAAGAGAAGAGGAAGAAATGAGAGCTCCCTGGGGAAGAACATTATTTTTGTCGTTCTGCTCGTAGCTTGAAACTGAAAATTTCGGCCACGCGCCAAATCATCCCGCCGCATCCATTCGAAAATCCCGTGACCAGTTTTACCCTTTTAACCCTGGTCCGGAAGCTACAACCCACCGACCATGGAGGGCTCATTCGGTAACAATGAAATATCTTGCCTAGATCCCGAACCCTCCCCACAGGCCCACACCCACCCACCAACCATTCGCCCCATTAGCTCAAAAATACTCTCACACGCCAAAGCTCTGACTCTCTACAGTACTAGATCTGCTTCGCCGCCGGCATACTCCTCCACAGCGTAGCCTTGATCGTGTTGGCTGTCCACCCACCTGATCCGCTCCCCCGCCGCCCTCGTCACCGACGGATCTGCTTCACCGCCGACCTCGCCACCGACGGATCTGCTTCACCGCCGACCTCGCCACCGACGGATCTGCTTCACCGCCGACCTCGCCACCGACTACCTCGGCGCAGCGGCTGTATCAACTTCACCGAATCCCTTGCCAGCCAACCAGATCTGCTTCACTAACGCCCGCTTCTACTGAAACAGGGTCGATTCATCGTCTCCCGCGTTCGCCGCCGCTGGAATGCAAGTTGCCGCCCCCGTCCACCCCGCCGCAGCTTGGTTAGTACGCTGGCCCGTTAGATCGCGGTGTTTCTTTAGCCATGTTTTGTGTAGTTATTTGCAGATCTCATATGCCGTTAACTT
The DNA here is from genome assembly GCA_030979885.1 of Lolium multiflorum. Taxonomy (NCBI): domain Eukaryota; kingdom Viridiplantae; phylum Streptophyta; class Magnoliopsida; order Poales; family Poaceae; genus Lolium; species Lolium multiflorum. The sequence continues at coordinate 146,235,213 of CM061748.1, forward strand.
TCTTGATGTGTTGCTTCGCATGAAGTTTGTTTAAATATTGTACAGTACAAAAGCATTATCCGGTCGCTACCATCCTGTTCATTCTACTGACACCTGTGTGCATCCACATATTTATAGCCTTATACCCATTCATTTGCTGCCAACTGTTTTTGTACTGCATGCTATTGTCGCACTGCTTTTATAGTCATGCTATGGGCATTTCCAATCTGCTTGTTCTTATACCACGTCATTAGCTCACCGCTAGCTGCTAGCTGTTTTCTCGTGTCTGCTATTCTCACACTGCTTTTATAATCATGCTATGTGCATTTCCAATCTGCTTGCTCTTATACCTCGTCTTTAGCTTATATAGTTATTGCTGCGTGCATGTCTGGTCTTTGTATTATCGTAGACTGACTTGTCAATGTTATTTTTCCTAGGGTTTGATCATGCGAACCACTTATTAGAACATCCAACATTAACAGCGGGGACGCTAGGGAAGGTTGGAATCTGAGTTCTTGGTTGGTAATTTTGGTAGTTTACTTCCGTTATTATCTATAACCTATATGCATTGTTCCTTATGCAAGAGATTAACACTTGGAACCCTGCCATAGCAATGCCATTCATGCTTTACTATGTTTCTGCCTATTTGATATGCTTGTCTTGGAGAAACTGCGAAGGTGATTTGAACCTGACATTTGGTCATTCTTAATGCCAGTTTACTTTATGTGGAAAACCTTGGCATTACCCTACTCTAAATCTGAATGTCTGAAATTCGTATCTCATGCAAAGCAACATCTAGTTGGTTTTAATCTGATATCTGGTAAATATTGGCTTATTCATTTGGCAGCTCAAGTTTTTTGTTATTTGAAACCAGCTGACTTGGTCTTAAATGTGATATCTAAACACAGATTAAGGACAATGGAGCAGGAGGATTAGCATTTCACTTGATGGCTGAACCTAAAATGACAGGCATGTTGACCACGACTAGTGCACGCAAGAGAAGGACCTGCAGTGAGCCAGTATGTGCTTAGTACATGCATCTTATCTTATCTTGTGCTTATTTCTGCTACATGTTGTTATCTGATCTCTACATTGCGTAATACATGTTTGAATAGTTAATTGTTGTAACTATGTTTGCAATGTTACCAGAATGCAGTTTTAATGAAGCAGTCATCATTAGAAGATAGTCGCCAAAAAAGGATCTGTAGCGACCCTGTGCAACATTATGATGTAAGTTTGTGCTTAGTACAAGTTCCATACATTGTCTTATTTATGCAACTTGTTATTATCTTATATCTACATTGCATAATAAATGTTTGCATAGTTCATCGTTTAACTCTTTTTGCATTATTATCAGAATGCAGTTGTGATGAAGCAATCTTCATTAGAAGTGAGGCCCACAAAAAGTTCTGATATTTCTTCTGATGCATCTTCTCATAGCCGTCAACCTAGACCATTGCTTTCATCAAACAGTAAATATCTCAAGGTTGTACTTTATAAAAGACATGGTATTGCTGCTTTAAGATCTGTAGCTGATATGTTGACAAAGAGTACACAAGATTCAATCAAGGCGATTGCCAAATGTCAACGTGTTATTGATGATGCTAATAGAAGTCCTCAATGATTCTATGTAATTTTTTTATTTGGGCACATTAATTGCCTTGTAATTTTCCTACTTGTTTTATTTGTGTATGTAATTGTGTGTATCATTGATATCAGATTTTAGGCTCATGAAATTTAATGCAAGTTGACTAGTCAAACAAGTAGGGCCCTACAACAGATTGGGCCGGCCCACTTACAGTAGTGTGGGACCCACTTTCATTTTGGGCCGGCCCACTTCTTTAGTAGGCCGGCCCGGTTACACGATAGTGGGATCCACATGCTTATTGGGCCGGCCCACTATCTTGTTGGGCCAGCCCATTTGCTATATGGTGGTCCCACATGGTAAATGGGCCGGCCCTTTAACAGGAAGGTGGGACCCACCCGTGTGTTTTGGCCCGGCCCACTATCTTGTTGGGCCGGCACACTTGCTATATGGTGGACCCCACATACTAAATGGGCCGGCCTTTTAACTGGAAAGTGGGACCCACCTGTGTTTTTGGCCCGGCCCACTATCTTGTTGGGCCGACCCATTTGCTATATGGTGGACCCCACATACTAAATGGGCCGGCCTTTTAACAGGAAGGTGGGACCCACTGTGTTTTTGCCCGGCCCACTATCTTGTTGGGCGGCCACTGCTATATGGTGGACCCCACACACCAAATGGGCCGGCCCTTTAACAGAAAGTGGGACCCACCTGTGTTTTTGGCCCACCCACTATCTTGTTGGGCCGCCCACTTGCTATATGATGGACCCCACATACTAAATGGGCCGACCCTTTAACTAGAAAGTGGGACCCACCTGTGTTTTGGCCCGCCCACTTGCTATATGGTGGACCCCACACACTAAATGGGCCGGCCCTTTAACAGGAAAGTGGGACCCACCTGTGTTTTGGCCCGCCCACTTGCTTCTTGGGCCGGCCCAGTTGCTGTAAGGTGGACCCCACATGTTAAATGGGCCAGCCCATTTAAGTTTTGACCAGTCAACCTTAGAGGTTAGGCCCGGCCCACGTAACTAATGGACCAGCCCAACTATATAGTTGACCGGTCAAACTATGTCAGCTGGCCCGGCCCGCTTAAGACGTGGCAGGCCTCGTGTGGGCCTACCATCTACCACGGGGTTTCAGCCGGTTAACGCCGTTAACCCGTTAACGGCGTCTGCCACGTGTCAGTTTGCATGACGTCAGCAGTCAACGGGCTCCCGAAACACTTGCGCAACGGTCCGATTTTCCGTGGCGGAAGGGCGCCCAAGCGCGACGGACCGAAAAAACGTCGTTGGACTTTGCCTGACGCAGTTCCACAACAGAACCCATATCGTCGGGTTAGGCCCATAGGCGACGAAAAATACCCCTTAGCGGACGATTTTGAGACGTTGTCTATCACAACTTTTCTTGTAGTGTACAACATCCAAGGCATATCTATAGCGAATCATAAGACCAAAATAAAAATCACTAAGGAGCAAACTTAGCGTCATTTGAGGTTCAGCTTTACGATAAGAAGTAAAAATTCTCGACCAAGCATCTTTAAAACTCTCCTCATCCCCTTGTTTAAAAGTAAAAACTAATTCCTCAGGTGAAGAAGTAACAAGAGCTAGACATGATAACAAAAGTAAACTAAATGCAAGTAACTAATTTTTTGTGTGTTTTTAATATAGAGAGCAAGACAGTAAATAAAGTAAAACTAGCAACTAATTTTTTTGTGTTTTGTTTAGGTGCAGCAAACAAAGTAGTAAATAAAATAAAGCAAGACAAAAACAAAGTAAAGAGATTGGGAAGTGGAGACTCCCCTTGCAGCGTGTCTTGATCTCCCCGGCAACGGCGCCAGAAAACAGCTTGATGCGCGTAGATGTACACGTCCGTTGGGAACCCCAAGAGGAAGGTATGATGCGCACAGTGGCAAGTTTTCCCTCAGAAAGAAACCAAGGTTTAATCGAACCAGGAGGAGCCAAGAAGCACGTTGAAGGTTGATGGTGGCGAAATATGATGCGGCGCAACACCAGGGATTCCGGCGCCAACGTGGAACCTGCACAACACAACCAAAGTACTTTGCCCCAACGAAACAGTGAGGTTGTCAATCTCACCGGCTTGCTGTAACAAAGGATTAACCGTATTGTGTGGAAGATGATTGTATGCGATGTAAAGAATAGGACCGGGGTCCACAGTTCACTAGAGGTGTCTCTCCCATAAGATTAAAGCATGTTGGGTGAACAAATTACAGTCGGGCAATTGACAAATAAAGAAGGCATAACAATGCACATACATGATATGATAAATATAGTGAGATTTAATCAGGGCATTACGACAAAGTACATACACCGCCATCCAGCATGCATCTATGCCTAAAAAGTCCACCTTCAGGTTATCATCCGAACCCCTCCGGTATTAAGTTGCAAACAACAGACAATTGCATTAAGTATGGTGCGTAATGTAATCAATAACTACATCCTTAGACATAGCATCAATGTTTTATCCCTAGTGGCAACAGCACATCCACAACCTTAGAACTTTCTGTCACTGTCCCAGATTTAATGGAGGCATGAACCCACTATCGAGCATAAATACTCCCTCTTGGAGTTAAGAGCAAAAACTTGGCCAGAGCCTCTACTAATAACGGAGGGCATGCAAGATCATAAACAACACATAGGTAATAGATTGATAATCACCATAGCATAGTATTCTCTATCCATCGGATCCCGACAAACACAACATATAGTATTACAGATAGATGATCTTGATCATGTTAGGCAGCTCACAAGATCCAACAATGAAGCACAATTAGGAGAAGACGACCATCTAGCTACTGCTATGGACCCATAGTCCAGGGGTGAACTACTCACTCATCACTCCGGAGGCGATCATGGCGATGAAGAGTCCTTCGGGAGATGATTCCCCTCTCAGGGAGGCGATCTCCTGAATCCCCCGAGATGGGATTGGCGGCTGCGGCCTCTCAGTAATGTTTTCCGTATCGTGGCTCTCGGTACAGAGGGTTTCGCGACGAAGACTTTAAGTAGGCGGAAGGGCATATTTGGTTTCTCTAAGGTCTAGATAATATCTAGTATTGAGTTTTGAACAACAAGGAAGACGGTGTAGAGTCTTATAATGTTTACAATATGTCTTTTATGTGAGTTTTGCTGCACTTGTTCATCCTTGAGTTTGCTTCAAATAACCTTGCTAGCCTAAACCTTGTATCGAGAGGGAATACTTCTCATGCATCCAAAATCCTTGAGCCAACTACTATGCCATTTGTGTCCACCATACCTACCTACTACATGGTATTTCTCCGCCATTCCAAAGTAAATTGCTTGAGTGCTACCTTTAAAATTTCATCATCCACCTTTGCAATATATAGCTCATGGGACAAAATAGCCTTAAAAACTATCGTAGTATTGAATATGTACTTATGCACTTTATCTTTTATTAAGTTGCTTGTTGTGCGATAACCATGCTTCTGGGGAACGCCATCAACTATTGTTGAATATCATGTGAGTTGCTATGCATGTCCGTCTTGTCTGAAGGATCTATCATTTTAGTGGTTGGAGCATGCAAAATTGTTAGAGAAAACATTGGGCCGCTAACTAAAGCCATGAATCATGGTTGAAGTTTCAGTTTTGGACATATATCCTCAATCTCATATGAGAATAATAATCATTGCTACATGCTTATGCATTAAAGAGGAGTCCATTATCTGTTGTCCATGTTGTCCCGGTATGGATGTCTAAGTTGAGAATAATCAAAAGCGAGAAATCCAAAATGCGAGCATTCTCCTTAGACCTTTGTACAGGCGGCATGGAGGTACCCCTTTGTGACACTTGGTTGAAACATGGCATGCAAAGATCCGGTAGTCCAAGCTAAGTAGGACGAGGTGCGGACACTATTAGTATACTATGCATGAGGCTTGCAACTTGTAAGATATAATTTACATAACTCATATGCTTTATTACTACCGTTGACAAAATTGTTTCATGCTTTTCAAAATAAAAGCTCTAGCACAAATACAGCAATCGATGCTTTCCTCTTGAAGGACCTTTCTTTTACTTTTATTGTTGAGTCAGTTACCTATCTCCTTCCACCTTAAGAAGCAAACACTTGTGTGAACTGTGCATTGATTCCTACATACTTGCATATTGCACTTGTTATATTACTTTATGTTGACAATATCCATGAGATATACATGTTATAAGTTGAAAGCAACCGCTGAAACTTAATCTTCCTATGTGTTGCTTCAACACCTTTACTTTGATTTATTGCTTTATGAGTTAACTCTTATGCAAGACTTGTTGATGCTTGTCTTGAAAGTACTATTCATGAAAAGTCTTTGCTTTATGATTCAGTTGTTTACTCATGTCATTACCATTATTTTGATCGCTGCATTCATTACATATGTTTACAAATAGTATGATCAAGATTATGATGGCATGTCACTTCAGAAATTATCTTTGTTATCGTTTTACCTGCTCGGGACGAGCAGAACTAAGCTTGGGGATGCTGATACGTCTCCAACGTATCGATAATTTCTTATGTTCCATGCTACTTTATTGATGATACCTACATGTTTTATGCACATTATATGTCATATTTATGCATTTTCTGGAACTAACCTATTAACAAGATGCCGAAGAGCCAGTTGTTTTTGCTGTTTTTGGTTTCAGAAATACTAGTAAGGAAATATTCTCGGAATTGGACGAAACTTTCGCCCAGGGTCCTATTTTTGCACGAAGCTTCAGAAGACCGAAGAGATAACGAGGTGGGGCACGGAGCCAGGCGGCGCGGCGCCCCCGCCGCGCCGCCTACCCCCGGGCACCTCGTGTGGCCCCCCGACCTACCCTTCCGCCTACTTAAAGTCTCCGTCGCGAAACCCCAGCACCGAGAGCCACGATACGGAAAACCTTCCAGACGCCGCCGCCGCGAATCCCATCTCGGGATTCAGGAGATCGCCTCCGGCACCCTGCCGGAGAGGGGATTCATCTCCCGGAGGACTCTACACCGCCATGGTCGCCTCCGGAGTGATGAGTGAGTAGTTCACCCCTGGACCATGGGTCCATAGCAGTAGCTAGATGGTCGTCTTCTCCTTGTTGTGCTTCATTGTTGGATCTTGTGAGCTGCCTAACATGATCAAGATCATCTATCTGTAATTCTATATGTTGTGTTTGTCGGGATCCGATGGATAGAGAGTACTATGATTATGGTGATTATCAATCTATTGTTTATGTGTTGTTTATGATCTTGCATGCTCTCCGTTATTAGTAGAGGCTCTGGCCAAGTTTGTACTCTTAACTCCAAGAGGGAGTATTTATGCTCGATAGTGGGTTCATGCCTCCATTGAATCTGGGACAGTGACAGAAAGTTCTAAGGTTGTGGATGTGTTGTTGCCACTAGGGATAAAACATTGATTCTATATCTAAGGATGTAGTTGTCGATTACATTACGCACCATACTTAATGCAATTGTCTGTTGCTTAGCAACTTAATACTGAATGGGGTTCGGATGATAACCTGAAGGTGGACTTTTTAGGCATAGATGCAGTTGGATGGCGGTCTATGTATTTTGTCGTAATGCCCAATTAAATCTCACTATATTTATCATATCATGTATATGCATTATTATGCTTTTCTCTATTTGTCAATTGCCCGACTGTAATTTGTTCACCCAACATGCTTTTATCTTATGGGAGAGACACCTCTAGTGAACTGTGGACCCCGGTCCTATTCTTTACATAGCATACAATTTACTGCAATTGTGTTTACTGTTTTCTTTGCAAACATCTTCCACTCGATACGTTTAATCCTTTGTTACAGCAAGCCGGTGAGATTGACAACCTCACTGGGGCAAAGTACTTTGGTTTTGTTGTGCAGATTCCACGTTGGCGCCGGAATCCCTGTTGTTGCGCCGCATCACATTTCGCCACCATCAACCTTCAACGTGCTTCTTGGCTCCTACTGGTTCGATTAAACCTTGGTTTCATACTGAGGGAAACTTGCTTCTATACGCATCATACCTTCCACTTGGGGTTCCCAACGGACGTGTGCATCTACGCGTATCAAGCTAAATTTCTGGCGCCGTTGCCGGGGAGATCAAGACACGCTGCAAGGGGAGTCTCCACTTCTCAATCTCTTTACTTTGTTTTTGTCTTGCTTTATTTTATTTACTACTTTGTTTGCTGCACTAAATCAAAACACAAAAAAATTAGTTGCTAGTTTTACTTTATTTACTGTCTTGCTCTCTATATCAAAAACACAAAAAAATTAGTTACTTGCATTTACTTTATCTAGTTTGCTTTATTTATTGTCTGCACTCTATATTAAAAATACAAAAAAATTAGTTACTTTTATTACCATGTCTAGCTCTGAACCTGTTACTTCTTCACCTGAGGACTTAGTTTTTACTTTTAAACAAGGGGATGAGGAGAATTTTAAGGATGCTTGGTCTAGAATTTTTACTTCTTATCTTAAAACTGAACCTCAAATGACTCTAAGTTTGCTCCTTAGTAATTTTTATTTTGGTCTTATGGTTCGCTATAGATATGCTTTGGACACTTTAGTAGGAGGAGATTTCCTTCATTGTAATGGGGATCAAGCTTTTAATGCCATAAAGAAATTGGTTGCATCACATGATTCAGCTAATAACTTTGATTCAGCCCTTATTAGCATTTATAATAGATTGAACAATCTTGAGATAAGTACATCTCGCTTGAATGACAATTATCACTGCATTCGTAATCGTCTTGAACAAGTTTTAGTGAATTCTAAACCTTCATTATGGGATCCTACTGTTAAAATTGTTATTGGTGATCAAACTCTTCGTGCCAACTGTGATATTATGTCTGAATTTTGCCTTATGCCTGAGAGCATTTATAAATCTTTGGAACTATGGGGAGTTGATGAAGGAGGAGAAGAAATAACTCTCATTGATAATTCTGTTATAATGCCTAAGGGAATAGCCGCAGGTGTGCATACGACCATTCTTGGAAGAACAATATCCATTGATTATCTTGTTATTGAATGTGTAGGAACAGGAAAAGTCACACTCGGAAGATCCCTGCTAAAACTATTGGGAGCAGTAATAGATGTGGGAGAAGGCATCTTGGATTTCACCTCTATACCAGGGGGAAAGCATACATTTCCTAAATCAAAGAGAAAGGAAAACAACAAGAAAGGTAAGGGTAAAGCCCAAGGTAAGGATGATGTACCACCATTCGATAATACTTGATTTGCACTTTCTGCGCCTAGCTGAAAGGCGTTAAAGAAAAGCGCTTATGGGAGACAACCCATGTTTTTACTACAGCAATTTTTTGTTTTGTTGAGTCTTGGAATTTGTTTACTACTGTAGCAACCTCTCCTTATCATGTTTTTGTGCCAAGTAAAGTTTCTATGTCAAAGTTGATGTTATATTTGGGATCGCTGCGCAGAAACAGCATTGCTGTCTGTCACGAATCTGGGCACAGTCCTCTGTAGAAAATTCGAAAAAATCTGCCAATTTACGAGCGTGATCCTCAGATATGTACGCAACTTTCATTAGTTTTGAGTTTTTCCATTTGAGCAAGTCTGGTGCCAGCTTTAAATTCGTCTTTACGGACTGTTCTGTTTTTGACAGATTCTGCCTTTTATTTCGCATTGCCTCTTTTGCTATGTTGGATTTATTTCTTTGATCCACTAATGTTCAGTAGCATTATGCAATGTCCAGAAGTGAAAATAATGTTTGTGTCACCTCTTAATGTATGAATTATTAATTGTGCACTAACCCTCTAATGAGTTTGCTTGAAGTTTGGTGTGAAGGAAGTTTTCAAGGGTCAAGAGAGGAGAATGATATACTATGATCAAGAGGAGTGAAAGCTCTAAGCTTGGGGATGCCCCCGTGGTTCACCCCTGCATATTTTAAGAAGACTCAAGCGTCTAAGCTTGGGGATGCCCAAGGCATCCCCTTCTTCATCGACAACATCATCAGGTTCCTCCCCTGAAACTATATTTTTATTCAATCACATCTTGTGTTCTTTACTTGGAGCGTCGGTTTGTTTTTGCATTCACTTTGTGGGAGAGAGACACGCTCCGCTGTTGCATATGGACACATGTGTCCTTAGGCTTTACTCATAATGTTCATGGCGAAGTTTCTTCTTCGTTAAATTGTTATATGGTTGGAATTGGAAAATGCTACATGTAGTAATTCTAAAATGTCTTGGATAATGTGATACTTGGCAATTGTTATGCTCATGTTTAAGCTCTTGCATCATATGCTTTGCACCCATTAATGAAGAAATACATAGAGCTTGCTAAAATTTGATTTGCATATTTGGTTTCTCTAAGGTCTAGATAATATCTAGTATTGAGTTTTGAACAACAAGGAAGACGGTGTAGAGTCTTATAATGTTTACAATATGTCTTTTATGTGAGTTTTGCTGCACTTGTTCATCCTTGAGTTTGCTTCAAATAACCTTGCTAGCCTAAACCTTGTATCGAGAGGGAATACTTCTCATGCATCCAAAATCCTTGAGCCAACTACTATGCCATTTGTGTCCACCATACCTACCTACTACATGGTATTTCTCCGCCATTCCAAAGTAAATTGCTTGAGTGCTACCTTTAAAATTTCATCATCCACCTTTGCAATATATAGCTCATGGGACAAAATAGCCTTAAAAACTATCGTAGTATTGAATATGTACTTATGCACTTTATCTTTTATTAAGTTGCTTGTTGTGCGATAACCATGCTTCTGGGGAACGCCATCAACTATTGTTGAATATCATGTGAGTTGCTATGCATGTCCGTCTTGTCTGAAGGATCTATCATTTTAGTGGTTGGAGCATGCAAAATTGTTAGAGAAAAACATTGGGCCGCTAACTAAAGCCATGAATCATGGTTGAAGTTTCAGTTTTGGACATATATCCTCAATCTCATATGAGAATAATAATCATTGCTACATGCTTATGCATTAAAGAGGAGTCCATTATCTGTTGTCCATGTTGTCCCGGTATGGATGTCTAAGTTGAGAATAATCAAAAGCGAGAAATCCAAAATGCGAGCATTCTCCTTAGACCTTTGTACAGGCGGCATGGAGGTATCCCTTTGTGACACTTGGTTGAAACATGGCATGCAAAGATCCGGTAGTCCAAGCTAAGTAGGACGAGGTGCGGACACTATTAGTATACTATGCATGAGGCTTGCAACTTGTAAGATATAATTTACATAACTCATATGCTTTATTACTACCGTTGACAAAATTGTTTCATGCTTTTCAAAATAAAAGCTCTAGCACAAATACAGCAATCGATGCTTTCCTCTTGAAGGACCTTTCTTTTACTTTTATTGTTGAGTCAGTTTACCTATCTCCTTCCACCTTAAGAAGCAAACACTTGTGTGAACTGTGCATTGATTCCTACATACTTGCATATTGCACTTGTTATATTACTTTATGTTGACAATATCCATGAGATATACATGTTATAAGTTGAAAGCAACCGCTGAAACTTAATCTTCCTATGTGTTGCTTCAACACCTTTACTTTGATTTATTGCTTTATGAGTTAACTCTTATGCAAGACTTGTTGATGCTTGTCTTGAAAGTACTATTCATGAAAAGTCTTTGCTTTATGATTCAGTTGTTTACTCATGTCATTACCATTGTTTTGATCGCTGCATTCATTACATATGTTTACAAATAGTATGATCAAGATTATGATGGCATGTCACTTCAGAAATTATCTTTGTTATCGTTTTACCTGCTCGGGACGAGCTAAGCTTGGGGATGCTGATACGTCTCCAACGTATCGATAATTTCTTATGTTCCATGCTACTTTATTGATGATACCTACATGTTTTATGCACATTATATGTCATATTTATGCATTTTCTGGAACTAACCTATTAACAAGATGCCGAAGAGCTGTGTTTTCTGCTGTTTTGGTTTCAGAAATCCTAGTAAGGAAATATTCTCGGACGAAACTTTCCCAGGGTCCTATTTTTGCACGAAGCTTCCAAGACCGAAGAGATAACGTGGGGCCACGAGGCAGCCAGAGCTAGGGCGGCGCGCCCAAGCCCCGGCCGCGCCCGCCACCCCCGGGCACCTCGTGGCCCCCCGACCTACCCTTCCGCCTACTTAAAGTCTCGGTCGCGAAACCCCCACAGAGCCACGATACGGAAAACCTTCCAGAGACGCCGCCGCGCGAATCCCATCTCGGGGATTCAGGAGATCGCCTCCGCACCCTGCCGGAGAGGGGATTCATCTCCGGAGGACTCTACACCGCCATGGTCGCCTCCGGAGTGATGAGTGAGTAGTTCACCCCTGGACCATGGGTCCATAGCAGTAGCTAGATGGTCGTCTTCTCCTTGTTGTGCTTCATTGTTGGATCTTGTGAGCTGCCTAACATGATCAAGATCATCTATCTGTAATTTTATATGTTGTGTTTGTCGGGATCCGATGGATAGAGAGTACTATGATTATGGTGATTATCAATCTATTGTTTATGTGTTGTTTATGATCTTGCATGCTCTCCGTTATTAGTAGAGGCTCTGGCCAAGTTTGTACTCTTAACTCCAAGAGGGAGTATTTATGCTCGATAGTGGGTTCATGCCTCCATTGAATCTGGGACAGTGACAGAAAGTTCTAAGGTTGTGGATGTGCTGTTGCCACTAGGGATAAAACATTGATTCTATATCTAAGGATGTAGTTGTCGATTACATTACGCACCATACTTAATGCAATTGTCTGTTGCTTAGCAACTTAATACTGAATGGGGTTCGGATGATAACCTGAAGGTGGACTTTTTAGGCATAGATGCAGTTGGATGGCGGTCTATGTATTTTGTCGTAATGCCCAATTAAATCTCACTATATTTATCATATCATGTATATGCATTGTTATGCTTTTCTCTATTTGTCAATTGCCCGACTGTAATTTGTTCACCCAACATGCTTTTATCTTATGGGAGAGACACCTCTAGTGAACTGTGGACCCCGGTCCTATTCTTTACATAGCATACAATTTACTGCAATTGTGTTTACTGTTTTCTTTGCAAACATCTTCCACTCGATACGTTTAATCCTTTGTTACAGCAAGCCGGTGAGATTGACAACCTCACTGTTTCGTTGGGGCAAAGTACTTTGGTTTTGTGTGCAGATTCCACGTTGGCGCCGGAATCCCTGTTGTTGCGCCGCATCACATTTCGCCACCATCAACCTTCAACGTGCTTCTTGGCTCCTACTAGTTCGATTAAACCTTGGTTTCATACTGAGGGAAACTTGCTTCTATACGCATCATACCTTCCACTTGGGGTTCCCAACGGACGTGTGCATCTACGCGTATCAGGGGGCCACACGAGGGCCCCACACACTAGGGCCGCGGCCAGGGGGGCCGCGCCGCCCTAGTGTGGCGGCGCCTCGTGGCCCCACTTCCTTTCCCCTCGGTCTTCTGGAAGCTTCGTGCAAAAACAGGACCCTGGGCGTTGATTTCGTCCAATTCCGAGAATATTTCCTTACTAGGATTTCTGAAACCAAAAACAGCAGAAAACAACAACTGGCGCTTCGGCATCTTGTTAATAGGTTAGTGCCGGAAAATGCGTAAATACGACATATAATGTGTATAAAACATGTAGATATCATCAATAATGTAGCATGGAACATAAGAAATTATCGATACGTCGGAGACGTATCAAGGTGCACTAGTTCGGCGAAGAGATAGTGAAATACAAGTAGTGTGGATGTATATGAGTGGTAATAGCAATCTGAATGAAATATGGCAGCGAGTAAACATGCAACATAACAGTAAATAAGCGGTGTTTGCAGTATTGGAAACAAGGCCTAGGGATCATACTTTCACTAGTGGACACTCTCAACATTGATCGCATAATAAATAACTTCTTCTCATTTGTGCTACATACACTCTTTTGTTGGATGACAAACACCAGTCGTTGTGTAGGGCTACAAGAGCTCCCTCAAGCCGGAGTTAACAAGCGCCACAACATTCGGCATTCATATTTAAGTAACCTTAGAGCATAATAGATCATTGCAAAATAAACCGAGAACTAACATAGCATACACACTGTCCACATTACGCTATGAAAGGAGGAATAGATCATATCAATACTATCATAATGATAATTAACTCCACAACCTACAAGAGATCATGATCATAGCCTACGACAAGAACCACACGGTGCACACACTAGCACCTTTACACCATGCAGGAGGAATAGACTACTTTAATAACATCACATGAGTAGCACATAAACTAGTAGCGATACAAAGCTCATCATATGGATCTCAATCATGTAAAGCAGCTCATGAGATCATTGTATTGGAGTACAGAGAGAGAGATTAACCACATAGCTACGGTAGAGCCCTTAGCCTCGAGGGAGAACTACTCCCTCCTCATCATGGGAGCAGCAGCGTTGATGGAGATGGCGGTGGTGTCGATGGAGAAGCCTTCCGGGGGCACTTCCCGTCCCGGCGGCTTGCCGGAACAGAGACTCATGTCCCCCAGATCTTGGCTTCGCGATGGCGGCGGCTCTGGAACTTTTCTCGTATCGTAGCTTATGTTTTTAGGGTTTTCACGCAGGGGCTTTATATAGGCGGAAGGGCAGCCTCGGAGGGGACTGGGGCCACAGACCATAGGGGGCGCGCCAGCCCTAGGCCGCGCCGCCCGGTGGTGTGGCCCCCCGGCTCGTCTCCGACTCTTCTTTGATGTTCTGGAAGCTCCCGCGAAAAATAAGATCTTGGGCATTGATTTCGTCCAATTCCGAGAATATTTCCTTACTAGGATTTCTGAAACCAAAAACAGCAAAACAGAACTGGCACTTTGGCATCTCGTCAATAGGTTAGTTCCGGAAAATGCATCAAAACGATATAAAGTGTGAAAAAAACATGTAGGTATTGTCATAAAACAAGCATGGAACATCAGAAATTATAGATACGTTGGAGACGTATCACTATGCTTGAGAATCCTTCAACGAATCGGCGGTAGTATCCCGCCAATCCAAGAAAAGCACGGACTTCGGTCTGAGTGGTTGGGACTTCCCATTCTGCAACGGTCTTGATCTTTGCGGGGTCCACGACAATTCCCCCTGCAGACAAGATGTGTCCCAGGAATCCGACTTCCTTCAACCAAAACTCGCATTTGCTGAACTTGGCGTACAACTTGTGTTGTCTAAGGGTTTCGAGGATGATCTCCAGGTGTTGCTCATGTTCCTCCTCGGACTTGGAGTAGATTAGGATGTCGTCGATGAAAACAACGACAAACTTGTCCAGGAAGTTCATGAAGATCTTATTCATGAGGTTCATGAAGTAAGCCGGGGCATTGGTCAGTCCAAATGACATGACGTTGTATTCATACAACCCATATCTGGTGGTGAACGCCGTCTTTGGGATATCCGTGGCACGGATCTTCAGCTGGTGGTATCCTGTCCTAAGATCAATCTTAGAGAACACAGTGGCACCGGTCAACTGATCAAACAAGTCTTCTATCTTTGGCAAGGGGTACTTGTTCTTGATGGTGACATCGTTAAGCTTACGGTAATCCGTACATAAACGAGTGGCACCGTCCTTTTTGTCCACAAACGAAACTGGTGACCTCCATGGTGATGCACTTGGTTGAATCAAACCTTTGGCTAGCATATCATCCAGTTGTTTCTTCAGCTCTACTAATTCTGCGGGGTTCATGTTGTAAGCTCTCTGGGCTATGGGTCCTGTTCCAGGGATTAACTCAATGATAAACTCGATACCCCGATCTGGGGGCATACCGGGTAGATCATCAGGAAACACATCAGGGTATCTACAGACGACCCTGATCTGATCCAAGGTGGGCTTGGCTAAACTCTGGTTGCATGTAAACTTTCTGGGCAGTCTTTCTGATATGTGCTCTACTAACACTCCGGTGCTACTGGTCATGGTGATGGCCTTCTTGGCACAATCAATCAGTCCATGATGTTTGGACATCCAGTCCATACCCAGTACTACTTCCAAACCTTTAGCTGCCAGAACAATCAAATTTGCATAAAACTCTATTTCATGAATTCTGATGGGTACATCTTTGCAAATTTTTCTAGGTTTAGTTGTTGATCCAGGTATTTGAACTATCATGACATGCTTCAAACTGATAGGTTGAATCTTACTAGTGCATGCAAAATCCCCGTGACAAATGAATGCGATGCTCCAGAATCAAACAACACTCCTGCAGGTACTGAATTAACAGAGAACATACCCAGCACGACATCTGGTGCTTCCTGGGCTTCTTCCGCACTCATGTGAAAGAGGCGGCCGCTGCGGTTGTTGGGGTTGTTGGGGGCGAACTTCTTGCCGTTGGTGACACGGCGTTGCTGCTGAGCAGGTGCAGCGGTGTTGGCGGCGATCTTGGCAAGTCTCTTGGGGCACTCATTGGAATAGTGTCCCACTACACCACACTCGTAGCAAGTGATGGTGGCCTTGTCCTTGGTAGCGACAGGAACAGCATTGCTCCCAGTCCTCGGAGCAGTGTTGGTGTTGTTGTTGTTGGCGGGGGCTCTCATCGGAGCGCGGTTGAAGTTGTTGTTGTGGTGGACATAGTTGTTGTTGTTGTGGTTGTTGTGGTGGGCGCCTCCGGTCTCGTTTCCACTCCGGTTCTGATAACCGGGCGCGACATCTGGTGGCCTATTGTTTCTGGGAGTGAACCCTCCGCTTGAGCTAGGGCGAAACTTGGGGGTATTGCTGGGCCCACTCTGGTGCATCATTATGCGCTTGCGGTTCTCATTGGCCTGGTTCAGCTTGCCCTCCATCTGGATGGCGGAGTCAACAAGGGCTTCGAGGTCAGCAAAGGGGATGTTGACCAACACAGTCTGCATCTCATCGTGCAGTCCGTTCAAGAACCTCTCCTTCCTTTTCTCGGTGGTATCAGTCTCATCCGGGGCGTACCTTGACAGGTACTCCACCACAGTCATTCGGCCCTGTTTGAGTTCATGGAACTCGTCCCTCATCTTCTTGATCAGGCCCGAGGGCACGTGGTACTTGTTGAACTTGAGCTTGAAGTCTGCCCAAGTCATCATTTGCCACGCATTCAATGCGCGGGCACTAGTCCACCAGGCACGTGCTGGTCCTGCAAGATAGTGCGTGGCGAACAGAACCTTGTCATTGGCCTCTACTCCGGCCACTTCCAGATTGTTCTCCATGGAATGGAGCCAATCGTCCGCATCGAGGGGTTCTTCCGTCTTGCTAAAGACCGGCGGGTTGGTGTTCTGGAAGTTCTTCAACTTTGAGCCCGGATGATCATGGTTTCGGTGGCCTTGGTTGTTCTGGGCAATCTGTTGCAGTGCGGCGATGTTGGCTTGCCTTTCAGCTCTTTCAGCCTCTCTATCTGCCATTAGAGTCTGCAGCAGTTGCATCATAGCATCCTGTGATGCACGGCTGGGAGGTGCCATCTGAACATTGAGATAGATCATGAGATGAGTGGGAAATTTCTATGGCTTAACTTGGGTGAGGTTCAAAGTTTAAAACTTGAGTTCTTGACATGTTGAAACTAAACACACTTTTATTTGATTCATGATGCAAACATTACAAGGTAACACATCGGAGGGTTTGAAGAACCCTTTCACCAAACTACGATACAACGGGCGGGGGTACAACTCACACCTACACAAGTGACTAGTGCAACTACTCCTCATCATCTTCATCCACATCGATGGGGATGATCCCATCCTCTCCAGACTCCAGAAACTCGTAGTCCTCCTCATCAGTGAACTCATCCTCCTCAAAGTCGTTGTCGTCACTCAGGAAGTCCTCGCCTCCCTGGATGTCTTCTCCGTCCTCCTCCATCTCCTGCAGCTGGTCCTCTTGGGACCGGACAGTGGCCTCCAAGGTGCGTATCTTCGCGCGGAGACGCGTAATGGTAGCGTCCTTCTTGGCGCGTTGCAGGCGGAGTGACCTGTCCTTGGCGAGTAGCCTGATGGCATCGGCATGGTGAGCCAAAGCCATCTGAGCACGGTGGGCGTGGACACGCGCATGCTCCAGATCCTTCCGGGTCTCGTGAAGCATGAAGTCCAGATGCTCCACATGATGCTTGAGCACCGGGTGCGAAGAGAGTGCCATGGGCTCTCCCACGGTGTCATGCCTCGCAAAGTGGGTGAAGCGGGTACCCTGGAGTGCAGCGATGTTTTGTCCGCACACACGAGCAAGTGCCTCCTGAAGGGAACGAGCAAGTCCTTCCATCCAGTTGCTTGCCTTGAAGGAGAAAAGGATCCTCTCAGAAATTGGAGGCTCCATCCTGCCCTTCAAGTCAGCGGTAATCATCCACTGCGGTTCCCCTCCGGGCTGGTTGTGGATCCGGACTCCGTGAAACTCGGGAGGTGGGCGTCCAAGCTCCTCAGACACCATGTCCAAGTCTCGCTCGAAAACCAAACTTCCCCCATTTCCCAGCTGGTAAGACTCCGTCTGGGCGTAATGCTCCATCTGTAGAGGCATGGATGAGAAAGTTAGAGAAGTGTGCGTGTTCAAAATTTAAATTTAATTGTAAGAAGGAAACATGAACTTATTATTTTGCAAAGGATCTCAAGGGTAAGAGTGTGAATATGTTTTTATAACTATTTCTTTTATTATTTTTAGATCTAAGGGTGTCAAACGTCCATTCTAAACTAGGGGCTTCTAAGGTCAAACAATGGCTCTGATACCAACTTGTCAACACCCGGATTTTTAAGCCCAGATGCCTATTATGTCGTACATCGCAATCCCAGGAATAATGTTGTTGCGAGACATAATAGTTGAATATCATAGAGTCATCATTTATTACAACACATAGAGTCTTACATCCATAGATCACCTGATCCAATATTACACAAATAGTTGATCTAATGATCAACGAACATAAACAAGTAGCAGAAGCGAAGTAGTAGGTGGAACTATCTATCCACAGGCCAACGCTTGACGTTAGAAGCATCCTAGTTCTGGTAGATGTCCTGCTGACCATCATCCTCATAGTGTTGCTCCTCTTCATAGTCTGGCATTGGAATAGCCAGGGACACAGCCATGAGTACTTTAAGTACTCGCAAACTAGTACTAATGTAAGTACTTATCAAGTTTAAGGGTTGCTAAGCTCTAGGTTTATTTGCATAAAGCCAAGTTTAGTTCATAAACATTTAGTAAAGATGCTTGAATCTTTAGACTAACTCAAGTGGGAACATTAGTGTCATTCCCACAACATCAGTTGTATTTTCAAAACTCAAGTCACCATCAATTCCCCATTCCCTTTTTTGTAAACAAGTTCTGACAACGGAACAGTATGGCCTTTCTAATCGTCCGTAACCGTGGACACGGCTATTCGAATAGGTTTAATACTCTGCAGAGGTTGTACTCTTGTGCCACAACTTTTGATTACATCCGTCGGGATAACCCCGAATCATCGTAACTCAGTACGCGGATCATCAACCATAACCTTCCACTTAAATAACCTAGTATGGGCACCTCTCCCTATGAGCTTGGCCTCCCGGTGAAAACCAACTGTCAACCCGGGAACTGCACAGGGCTTGGGTCGTACATTCACCTCATATTCACATCATTTCACTTTCAACGGAGGCAGCCTCGGCGTAACCCCTATGATGCTTGTTTAGAGGAAACCATACTAAACTACATAAGTTTCTAGTTAAGCCCTACCCATAATCAGGTATTGTGGGGGTACTTGAATAATTGGAAGGGTATCGCATCCGAACCCAATCATCAGTTTTCACAAAATTTCACCAAGTCATTCAAGTCACATTCACCTTCAAAATCTTTCAGAGTCTTTTCATTTCACCTTGTTCCCATCTAGAGTAGTCAAGTTTAGTTATTTAGCACTAGCAACTAGTCATGAGGGGGTGCTATCTAGCTTTGTTTGCTTAGGCTATATTTGATACTCTTGCTCTATTCTAAATAGGTGAATCATGAATCACAACGTAAACTTTGAAATACAATAAGAAACAATAATAGTAAGGTAAAACATAGGATAGGATCCTTAAGCATAAAATAATATGGAATGGTGCCTTGCTCATGAAGAGCTTTGCATTAGGGTGGCTTGCAAGAGTATTAGCTTGCCTTGGTTGGGATAGGAGTCAAAGTTTTCCTCCTCTTCTTGGGTGTAGTCTTCCTCCTCTTGATACTCCTCGTTACTAGCGTCTATACACGAATACGAGGTATACAATCACCACACAAACTTAAGTGCTCAGCTAAACACACCAAAAATGCACACAAGCTTATGCTAGCATCACATCTTATTAGCATGGTGATTTACTTTGTTTATGTTAAGGAAAAATAATTTCCTCTCATTATAATTATTTAATAGTGTAGCTCTTTAATGTTTTGGAGGAAATAATTTCCTCTCATTGAATCTTATTAAGATTTAATCTCTTCAAATAATAATAAGGTATGAATATTAGTTGAGCAAGGTCAACACTTCATATCTATTATTTGAGAGTAGAATTTAAATGAGGTGCTACACCTCATGTATTTTAATACTAGCATGTTAATGATTTAATGTCTCTAAGTAACCAAGCATGAGGCTTATTAGACCAAGGTCAGTACCTCTATTTGGATTCCTTAGGATCACAATTTAAATGAGAGAGTAGCTCTCATACTATTTAAATAAATTTAGTTGTATGATTTAAATGGACTAGAAATGGCTCCATAGCCATTATTTAGTTCTAGTTCATGATCATGCAAAACAACTATACTTTATTTTTGCATAAACACTTAGAGTATGTCAAATGTGATTTATGAGAGTTGGAATCAACTCAAAATCATCTGTAGAGAATTTTTAATATTTATTTGAAGTTAGAAAAGGCCCTGCCTTGTTATTTTTGTCGTTTAAATTTAATTATGAATTTGGAAAAGAGGCCAGTGGCATTGTTTAGATAATTTCATGAGCTTTCTGAATATATAAAATTTGCTAAATTTGGTGTAGTAGATTTTAAACTATTCAAATTTGAAATGGATATCAGTATTGAATTTGAGCTAAATAGATTAAATCCAATTTGAATTTTTGGGCCGCGCGGGAAAGCTAAACGGGCTAAACAGACGAAAAAGAGCTGGGCCAGCCTAGCAGTGTGACTCGCACATGCGGGCCGCCTGACAGCGTGGGCTCCACCGGTCAGTGGCTCTTAAAGAGAGAAACGGTATGAGCGATGGGATCCGTTGGATCAGAGGGGAGATCAACGATGCACAGAGGTCGTCTTCCCCGGCGAGAATCCGACGAGCTCGCGGCGAGCCTAGGGGGTCGGAGGGCGTAGCGAGGTTCCCGCGGTGTTCTGCTTGGTGCTAGTCTTCGTTGGCGTGGACGAGGAAGCTCCTGGTACCGTCGGCGAGGCGTGGGGTGGCGTCAATCGTCGACGGTGAGCTCCGGGTACTGGCGGCTCCGATCTTCAAATTGGGGCAGCTCCGGCGTCAATTGGATGAGCTAGTGGTGCTAGGAGAGGCAGTGAAGAGAGGTGAGCAAGGTTGTGTGAGAGATTGGGTCGAGGGCGTGCTCCTTTTATAGGAGGGTGAGGGTGTCGTGGGTGCTGTGGAGGAGCGTCGTCGGCGTGGCCTCTCCGGCGTGCCAAAGGGCAAGGTAAGGACGGCATCTTGTAGGCGGCATCATGGCGATGCTCTAGGTGCAGCTAGCGCGTCCAGGGCGTGATGGAATGGCTCGGGCGCGTGCAGTGTCTGCCACGACGTGCGCGGCCGAAAGGTGATGAGCACGGCGGCGACGGCGTGAGCGTGTACACTTGAGGTTGTCTACTGGCTAGAGGGTGGCGAGGAGGTGCTCGACGCAGGCGTAGCCTTTGCAGGGGAGCGCGAGGATGCTCGAGCGCATGGCGTCCTGGCGCGTCCAGAGCGCGGTGAGCGCGTGAACTGGCATGCTCTGGCAGTGTTTGGGCGCGCCGCATTTGGCCAATTCCGTGAGCGAGCGAGCCAGGGCAGGGTACAGGCAGAGTCCTTGTGCTCTGCAGATGCTCTGGGACAAGGTGAAGAAGAGAGGAGGTGGCCCGATCGATCAATGACTTTTAGGCCGGCATGGTGCACGGCATGGAGCTTTTGCTGCCATTGCTTCACTTTAATCGACCATGGCAAGTACTAGGCTTGATGCAGGGGTTGCAGGGGAGTGTGATCATCACGAGTTAAAAGTGGTTTAGGCCAAAATCCACTGGACAATTGGGTGTAACACAATTCAGAGATGCTGCCTGCCATGTGTTCGACACAATGGCCGCAAGAACTTTTTTGTTGAATTTTGGAATTCTTTTTGGTGAGTCTTAACCATATAATTAAAGAGACATAATGGTGGTGTTGGGGTTTGATTTGGTGTAAGTTTGCAAGTTTTCAAAATGGGGGTCATCTTCTCTTTGTTTCAAAGTCCTAACTTGTCCAATCATTTCTGGTCAACCTGGTCAACTTCAGCAGTGATAGTCAACAGAGAAGTTGTTCACCTTGACTTGGTCTTGGATGATGTGTCAAGGGTTGACCAAGTTTGGTTTAAGAAAATTCAATTGCAGGGGTGCAAAGAGGTGAAGATTTTATAAATGGGTCATATGACCATGATCATATGTATGTTGCATTTGAGATTTTCTTTGATTTGAATTTGGGTAATTGAAATATCTCTCTCTTGATTTATTATTGTTGAAACTTGGGATGTTACATTTTACCTCTAGTACCTCTTACCTCTTCTTCTTCTTTTTGTCTGCAAGAAGTTGAGCTCTAATGTGCCTTGCCGCTGTCACTAGGAAAGGGCAACTCATTGTAAGGCGTCCTTTCAATGGGTACCACTTTGGGTACTTTAGCCTCAACTTGGCTTCAATGATTTGAGGTGGAGGAGTGTAATGAAGCCATTCCTTCTTGGGTGCTTCAATGAATTCTGTAAAAGCTTGAAGACCATCTAATACCATAACATCATCAAGATTAAGCTCATTAGTAGTTTCTTTTAATTTTCTGGTGTTTTTATAAGAATTTAAACAAGCATGTTGATACGTTGCAAACATATCTATAGTTTTTGATGCTCCATGCTTGTTTTACACCAATTTCAATATGTTTTGTTTACACTTCCTGGCATTTTTATGCATTTTCTGGAAATAACCTATTGACAAAATGCCATACTGCCAGTTCCTGCTTTCTACTGTTTTTGTATTTCAGAATAGTTGTACAGGAAATATTCTCAGAATTAGACGAAAAATGCGCCAAAGTTCCTATTTTTCCTGACCCAAAGACGGAGTCCAAAGTAGAGACGGAGGAGGGCGCCGAGGCGGCCACACCATAGCTGGGTGCGTCCCCTTCCCTAGCCGCGCCTAGGGGTGGTGTGGTCCCCTCGGGCGCCCACCGAGCTCGCCCTTCCGCCTATATGTTGCCTCCCGACGTGAAAACCCTAAATCAATCATCCTCCGTCCACGAAAAGTTCTGTAGCTCCGCCGCCATTGAAGACAAGTTTCGGGAGGAAAGAAGTCTCTGTTCCGGCACCCTGCCGGGTCGGGGAATTGCCCCCGGAGCCATCTCAATTGACTCCACCGCCATCTTCATCGTTGTTGCTGACTCCCATGATGAGGAGGGAGCAGTTCTCCCCCGAGGCTAAGGGCTTTACCGGTAGCTATGTGGTCTATCTCACTCTCCCATGGTATGATCTTTATGTGATCATGAGCTTTGTAATCTAGTTGAATAAGTAGATGTTATTCTTCATTTATTATGCTACTCAAGTGGTTTTATGTGATCTCCGGAGACACCTTGTCCCACAGTGTGAAGGTGACAGTGTGCATACCGTGTGTGTCTCTTAGGCTAAACTTTACAAAAATACTTATAAATTGTGGTGTCTTGTTAGTACTATCTTTGGATGCTCAAAGTGACAGCGCGGGGCGACCCTAGATTGGGAACGCGATCTTTAAGGAGTTCTTATACATCCCTAGACAGTGAATTATTGTTCGTTATCCAACCGGAGAGTGGTTCAGAAAAGCATAGTGAAGAGATGATATTTATGTATTCAATTAAGATATCATTGTTGAGAGTGTTCACTAGTGAAATTAAGATCCCTAGGCCTTGTTTCTAAGCATTGAAACACCGTTTACAACCAGTTCTGCTACATGTTTGCTTGCTGCCATTTTTATTTCAGATTGCAATTATCACTTACAATCATCCATATTACTTGTATTTCACTATCTCTTCACCGAACTAGTGCACCTATACACCTGACAAGTGTATTGGGTGTGTTCGGGACACACGAGACTTCTTGTAACGTAATTTCAGGGTTGCTTGAGAAGGATATCTTTCACCTCTACCTCCCTGAGTTTGATAAACCTTGGGTGATTCACTTAAGGGAAACTTGCTGATGTCCTACAAACCTCTGCACTTGGAGGCCCAACACTATCTACAAGAATAGAAGCGTGCATAGACATCAAGCTCTTTTGTGGCGTCGTTGCCGGGGAGGTTAGGTAAAAGTTACTCACATCCTCTGGCTATTAAGCTATCTTCTAGTATTGTTGCTGGTGTGTGAGTGCTGGAAGTTATTTCCTTTAGATTTTGCAATTATATATTTTTATTTCTTATTTTTATTTTCACTAGTTAGGATTAATGGAAAACAACAACAAAATTAGAGAGCTTTATAGTATTTATCTTGACTTAGGACATGAGGTGTTTGAAGAGAAAATTGAAAAACCTATGGAACTTTATTTGCATGCTAATAGCAATGTTAACGCTATGGAAAAGTCTAAGCTTGGGGAAGCTAGTTTTTATGAAAATGATATTTTTAGTTCCCCAGCTTTAGAGGAGAAAATTTGCTATCATGATACTACACCTCCAATATATGATGATTACAATGATGAATATGATATTTCCAATCCACCTACTATTGAGGAGAAAATTAATTATGATTACAATATGCCTCCTATATTTGATGATTATGGTGATGAGAATAATAATGATAGCTATTTTTTTGAACTTGCTCCCACTACAATTATTAAGAATGACTATGCTTATGTGGGAAGTGATAATTATTTTATGCATGCGGCTCATGATAAGAATGTTTTATGTGATAGTTAAATTATTAATTTTATTCATGATGCTACTAAAAGTTATTATAAGAGAGGGAAAATTGGTTTTATGTATCACAACAATATTAAGTTTCACCTCTTTATGTTGAAATTTTTGAAGTTGCACTTGTTTTGCTTTTTTATGCTTGTTGCTTTGTGCTTCCATGACTTGTTTCTTTACAAGATTATTTTCATAGGAAGTGGGTTAGACTTAAGTTTTTTTTATATTTTCTTCTTGATGCTCTCTTTTACTTCAATTCATATTTCTTATGTGAGCATCTTCTCAAACTACTGTTTCTAGCTGAAAGGCATTAAAGAAAAGCACTCTTGGGAGATAACCCATGTTTTATTTCTGTAGTTTTTCTTTTGTTGAGTCTTGGAAGTTTTTACCTCTGTAAAAACCTCTCCTTATCCTTTTTATTTTGTTTTTGTGCCAAGGATGGCCTCTAATAGGAAGAAGGTAGATTTGGGGAAGTTGCTGTCCTGAAACAGATTCCGTGCCATCACAAAAAAAATCGTATTTCCAGACAGAACGTCGTATTGATCTGAACTTTTTTGAGCATAGGCCCCGGGTTTTTTTCTAACTTCCATTAGTTTTGCAATTTTCAATTTGAGCAAAAGTATATTTTTGAAAAAATCGATCTTTACATGCTGTTCTGTTTTGACAGATTTCTGCCACTATTTGCATTTGCCTTTAATCCTTTTATTTTTGAGTTCTTTTGAGAGAAAGAGCTTTTAACATAAGTTGCTACAGTAGCTGTTTTAATGGATGTTTGACTTGTGTTAGAACTAAACCAAAGTGGATTTGTTATTTTGATTGCATTAATGCTGCTAATGCAAATTGTGTGAAGTTTTGTATGAAGGAAGTTTTCAAGTGTAGGGAGAGAAGAATGATGTGATGAGACGAAGGATGGACAAAAGCTCAAGCTTGGGGATTCCCATGTTATCCCAAGAAATATCCAAGAGGTACTAGCGTCAAAACTTGGGGATGCCCAAGGCATCCCCTTCTTCATCAACAAAGTATCATGTCATCATTCAAGACACTATATTCTTATTGCTTCATATGCTATGTGTTGCTATGTGTTGTTCTTGGAGCGTCTTTATTTTTGTTTGTAGTTTTCTTTTGTTTTTTCTGTAATCAAGTTGGTTGGATCATAGCATTCTTGTGTGGGAGAGAGACACACTGCGTTTTCATTGCATAGAACACTCTAGTTTTCACTCTTCTTGTTCTACGAGTGTTCTCTTTTGCTAGTACTGCGTTTAGCTCTTGTTTTCCACTCCTATTTTGTTCAGAGCTTGTTAGTTTTATTTAGTTAGGTACGATTGGCTCTCTGGTCTTTATTGATTATTATCTATGAGAGTTTTTTTCAAATAAATTGATTGGTGTTGGAGACGAGTGAAATATTTCATGCTTATAGTGGTGCAAAAGGAAGCTTGTTTAGACCGTGGCTTAGACTTTAGCATGTAATGTTAGATGTTATTTTAATTATATGCTTAGTAGTTATTGTCGTAGCATGACTTGTAGAGTGCTTAATGTGCCATTGAAAGAATCATGTGTTGTTTCCATCATACAAAAGCATAATATTGTGGTATTCTCCTTTGATGCTTTATTGGGTTGACTTGGCACATGATTACACCATGTTATGACTACAAACCAGTCACTTAAACCTCTATGATCATTTAATTTTTGACTTGTAATATCACTTTATGCTTTGATTAATAATGTTTTGTCGCTATGCATGATTATGGCCATTATTGCTCTCTTAGTTGGTCGCTCCCAGTCTTTTGCTAGCCTTCACCTATACTGAGTATGAGCTCTACTCGTGCATCCAACTCGTAAAAACCAAAGTTGCCAATTGTGTCCACCATGCCTACCTATATGTGGTATTTCACCGCCACTCCAAAGTGAATTGCTTGTGTGCTACCTTTAAACCTTCAAAAATTATTACTTGTTTTATGTTCCTATTTTAGCTCATGAGGAAGTGTTGAATGCTTTATTATCTCTTTCATGTTTATTTTGGCTTCACACTTTGACTAGCATGCATAATGTGCTAGTCCTTAATATTGCAAAAAGTGCAGACAAGCGGGTGCCCATCCCACTAAAATATAAAATGAACCAATAATCAAAATCTCCTAACACTATGTACTTGAGAAATCATGAACTTAGCTTGTTCAAACAAAGGAAAAGAGGGACTTTATTGTTCTCTCTATGGGAGCCGCTCTTGAAGCCATTAAACATGAAAGGATGATAGATCATTTGATGCCATTCGTTGACATAGACATACATACCTCTTAAAATATTTTTTAACACCTCTATTGTATTCAAAATAAAAAGCTCTAGCACATGAGTAATATTGCTTCCCTCTGCGCAGGGCCTTTCTTTTACTTTTATGTTGAGTCTTCGTCTTCTTACTTTATGCACCAATTAAGAGAGAATAGTTGTCATTCTGACTATAATGTGCATAGTCCCAAAATTTATTATCGATTGATTCATGATTATATTATTGCTTGTTCTCAAATTACTTGTATCTAGTCACCCTTGTATCTTTAAAGGTACCATGGCATTTATGTTTTTCTACTCCATAAAGGACAAGCTGAATACCACTTTGCTATGTTTGCTCTATGCTAAAAAACAAGCAGTTGCTTTCAGTGCACTATTATTCATGATCTTTTGTTTGAGTTACTTCTCATGTTGTAATATAGTTGCTAAGTTCTATTGTTAGAATTATATCTATCATGCCTATGTTTAGAGTACTTTGATCCCAGCTTACAATGCTTTTACAATAACTTGATCAAGATTGTGTTGGCTTCATGTCACCTCAAAAATTATTTCTGTTATCACTTACCTACTTGAGGACGAGCAGGAGTAAAGCTTGGGGATGATGATACGTTGCAAAGGTATCTATAATTTTTGATGAATCATGCTTGTTTTACACCAATTTCTATATGTTTTGTTTACACTTTCTGGCATTTATATGCATTTTCTGGAACTAACCTATTGACAAGATGCCACAGTGCCAGTTCCTGTTTTCTGCTGTTTTTGTATTTCAAAAAAGTTGTACATAAAATATTGACGGAATTGGACGAAATGAAATCCAAAGTTCCTATTTTTCCCGACCCGACGACGGAGTCCAAAGCAGAGACGGAGGGGGGCACCGAGGCGGCCACACCATACCTGGGTGTGGCCCCCTCCCTGGTCGCGCCTAGGGGTGGTGTGGGCCCCTCGGGCACCCACCGACCTCACCCTTCCGCCTATAAGTTGCCTCCCGAAACGAAAACCCTAAATCAATCAGCCTCCATCCATGAAAAGTTATGTAGCTCCGCCGCCATTGAAGACTAGTTTCGGGGGAAATCTCTATTCCGGCACCCTGCCGGGACAGGGTATCGCCCCGGAGCCATCTCCATCGACTCCACCGCCATCTTCATCGTTGTTGCTGACTCCCATGAGGAGGAGAGAGTAGTTCTCCCCCGAGGCTCAGGGCTTTACCGGTAGCTATGTGATCTATCTCACTCTCCCATGGTATGATCTTTATGTGATCACGAGCTTTCTAATATAGTTTAATAAGTAGATGTTATTCTTCATCTATTATGCTACTGAAGTGGTTTTATTATGTGATCTCTGGAGACACCTTGTCCCACAGTGTGAAGGTGACAGTGTGCACACCGTGTGTGTCTCTTAGTCTAAACATTACAGAAATACTTATAAATTATGGTGTCTTGTTATTACTATCTTTGGATGCTCAAAGTGACAGCGTGGGGCATCCCTAGATTGGGAACGCGAAATTTAAGGAGTGCTTATGCAGCCCTACACGGTGAATTAGTGTTCGTTATCTAACAGGAGAGTGGTTCATAGTAGCATAGTGAAGAGATGATATATTTGTATTCAATTATGATATCATTGTTGAGAGTGACCACTAGTGAAAGTAAGATCCCTAGGCGTTGTTACTAAGTATTGAAACACCGTTTACAACTAGTTTTGCTACATGTTTGCTTGCTTCCATTTTTATTTCAGATTGCAATTACCACTTACAATCATCCATATTACTTGTATTTCACTATCTCTTTGCCGAACTAGTGCACCTAAACACCCGACAAGTGTATTGGGTGTGTTGGGGACATAAGAGACTTCTTGTATCGTAATTGCAGGGTTGCTTGAGAGGGATATCTTTGACCTCTACCTCCTTAAGTTCGATAAACCTTGGGTGATTCAATTAAGAGAAACTTGCTGCTTTTCTACAAACCTCTGCACTTGGAGGCCGAACAGTGTCTACAAGAATAGAAGTGTGCGTAGACATCACATGTTCAATTTCTATTTCTTCCTCGCTTCCAAGATCAAAGCCCCAAGAGTCTCTATTTCTATGAACTTTGTCTACGCGCACCCAAGCTTGCTCGGGGTGAGTTCCATAAAAGATCCACCGAACAACAAATATAATTCTCTTTTATTATCTTGCTCAAGTCCTCCATAAAAGACATGTAAAACATACCAAGGTGGTAAATCATGATGGGGACAATTTTGAACCATACCTCTATATCTTAGGTAGGCTATCATTAAACTTTCGCCGCGGTGATTCTTGAAATTGGTTATAAATCTTCTTGCTTCGGCAGACTTACCTTGGGATATAATCGAAATATAAGTTCCTTCATAAGGTTTTCCCAAGTACCAGTCTTTTCTGCAGGAAAAGTTCTATACCAAGATAATGCAGTGTTGGTTAGAGATTGACTAAATAATTTAAGTTTTAATTCATCATCAGAGTTGTTTCTCAGTTTATTTGTCCAACACAACTCAGTAAATAAATGCAAATGATTATAAGGATCCTCATCGGGATCATCTCTTGCAAAGATTTTTTTCTTTCATAATAGCAATAAAGTGTGGATGAATCGCATACTCCACGTCACTCCCATTCGGAAATTCTTTAACAAATCCTCGGTTGAATCTCCCGAGGTATTCAGATGTATCAAGCTTATTCATAAGCCCAAGAGCAGCCATGGTGTTACCTGAAACTATTAAACAAATTTAGTAAAAAATAGTAAATTAGCAACTAAAAGCAAAGACCAAAAGCGCTGAGCTCTCCGGCAACGGTGCTAGAAAATAGCTTGATAACTGTAGGAACATAGATCAATTGTAGCTAGTTTCGAAATAAGAGTATCGAACCACGAGGAGCTACTAGTTAGGGTCTTAATGCCCCTTTCTACTACCTATTAAAGATTACTTGTAAGTTGTTTTCTAATCTCAATTTTTTTAAGGGGATGGTTGTAATTGGTTGAATATAAAGTAAATAAAGCAGTAAAAAGCGTTATAGGAAATGGGTTGAAACTTAATAAGACTAAGTGTTCTCGGCGATTATTGGATCCATCTCTAGCATTAGGATTCATGTTAATCAATATGAAGTATACTTTTAATCATATTTTGTGTGGGAGAGCTCTGTAATAAGATGCGCCCAGAAAGCCATCGGTTATCGCATCTCTAAATAATCACAACATCTAGTCTTCTACAAGCCACATATTGACTATTGCTATTAAGGGTTTTACCCCGTGGTTATCGATATGAGCTTGGTGAGTCACTCTTTATCCCCCTCATCCATGTGTTAAAGTGCCGATACAGTAATGTCACTCCTCGCCGTTCACTTTACCACACTTCAAAGGGTAGTTCCCTCTCGAGACCATAAGGCAAATATTACATGGTGCACAACACATAATATGAAGAGAGAGAGAGAGAACTAACACACATTAATACTTAAAACAATAAATCATCTTAGATTCATCTCATATTTATGCTAGGGTTTCTCCATCTCCCCAAGAACTAAAGGAACTACTCACACATGGAAGCAATCAAGAACATCATCATAATCTTATGGAGGGGATGAAAGGAATGGAATGAATTTGAATATAAATCCACAATAGCAATAAAGATTACAAGTATGGTTGGAGGTGAATGACGTTGGTGATGCAGCGGTTGATGATGAAGGAGATGATGCCTTGTCCTCTGAGGATCCACGTAGCAGCCCGAGTGTTATCTTCTCCAAAGTTCCTTCTCTAGATCTGATCTGGGTCGGTGTTTTTCTGTTTTGTGGAGTTGTGTGTCTCTGATCTCTGTTCCGTCTATGCGAGATGAAAGTATTTGACGAGGCGGTGCTCCTGGCACGTCGTACGGGCGGATGGTATCGGCGGACACCCCCCGTACCGATGCCCGCTAAACTTACTAGAAGTTGTCCTCGCATCCTCTTTTCGCTCAGATGCATAATTAAGTGCTAAACTAATTTCTATCACGTCAAAATGCCCGAAATGGTAGTTTTTATTGATATTTCATAATTGCCTTATAATTTCAAGATCCTGTGTAGACAAGCCTAATAGGGCGTGGTAGCATGGTAAATACAAAATCCTACTACTACTCAATGATAACTTAATGAAATAATGCTGTAAGATATGCTAAAAATGCACTCATCAAGAATATTACTTGAGGGAGCAAATAGTTGAGGACACAAGACGGTTGTTGTCTATCAACGAGTCTAGAGGGTTCCCAGGGATGAGTGGCATCATAGATTGCATGCATTGGAAGTGGAAGAACTGCTCATTTGGATGGCAGGGTCAGTACAATGGCCATGCAGAGGGATCCACTGTCAATCTTTGAGGACGAGCGTCCGGATGGCTGCCATGAGCACTTATGGGATTTCCAGAGTGAGATGGTTGCGCCAATCCCTGGGGCACCAACTTGGCAGCATTATTTGCATCTGAATGTCGAAGTCACTGACGACCACATGTACAAACACCTACAGAAAGATTTGATTGAGCATCATTGGGCATTGGCTGGCCATGAAGACATTGCGTAATCTTCAATATCACCTCATTTTCATGAAGACTTTCAAATATTTGGATGTAATAACTGAGTAGTTCATTTTTTTTGAACAGGGGCAGGTCCTAGAGGGACCTAGAAGCTTGTATTAAGCGGTGGATTCACAATGACAAGAAGGACTACAAAGCAAAGAGAAATTACAAACCACTCCTCAAATATTGCACAAAGTACACTAGAAGAAAAATAGGAAACACAATCAGGTCCCGCTCCTTCTCCACCGCCAACACATCTTGCAACACAGGAGAGTGCCTCACCGCCGCGGGGACGAGACCACTTGGGGTGGTGCGCCAGGAGCATTATGTGCTGGAGTAGGAGGGCCTCCACAATGGCATCTTGGCCTGGAGGTTGTTGTAGATCTGCAGTCGCCGGCTGGAGTACACCGTCGCCAACGAAGGAGGAGGGAGTGGTCGCCCTATGACCAGTTTTGACGGCTGCCGACAAAGGACATCCGTGGGAAAACTCCTGGGAGCAGCTTCACAACTCCCCTGGCGCATATCAGGGAGCTGGCTGTCGGAGACTAGGAGCTCCAAGCCGTTCTCGCCACCATGGCTAGCAACGAAGAGGATACACCAATCTTGGGCAGCCGTTGCCGATCTGCAGATAGCACCGGCCATGACCCCAA
Source organism: Lolium multiflorum (assembly GCA_030979885.1). Lineage (NCBI taxonomy): Eukaryota > Viridiplantae > Streptophyta > Magnoliopsida > Poales > Poaceae > Lolium > Lolium multiflorum. Next base: position 146,267,223 of record CM061748.1, read on the forward strand.
ATCCTAGATCCAGGGCCCTGACCTCGACATCAAGCTTATTCTTGGACTGGGGGAGGAGGAGCTTGAGCAGCAGTCACTGACACCACGCCGCCGCCACTAGCAAGATCCCCATCGTCGGCCACCCAAAGCCGCTTGGAAACAAGCGCTCTCCATCCACCGGCATAGCGCCATACTCCACTAGGGGAACAACATCTACTCCTAGACTACTATGTACAGGGGGCGGCCTCCCCTCTCCCAGTCACTCCGGCCGGCGAGGCCGCTGGAGGAGATGGGGAGGGGCGGCCTCCCCTCTCCCAGTCACTCCGGCCGGCGAGGCTGCCGGAGGAGATGGGGAGGGGAGACAGCGGAGAGAAAGAGACTCTCAAGGAACCGTTCACGCATGAGAGCTGGGGAGGGGGGGGGGGGATGAGAGCTTGTCATAACTGACTGAGTACTTTGAACCTGTTCTTTTTGCTATTTGAGCTCTAAAATCGTTTCTGCGGGCCAAATGTGTCGGCCAGCTGGGAGCACCCGTAGGCGCAAACGGACGCCTGTTCAAAACATAACCATTTTTGTATCCGCGGACCGACGTAAACGGACGCGCGCGACCATTTTAGACGTCCGAAATGCGTCGCCCCGTTGGAGATGCCCTTACCTCATGCCATGCTTTTGAATCATGGGGAGGGTTTACACATTCTCTAATCCACTTTATGAAAATGATGTAATTGAGCATGTTCTTCAAAAGTTGCCATCGTGTTTATTTTTTGCATACCAGGATCGAAAGCACAGTCACTGTCTTGCATGACAAGTTCAAAGTAACCTAGATTCGTAACATATGGTGCAGTAGCAAATTCATATAACCTGTGCAAAATACTACTATCACATAGATTAATGTTGCCCATAAAAACTAATTTGAATTTATTACGCTTACAATTTTAGTGGAGTTTCGCACCCAGCTCGTTGAGTTGTCGCGCTGCCAGTGTTTGTGTTTGTAAAGAGTGAATACACGATGTCATCCATCTACAAGTTGTTTGTGATTTTTTTTATTTTTCTCAATAAATGACGTTTTATTAAAAAGGTTTAAGCATTACATCTGCTTTTGCATAATTAAGATGCACACATCCGCTTAAATCGAACCAAAATAAAAATAAAATACGCCTATGGTGATGGAGGACCAATCCATAGATTAGGCCACCATCAATATTGAATAAAGATATCCTTTGTCGTATCCTTCAAGCATGTAGACACATCCATCAACAGGTCACAATGCTCCACACGCTGTGGAGACGACCATGAACGAAGTGTAGTTGTGGACCGGTAGATAACCTGCGTAAGAGAAAAACTATTTATCATTAAAGACCTTGTAATTTATGGATAGCCTCAACGGCCAAATAACGGAAAAGGCTCCCATCCTAATAATTAGTTAAAACCTGTTATCCACACCATTTAGCCAATTGCCAAAAATATTGGGGATGCTACGTCCTTGTATACCTTGGCAGTTCTTTGGCTGGGCTAGGCTTCGGGCTAGGCCAAACAAAGCCCGACGCAGAAAATCTAGGCTCAGGCCATAGTGCCTAAAAATCGGGTGCATGCCTGGCCCGATAGAGGAAAAAGCCCCTCGGGCTTTAGGCCGCAAACCAGACATCTTCACTATTTTGCAAAAAAAAACTTGGGATGCCCGATCTGGCCTAGATCGGCTATCAGGCCTAGTATTTAGGCCCAGGATCGGGCCTGGCCTAGCCCAGGATTTCGGGTCAAGCGTCCCATGTCTAGGTATACGTGATGGGCATAAGGAAAAACCTATATGGATGACTGGCCATATGATGAGGATATCCCTACCTCACTACTACCTCCGTCATTACCAACTGAAGATGAACCTGCTGTGAAGCTCAAGTCCAATGAAGTCAGGATTGGACCAATGACACGAGCTCGTGTGAAACTACTTAAACAACAGGTGAACTTGTTCCTAAACGATACCTTGATTGATGAGAACTTTATACTACCTAAGTCCTATTACTTATGTATCATCAGGTATGAAGAGGAGACAAGCATCGCACGAGGAGGAGAGGAGCAGCTGGACGTGAAGATGGACATGGAGCTGGACATGAAGATATCTCATGGACGCGCGAGGGAGGAGCGGGAGGAATGCGCGAGGGAGGAGAAGAAGAAGTCCAGGCCGGTCCAGCGCCCGTCGACCGGCCCCCACGCCGGGCCGCACGGTGCCCGGTCGACCGGCCGCCAACCGGAGGGAGCGCATCGTGGGGCAAACCGAAACTTCGCAGCTCGGTTGCTGCCCGCTGACCGACCACGACCGGACCGCCGGTCCACGCCTGTCGACCGAATTCCAGACCGGACCGTCCGAGTCTGCTCGACCAGATCTATTCGGGTCGGTTTTACTTGTATCTTTCGACAGAACTCGTCCCGACGCCTATATAAGTGCCTTGGACGACCCCCTAGCTGCTTTAGACCACGTTTAAGATAAACCCTAGTTCTTAGTTGTTTGCTCTGCAAAACTATTGAATTCCCTACACCATATTGCTTGGATATTGTGTAGATCCTGTTTAAGTCTTGTGTGATCTGCTGTTCCATTGGGAATTAGATAGTTGCAACTTACCGCTTCGTGGTCGGCGGCTACGTGCGCAAGTGTGTGGAGTTGCGAATATCTTGCAGGGTTGAGAGCTGTTGCATTGGCGACAGGGACCAATCGAGAGATCTCGTTGCGTCATACAAGTTATCATCCACTACATCGTCGTCTTTCTCCGCTGCCATCACCCCGTGATCATCATCACCACCGTTGCTTACTGAGAAGATTGGGCCACCCCTTATCATCTTGGTATCAGATTTCCACTTTTCCTCGGTAAGCCATCCACAATCCACCCCATAGTTGAGTTGTGAGTGTTTTTCCTATCCAGAAAAAGCCAAAAATATTAGGGTTAGGGTTTGCCATAGCCATAGCTTGCATTAATTTCGAGTTTTAATTGCTTTTCGTAGTTGTTTTTGCGTAACTTTGTCTTTCATCTAGTATTTTAGGGTTTGAGTTTACTCTATCATCTTGTGTTACTTTGTCGTCTAGTGTCAGTTTTGTTACTCCGAGTCCACATAGCGTACAGTGTGCTTGTTCCCAACCATAGACACAGCCTTTCGATATACGTGACTAGGAACTTCCCCAGAAGAGACTAGTTTTACCGCTCGACATGCTGCTCATTAGGGTTTTGGTGCTTTGCATATCTTGTTGGCCGTGTTATCAAGGAGTTGAGTCCTAAAATCAAAAAAAGAAACAAAGATAAAATTGAAAAGAAGCAAAAAGAGCTACATCGCTGCGTGTGTTCCAAAAAGAAAATACAAAAAGAAAAGTGAAGTGCTAGTTGAATCAAGTGAAAAGCCTAAGTTTTCTTTACTGCACCTGTAGTTGAGCAATCTTGTGCCTGTCTCGTTGAGCTTTGCTAGCGTCTCTCTAGTGCATTGCAACCTTTCCTCCATATAGTTGCATTGCCCCATTATATCGCCTTGTGTGAGTATCATTGGTTGTCTACGGTCAGCGCTAGAGCTTGTTATTGGTGCAAATAGGTAGTCTACCTACAGCCCCACATATATCCTGCTTTGTCGTGTGATTGTTCTTATACCCTTGATATTCGCTTCGCTACATCCGTGCACTAGTTGTTACTACAAGTGGTAAGCAACACTAATTTACTTTGGAACGGTAAGATTTCCTTTTCTTATTTTGAGTGAGTTGTGAGAGTACCACCATATATTTTTGATTTAGTGCACTAACCTACTAATCATGTCTGCTAGTGATAATAAGATTGTTAACCAGGAAAACAAGAATTCGGCAGATATCATCACATGGAGGGAGTATGAAGCTCTTCGTAATGAGATGCGACGTGAATTCCGCACTCAGGATGATGAGCTTAAGGGTACAGTTGACGAGATCAAACAAACGCTGGATGCTACTAATGTCACCGTCACTGGATTGGCTGATCAAATGACGGATATACAGCGCAATATTGCAGATATGCGTCTCGCTATTGAGAATCTGACTGCACAACAACAACAAGACGATGACGAAGATCCTGAGCTTGAAGATGACGCACACAATGCTCGTGGTGCGCCTCGTGGTCATCGTCCTCGTGGCTGGGTTCCACTTGGCCGCAATGGTCGTGGACAAGATGAAGAAGATGGATTGGGTAAGCCTAAATTTTCCATACCCAAGTTTGAAGGAGGAGCTGATGTTGAAGAATATCTCACTTGGGAGCTCAAGATTGAGAAGTTATGGAGCTTACATCCAAACTACTCTGAAGATAAGAAGATCAAGCTTGCTTCTTCTGAATTTGATGGTTATGCATTGCGTTGGTGGGATTCTTTGGTTCGTAACCGCGAAGAAGATGGTGCACAACCTATCCGTACATGGCGAGCTATGAAGGAGGTTATGACTTCTCGTTTTGTGCCTACAAATTACTTGCGGAATATATTTGATAAGCTAACACTATTGAGGCAAGGTGTGAAGACTGTTGATGAGTACTACATGGAGATGGAGATGCTTATGCAGCGTGGTCGTGTCCGTGAGTCTCTAGAGATGACAATGCAGCGTTTTCTCAATGGATTGAAGTATGATGTTAAAGGCATTGTTCGTCATTACACCTACACCAATATGAATCAATTGTTACATCATGCAAGAGAAGCTGAATCACAGTTGGCTGAAGAAGCAAAGGTTAAGGGACGTGCTACGGGAGCTGGGCGTTTTACACCCCGTGCGCCTTCTACAGCGCCGGCGCCTTCGACGCGCTCCGCTCCTTACTCTACTCCGCCTAGCAAACCGGTCTCCAATGTATCTAATGCAAAGAAGTCCAAATCTGCTGCAAGTACGAGTGGTTCTAGCATGTCTACAACGCGCAATCACGATATGCTTTTCCATACATGTGGTGGCAAGGGCCACTTCAAGAGAGATTGTCCTAACCGCAAAGTCATGTTTATCAATGAGGACAATGAGTATGAGACTGGAGATGATGTTGATCCAAATGCTCCAGACGATGATGACTATGACACTGATGGTGAAGATGCATATCCTTCTGATGCTCGCACCATTGTTGTGTCGCAGCGTGCTCTTAATGTGTTGCCTAGTGCATGTACTCAGCGCTGCAATTTGTTCCAAACCAAAGATTTAGTTGGTCCTGACAAGGCTTGCAAGGTCATTATTGATGGCGGGAGTTGCCGCAATTTAGCAAGCAAGGAGTTGTGTACCAAGCTGAAGTTGAAGTACCTACCGCACCCGCATCCATATTATATTCAGTGGTTGAGCGACAATGGTGAGATGAAGGTAAACCACATGGTGCGTGTTGAGTTTGCGATTGGACCGTATAAGGATTGCATTGACTTTGATGTGGTTCCTATGACGGTTTGTCACCTACTATTGGGTCGGCCTTGGCTATATGACCGTTCTGTGCAACACAATGGCCGAGCCAATACATATCACTTGGAGTACAAGGGCAAGAAAATTAACTTACAGCCTATGTCACCACAACAAATTGTCAATGAGTCTCGTCAGAAGATTGAAGTCAATTTGGAGGATGCACCTCTAGATAGGCGAGAGAATTGTAATGTCGTGAGTGATATAACGAAAAGTGAGAGAGTGAATTCCTTAGTGTCATTAGCCACCAAAGAAGACATGAGAGAATTTAGTGAGGATCCTACGGTCATGCCTCTTGTGCTTTTGTACAGGGGTACGGTTTTGGTTTCTAACGACATGACCCCTCTTCCTCTTGGTGTTTCTAATGTTTTGCAGGAATTCGGCGACGTGTTTCCGGAGGAGGTACCCGCAGGACTACCACCATTGCGAGGTATTGAGCATCAAATTGACTTGATTCCCGGAGCATCGCTGCCCAATAGGGCGCCATATCGCACTAATCCCGAAGAGACGAAAGAGATACAGAAGCAAGTCCAAGCGCTACTCGACAAAGGTTATATCCGCATAAGCCTTAGTCCTTGTGTTGTTCTTGTTATTTTAGTTCCTAAGAAAGATGGTACTTGGCGTATGTGCGTAGATTGTAGAGCTATAAACAACATTACTATTCGATATCGTCATCCTATTCCCCGTTTAGAGGATATGCTAGATGAATTGAGTGGTGCTGCTGTGTTCTCTAAAATTGATTTGCGTAGTGGTTATCATCAAATTAGGATGAAAGAAGGGGATGAGTGGAAAACTGCCTTTAAAAAAAATTGGTTTATATGAGTGGTTAGTAATGCCTTTTGGGTTAACTAATGCACCTAGCACTTTCATGAGACTGATGTACCATGTTTTGCGTGAATTTATTGGAAAATATGTGGTTATGTACTTTGATGACATATTAATCTACAGCCGCAATGAATCTGATCATACTATACATATTCGACATGTTTTGCAAGTGTTGCGTGATAATCAACTCTATGGTAATCTTGAGAAGTGCACATTTTGCAAAGATAAGGTCATATTTCTGGGTTATGTTGTCTCTAAGCATGGAGTAGAAGTATATGTGTCTAAAATTGAAGCTATTCAAAATTGGCCTACTCCCATGAATGTGAGTCAAGTAAGAAGTTTCCATGGTCTAGCTGGGTTTTATCGCAGATTTGTGCCCAACTTTAGTACTATTGCTGCACCTTTGAATGATTTGACTAAAAAGGGTGTTGTTTTTGAGTGGGGCGCAGCCCAAGATCATGCTTTTGATGAACTTAAGAGATTGTTAACTTCTGCACCGTTGCTTGCACTTCCTGATTTCAATAAGCAATTTGAGATTGAATGTGATGCTAGTGGTATTGGAATTGGTGGTGTGTTGATGCAAGAGGGTCACCCAATTGCATATTTTTCTGAGAAACTTTCTGGTGCTAAGTTGAACTATCCTATATATGATAAAGAATTGTATGCTTTAATTAGAGTTCTTGAGGTTTGGCAACATTACTGTGGCCAAAAGAATTTATCATACATTCTGATCATGAAGCTTTAAAATACCTGAAAGCCCAATCTACTTTGCATAAGCGTCTAGCTAAGTGGGTTGAGTTTATTGAGTCTTTTCCATATATTATTAAGCATAAGAAGGGAAAAGATAATATTGTTGCTGATGCTTTATCTAGGAAGAATATGCTATTAACTCAACTTGATGTTAAAATTCCTGGTTTAGAGATACTATGTGATTTGTATGCTACTGATCATGATTTTGCTGAACCATATCGCTTATGTGCTCTTGGTAAAGCATGGGAAAAATATCACATACATGATGGGTTCTTGTTTAGAGCTAACAAACTATGTGTTCCAGAATCGTCTGTGCGTTTGCTCTTATTGCAGGAATCACATGCTGGAGGTTTGATGGGTCACTTTGGGCGTGAGAAGACGCTACTCATGCTAGCTTACCACTTTTATTGGCCAAAGATGAGGCGGGACGTGGATAGATATGTGAAGAGATGCATTACTTGCGACAAGTCCAAATCCTAGCCGAAGCCTCACGGTTTGTATACTCCTTTACTGGCACCTACTACACCTTGGGAGGATATTAGTATGGATTTTGTGTTGGGTTTGCCGCGTACTAAAAGAGGCCATGATTCTATATTTGTGGTATTGGATAGATTCTCTAAGATGTCACACTTTATTGCCTGCCACAAGAGCGACGATGCGTCGAATATTGCTAACCTGTTTTTCAGGGAGATTGTACGTCTACATGGAGTCCCAAAGACTATTGTTTTTTATCGTGACGTGAAGTTTATGAGCTACTTCTGGAAGACGCTTTGGAGAAAGCTGGGGACGAAGCTGCTGTTCAGTACTACATGTCATCCCCAAACTGATGGTCAAACTGAAGTGGTGAATAGAACATTGTCACAACTGTTGAGATCCATGATCAAGAAGAACCTGAAGGAGTGGGAAGAGTGTTTGCCGCATGTGGAGTTTGCTTACAACAGGGCGGTACATTCTACCACGGAGCTATGTCCTTTTGAGGTGGTGTATGGTTTCAAACCCATTACTCCACTTGACTTGTTGCCTTTGCCCATACATGAGAGAGTCAATATGGAGGCATCCAAGAGGGCAGATTTTGTGAAGAAGATTCATGTGAAGACTAAAGAGTTGATTGAGAAGAAAGGCAAGAGCAATGCTGCAAGGATGAATAAGAAGCGCAAGGAGATGTTGTTCAAGCCTGGTGATTTGGTCTGGGTACATTTTCGCAAGGATAGGTTCCCGAAGCTGAGGAAGTCTAAGTTGAAGCCTCGTGGTGCTGGTCCTTACAAAGTGCTTGCCAAGATCAATGATAATGCATACTCGATAGATCTTCCAGAGGATGAGTTTGGTGTCAGTAATTCTTTCAATGTTGCTGATTTGACACCATATGACGGAGAAGACCTTGGAGCGTCGGGGTCGACGCCTTTTGAAGGGGGAGATGATGAGGACATCCCTACCTCACTACTACCTCCGTCATTACCAACTGAAGATGAACCTGCTGTGAAGCTCAAGTCCAATGAAGTCAGGATTGGACCAATGACACGAGCTCGTGCGAAACTACTTAAACAACAGGTGAACTTGTTCCTAAACGGTACCTTGATTGATGAGAACTTTATACTACCTAAGTCCTATTACTTATGTATCATCAGTATGAAGAGGAGACAAGCATCGCACGAGGAGGAGAGGAGCAGCTGGACGTGAAGATGGACGTGAAGCTGGACATGGAGCTGGACATGAAGATATCTCATGGACGCGCGAGGGAGCGGGAGGAATGCGCGAGGGAGGAGAAGAAGAAGTCCAGGCCGGTCCAGCGCCCGGTCGACCGGCCCCCACGCCGGGCCGCCGGTCCCGCCCGGTCGACGCCGCCAACCGGCCGCCAACCGGAGGGAGCGCATCGGTGCAGAAACCGGAAACTTTTCCGGTTGCCGCCCGGCTGACGGATCACGACCGGACCGCCGGTCCACGCCGGTCGACCGGATTCCAGACCGGACCACCGAGTCTGTCTCGACCGATCTATTCGGGTTGGTTTTACTTGTATCTTTCGACCAGAACTCGTCTCGGACGCCTATATAAGTGCCTTGGACGACCCCTAGCTGCTTTAGACCACGTTTAAGATAAACCCTAGTTCTTAGTTGTTTGCTCTGCAAAACTATTGAATTCCCTACACCATATTGCTTGGATATTGTGTAGATCCTGTTTAAGTCTTGTGTGATCTGTTGTTCCATTGGGAATTAGACGGTTGCAACTTACCGCTTCGTGGTCGGCGGCTACGTGCGCAAGTGTGTGGAGTTGCGAATATCTTGCAGGGTTGAGAGTTGTTGCATTGGTGACAGGGACCAATCGAGAGATCTCGTTGCGTCATACAAGTTATCATCCACTACATCGTCGTGTTTCTCCGCTGCCATCACCCCGTGATCATCATCACCACCGTTGCTTACTGAGGAGATCGGGCCACCCCTTATCACCATATAGATCTAGAAAGTTGGCATTGGACGAATAAAAGTTTGATTGTCTCCTGAAGAAGACACACTTTATTTTTGCCTCCATGCCAATTGTATTTCACAAGATTATTTTTAGTGAGGATTACACCTCAATGAAAATACCACACAATTTTTTGCTTTTCAATGGAATCTTCATCTTCCATCCTGTTGTTATTATCCACTGGTATATCTGGATGTATTGGAGCTTTGTACATAGAATCCACAGAAAATTTAACACTCTCGTGCAAATTCCATGGAAACTCATCTAGCCCTTGCGTCAAATAGACCAAAGTCAGACGTTGTAACAACGCATTTCAAGATGCTAGCCTTGAACCAACGAGATCTCTTCTGAACATCACATTAGGTGGGGAAGTTTCTATCACCTTATCGAGAAGAATGCGCGCTCCCCGTGTGGTTCGGAAATGGCACGACGCGGGCACGTGGACATCGACTACTCTGACTCCTCCTCCTGTTGGAGATATGCCCAAGAGGCAATAATAAAGTGGTTATTATTATATATTTGTGTTTATGATAAATTTTTGCATCCCATGCTATAATTGTATTAACCGGAAACATTGATACATGTGTGTTATGTAAACAGAAAATGAGTCCCTAGTAAGCCTCTTGTAAAACTAGCTTGTTGATTAATAAATGATCATGTTTTCCTGATCATGAATATTGGATGTTGTTAATAACAAGGTTATGTCATTGGGTGAATGATATAATGGACACACACCCAAATAAGCGTAGCATAAGATCAAGTCATTAAGTTCATCTTGCTATAAGCTTTCGATACATAGTAACCTAGTCCTTCGACCAAGAGATCATGTAAATCACTTACAACGGAAGAGTACTTTGATTACATCAAACGCCACTACGTAAATGGGTGGTTATCAAGATGGGATTGAGTATTCGGAAAGTATGAGTTGAGGCATATGGATCAAGAGTGGGATTTGTCCATCCTGATGACGGATAGATATACTCTGGGCCCTCTCGGTGGAATGTCGTCTAATTAGCTTGCAAACATGTGACAAGGTCACAAGAGAGGACATACCATGGTACGAGTAAAGAGTACTTGTCGGTAACGAGGTTGAACTAGGTATTGAGATACCGATGATCGAACCTCGTACAAGTAAAGTATCGCGTGACAAAGGGAATCGGTATCGTATGTTAATAGTTCAATTGATCACTGAATGTGTGGGAGCCATTATGGATCTCCAGATCCCGCTATTGGTTATTGATCGGAGAGGAGTCTCGATCTTGTCCGCATAGTTCACGAACCGTAGGGTCATGCGCTTAAGGTTCGATGTCGTATAAGTAGATTCGAAATATGAGATGGAGACCGAATGTTGTTCGTAGTCTCGGATGGGACCTAGGACATCACGAGGAGGTTCGGAATGGTCCGGAGAATAAGATTCATATAAGGGAAGTTAATTTCTGGGGTTGGAAAAAGTTCAGGATTTTCCGGTGAAAGACCGAGAAGTTCTAGAAGGTTCCGAAAGGGTCCCCTAGTGGGCCCACGACCCCAGGAGGGGCCACATGGGCTGCCTTGACCTAATAGGCCAGGCGCACCATGCCCTCAAGGCCCAGGCCGGCCACCCCTTTAGGGTTTCCCAAAACCCTAGGGGGGAAGACTTGGGGGGAAGAAAGCTCCCCCCTCTTGGCCGCCGGCCCTAGATGGGTTTGGGGCGTGGGGGGCCACCCCAACCGACCCTCCCCTATATAAAGAGGGGAGGGGGCAGGGGGCGCAGCCACCCCTCATCCCTCAACCCTGGCCGCCCCCTCTCCTCCACCGCACCTTCTGCTCCGGTTTAGGCGAAGCCCGGCAGAGTTTCACCACCACCACCACGTCGTCGTGCTGTTGGGATTCCGAGGGGATCCACCACACCTCCGCTGCCCGCTTGAACGGGGAGAGGACAGACTTCATCGACACCGTACGCACGACCGATTACGGAAGTGCTGCCGGATTGCAGCACCGGGACGATCGACTACATCAAAAACGATATCTGATCTCGTAAGGCTTTGGATCTTCGAGGGTTAGTCTCTCATACCTCTCGTTGCCTCGATCTTCATAGATTAGATCTCGCCTCTTCCTAGATAGAATCTTGGCTTTGTTCATGTTCACGTTAGAAATTTTTTGTTTTCCATGCTATGAACCCTTCACCTCCGACTACTCCGACACGTGAAGCTCCGCCGCTATCTCCGGCAACACCAACGACTGCGCCGATGGAAATCCCCAAGTCCCGGTGAAGATCTCAAAAAAAGTCCCGGTGATGTAGACGAATCCCGGGCTAGCCAGTGTAGTTTTATGGAGCATTTAGTTCCTATTTTGCCATCGTTTGTAAATTATGTCGGATGAAATCGAATGAACTTGTTTAAATTTCTCGCGCTAAATTTTGAAAATCGCATTTAGGGTTCTGGTTATAGGGCCGCTTCAAATTTTCTCGTGAAATAGGCCGATGCAGTACCCCATCCGCGCATGTTTAGGTTTCCGTATGGGGATATGCTAGAGTTGTTCTAAGTAGGAAGAAACCCGACAATTCATGCATATTGTGCACATAAAAACCTCAAATTGCAACTCTTGCTTGTAATCTAAATCTGAAGTTGTGTTTACTAAAGTAACATTGCAAAACGCAGTTGGCATGGTTGTACGAAATGTGTTTTCTGTCCATAAGAGGAGATAATAAAACACCTTTTCTTCTATTGTTGTTTTGCTAGATCTATATGGTCAATCATTCAGATAAGTTCTACCTTACCCTTCTCACAGCATTGCAAATATTTTTGGCAATTGGCTAAATGGGGTGGATCATAGGTTCAAAACTTCTATCATAGTGGGAGTGATTGTTGTTATATGGTCGCTATGGTTATGTAGAAATGATAAGATTTTTAACGATAAAAATTCTTCTCTTATGCATGTTATGTTATCTACCGGTGTACGGCTTTGCTCCGTTCATGGTCGTCGCTTCAGAAAAAGGAGAACCGCGACCTCTTTACGGATGTCTCTTCATGGTTGAAGAATTCGGCCAATGACTTTATTTCCCAACATGGGTGGTTGTATAGTCATCGCATTACAACTCTAGGAGCTAGTTTTGGCTGATCCTCTTTTATTGTTATTCATGACATTTTAGTTTGCTCATGTAACTTTTTTAGACGGCTGTGTGCATCTTCGCTATGTAGATGCCGAGTGTAATACTTAAACCTCTTAAGTAATAAAACACCCTTTATCGAAAAAACTAAATCTAAAGTAGGAAGCCCGAGAGTTGTGCCACGATTGTTTGTTCCGTAGCTCCAACATAATTGTTGGGCATTTTCCTCTCATAATTTAACTGATGATTGGGCAATTATTTATTAACGAAACTTCTTTTCATGGGTCATTTTTCATGTTTACAACATTTTTCCCAGCTCTTTTCATGGCTGAGGCAGCATGCCAGGGTGCCACCACGTGGCTAGATAGCAAATATGGGATTTTTTATATATATGATAGACTGATAAAGTATGTTGCTTTAGGGTAAATTATGATAATCTCATTTACTTTAACTTATTTTTACTTGACCTTTCTTATCCTTATTTTTTTGGTAACCTTGTACCACAGATTATAGAAATAACCACATGCTGTCTAATACAGTGGGGCAATCCCACAACATGATCTTAGGAGATGAAACCATGTAGTAGCTCGTCCATGGGAAGAGGGGGCAGAAAAAAACTCAAACTAGCATGTAGCTCTCGTCGCGCGGCCTGAAAACAAAGGTGGATTTCGTCAAGCAGGGCAGAGAACAAACATGCCAGCCACTACGACCACATCAAACATCGAAATAAGCTACAGACTTGAGCATCTACCTCTCCTATGCCTCTTAGAAAACTCAGCCCCCCTCTAACCCACTAACAAAGATCTCACCATTACAGACATGCACGCCATGACAAGTACAAGCGTCCCACTAATGCTAAACCCAGGCGCCCAGCACCTTATATTCAGACACCGTCTCCTCCCCCAAAAGTTCAGACCAGGGACCAGATAAAAAAAAAGAACTTCAGACCACGACTGGATCAATGGAGCTCCAGTTTCAGCGGCAACAGCAGCAGCAGCAGTGCCAGTTCGAGGCGGTGCCGGCGAGCAAGGCGGCGGCGAAAGCGAGGAGTAGCAAGTGCAAGTTCGTGGGGGTGAGGCAGAGGCCGTCGGGGAGGTGGGTGGCGGAGATCAAGGACACCACGCACAAGATACGTGTGTGGCTCGGCACGTTCGAGACCGCCGAGGAGGCCGCGCGCGCCTACGACGAGGCCGCCTGCCTTCTCAGGGGCTCCAACACACGCACCAACTTCGCCGCGCCTGTCCACGCCGCCGCCTCGCCGGCGTCCCCGCAGCCGGACTCGCCGCTCGCGTCCAGGATTCGCACCCTCCTCACCCACAAGAAGCTCAAGAAAAACACCGTGCCGCCGCCGGCATCGTTCCCTCAGCAGGCTGCCGTCCCTTTCGCTCCCGGGACGACGACGTATCGGCACGCCAGCGACATCGTCGCGGGCGGTAGTAATGTCAGCCCAGGAAGCACCAGCAGCACCAGCTCCAGCATCAGCTTCGCCGTGAGCGGCAATGGAGCGGCCGATCACCGCACTCCCAGTCCCAGCCTTTCTAGCCACATGACTTACCAGTGGGTCAACAACGGAAGCGAAGAACTCCACCTGACGTCGCAACACCTCGAACATCAGCCATGGCCAGCAGTGCTCAGAGCAACCGTCCCGCCGCTCGCCGGCGGCAACCCTCACTGCCCGCTTATCGCGGACACGAGGAGGACCGAGACGCAAGATGACTCTGCGTCCGCATCTGCGTCGCCCGACGGTGCGGCCATGAGCGGGGTTGTCCAGGAGCGGGATGACGGATTCGACATCGGGAGCGATCCCTGCGACTCCCTGTGGGATCTGCCCCCGATCTGTCAGCTCTCCTGCAGGTCGATGATGTACTAGAGATGTTGTTAAAGGTTTTCGCCGCAAAATCTTGGGGGGCGTTTAACCTTTTTGGGGTCCATTTTCTGCTACCGGGAGCCAATTCCATACGAAAAGAGTGTATGGGGAATGATGGCCAGCAAGCAGAGCAATGTGACGGCGGATTGTGTCTTGGGTCTAGATGATGAGTGGTTTTTTTGAAGTGTTGAACTATTTTTCCTCTTTCTTTCTCTACAGTTTTGACTTCTCTTTTCTCAAAGAAAAGTGCCATAGAATGTATCACCCTTGTGAACGACAATAATGTAATTTTTTGGTGGATAATTCTTAGATTTAATGAAGTAATGATAACCACTTCTATACCATTTTTCGACAAGAAGACATGATTTCGTAGGGGATAGTGATGAGAATCCTTCGTCCCGAGCCTCCGCCTTGGTCGTCCTCTCGGAGTGACCCTGCACACAACCGCCCCCGCAAAATCCACCGCATAAGGAAAAAAGTTACAACCGCCATCCACCCGCGCGCAGCACCGATGAACTCTAGGTTGTCGGTCGAAGCAAGGCCTCGTAGTCGAGCGCAGCTCTGCCATGAGGCCACAAGCGAGGAGCACGTTGTGGCAGAAGCCTCGTTGCCACAGGGAGATGCAGTTGGTAGCAACATCACCGCTCGCTAGCAGCAACGGTAGAGATCCTTGGCAGCACCGATTACACCGCTGCGAGCTTGCACCTTGGTGCATGCCCTTTGCAGCTTCGGTGCCGCCGCTTGCAGCTCGCGACAGCACCGTCAATCATGGCTTGCAGCACCATCGTCCTCTATTCCTAGCTCCGGCTACTACCGCTTGCAGTAACGTGGGGCCCTCTTTCGCAGCTCCGACGACCATGACAGGATTCCATGTCGCTCGCAACACCTCAGCCTGCTCCTTGTAGCACCGATGTCCCCCTCCCCCCGCCCCCCGAATGTGGCACTGTTGCTGGCTGATCGTACCACACGAAGCCAACGTTGGTAGCACCGTTGACGACGATGGTAGCATCGCACAACAGACATCGCTGGTAGCACCCGCGGACGACTGTGGTACCACCACCGTACACCTATGGCAGCAGAACCGCATGCTCTTTGCAGCAAAACCGCGGCCACCTGCATACCAACTGCCTTGTAGCAGCAGTGCTGCCATAGCCGGGCAGAAGTCCTTCATCGAGTTTGAGTGACGGGGAGGGCAAATCACATGGGAAGAGATGGGGAGTGCCGGCGCCGGAGATGGGGATCTAGGGGGGTGGTGGTTAGAGGATACGAGAAGGTAGCCGGTGGTGCAGTCTATCTGCGAGGTCGGTGGCGAGGGGCGGCGCGGGAGGTGGAAGCTCGGCTAGACAAGGAAGACAGTGTGGGAAAAAGGTGCGATAGGGGATAGGGGATGACGTTGTTCGTGACTTGGGGAAAAAATGTGTGGACAGAAGCCCTTTCAAAGGGATAAGGTGGGTCGGTTGGCCTATTCAGGACACGGAGCGAGTGTTACCGACCCAGAGGCTGCAAGAAATGCAAACCTCCAGAGGAAATGGATCGTTTTCCTTTTGAAGGGCAAAATTAAGACTGATCGCAATCACCTTGAAAGAATTACATAATAATGCTTTGCATAAAAATAGAATTACTACAATATCAAATATTCTCGTGGTTCTAACTAAAGATAAACCAGGAATGATTTTTTCCATCATAGTAAACCATGCTCTTTTTTAACAAAAGTGAGTTCATACCCTAACTATCAAAGTTTGACACTCATTGGATCACTTGATTTTCTCATTCCAGTAGGCCAACCTCCAGGCTGCAGCTCTAAACCATCACCCTCGATCTTTACTCTATCATCCTTTTTGCGAAACGCGGAGTGCTGCCATTTCATGAAGTAGATGGAAAGAAAATGTTACAAGAGGTCACACAAAAGTAACCATCCTACCACATGCGGATTAATGCCGAATTTGACCCACACTAGCCCCGACATAAGGGCGTAACACTCCCCTAATCGCGAAAGCCTCTGAAATACTAGACAAGCTATACCTCCAGGTAAATAAGGTGGTAGGAACTGAAGATTCGATGGCATTCCAAATGTTTCTCATCATCTCATGACACTGATGATGCGGCCACTGCGTGAGCACGCGACGGAGTTGCAGGTATTCTTTATCCACCAATGGTAACACCAATCTGACCGAAAACATCAGCGAGACCTCCCCATCACCATGCACGACAACATTTCCTCTAGTGTTGGAATAGATGTCGTGGTTATGATCACGGCAGATGCTACGGGGTAGCACATGAGAGGTATGGAGCAAGGCGGCGTTGGAGATTCCGGAAACGAGTCGGCACACGATGTACCCAGGTTCACGTCCCCTCGGTGGAAGATCGCTACGTCCTGCTATAAATCACTATGATCATACTGTCGCCAGCGTTAGGCGACTTGCTTTGTGGTAGCCGCCGGAGGCGGTGGAGGGAGATTGTATCTAATCTGAGATTACATGTATGATGAGATGCCCCCTTCAAGGGGTGCCCCTGGTGGCTTTATATAGGCAGCCAGTTAGGGTTTACAGGTATAAGGCTATTTGGGCCGCTACGCTTCATGGGCCTTCTGTAGGTCCAGTCGCTCCGGGCTTCAGTCGCTAGGGCGCATGGCTCAGTCGCCGACTGGAGCTGTCCTGGGATCTCTTCATCTGGCGAGTGAGCTTGGTGATGGGCCCCCTAGGGCGTATCCCCATCAGTAGTCCCGAGCGCGTCGTGGATTCGGCGCTGGCTTGAGGCAGGGCGCGAAGAGTCTTGGCGATGGGTCGAGGTGAATCGGCGACGAGCTCCTGAAACAGAGGAAAACAACATGAAACAGGAGGCAGTCGAAACGAGTCAGTCGACGTGAACCAGTCGGTGTGAACCAGTCGGCGAGAGTCAATCGGCGTAGGCCAATCGCCGTGGACCAATCGGTGTTGATGACAACTCCAGGTACTCGCGCCAGGTCGAGGTAGAATATCTGCCTAGCTGAGATCTGGAGATTGATGATGACTTGATGGCCCCATGAGAATACGTGGCCGGACGGCTTCTTGATTTGCGTTGAGATTCACCCATGGTATGGCTCACAAGCAATGCATATATGCAAGTAAAACATTGCGCCTGAGGTTAGTTTTTTTTTTTTTTTTTTTTTTTTTTTTTACAGTCCCGAAGGACCGAGAGCTTTACTGACATTCAGCGGTGGATTTACATTTTACAAGAAGGGCCACAAGACAAGAGGAAAATACAACTAGACCCTTACAATTTGCACAAAGGACCTTGGAGAGAAAAGCTAAAAAGCAATCAGGTCCTGATCCAATTCCACCGCAGTAGAGCTCGATGCAGTCAATCTCAACGACGCCGGGGACGAAACCACTTGGGACGAGGAGACAGGAGCACACTGCATCCGAGCCAAGGGGCCTCCGAAGTGGCATAGCAGCCAGGAGGTTGATGAAGACCTTCACACGCCGACCGGTGATCGCCGTAGCCGACGCAAGAGGCTGGAGGGGTCGCCAACCGACCATGAAAGACAGCGGCGCATAAGACGTCGCCGTGATGCACCTCCATAGAGAAGCAGCGTAGCTCCCCCGCGGCATAATTAGCCACCAGCAGCCAGAGGCGTCAAGGCTTCCTCCCCCCTCGCCACCATGACGAGCGAAGGAGCGCACAATCGACCAACGACCGCCGCCGACGAACCTGCCAAAAAGGACCTTATTAACGGAGATGCCGGCGAGGACCACCTTCCCCGTCATCAGCTCCGACCGATGGAGCTCAACAGGAAGGCAGAGGTCGCCGAGATGCGCCAGATCTGGCCCAGAAGACCTGGGGCTCTACTCCAAACCAGCACAAGGCCAAAAACCAGCAACACGGGAAGACAATCTACTCCTACTATGTACAGGGCTCCGGCGCCGTTCCTCTGCCAACTCCGGCCGGCCGCGCCGCCGGGGAGGGCTCGGGATTGGCCCGGTCACTCAGAGGCGACTCTCAAGAAGCTGACGGTGGACGAGAGGAAGAAAGGGGAAAAGCACTGTACCGGATGGGAGGTTAGTTAGATCTAGGTAAAATAATCAATTGAAGAAAGTAAGCAAGGAGAAGGGAGATGATTGATGGGCGCAAATTCCATCCATCACCGCGTGATATGCTCAACATGAAGGCTGGCGTATGGTTGTGTTGCCTCCGGACGCTGCCGCTGATACTACGTAGGCAGATGCAATGTAGCGACTTGAAGATGACTTGTTTTTTTTCTTTTGGTAAATTCAGGAAGCAGACAAGAAGCCATTAAGTGACCTTGAGGTTTGATCTTGGAGAGCTGCTCAAGCTGTTTCCCATGACACCGGATTAACACGGCGCGACCATGGCAGTCAGCATCATTTCAAGCGTTACGCCTCTTATTTGTTGAGCCCGGTCTGTAGTACCATTGTTGGCTGCTCGATATTCTGGGACGTAACTATCCAGGTATCTGGGCTGCCTGGCCGGAGGCAGCGACGAGGTCGCCGCTGTTGTTGTTTGATGTAGAATAGATCATCTGAGATGTCGATCCGATGGAGGTGCGCTCAGCATATCCAGTAGGTGTAGTCCCCGAGGCTCAAGTCAGCTTCATTGAAGTTGGCTTGAGTCTCTATTTCCTTACATCTCGGCGAGTCACCTGAGCGAAGAGAATCCGCGAGTGTGGCGATTGGCGAGGTCGGGCGACCGACGGGTGGCGCTGGCGAGAGCGCGCCAAGTCCCCGAGCGTGGCGAGTGGTGAGGTCGGGAGTGGCGCTGTCTGAAGCGCGCCGAGTCCCCGAGCATGGCGAGTGGCGAGCCGCGGAGGCTGGCGACTGGCGAGTCCCCGACCGTGTCATTCGTCCCCATACCCGCATCCGGATACCACCGTGAGACCATCTAGGAACCACTTCGATTAGCCACCCTATGGCATATGTCGTGACGATACCACGACAGCGGCATGGCGCAGAGCTCTCTTTGGCGACTCGTAGTTGGCAAAGTCGACGCGGCGGACATGGTCTACGCGGCGGACTGGGGCGCGCCGTGGCGCAGTGGACGCATCGGACACGGGGTCGACGCTGTGGAAGGGGTCGCACAGAGCGAAGTCGGCGCGGCGGAGTCATGCTCAACGCGGCGGACTGAGGCGCGCTGTGGCGCAGTAGACGCAGCGGACACGGGGTCGACACGGCGGACGGAGTTGCGCGGCGTTTAGCCGGTGGCATGGCGAACGGCGTCGACGCGGTGGACAAGGTCGACACGGCGGACTGAGTCGCGTTGTGGCGAGTGGCGAGCCCGGGCGACCAGCGACTGTCTGGAGCACGCCGAGTCCCCGAGCGTGGCGGATGGCGAGCTCGGGCGACCGGCGAGCGGCGCTGTGCGCCGAGTCCCCGAGCGTGGCAAGTGGCGAGCTCGGGCGACGGCGAGTGGCGCTGTCTGGAGCGCGCCGAGTCCCCGAGCGTGGCGGATGGCGAGCTCGGGCGACCGGCGAGCGGCGCTGTCTGGAGCGCGCCGAGTCCCCGAACGTGGTGGATGGCGAGCTCGGGCGACCGGCGAGCAGCACTGTCTCGAGCGCGCTGAGTCCCCAAGCGTGACGAGTGGCGAGAAAGACACCAGGCCGTTTTTGATGTACGAATACATAAATAAATTTAGCTGTTAAACGCTGACAGAGTCGACTTGGTGGGCGAGTCGCTAAAGTCACGATTCCACGGAGGGCGAGTCGCCGAGCATGGCGAGCCGGTGGTGACGAACCCACGGCGAACGAGGCCCTGGGCCGAGTAGGCGGCAGGCGAGTGCGCGATCGCGGGTCCGCGCGCGCTGGGCGAGTCCGCGCGTCGGTTGAAGTCGTTGGCGGCGTATATGCATCCAGCGGTGTCCACCAGGATTGGGACAAAGATGGTGTGGTTGCCGGCTCACGCAGTCGCGAGCCCATGAACACACACGATTCTCGCGATGTCGAGGACGAGGTATGATGCATGGCCGTGGCGAGGCGCTCCTCTATGCAGCTTCTCATCGAACAACCGAGGCGAGTCCCTGGACGGAGCGTGCATATGAAAGAAAACGTGGATTAGATTCAAATAATTTAATTGCTACCGTAATTAATTAGGGAGAGAAGGCGATGAGATTGGATAGAAAAGCCAATCGGTCGTGCTCATCAATCCGTTGAGCCTTTGACCGGCCTGGCAGAACTCTTGGGATGCAGGTTGGATTCTTTGCTCGCGCGCACAGCTTCGAGTAGTAGCCTGCGCACCGATCGCACGCGAGCAACCGGCGAGTAGCACCAGCCGTTTCGATGCGCCGATCGGGATTCAGGGCGATGTCGTCGTGTCGTGTTCAACTCGCCAGGTTGGACCCGGCTTTTCCGATCTTGACTCTTGGCGGTGACTTGGACACGACAGGATCAGCCGCGCCGCTGCGAAGTCGCTGACGACGGAATCAGCTGAAGAAAATGGATCGGCCAGATGCGATCCGACCGTCGCTGATAGCTAGATGCAATCTGGCCATTGAAGACGATGAGGGATCTCGCCCGGATCACCACTCCAAACGCCGCATGTCTCACGGTGGGCGCCACTGTCGAGGTTTTGACCACGGCAGATGCTATGGGGTAGCACATGAGAGGTGTAGAGCAAGGCGGCGTTGGAGATTCCGTAAACGAGTCGGCACACGATGTACCCAGGTTCACGTCGCCTCGGTGGAGGATCGCTACGTCCTGCTAGAAATCTACTATGATCATAGTGTCGCGTTAGGCGACTTGCTTTGTGGTAGCCGCCGGAGGCGGGGGAGGGAGATTGGATCTAATGAGATATGATCTGAGGTGAGATGCCCCTTCAAGCCCCTGGTGGCTTTATATAGGCAACCAGTTAGGGTTTACAGGTATAAGGCTATTTGGGCCGCTACGTTTCATGGGCCTTCTGTAGATCCAGTCGCTCCGGGCTTCAGTCGCTAGGGCGCATGGCCCAGTCGCCCGCCGACTGGAACCGTCTTGAACTCTCTTCATCTGGCGAGTGAGCTTGGTGATGTGCCCCCTAGGGCGTATCCCCATCACACCGACTGGTTCACGCCGACTGGCTCAGAATTGCTTAGTTCTCAGAGCTAGCGCTCAGTAGTCTCCTACAGCATAATATTTGATTCGTGCACTGAGTTACAAGTTGATTTCCAACTGATTTTTTTTCAGTTGTAAATGATATTTTCAGTTGCAAGTGAGATTGCAACTACAAAAAATATATCCAAACCGTTAGATTTGATTTGTGGTCCGTGTTAATGGTAAATTGCAACATGGGTCGCAACTAAAATTCGATGATGTCGTTCTAGTAAGAACTAAGTTAGGTCTAGGCATACTTATAATCTACATATATAACTCGTTGATAGTTTTTGACTTACCACTAATGCACCAAACAAATCAAGGGTCTGATTTTTTGCGTTTTATTTGGAATATAAAACCTTTGTTGGCTATTTAGCACTACCTAGTATACTAGAATTTTCTTTAAATTAAAATTTTCTCACGGTAAGTCCAATAAAAGCTTGGGTATTTTCTTTTGGAGAAGCTCTTTATAGTTCAGATGTTATCTTTGGTGGTGGTAAAACTGTTCCTGCTACGAGCAATGATCGCTGTGGCAGGGTCTTCTTTCTCTTTCTTTTTAGTTGTGTATATCCTTAATTAATGTCTTCGGACATCTTGTTGATGTAGAGGCTAGATGCGGTAATCGGTATCTTCGCATTATTTATATTTTTTATTTATAAGAAAATCATGGTTTCAGCTAATCAACAGCAGAGTACCAAAGATCATTCAAGGCGCGTGAAGCCCTTCAGAAGGATACAACAAGAGGGGCAAACGATGCAAAATGTTGAAAGGCGGTTCCTTAAGAAACAGCGTTCAAAGGCGGTGTCAAGGCGTTCAAAGTCTCCGACCATTCAACGGATACGCAACCTCGAGCTCAACTCAGCGAACCCATCCAGTCGGGTGATGGAACGGATGAACCGACTAGACTACCGGAGTTCCATTTGCAGGTCAACATATGCGACGTTTCCACCAGTTTCTTGCGCATCAAGAGATCCTCCGCTCCATAAATATACATGAATCCACGCCTCAACACTACACTGCAGCTGCAACGCTTGAAGAAACAAGCTACTCTTATCGATTACGGTCTACCGATCATCCGAACCAAGAAAAAAGAAGAGCAACTTAATCAATGGCGAGGCACCAGGCCGACCTTGTCAGGTGCGCGCGGCTCCCGGGCGTTACCGCCGGCCGCGTCTGCGCCGCGCACGACGGCCGGTGCGTGGCGTATGACTCCATGGTGCGGCCCGCCGCGCTCGCCCGCGTCTGCGACGGATGTGGGCAGCGCGGCGGAGGCGAGAGGTGCGTGGTGTGCCGCGCCGGAGGAGTGGCAGACGCGTGCTACTGCAAGGGGTGCGTGCAGATGGAGAAGGACCGGGACGGCTGCCCGGCTGTCGTCAACCTCGGGGAGGCGCGGACTGACGCATTCTACGAGCGGAACACCGCCGGCCGCGTCTGCGCCGCGCACGACGGCCGGTGCGTGGCGTGTGACTCCATGGTGCGGCCCGCCGCGCTCGCCCGCGTCTGCGACGGATGTGGGCAGCGCGGCGGAGGCGAGAGGTGCGTGGTGTGCCGCGCCGGAGGAGTGGCAGACGCGTGCTACTGCAAGGGGTGCGTGCAGATGGAGAAGGACCGGGACGGCTGCCCGGCTGTCGTCAACCTCGGGGAGGCGCGGACTGACGCATTCTACGAGCGGAACAAGTACGGCCTGATCAAATGACATGATTGGTACCTGCTCGTTCAACCGGGGATTCGAACCCGCGACCTTCGCGCGACACGGGCGCCGGCCACGGAGATCAACCAGCTGAGCTACGATCACTTTGCAACATAAAAGGAAACACACCTCTTTTGACCAATACAGCCAAATGCATTATAAGGAAAATTATTAACTCGTTCTAATTTTTTTTTAAAAACAACCAAACGAATTAGAGAACTGCCATGTCCGCTGTTTTGGCCACTGCTCCAATTTTTAGACTATTTTCTGGCCCATAAATTTAGTGGCACGAAAATTTAATTTATTTTTAAAATTCAAACCATTATATTTATTACAAAAAGAATTAATTTACAATTCATTTATACCAATAAAAAAACAGATCTTCGAAATTAATTTAAATCACAATTTATCAACCCCCTACCCTATTATTTATCAACCCGGTGCCCCGTTACTTATCAATGATAAATATAAATAACTACCAACCCTGCAAAAGCTAATTTCATTTACAATATTTTAACAACTTTTTTTAGTTTACAAGGCATCAACCCGGTGCCCCATTATTTATCAAGGGTAAATATAAATGACTACCAACCCTAAAAAGTATTTTATTTAGAATATTTAGCGATTATTTTTTAATTTGCAAGCTATCAACCCTATGACCCGTTATTTATCAATGGTAAAAATAAATAACTATCAACCCTAAAAAGTATTTTATATAGAATATTTAGCGATTATTTTTCACTTACAAGCTATCAACCCGGTACCCCATGATTTATCACCGGTAAATATGAATAACTACCAACCCTAGAAAGTATTTCATTTCGAATATTTTAGTGACACTTTTTAGATTGCAAGCTATCAACCCGATGACCCGTTATTTATTAATGGTAAAAATAAAATAACTATCAACCCTAAAAAGTATTTTATTTAGAAATATTTAGCGATTATTTTTAATTTACAAACTATCAACACGGGTGCCCCATTATTTATCACCGATAAATATGAATAACTACCAACCCTAAAAAGTATTTCATTTAGAATATTTTAGTGACATTTTTTTAGTTTGCAAGCTATCAACCCGGTGACCCGTTATTTATCAATGGTAAAAATAAATAATTATCAACCCTAAAAATTATTTTATTTAGAATATTTAGCAATTATTTTAATTTACAAGCTATCAACCCGGTGCCCCGTTATTTATCACCTGTAATAATGAATAACTACCAATCCTAAAAAGTATTTCATTTAGAATATTATAGTGACCATTTTTTAGTTTGCAAGCTATCAACCCGGTGACCCGTTATTTATCAATGATATAAATAAATAACTATCAACCCTAAAAATTATTTTATTTAGAATATTAAGCTATTATTTTTAATTTACAAGCTATCAACCCGGTGCCCCGCTATTTATCACCGGTAAATATGAATAACTACCAACCCTAAAAAGTATTTCATTTAGAATATTGTAGTGACTCCTTTTTAGTTTGCGACCTATCAACCCGGTGACCCATTATTTATCAATGGTAAAAATAAATAACTATCAACCCTAAAAAATTAATTTCATTTAGAATATTTTAGAGACTCCTTTTTTTTTGTTTAGAAGTTATCAACCCGGTGCACGTTATCTATCAAAGGTAATTATAAATATCTAGCAACCCTAAAAGTTTATTTTAATTTAGAATATTTTAGCAAAAAAATTACCTTACAAGTTAAAAATGGTACTTAATTTGAGTAGCAAGTGGTAGTTCATTTGAGTTGCAAGTGAGTCTCCCACCCGTTATTTCCCCCCTAAAAACTACAAACCCGAAAAAGGAAATTATAATAGTTGGTTAAAAGAAACATGAATCAGCTTACATAGTAATAAAAAAAGGGAATTGTAAAAAATGAAATTGAAAAGGGAATTGTACAAAGGGAATTTAATTTTTTTTTGCATAGCTAGGATAAATTAAGCAATCGAAAAATAACTGATACAGATGCAAAAGGGAATTCGCGAAAAAAAAAGTTTATATTTTAACGTTTTAACATGTACATTCGATAGTACAAAAATAATACGTCTCCGTATGTAACACGAATGACGAGTAGGTCAATTGGTTGCCATGTTAGGCGCGCGTGGGGCGAGAGGTTCCTGGTTCGAATCCTGGCGCGTGCAAAATCATTTTTTTCCGGTCCGGGTGCGAAGCCAGAGCGTGTACTCGAATACGACAAAACACGGGATCGGTCGCCAGAAAGGGAATTCGCATGCTATATAGCTATATATGTGATTTGTTACCCAACACATGTTGTACGATCTTTCATATTTTGTTTTTAAAAGCATTACATTTTGCATAAAATACATGTACCAAAGGGCCAAATCATCTTGCGGATTATTTAGTGGGAATGTTCATGAGGCAAACATATCTTATGACTTGCAAAGAAAATGAGAACCATCAAGCTGTGATTTCGAAAAGAAAGAAAAAAAAAAGGCAAGTTCAATATGCATAGTCAGCCAAATTCCTCAAAGGAGTCTACTGATGACAAAAATTGGCTACTCAGTCTGGAAACTTTTGGCCATGAGGTTCGAATCCTGGCGCGTGCAAAATCATTTTTTTCCGGTCCGGGTGCGAAGCCAGAGCGTGTACTCGAATACGACAAAACACGGGATCGGTCGCCAGAAAGGGAATTCGCATGCTATATAGCTATATATGTGATTTGTTACCCAACACATGTTGTACGATCTTTCATATTTTGTTTTTAAAAGCATTACATTTTGCATAAAATACATGTACCAAAGGGCCAAATCATCTTGCGGATTATTTAGTGGGAATGTTCATGAGGCAAACATATCTTATGACTTGCAAAGAAAATGAGAACCAGAAAGGTCCGGGTGCGAAGCCAGAGCGTGTACTCGAATACGACAAAACACGGGATCGGTCGCCAGAAAGGGAATTCGCATGCTATATAGCTATATATGTGATTTGTTACCCAACACATGTTGTACGATCTTTCATATTTTGTTTTTAAAAGCATTACATTTTGCATAAAATACATGTACCAAAGGGCCAAATCATCTTGCGGATTATTTAGTGGGAATGTTCATGAGGCAAACATATCTTATGACTTGCAAAGAAAATGAGAACCATCAAGCTGTGATTTCGAAAAGAAAGAAAAAAAAAAGGCAAGTTCAATATGCATAGTCAGCCAAATTCCTCAAAGGAGTCTACTGATGACAAAAATTGGCTACTCAGTCTGGAAACTTTTGGCCATGAGGTTCGAATCCTGGCGCGTGCAAAATCATTTTTTTCCGGTCCGGGTGCGAAGCCAGAGCGTGTACTCGAATACGACAAAACACGGGATCGGTCGCCAGAAAGGGAATTCGCATGCTATATAGCTATATATGTGATTTGTTACCCAACACATGTTGTACGATCTTTCATATTTTGTTTTTAAAAGCATTACATTTTGCATAAAATACATGTACCAAAGGGCCAAATCATCTTGCGGATTATTTAGTGGGAATGTTCATGAGGCAAACATATCTTATGACTTGCAAAGAAAATGAGAACCATCAAGCTGTGATTTCGAAAAGAAAGAAAAAAAAAAGGCAAGTTCAATATGCATAGTCAGCCAAATTCCTCAAAGGAGTCTACTGATGACAAAAATCGGCTACTCAGTCTGGAAACTTTTGGCCATGACTAATGCTGCATATTGACAACATTTGTATTTACCATCAATTTCGAAGCAGGCGATAGTCGATACCATAACTTGTTGCACCACTATGGAATAACGGTGCTAGGGACATCAAAATCTTATGATACGTACAAAGTTCTAGTAAAACGATGATACATAAAATTAGTGCACAGGTCCACTTCGAAGCAAGTGACAATTGATAGCATAACACGTGGTGCCACTATGTCACAAACATCAAAATCTTTCGAGCACACTAATCCAAAGAAGCATTGCAAAGATAAGAGGACCATGAAGAAATTATCTAAGCTTGGTGAGTGTGATGCTGGCATGTGGTAGCCTCGCCGTTATAACCCACAAAAACTCAGCGAGTCGGTGATGATGGTCATCTTCATATAAAACTTCTACCACCTTCAGCTTCGGACATTGGAAAGCCTTTTGATTATGACGTTGCAGATTGATGCTCCTCCTCTTGCTGTCCCATTCCATCTCACAATGTTCTTTAACCTTTCCGTAGCAATACAAGATTCGTGTAAGACAGCTTGGCAAAGTATAAGACAAGAGAGATATCATAAATAGAACAGAAAATGTACCATGGAACAATAGAGAGTAAGCTTCTCCAGGCAAGGAGCATTCTGAATAAAGCTGCCTAGAAGTTCCAGTTTGACATCAAGGCAACCTTCATCAAGGAAAAATTCTCCAAATAACAGTGTTCGCATATTAGCAAATTTTTGGAATTCACTAAATTCATCAACGAGCAGCGCCTGAAATAAACACACACAAAAAAAAAAACCAAAATTGATTTATAGCATCTGTTATCAAAATGAAATTTATAAATAACAAATTATTGCTCTAGTCATGTGTGGTATGCTAGTATTTGGCTGTACAAATCAAGTTAGGATATAATTTTCCCTAGCAATGTTAGATGTTGAGGGCTATCTGGTTTGTCATCAGCACCACGACAAAATAAAATGGTAGGAGTTGAAGCATAGGCCATCAAGGATTGCAAGTCGTGCTACTAGTTAACGAATCATAATTCGAAGGTCGACTCGGCCCCTCATGGGCCGAGTCGAGTGACTAGTCAACTGGTCGACTAGTTAGGCATCCTAGGTCGAGCGACCATAAAAAAAACGCCACATGTCAGAATTTTGACAGTATCGGTCTGCCTTTGATTCTGCTCCTCCGCCAACAGCAGCAAGGCCCATGCTCCTCCACTGGCTCTCCTTCTTCGGCTGTTTACTGCTCTGCTCTGCCGGCTGCTTCTGAAATGCTCCTCCACCATGTCGACTAGTCATCAATGGGCATGAATAGTCACAGCTAGTCTATGAGTCAGACACCCAGCATACAAGAAACTAATTGCTCCATTCTAGTCATGTAGAGAGAAGAATGTGTTTCAACCTAGTTGGAACCAAATTTCCTAATGTGGCAAGAATTGTGCAGACTTGTTTACACATACCTTTGTCTCAAAACATATGATGCATATCTCCTAACTTCTAAGAATATTTTTTTTTCTGATCACTCAGGTCCAATATCAATGTTTCAATGAAAACAAAGAAAAAATCAATTATGTTTACACATACCTTTGTCTCAAAGCCCCCCAACTCTAATTTGGTCACACTGAACAAGCTACGAAGGAGATTGCGCTGATTGTCCACAGGGAAGAATCCAGGAGATTGTATACCAATAGTTGCTTTGGCAAGGGCAGTTGTCTGGTAGACAGATATACCATCTGCAAACGATGTGTTGGTGATATTCAGACACAGGGATGTAAGGCCTGGAGCTGTGATAACCAATGGATGTGCATCATGATGGATACAAGAATCAATGAACAAGTTCTTGAGCGTGTGCGATGTGATGTCCCAAAAATAATTCCAGCAGCTCCTAAGCTCCAGAATTTCCAGGGGAGAAGATCCAGACGAGAGCAGCTCGGCAAAACAGTTGTCCAGGGACACATTGGAAAGATACAACCTTCTGAGAGTGCCAAAACATGAGCCCAGGGAAGGCAATTTAAAGGCAACGTCATTCAGTACCGAAATATGGAGATGGGCAGGGCAGTACTTGATGCCACGGCGAATCCATTTATCGACATCTCGGTGGTTATGCTCGTGGGCATATAAGCAGAACTTATCCACGGACGCGGCATTGCTGCGGAAGAGGAGCAGGTTTGTGTTGAAGTTCTCGAACTTGCTCCATTTCTTGGCTTGGACGTTGCGGCCGCTCCCAATGTCGAACTCCCGCTCGTCGATGTTGATGCAGGGAGTAGAGCACCAGAGGTCTTTCCACCGCCGCGACAGCAAGCTCGTCTGCACGAGCTGCCGCGCCGGCAGGAATGACAGGATGGTGTGGAGGACGCCGTCGGGAAGGGCGCTTAGCCGGTCGTCAGCGTCGTCGCTGGCGGTTATGCCTGCGCGCGCACGCTTCGCCATTGGCTCCGGGAGCGATTCCCCTTTCACGCTACAGGCGCGTGATCTTGATATCTGCCTCTAAATCCCCGATGGCCATGCGCATGCGCCGCAGCAATGATATTATAGGACCCAGGAATACTCGATGTCCATGGACATGCGCCGCAGCAAATCAGAAATACTACAGGACCGAGGAATCGCAGAGGATGTCCTGAAGGGGAGGAGTCCACGAGCGCACCGGCTGGAATGCTGAGGCAGGTTCGGTACCGGTGGCGGCGGCGGCGGCGGCGGCGGCGGTAACAAGTTTGGCCTGTTTGGGGGAGATGTCGCTTGTTAGGGTTTGGAATTACGGATCTGGACTTTGGTGAAGGAGGAATGAAGGCGAGCGGACTGTTCTAGGGCGAGGCAAATCGGACGTACAAATTGACCTGGTTCACCCCTTTGAGTCACGAAAATCCCAACGAGGTCACACATATCGGAAAAAAGTTCGCGTTGTCCTGCAGGGAATGGTCGTTTTTTAACGCGCGTCCGTTTGTGTTTGGATGTACTTCAAACGGGATGATCTATTCTTTTTCCAACAATATATTTCATTCAAATAAAAAGCATAAATTTACTAAAAAATAACAAGCCGTAGCTACTTGTCGGCGACGGCCCAGCCCCGTTGTTGCCTCCCTCCCTCCTCAGCTTCTCCGCCGCCCACCGTGCGGCCGCTAGAGCTCGGTGGACCGTCGCGTCCTCTAGCAGGCGTTGACGCAACGCCTCGTTGGCGGCATCCTCGGACTTCTTGAGCGTCTCGAAGAAATCTACTAAAGCCCTCTACTCCGCCGCCTTCTCCTTTGGGTCCGGCCCGTGTCAGAGGACCAGTCGAATTCGGAGGAGTCGTCCTCTACGGTGGCCACCTCCCTGCGGTGTTCCATCTCGGCGTCGAACACCGTGTGGGCCGCTCGCTCTTCCTCTGCTTCCTGCTCCGCGTCAGCCATGAATTTCGTGTCCATGACCGCGTCGATGACATTGTCCGTGCTTTCATCGCCCTCATCCTCCTCGTCGGATCTTGTCAACACCCGGATTTTTAAGTCCAGATGCCTATTATGCCATACATCGCAATCCCAGGAAGATTGTTGTTGCGAGACATAACAGTTGATATCATAAGTCATCATTTATTACAAACCATAATCGTCTTACAAAAGTAGATCACATGATCCAATATTACAATAATAGTTGATCTATTGATCAACGAACATCACAAATAGCGGCGAAGTAGTAGTGGACTATCTAATCCACAGGCCAACGCTTGACGTCGAGCAGTCCTAGTTGTCGTAGACGTCCGTTGTCCATCTTCCTCGTCTTTATTCTCCTTCATAGTCTGGCCATTTGAATAGCCAGGACAAAGCCATGAGTACTTTAAAGTACTCGCAAACTAATACTAGTGTAAGCACTATCAACTATAGTAAGGGGTGCTAAGCTCTAAGTTTATTTGTATAAAGCCAATTTTATTTCATAAGCATTTAGTAAAAGACTCTTCATTTGCTAACTAACTCAAGTGGGAACATTAGTGTCATTCCCATAACTCTGTTGTGATTCAATTCAAAGTCACCATTCACCTTTTCAATTCAAGTCACAAGTCATATGTCACATTTTTGAAAATGGTCTGATGACGGAACAGTATGGCCTTTCCAATCGTCCGTAACCGTGGACACGGCTATTCGAATAGTTCTACACTCTGCAGAGGTCGTACACTTGTGCCACAATATTTGCAATAATCCGTCAGGGTTAACTGGCTTTATCACACTCCGTGTGCGGACTACCAACCATAACCTTTCACTTACATACCCTAGTATAGGCACCTCTCCCCATGAGCTTCGCCTCCTGAAGACAAACCGTCACTGGAACTGCACAGGGCTTGGGCCGGACAATTCACCTCATTCACGTCATTTCACATCGTTCACATTTCACGGACCTCGGCATAACCCCTATGACGCTTGTTTAGAGGGAACCCATACTAAGATACATAAACTTCCAGTTAAGCCCTTACCCATAATCAGGTATTGTGGGGGTACTTGCAAAATTGGAATGGTATCGCATCTGAACCCAACCATCAGTTTTTCGTAAAATTCACCAAGTCATTCACAAGTCATATTCACCTTCAAAATCTTTCAATAGAATGACTCATCATTCTAAGGTTTTCAAAGTCAATTCATTTCACATGTTCCCATCTAAAGTAGTCCATTTTATTTATTAGCACTAGCAACTAGTCATGAGGGGTGCTAACTACCTTTGATTGTTCTAGGCTAACTTTGATACTCTTGTAGTACTCTATCTCTAGACCAAAGTTAACTATAAAAGTAAGTTATAATAATCAAAGTAAAAACTTGTAAGAATAAAACTTGGGATGGGATCATGAAGCATAAAGTAATTGGTGAGTGTGCCTTGCTCTAGTAGAGCTTTGCACTTTTCAAGAATATTAGCTTGTCTTGCTTGGTGTTGTGATCAAAGTTCTCTTCTTCTTCCTCTTGGTAGAAAACCTCCTCCTCTTGATAGTCTCCGGTACTAGCGTCTGTAAACGAATACGAGGATACAATCACCAAACAAATACTTAAGTGCTAGACTAATCACACAAATGACTCACAAAAGCTATTCTAGCATCACCATATTATTATCATGTTGGTTGACTTTGTTTTCTTTTAAAGAAAAATGATTTCCTCTCATTACAAATATTGATTAGGGTTTCTATTTAATTCTTTGAGAAATAATTTCCTCTCATTGAATCTTGTTTAAGATTTAATCTCCTCATATGATAATATATGAACTCATGTTGACCAAGGTCAACACTTCATAATCATCATTTGGGAAAATGATTTAAATGAGGTGATGCACCTCATGCAATTTAATCCTAACATGGTCATGATTGAATGTCCTCAAATAATTCAATATGAGATCAATTAGACCATAGTCACTACCTCATGTTGATTTACTTGAGACAAAGATTTAAATGAGAAGAATCCATCTCATATGATTTAATACATAGTTTTGATTAATTTAAATACTACTATTGAAATGATTTAATACCCTCAAGAATAACATATGGGGTCATGAAGACAAGTGTCATCACCTCACACTGAATCACTTGGAGTAATGATTCAAATGAGATGCTACACCTCATATAATTTAAATACTATTTTTGAAATAATTTAAATAAGCTAGAAATGGCCACATAGCCACTATTTGAATCTAGCCCATGATCAGATACAGTACCCCTATCATATTTTTGCATAAACAATTAGAGTATTTGAAATATGAATTATGAGGATTTGAATCACCTCAAATTTCATTATGGTTGATTTTATAAATTTATTTGAATTCTGAAAACTCTCTGACTTGTTATTTTTACTATTCAAATTCTACCACATATATTGATTTCAATCTAACGTGGTTGGATGGAGCCTTTCATGAGCTTTCTAAATATATAAAATTTATCAAAATTGACCAAGTAGATTTGTAGTTATTAAAGATTTAGTAAAGCATCTGAGAGCAATATCACAGGAAATAAATAAAACGATTTTGAATTTAAACGGTGGGCGGGAACAGAGTTGGGCCCGCCCAGCTGCTACCCGGGCCTGGCGTGCATGGTGCATGCACGTCGGGCACGCGCGGGGAGCGTGGGACGTTGGATCGAGATCCGACGGCGCTGGGCCGTCGTGTTCCTCCCGACGTTGCTAGCTTGCGGGGCCATCTCTGACCTTAGGGCACGGATTACGGCGGGGTTGGGTGCGTTGGACAGGGCTTTCCAAGGGCTTCAAAATGGTGTAGGGCTTGGTGGCTATGGTGATGAAAATGGTCTGGCCGCCGGCGAGCTTGTTGTGGCCGGTGAGCTGCGAGGAGGGCGAGAGGGAGGTGCTAGTGGGAAGAAGGGGATGCTGCTGGGTGGTGTGGTGATGTCCAGGTCGAGGGGCGGGGTTTATATAGGCGCAAGAGAGGAGGGGCGTGACGTGGCCGGCATGGTGGCCATGTCGCCGGGCGCGTCATGTGCAGGGCTCCCTGGCACGGGGGCTGCGTCAGCTAGGGAGGTACTGGGTAGAGGGTGACGCGCGTGTAGTGGCTAGCTCTCAGGCGTCGTGTGATGGGCGCGCGAGGACGAGGCCGACATCGGCGTCCTTGCGGGGCGTCGCGTCGTGGCGTCCTCCTGGTGCGTAGGCAGGTCAACGACCGTGTCTAGCGCGTGCTGAGAAGGGAGAGGGTGCTGGTGGCGCAGGGTGACGTGCTGGAACTTGATGTGCACGCGAGGAGACGGTGGTGTCCACGGTTTGGTGATCATGAGCAATGGCATGAGGATTCTGGTTCACCAGTTGCTCTTGTTGGCTCATGGTCGTGTCTAGTAGTTGACTAGGGTCGAGGGGAGTGTAGATGACATGGAGAGAGGGAGGGAAAAGAGCCATGGGTAGGTAATGACATGGTGGTGACTATGTGAGTGGCATGGTGTGGCCTTGAGGTGTGCAAGTGTTTGCTTGGGTCAACTTTGGTAGGGTGATGTTCAGAGGAGTGAGAGACATCTCCTAGACATGGTGGGCATGGGGAGAGAGAAGTAGGGTTGGCACATTTTGACTTATGCAAAAGTGTGTGTGACATAGGCCATGTCCTTGGCTTGTCTTGGTTCATGGTGATGATGTCAAAGCTAAGTGATGTCATGAGAGTGGTTATGTGGTACTAGTGGTACTATGGATGAGCCAAGATAGAAAAAGGGGAGGTGGTACATAGTTGGTGGAGTGGTTGTACCTCTATGTAAAAATTTGGGTTCTCGTGTAAAAACCTCATGTGTGGGTAATTTTTGCTAGGTTTCTTCATGGATGAGTTCTAAATAATGTTTGACACTCATTGGTAGTCTTGGTTTGAAATTTGGAGGTGGTTTGTGAAAAGTCCAAAAGTGGAGGGAATCTAGAATTTGTGTTAAGGTGGCATTTTGGCTTGACTATGGTGAGCAATGGTCAATGATTTGGTCAATGTGGTCAACACAAAAAATGTTCATCTTGATGAGGTCTTGGATGAGGGGCAAAGAGTTGAGAGAGTTTGGTTTGAGAAACTCCTAATAAAAGGGCTCAAAGTGGGTATGATATTAAAATTGTCAATTTTGACCATTAGTGTATGTAAGCTCATTTTGATTTCATATTTGATTTGATTTCAGTTTCTTTGATTCCAAATGTGTTAATAAGTGTTCAGTAACCATTTCCAACCAATGGGGCAAGCCAAAAGGGTCTAGGTTAAAGATTTGCAAAATTGGCCATAGCCACATATGTGATGAAGTGCATTTTTCTTATTTTCATATTTTCTTTTTATTTGGTTCACTTAGGCATGGTTTAGGGTTTATTTAGTATTATATTGATTTTGGTAAAGGTTTCAAACCATTAGGGTAAGGTAGGAGGGCATAGGTCAAAATTGGGTAATATGGCTATGTGCCACATATGCCTCTATGCATATGTTTATTTTATTTTTGTCTCTCACTTGATTTGGTTCGTAAGTACTAGGTTAGGTTTGTTGATGTTTTCAAAACCTCTAAACAAGGTAGAAAAGCCTAGGTAAAAGTTTTACCAAAAATAGCCATAGGCACATAGGCCCTTTTCTTATTTAATTTCATTTCTTTTTATTTTGTTTATAATGGATGGTGAGAAGAGGGGTGAGGTTTAGGGTTTAGTGGGATCTAACAATGGTTCACCACTTTATAGAAAAGTAAGAAGGGTATTAGTCAAGATTTGCATACTATGGCTATATGCCCACATATGTCTTTTTATTTTATTTTAGTTCCTTCTTATTTGATCCTATTTAGTTTTGAGAAGGTTAGGGTTTAGGGTTTTGGAATTATGTTCAATGTAATAAACAAACAATCATGGCAATAACACAAGGATTAGGTATGAGCACTAAGCATAGCACATGATGTAATAAAAATTTTTGTTGGTTCTCATTTTTGGAAAAAGGAAATTCATTTTCTTCTTTGTTTGAAAATTTTGGGATGTTACAAACCCTTCCCCCTTAAAAAAATCTCGTCCCGAGATTTTAAGAAAAGTTAGGTTCCTAAGAGAGATTGGGAAATCGGATTAACAGGAAACATACTTGGCATGGCCTGAGGTGCCTCATGCTTCTGTTGCATTCATCCGTAAAGGCGGCCGCGGTTGTTCTCTTCTCGGCTGGCTGCTGGTGGCAAAAGGTGTTGGCGGCAATCTTGGCAAGCTTCTTGGGGCACTCATTGGAGTAGTGACCCACAACTCCACATTCATAGCAGTTCACAGTTGAATTGTCTTTGGGGTGATGGGAACAGTGTTGCTTCCAGTCCTCGGGGCAGTATTGGGGTTGTTATTGTTGTGGTTGTTGGTGCTGTTGCTGTTGTTGCCTCCGGGCTTCGGGGGTCCTCCATTGTTGTTGTGGTAGCTTGGGCGGTATGTTGAAACAAGGGGCTTGTTGTATCTTGAGGCAAATCCTCCAGGGGAATTGTTGCGGTGCTTCTGGGTGTGGTGGGGTCCATTCTGGTTCATCATTCTTCTCTTGCGGTTCTCGTTGGCTTGATTTAGCTTCCCTTCCATCTGTATTGCTGAGTCCACTAGGGCTACGAGGTCAGCGAACGGAATGTTCACTAACACAGTTTGCATCTCGTCATGCAGTCCGTTCAGAAATCTCTCCTTCCTCTTTCGTTGGTGTCGGTCTCATCCGGCATACCTTGACAGTGTAAGAAACCTGTCGCGGTATTCCACCACGGACATCCTTCCTTGCTTGAGTTCGCGGAACTCGTCTCTCATCTTCTTGATCAGTCCTTGAGGCACATGGTATTTGTTGAACTTGAGCTTGAAATCTGCCCAAGTCATCATTTGCCCCGCATTCATGGCACGAGCACTTGTCCACCAGGCTCTTGCAGGTCCTGACAGGTAGTGGGTGGCGAACAGTACTTTTTCTGCGGCTTCTACTCCCGTAACTTCGAGGTTGTTCTCCATTGTCTGGAGCCAATCATCAGCGTCAAGTGGCTCTTCTGTCTTGCTGAACATTGGAGGGTTGGTGTTCTGAAAATTCTTCAGCTTCGATCCAGGGTGATCCTGGTTTCCATGGCCCTTATTGTTCTGAGCTATCTGCTGCAGTGCAGCAATGTTGGCTTGTCGTTCAGCTCTCTCGGCTTCTCGGTCTGCCATCATTATCTGCAGCATTTGCATCATTGCATCCTGGTTGGCGCTACGGGTTGGTGGGGCCATCTGAAGATTGAGGTAGATGATAAGATAAGAGGGAAATTTCTATGGTTTGTTTGAGTTAAATTCAAAAAGTTTCAAAACTTGAGTAGTGTTGAGGGGGTAAAACCAACAACACTTTTTCATTCATACCAAACATCACACATTACAAAGCTAACACACCGTTGGTTTTAAGAACCATTCATCGCTCTACGATATAAAGGGACATATACAACTCACACCTACGATAGTGCTTTCGTGATACTACTCTTCATCTTCAGGGGTGGTGTGCTTGGCGGCCAGCGCGGGCGTTGTCTAACTCCTTGCGGGTCTTGTGAAGTAGGAAATCCAGGCATGCGACATAGTAGTTCATTTCCGGGTGTGGTGGCATGGTTAGTGGTCTTCCCATGGGGTCGTGTCTTGGGTAGTAGACAAAGCGAGTGTTCTTGATCTTGTTCTCATTTTGTCCACATAGACGGGCAATTGCTTCCTGCATTGCTTTGGCTATTCCATCCTTCCAGGTGTTTCCCTTCACAGAAAACCAGATGGTTTCCCATATTGGGGCTCCAAGCTTTCCTCTCAGATCTGCAGTAACTTCCCACCGAGGTGGTTTTCCTGATTGATTATTGAGTGGCATTCCAAAGAACTCGGGATACGGGCGTCCTAAATATTCAACTAGTTTCTCCAGATCCTTCTCGAACATTAGGTCTCCTCCATGGCCAAGCTGATAGGACTCACATTGGTACTCCATCTGTGAGCAATTAGGATGAGTAAGTTAGAGAAGTGGTCAAGTGTGCAAAATTTTATGTAGATTTAAAAGGAAAAGTAGAACATGGATTTCTTTTTTTTTTGAAAAGATCTCAAGGATAAGAGTGAGAATAAGTTTTTCATAAATATTCACTTCATTGGTTTTTGAAACTAAGTTATTCAGACGTCCATTCTAACTAGGGTCTCCTAAGGTCAAACAATGGCTCTGATACCAACTTGTCAACACCCGGATTTTTTAGTCCAGATGCCTATTATGCCATACATCGCAGTCCCAGGAAGTTGTTGCGAGACATAACAGTTGATATCATAAGTCATCATTCATTACAAACCATAATCGTCTTACAAAAGTAGATCACATGATCCAATATTACAATAATAGTTGATCTATTGATCAACGAACATCACAAATAGCGGAAACGAAGTAGTAGTGGACTATCTAATCCACAGGCCAACTTGACGTCAGAGCAGTCCTAGTTGTCGTAGACGTCCCTGTCCATCTTCCTCGTACTGCCGTTCTCTTCATAGTCGGCCATTTGAATAGCCGGACAAAGCCATGAGTACTTTAAAGTACTCGCAAACTAATACTAGTGTAAGCACTATCAACTATAGTAAGGGGTTAAGCTCTAAGTTTATTTGCATAAAGCCAATTTTATTTCATAAGCATTTAGTAAAAGACTCTTCATTTTCTAACTAACTCAAGTGGGAACATTAGTGTCATTCCCACAACTCTGTTGTGATTCAAGTCAAAGTCACCATTCACCTTTTCAATTCAAGTCACAAGTCATATGTCACATTTTTGAAAATGGTCTGATGACGGAACAGTATGGCCTTTCCAATCGTCCGTAACCGTGGACACGGCTATTCGAATAGTTCTACACTCTGCAGAGGTCGTACACTTGTGCCACAACATTTGCAATAATCCGTCAGGGTTAACTGGCCCTGATTTATCACACTCCGTGTGCGGACTACCAACCATAACCTTTCACTTACATACCCTAGTATAGGCACCTCTCCCCATGAGTTTGGCCTCCCAGTGAAGACAAACCGTCAGCCTGGGAACTGCACAGGGCTTGGGCCGGACAATTCACCTCATTCACGTCATTTCATCACATTTCCACGGAGGCAGCCTCGGCATAACCCCTATGACGCTTGTTTAGAGGGAACCCATACTAAGATACATAAACTTCCAGTTAAGCCCTTACCCATAATCAGGTATTGTGGGAGTACTTGCAAAATTGGAATGGTATCACATCCGAACCCAACCATCAGTTTTTCGTAAAATTCACCAAGTCATATTCACCTTCAAAATCTTTCAATAGAATGACTCATCATTCCAAGGTTTTCAAAGTCAATTCATTTCACATATTCCCATCTAAAGTAGTCCATTTTATTTATTAGCACTAGCAACTAGTCATGAGGGGTGCTAATTAGCTTTGATTGTTCTAGGCTAACTTTGATACTCTTGTAGTACTCTATCTCTAGACCAAAGTTAACTATAAAAGTAAGTTATAATAATCAAAGTAAAAGCTTGTAAGAATAAAACTCGGAATGGGATTATGAAGCATAAAGTAATTTGTGAGTGTGCCTTGCTCTAGTAGAGCTTTGCACTTTTCAAGAATATTAGCTTGCCTTGGTTGGTGTTGTGATCAAAATTCTCTTCTTCTTCCTCTTGGTAGAAAACCTCCTCCTCTTGATAGTCTCCGGTACTAGCGTCTATAAACGAATACGAGGATACAATCACCAAACAAATACTTAAGTGCTAGACTACTCACACAAATGACTCACACAAGCTATTCTAGCATCACCATATTATTATCATGTTGGTTGACTTTGTTTTCTTTTAAAGAAAAATAATTTCCTCTCATTACAAATATTGATTAGGGTTTCTATTTAATTCTTTGAGAAATAATTTCCTCTCATTGAATCTTGTTTAAGATTTAATCTCCTCAGATGATAATATATGAACTCATGTTGACCAAGGTCAACACTTCATAATCATCATTTGGGAAAATGATTTAAATGAGTTGATGCACCTCATGCAATTTAATCCTAACATGGTCATGATTGAATGTCCTCAAATAATTCAATATGAGATCAATTAGACCATAGTCACTACCTCATGTTGATTTACTTGAGACAAAGATTTAAATGAGAAGAATCCATCTCATATGATTTAATACATAGTTTTGATTAATTTAAATACTACTATTGAAATGATTTAATACCCTCAAGAATAACATATGGGGTCATGAAGACAAGTGTCATCACCTCACATTGAATCACTTGGAGTAATCATTTAAATGAGATGCTACACCTCATATAATTAGAATACTATTTTTGAAATAAGTTAAATGAGCTAGAAATGGCCACATAGCCACTATTTGAATCTAGCCCATGATCAGATACAGTACCCCTATCATATTTTTGCATAAACAATTAGAGTATTTGAAATATGAATTATGAGAATTTGAATCACCTCAAAATTCATTATGGTTGATTTTATAAATTTATTTGAATTCGGAAAACTCTCTGACTT
Source organism: Lolium multiflorum (assembly GCA_030979885.1). Taxonomy (NCBI): domain Eukaryota; kingdom Viridiplantae; phylum Streptophyta; class Magnoliopsida; order Poales; family Poaceae; genus Lolium; species Lolium multiflorum. Next base: position 146,306,904 of record CM061748.1, read on the forward strand.
GTTATTTTTACTATTCAAATTCTACAACATATATTGATTTGAATCCAGTGTGGTTGGATGGAGCCTTTCATGAGCTTTCTAAATATATAAAATTTATCAAAATTGACCGAGTAGATTTGTAGTTATTAAAGATTTAGTAAAGCATCTGAGAGCAATATCACAGGAAATAAATAAAACGAATTTGAATTTAAACGGTGGGCGGGAACGGAGTTGCGCCTGATAACGCGTGAAGCACACGTCCGTTGGGAACCCCAAGAGGAAGGTGTGATGCGTACAGCAGCAAGTTTTCCCTCAGTAAGAAACCAAGGTTATCGAACCAGTAGGAGATGAAGGCCACGTGAAGGTTGTTGGTGGAGGAGTGTAGTGCGGCGCAACACCAGTGATTCCGGCGCTAACGTGGAACATGCACAACACAATCACAGTACTTTGCCCCAACTTAACAGTGAGGTTATCAATCTCACCGGCTTGCTGAAAACAAAGGATTAAACGTATGGTGTGGAGAATGATGTTTGTTTGCGAAGAACAACAGAGAACAGAGATTGAAGTAGATTGTATTTCAGATGTAAAAGAATGGACCGGGGTCCACAGTTCACTAGTGGTGTCTCTCCAATAAGATAAATAGCATGCTGGGTGAACAAATTACAGGTGGGCAATTGACAAATAAAGATTCATATACATATCATGATGATCACTATGAGATGTAATCAGGGCATTACGACAAAGAACATAGACCGCCATCCAGCATGCATCTATGCCTAAAAAGTCCACCTTCAGGTTAGCATCCGCACCCCTTCCATTATTAAGTAGCAAACAACAGACAATTGCATTAAGTATGGTGCGTAATGTAATCAACACAAATATCCTTAGACAAAGAATTGATGTTTTATCCCTAGTGGCAACAGCACATCCACAACCTTAGAACTTTCTGTCACTGTCCCACATTCAATGGAGGCATGAACCCACTATCGAGCATAAATACTCCATCTTGGAGTTACAAGTATCAACTTGGCCAGAGCCTCTACTAGCAACGGAGAGCATGCAAGAACATAAACAACACATATATGATAGATCAATAATCAACTTGACATAGTATTCCATATTCATCGGATCCCACCAAACACAACATGTAGCATTACAAATAGATGATCTTGATCATGTTTGGCAGCTCACAAGATCTGAACATGATAGCACAAGAGGAGAAGACAACCATCTAGCTACTGCTATGGACCCATAGTCCAAGGATGAACTACTCACGCATCAGTATGGAGGCGGGCATGGTGATGTAGAGCCCTCCGGTGATGATTCCCCTCTCCGGCAGGTGCCGGAGGCGATCTCCGAATCCCCGAGATGGGATTGGTGGCGGCGTCTCTAGAACTTTTCCGTATCGTGGCTCTCGGCTAGGGTTTTCGCGACGAGAGTTTAAGTAGGCGGAAGGGCAGCGCAGGGGGCACCCGAGGGCCCACCCCATAGGGTGGCGCGGGCCCCTCCTTGGCCGCGCCGCCTATGGTGGCGGCTCCTCGTGGCCCCACTTCGTATGCTCTTCGGTCTTCGGAAGCTCCGTGGAAAAATAAGACCCGGGCGTTGATTTCGTCCAATTCCGAGAATATTTCCTTTGTAGGATTTCTGAAACCAAACAGCAGAAAACAGAACGGCGCTTCGGCATTAATAGGTTAGTGCCGGAAAATGCATCAAAACATCATAAAGTGTGAACAAAACATGTAGGTATTGTCATAAAACTAGCATGGAACATAAGAAATTATTGATACGTTGGAGACGTATCAAGCATCCCCAAGCTTAGTTCTTACTCGCCCTCGAGTAGGTAAACGATAAAAACAATAATTTCTGAAGTGACATGCCCAACATAATCTTGATCAACATTATTGTAAAGCATATGAGATGAATGGAGTGATTCGAAGCAATAGATTGCTAACAAAGAGGTAATGACTAAACAACTGAATCATATAGCAAAACTTTTCATGAATAGTACTTTCAAGACAAGTATCAAAAAGACTTGCATAAGAGCTAACTCATAAAGCAATAGATTCAAAGTATAAGGTTTCGAAGCAACACAAAGGATGATTAAGTTTCAGCAATTGCTTTCAACTTGTAACATGTATATCTCATGGATAATTGTCAACATAAAGTAATATAACAAGTGCAATAAGTAAACATGTAAGAATCAATGCACACAGTTGACACAAGTGTTTGCTTCTAAGATAGAAAGAAGTAGGTAAACTGACTCAACATAAAGTAAAAGAAAGGCCCTTCAGAGGGAAGCATGGATTACTATTTTTGTGCTAGAGCTTTTATTTTGAAAACATAGAAACAATTTTGTCAACGGTAGTAATAATTCATCTGTGTTATGCATAAAACTTCCTACAAGTTGCAAGCCTCATGCATCGAATACCAATAGTGCTCGCACCTTGTCCTAATTATCTTGGATTTACATGGATTATCATTGCATAACATATGTTTCAACCAAGTGTCACAAAGGGGTACCTCTATGCCGCCTGTACAAAGGTCCAAGGAGATAAATCGCATTTGATTTCTCGTTTTTGATAGATCTCAACTTAGGACATCCATATCGGGACAACATAGAAAACAGATAATGGACTCCTCTTTAATGCATAAACATTCAACAACAGATAATATTCTCATAAGAGATTGAGGATGAATGTCCAAACTGAAAACTTCCACCATGATACATGGCTTTGGTTAGAGGCCCAATGTTCTTCTCTAACATATGCATACTCAAACCATTTGATCATGATAAATCACCCTTACTTCAGACAAGACGAACATGCATAGCAACTCACATGATATTCAACAAAGGTGTAAAAAGTTGATGGCGTCCCCAGAAACATGGTTACCGCTCAACAAGCAACTTATAAGAACTAAGATACATAGCTACATATTCATCACCAAGATAGTTTTTAAGCTATTTTCCCATGAGCTATATATTGCAAAGACAAAGGAATGAAATTTTAAAGGTAGCACTCAAGTAATTTACTTTGGAATGGCAAAAATACCACATATAGGTAGTTATGGTGGACACAAATGGCATGGGTTTTGGCTCAAGGTGTTTGGATGCACGAGAAGCATTTCCTCTCAGTACAAGGCTTTGGCTAGCATGGTTGTTTGAAGCAAACACAAGTATGAACAGGTACAGCAAAACTTACACAAGATCATAATGCAAGCATTATAAGACTCTACATTGTCTTCCTTGTTGTTCAAACACTTTACCAGAAAATATCTAGACCTTAGAGAGACCAATCATGCAAACCAAATTTCAACAAGCTCTACGGTAGTTCTCCACTAATAGATTTAAACTACATGATGCAAGAGCTTAAACATGATCTATGAGAGCTCAAAACAATTGCCAAGTATCAAATTATTCAAGACCATATGAAGCATTTTCTGATTCCAACCAAATAGCAATCAATGAAGCAATTTTCAGCCATCGCCATGAACATTAAAGCATAACTAAGAACACAAGTGTTCAAATGAAAAAACAGAGCGTGTCTATCTCCAATACAAAGATTGCTGGGATCCAACTTTATTCAAACCAAAACAAAAACAAAAAACAAAAAGACGCTCCAAGTAAAGAACATAAGATGTGATGGAATAAAAATATAGTTTCACTAGAAGTGACCCGATAAGTTGTCGATGAAGAAGGGGATGCCTTGGGCATCCCCAAGCTTAGATGCTTGAGTCTTCTTGAAATATGCAGGGATGAACCACGGGGCATCCCCAAGCTTAGACTTTTCACTCTTCTTGATCATATTGTATCATCCTCTTCTCTTGACCCTTGAAAACTTCCTCCACACCAAACTTAAAGCAAACTCATTAGAGGGTTAGTGCATAATCAAAAATTCACATATTCAGAGGTGACATAATCATTCTTAACACTTCTGGACATTGCACAAAGCTACTGAAAGTTAATGGAACAAAGAAATCCATTCAACATAGCAAAAGAGGCAATGCGAAATAAAAGGCAGAATCTGTCAAAACAGAACAGTCCGTAAAGACGAATTTTCTGAGGCACTTAACTTGCTCAGATGGAAAAACTCAAAACTAATGAAAGTTGCGTACATATCTGAGGATCACGCACGTAAATTGGCAGATTTTTTTTGATTCATATACAGATAGAAGGACGCGAATTCGTGACAGACAGCACATCTGTTTTTGCGCAGAAATCCAAATCTAGTATCAACCTTACTATAGAGACTTTACTTGGCACAATAACATGATAAGGAGAGGTTGCTACAGTAGTAACAACTTCCAAGACTCAACAATACAGTAGTAAAAATAAAACATGGGTTATCTCCCAAGAAGTGCTTTCTTTTTCAGCTAGGCGCAGAAGTGCAAATCAAGTAACATCAAAAGAAGAAGCATCAACATCATAATTTGTTCTAATAATAGAATAAAAAGGCAACTTCATTCTCTTTCTAGGGAAGTGTTCCATAACTTTTTTGAGAGGGAATTGATACTTAATATTTCCTTCTTTCATATCAATGAACATTCGAAGAAATCTTCCCAAGACAATAGGACAAGATGCATTGCATTCAATATCCAAGACAACAAAATCAACGGGGACAAGGTTATTGTTAACCGTAATGCGAACATTATCAATCCTCCCCAAAGGTTTCTTTAGAGAATTATCAGCAAGACTAACATCCAAATAACAATTTTTTAATGGTGGCAAGTCAAGCATATCATAAATTTTCTTAGGCATAACAGAAATACTTGCACCAAGATCACATAAAGCATTACAATCAAAATCATTGAATTTAATCTTAATGATGGGCTCCCAACCATCTTCCAACTTCCTAGGAATAGAAGCTTCAAGTTTTAATTTCTCTTCTCTAGCTTTAATGAGAGCATTTGTAATATGTTTTGTAAAAGCTAAATTTATAGCACTAGCATTAGGACTTCTAGCAAGTTTTTGTAAGAACTTAATAACTCCAGTAATATGACAATCATCAAAATCTAAACCATTATGATCTACAACATTCTGAAAAATTTCAGCACTATTATCACAAACAGTTTCAGCAGTTTCAGGCAATTTTGCACGCTTTGTACTAGGAGTAGAAACATTGCCAACACCAATTATTTTATCATTGATAGTAGGAGGTTTAGCAACATGTGAAGAATCATCATTACTAGTGGTGGTAATAGTCCAAACTTTAGCTACATTATTCTCTTTAGCAAGTTTTTCTTTTCTTCTCTATCCCACCTAGCATGCAATTCAGCCAACATTCTAGTATTATCATTAATTCGAACTTGGATGGCATTTGTTTTAGCAAACTTCGCATCTTTAACTTCATCAGGCATAACTTTCAGTTTTAAGAGATCAATATCAAGAGCAAGACTATCAACCTTAGAAGCAAGAACATCAATTTTACCAAGCTTTTCCTCAACAGTTTTATTAAAAGCAGTTTGTGTACTAATAAATTCTTTAAGCATGACTTCAAGACCAGAGGGTATACTCTTATTATTGTTGTAAGAATTACCATAGGAATTACCATAACCACTACCATTATTAGAAGGATATGGCCTATAGTTGTTGTTAGCATAATTATTCCTATAAGCATTGTTGTTGAAATTATTATTCTTAATGAAATTCACATCAACATGCTCTTCTTGAGCAACCAATGAAGCTAAAGGAACATTATTAGGATCAATATGTGATCTACCATTAACAAGCATAGACATAATAGCATCAATCTTATCACCCAAAGAAGAGGTTTCTTCAAAGAATTTACCTTCTTACCTTGAGGAGTTCTTTCACTCAGAGTAATTGATCATCATATCATCAAGAAGCTTTGTTGCGGCGCCTAAGGTGATGGAAATAAAAGTACCTCCAGCAGCTGAATCCAATAGATTCCTTGAGGAAAAATTCAATCCTGCATAAAAGGTTTGGATGATCATCCAAGTAGTTAGTCCATGGGTAGGGCAATTCTTTACCAAAGATTTCATTCTCTCCCATGCTTGAGCAACATGTTCATTATCAAATTGCTTAAAATTCATAATGCTACTTCTCAAAGATATAATCTTAGAGGGATAATATTTACCAATAAAAGCATCTTTACATTTAGTCCATGAATCAATACTATTCTTAGGTAAAGAAAGCAACCAATCTTTAGCTCTTCCTCTTAAGGAGAAAGGAAACAATTTCAGTTTTATAATATCACCATCTATATCCTTATACTTTTGCATTTCACAAAGTTTAACAAAATTATTAAGATGGGCAGCAGCATCATTACTAACACCAGAAAATTGCTCTCTCATAACAAGATTCAGTAAAGCAGGTTTAATTTCATAGAATTCTGCTGTAGTAGCAGGTGGAGCAATAGGAGTACTTATAAAATCATTATTATTTGTGCTAGTGAAATCACACAACTTAGTATTTTCAGGAGTACCCATTGTAGCAGTAATAAAAGTAAACTAAGCAAATAAAGTAAAGACAAGTAACTAATTTTTTGTGTTTTGATATAGATAAAGTAAACAAGACAGAAAATAAAATAAAGTAAAGCAAGACAAAAACAAAGTAAAGAGATTGGATGTGAGAGACTCCCCTTGCGGCGTGTCTTGATCTCCCCGGCAACGACGAAAAAGAGCTTCATAACGCGTGAAGCACACGTCCGTTGGGAACCCCAAGAGGAAGGTGTGATGCGTACAGCAGCAAGTTTTCCTCAAGAAACCAAGGTTATCGAACCAGTAGGAGATGAAGGCCACGTGAAGGTTGGTGGAGGAGTGTAGTGCGGCGCAATGATACGTCTCCAACGTATCGATAATTTCTTATGTTCCATGCTACTTTATTGATGATACCTACATGTTTTATACACATTATATGTCATATTTATGCATTTTCTGGAACTAACCTATTAACAAGATGCCGAAGATCCAGTTGCTGTTTTTGGTTTCAGAAATCCTAGTAACGAAATATTCTCGGAATTGGACGAAACTTTCCCAGGGTCCTATTTTTGCACGAAGCTTCCTAAGACCGAAGAGATAACGAAGTGGGGCCACGAGGCAGCAGCAGGGCGGCGCGGCCAGCCCTTGGCCGCGGCCCTGCCCCCCGGGCCCTCGTGTGGCCCCCGCGTTGACCTTCCGCCACTTAAAGCCTCCGTCGCGAAACCCCGATGAGAGCCACGATACGGAAAACCTTCCGAGAGACGCCGCCGCGAATCCCATCTCGGAGGATCGCCTCCGCACCCTGCCGGAGAGGGGATTCATCTCCGGAGGACTCTACACCGCCATGGTCGCCTCCGGAGTGATGAGTGAGTAGTTCACCCCTGGACCATGGGTCCATAGCAGTAGCTAGATGGTCGTCTTCTCCTTGTTGTGCTTCATTGTTGGATCTTGTGAGCTGCCTAACATGATCAAGATCATCTATCCGTAATTCTATATGTTGTGTTTGTCGGGATCCGATGGATAGAGAGTACTATGATTATGGTGATTATCAATCTATTGTTTATGTGTTGTTTATGATCTTGCATGCTCTCCGTTATTAGTAGAGGCTCGCCAAGTTTTTGCTCTTAACTCCAAGAGGGAGTATTTATGCTCGATAGTGGGTTCATGCCTTCATTGAATCTGGGATCGTGACAGGTTCTAAGGTTGTGATGTGTTGTTGCCACTAGGGATAAAACATTGATGCTATGTCTAAGGATGTAGTTGTTGATTACATTACGCACCATACTTAATGCAATTGTCTGTTGCTTAGCAACTTAATACTGAATGGGGTTCGGATGATAACCTGAAGGTGGACTTTTTAGGCATAGATGCAGTTGGATGGCGGTCTATGTACTTTGTCGTAATGCCCAATTAAATCTCACTATATTTATCATATCATGTATATGCATTGTTATGCCTTTCTCTATTTGTCAATTGCCCGACTGTAATTTGTTCACCCAACATGCTTTTATCTTATGGGAGAGACACCTCTAGTGTACTGTGGACCCCGGTCCTATTCTTTACATAGCATACAATCTACTGCAATTGTGTTTACTGTTTTCTTTGCAAACATCTTCCACTCGATACGTTTAATCCTTTGTTACAAAGCCGGTGAGATTGACAACCTCACTGTTTCGTTGGGGCAAAGTACTTTGGTTTTGTTGTGCAGTTCCGCGTTGGCGCCGGAATCCCCGGTGTTGCGCCGCATCACATTTCGCGACCATCAACCTTCAACGTGCTTCTTGGCTCCTCCTGGTTCGATCAACCTTGGTTTCTTTCTGAGGGAAAACTTGCCACTGTGCGCATCATACCTTCCTCTTGGGGTTCCCAACGGACGTGTACATTTACGCGCATCAAGCACTGTTTTTCTGTTGGGAGATCAAGACACGCTGCAAGGGGAGTCTCCACTTCTCAATCTATTTACTTTGTTTTTGTCTTGCTTTATTTTATTTACTACTTTGTTTGCTGCACTAAATCAAAACACAAAAAAATAGTTGCTAGTTTTACTTTATTTACTGTCTTGCTCTCTATATCAAAAACACAAAAAAATTAGTTACTTGCATTTACTTTATCTAGTTTGTTTTATTTACCGTTGCTAAAATGAATACCCCTGAAAATACTAAGTTGTGTGATTTCACAAATGCAAATAATAATGATTTCCTATGCACACCTATTGCTCCACCTGCTACTACAGCAGAATTCTTTGAAATTAAACCTGCTTTACGAACCTGGTTATGAGAGATCAATTTTCTGGTGCTAGTTCTGATGATGCTGCTGCCCATCTCAATAATTTTGTTGAACTTTGTGAAATGCAAAAGTATAAAGATGTAGATGGTGATATTATTAAATTGAAAGTGTTTCCTTTCTCATTAAGAGGAAGAGCTAAAGATTGGTTGCTATCTTTGCCTAAGAATAGTATTGATTCATGGACTAAATGCAAGGATGCTTTTATTGGTAGATATTATCCTCCCGCTAAAATTATATCTTTGAGAAGTAGCATAATGAATTTTAAGCAATTAGATACTGAACATGTTGCTCAAGCATGGGAGAGAATGAAAACTTTGGTAAAGAATTGCCCAACCCATGGACTGACTACTTGGATGATCATCCAAACCTTCTATGCAGGACTAAATTTTTCTTCGCTGAATTTATTGGATTCAGCTGCTGGAGGTACCTTTATGTCCATCACATTGGGGGCGGCTACAAAACTTCTTGATGATATGATGATAAATTACTCTGAATGGCACACGGAAAGAGCTCCACAAGGTAAGAAGGTAAATTCCGTTGAAGAAACCTCTTCCTTGAGTGATAAGATTGATGTGATTATGTCTATGCTTGTGAATGGTAGATCTAATGTTGATCCAAATAATGTTCCTTTAGCTTCATTGGTTGCTCAAGAAAATGTTGATGTGAATTTCATTAAAAATAATAATTTCAACAACAATGCTTATAGGAACAACTCTGGTAATAACTATAGGCCATATCCTTCTGCTAATGGTAACGGTTATGGTAATTCTTATGGGAATTCTTACAATAATAATAGGAGTGTACCCTCTGGTCTTGAAGCTATGCTTAAAAATTTATTAGTACACAAACTGCTTTTAACAAATCTGTTGAGGAAAAGCTTGATAAAATTGATATTATTGCTTCTAGAGTTGATAGACTTGCCTCTGATGTTAATCTTTTAAAATTGAAAGTTATGCCTAATAATGATATTGATAATAAGATTACTACTACAGCAAATGCCATCCAAGTTAGAATTAATGAGAATATAAGATTAATGGCTGAACTGCGTGCTAGGTGGGATAGAGAAGAAAATGAAAAACTAGCTAAAGAGAATAATGTAGCTAAAGTTTGGACTATTACCACCACTAGTAATGCTAATTCTTCACATGTTGCTGCACCTCCTACTATCAATGGTAAAATAATTGGTGTTGGCAATGTTTCTACTCCTAGTGCAAAGCGTACAAAACTGCCTGAAATTGCTAAAACTGCTGAAACTGCTTGTGATAAAACTGCTGAAATTTTTTCCAACCTTGGGAACAATGATCCCATTGCTGTAGCTCATAATGATTTAGATTTTGATGATTGCCACATCTCTGAAGTTATAAAGTTCTTACAAAAACTTGCTAAAAGTCCTAATGCTAGTGCTATAAATTTAGCCTTTACAAAACATATTACAAATGCTCTCATAAAAGCTAGAGAAGAGAAACTAAAACTTGAAACTTCTATTCCTAGAAAGTTAGAAGATGGTTGGGAGCCCATCATTAAAATGAAATTCAATGACTTTGAATGTAATGCCTTATGTGATCTTGGTGCAAGTATTTCTGTTATGCCTAAAAAGATTTATGATATGCTTGACTTGGCACCATTGAAGAATTGTTATTTGGATGTTAATCTTGCCGATAATGTTAAAAAGAAACCTTTGGGGAGGATTGATAATGTGCATTACGGTTAACAATAACCTTGTCCCCGTTGATTTTGTTGTCTTGGATATCGAATGCAATGCATCTTGTCCTATTGTGTTGGGAAGACCTTTTCTTCGAACCGTTGGTGCTGTTATTGATATGAGGGAAGGAAATATTAAATATCAATTTCCTCTCAAGAAAGGTATGGAACACTTCCTAGAAAGAGAATGAAGTTGCCTTTTTATTCTATTATTAGAACAAGCTATGATGTTGATGCTTCTACTCTCGATGTTACTTGATTTGCACTTTCTGCGCCTAGCTGAAAGGCGTTAAAGAAAAGCGCTTATGGGAGACAACCCATGTTTTTACCTACAGCAATTTTTTGTTTTGTTGAGTCTTGGAAGTTGTTTACTACTGTAGCAACCTCTCCTTATCATGTTTTTGTGCCAAGTAAAGTTTCTATGTCAAAGTTGATGTTATATTTGGGATCGCTGCGCAGAAACAGCATTGCTGTCTGTCACGAATCTGGGCACAGTTCTCTGTAGAAAATTTGAAAAATCTGCCAATTTACGAGCGTGATCCTCAGATATGTACGCAACTTTCATTAGTTCTGAGTTTTTCCATTTGAGCAAGTCTAGTGCCAGCTTTAAATTCGTCTTTACGGACTGTTCGTTTTTGACAGATTCTGCCTTTTATTTCGCATTGCCTCTTTTGCTATGTTGGATTTATTTGTTTGATCCATTAATGTCCAGTAGCATTATGCAATGTCCAGAAGTGAAATTAATGATTGTGTCACCTCTGAATGTGTGAATTATTAATTGTGCACTAACCCTCTAATGAGTTTGCTTGAAGTTTGGTGTGAAGGAAGTTTTCAAGGGTCAAGAGAGGAGAATGATATACTATGATCAAGAGGAGTAAAGCTCTAAGCTTGGGGATGCCCCGTGGTTCACCCCTGCATATTTTAAGAAGACTCAAGCGTCTAAGCTTGGGGATGCCCAAGGCATCCCCTTCTTCATCGACAACATCATCAGGTTCCTCCCCTGAAACTATATTTTTATTCAATCACATCTTGTGTTCTTTACTTGGAGCGTCGGTTTGTTTTTGTTTTTGTTTTTGTTTGAATAAAATGGATCCTAGCATTCACTTTGTGGGAGAGAGACACGCTCCGCTGTTGCATATGGACACATGTGTCCTTAGGCTTTACTCATAATGTTCATGGCGAAGTTTCTTCTTCGTTAAATTGTTATATGGTTGGAATTGGAAAATGCTACATGTAGTAATTCTAAAATGTCTTGGATAATGTGATACTTGGCAATTGTTGTGCTCATGTTTAAGCTCTTGCATCATATGCTTTGCACCCATTAATGAAGAAATACATAGAGCTTGCTAAAATTTGATTTGCATATTTGGTCTCTCTAAGGTCTAGATAATATCTAGTATTGAGTTTTGAACAACAAGGAAGACGGTGTAGAGTCTTATAATGTTTACAATATGTCTCTTATGTGAGTTTTGCTGCACTTGTTCATCCTTGAGTTTGCTTCAAATAACCTTGCTAGCCTAAACCTTGTATCGAGAGGGAATACTTCTCATGCATCCAAAATCCTTGAGCCAACTACTATGCCATTTGTGTCCACCATACCTATCTACTACATGGTATTTCTCCGCCATTCCAAAGTAAATTGCTTGAGTGCTACCTTTAAAATTCCATCATTTACCTTTGCAATATATAGCTCATGGGACAAAATAGCCTTAAAAACTATCGTAGTATTGAATATGTACTTGTGCACTTTATATTTTATTAAGTTGCTTGTTGTGCGATAACCATGCTTCTGGGGAACGCCATCAACTATTGTTGAATATCATGTGAGTTGCTATGCATGTCCGTCTTGTCTGAAGGATCTATCATTTTAGTGGTTGGAGCATGCAAAATTGTTAGAGAAGAACATTGGGCCGCTAACTAAAGCCATGAACCATGGTGGAAGTTTCAGTTTGGACATATATCCTCAATCTCATATGAGAATAATAACTTTGCTACATGCTTATGCATTTAAGAGGAGTCCATTATCTGTTGTCCATGTTGTCCCGGTATGGATGTCTAAGTTGAGAATAATCAAAAGCGAGAAATCCAAAATGCGAGCTTTCTCCTTAGACCTTTGTACAGGCGGCATGGAGGTACCCCTTTGTGACACTTGGTTGAAACATGGCATGCAAAGATCCGGTAGTCCAAGCTAAGTAGGACGAGGTGCGGGCACTATTAGTATACTATGCATGAGGCTTGCAACTTGTAAGATATAATTTACATAACTCATATGCTTTATTACTACCGTTGACAAAATTGTTTCATGTTTTCAAAATAAAAGCTCTAGCACAAATACATCAATCGATGCTTTCCTCTTGAAGGACCTTTCTTTTACTTTTATTGTTGAGTCAGTTTACCTATCTCCTCCACCTTAAGAAGCAAACACTTGTGTGAACTGTGCATTGATTCCTACATACTTGCATATTGCACTTGTTATATTACTTCATGTTGACAATATCCATGAGATATACATGTTATAAGTTGAAAGCAACCGCTGAAACTTAATCTTCCTTTGTGTTGCTTCAACACCTTTACTTTGATTTATTGCTTTATGAGTTAACTCTTATGCAAGACTTATTGATGCTTGTCTTGAAGTACTATTCATGAAAAGTCTTTGCTTTATGATTCAGTTGTTTACTCATGTCATTACCTTTGTTTTGATCGCTGCATTCATTACATATGTTTACAAATAGTATGATCAAGATTATGATGGCATGTCACTTCAGAAATTATCTTTGTTATCGTTTTACCTGCTCGGGACGAGCAGAACTAAGCTTGGGGATGCTGATACGTCTCCAACGTATCGATAATTTCTTATGTTCCATGCTACTTTATTGATGATACCTACATGTTTTATACACATTATATGTCATATTTATGCATTTTCGGAACTAACCTATTAACAAGATGCCGAAGAGCCAGTTGCTGTTTTGCTGTTTTTGGTTTCAGAAATCCTAGTAAGGAAATATTCTCGGAATTGGACGAAACTTTCGCCAGGGTCCTATTTTTGCACGAAGCTTCCGAAGACCGAAGAGATAACGAAGTGGGGCCACGGCAGCCAGGGCATGGCGCGGCCAGCCCTGGCCGCGGCCCCGCCCCCGGGCCCTCGTGTGGCCCCCGCGTTGACCTTCCGCCTACTTAAAGCCTCCGTCGCGAAACCCCCGTACCGAGAGCCACGATACGGAAAACCTTCCAGAGACGCCGCCGCGAATCCCATCTCGGGGATTCAGGAGATCCTCCGCACCCTGCCGGAGAGGGGATTCATCTCCGGAGGACTCTACACCGCCATGGTCGCCTCGGAGTGATGAGTGAGTAGTTCACCCCTGGACCATGGGTCCATAGCAGTAGCTAGATGGTCGTCTTCTCCTTGTTGTGCTTCATTGTTGGATCTTGTGAGCTGCCTAACATGATCAAGATCATCTATCTGTAATTCTATATGTTGTGTTTGTCGGGATCCGATGGATAGAGAGTACTATGATTATGGTGATTATCAATCTATTGTTTATGTGTTGTTTATGATCTTGCATGCTCTCTAGTAGAGGCTCTGGCCAAGTTTTTGCTCTTAACTCCAAGAGGGAGTATTTATGCTCGATAGTGGGTTCATGCCTTCATTGAATCTGGGATCGTGACAGAGGTTCTAAGATTGTGATGTGCTGTTGCCACTAGGGATAAAACATTGATGCTATGTCTAAGGATGTAGTTGTTGATTACATTACGCACCATACTTAATGCAATTGTCTGTTTGCAACTTAATACTGAATGGGGTTCGGATGATAACCTGAAGGTGGACTTTTTAGGCATAGATGCAGTTGGATGGCGGTCTATGTACTTTGTCGTAATGCCCAATTAAATCTCACTATATTTATCATATCATGTATATGCATTGTTATGCCTTTCTATTTGTCAATTGCCCGACTGTAATTTGTTCACCCAACATGCTTTTATCTTATGGGAGAGACACCTCTAGTGAACTGTGGACCCCGGTCCTATTCTTTACATAGCATACAATCTACTGCAATTGTGTTTACTGTTTTCTTTGCAAACATCTTCCACTCGATACGTTTAATCCTTTGTTACAGCAAGCCGGTGAGATTGACAACCTCACTGTTTCGTTGGGGCAAAGTACTTTGGTTTTGTTGTGGTTCCGCGTTGGCGCGGAATCCCTGGTGTTGCGCCGCATCACATTTCGCGACCATCAACCTTCAACGTGCTTCTTGGCTCCTCCTGGTTCGATCAACCTTGGTTTCTTTCTGAGGGAAAACTTGCCACTGTGCGCATCATACCTTCCTCTTGGGGTTCCCAACGGACGTGTACATTTACGCGCATCACGCAACACCAGTGATTCCGGCGCCAACGTGGAACCTGCACAACACAATCACAGTACTTTGCCCCAACTTAACAGTGAGGTTGTCAATCTCACCGGCTTGCTGAAAACAAAGGATTAAACGTATGGTGTGGAGAATGATGTTTGTTTGCGAAGAACAACAGAGAACAGAGATTGCATTAGATTGTATTTCAGATGTAAAAGAATGGACCGGGGTCCACAGTTCACTAGTGGTGTCTCTCCAATAAGATAAATAGCATGCGGGTGAACAAATTATAGGTGGGCAATTGACAAATAAAGATTCATATACATATCATGATGATCACTATGAGATGTAATCAGGGCATTACGACAAAGAACATAGACCGCCATCCATGCATCTATGCCTAAAAAGTCCACCTTCAGGTTAGCATCCGCACCCCTTCCGTATTAAGTTGCAAACAACAGACAATTGCATTAAGTATGGTGCGTAATGTAATCAACACAAATATCCTTAGACAAAGAATTGATGTTTTATCCCTAGTGGCAACAGACATCCACAACCTTAGAACTTTCTGTTACTGTCCCAGATTCAATGGAGGCATGAACCCACTATCGAGCATAAATACTCCCTCTTGGAGTTACAAGTAACAACTTGGCCAGAGCCTCTACTAGCAACGGAGATTATGCAAGAACATAAACAACAAATATATGATAGATCAATAATCAACTTGACATAGTATTCCATATTCATCGGATCCCACCAAACACAACATGTAGCATTACAAATAGATGATCTTGATCATCAGTGGCGGAGCTACAAAGAAATTTATGGGCGGGCCAAGATAAAAAAAAAAGCAAAAAATTGTTCTTAGTCATACCACTTCACCTAAACATTATATTACTCATATCTTTTGTTTTCGTTGGTTACGGATCAACAAATTATTGGTAAAATAAGCATCCCCGTCTTATTATGCAGCCTTATTTTGATGATCTTTGATTGGCAAAATAAGCATCCTCACTCCATACCTTGAAAAGTAACATGTTAATTTGATTGTCCCTTCATGGTTGTGTTCTTGTTGCTCCAATTCAATCAAAGTAAAACGATCAGTTGCTGCTCAAGGATCTTCTTCAACTTCACTTATGTCATCATCTTTTTTTTCAAGATAAAATCAATTCTTCTTTGATTGGCCTTCCCTTGGCAGTAGCAATTTGTAAAATTCACAACAATTTCAGAGAACAATCAATCCAAGGTATCAAATTGTTGCTAACTATGGTTTTGGGGAAAGAAAGAAAAGCATCTGAGACCGGACGAGCACGGAATCGATTCGTAGCTGGTCGGCTGCTGGTGCCGGACCTCTGGACCGCACCGCCGGGAGGGCCCCGTTCCCGTGTGCAGTGGCAGCCCGGCCGTGCCAGTGAGCTGTGGCGAGCCGGTGTTTGCTGCGGGCGGCAGCACGATGCCGATGCTTCTGTGCCGCCGTCCAAAGCCGGTTCCCATCGGTTACCCCAATATTTCTAGACCTAGCAGAGCAGAGGCGCGTCCATGGCTTTCGTGTTTCGTGGAGAACGAACTGTTAGTGGCTGTTAGTGGGCAGCGGGAGAAAGAGAGCAGCCTGGTGTGGCCGTGTGGGTCGTTTTGGTGGGCTGGGCCTGCGATGCTCAGTACGTAATATTTTTGTGCCGAAATCCTGGGCGGGCCGTGGCCCAGTTCGGCCCTCAAGTAGCTCCGCCAGTGTTGATCATGTTAGGCAGCTCACGAGATCTAAACATGATAGCACCAGAGGAGAAGACAACCATCTAGCTACTGCTATGGACCCATAGTCCAAGGATGAACTACTCACGCATCAGTCCGGAGGCGGGCATGGTGATGTAGAGCCCTCCGGTGATGATTACCCTCTCCGGCAGGGTGCCAGAGGCGATCTCCTGAATCCCCCGAGATGGGATTGGAGGCGGCGACGTCTCAGTACCTTTTTCCGTATCGTGGCTCTCGGTACTAGGGTTTCGCGACGGAGAGTTTAAGTAGGCGGAAGGGCAGCGCAGGGGCACCCGAGGGGCCCACCCCATAGGGTGGCGCGGCTCCTCCTTGGCCGCGCCGCCCTGGTGGCGGCTCCTCGTGGCCCCACTTCGTATGCTCTTCGGTCTTCGGAAGCTCCGTGGAAAAATAAGACCCCGGGCGTTGATTTCGTCAATTCCGAGAATATTTCCTTTGTAGGATTTCTGAAACCAAAAACAAGAAACAGGAACGGCGCTTCGGCATCTTGTTAATAGGTTAGTGCCAGAAAATGCATCCAAACATCATAAAGTGTGAACAAAACATGTAGGTATTGTCATAAAACTAGCATGGAACATAAGAAATTATAGATACGTTGGAGACGTATCACCCAGCTGCTGCCCGGGCCTGGCGTGCATGGCGCATGCACGTCGGGCACGCGCGGGGAGCGTGGGACGTTGGATCGGGATCCGACGGCGCTGGGCCGTCGTGTTCCTCCCAACGCTGCTAGCTTGCGAGGGGCATAACTCTCACCTCAGGGCACGGATCACGGCGGGGTTGGGTGCGTTGGACAGGGCTTTCCAAGGGCTTCAAAATGGTGTAGGGCTTGGTGGATATGGTGATGAAAATTTGGGTGGCTTTTGGTGTGGCCGCCGGCGAGCTTGTTGGCGCCGGTGAGCTGCGAGGAGGGCGAGAGGGAGGTGCTAGTGGGAAGAAGGGGATGCTGCTGGGTGGTGTGGTGATGTCCAGGTCGAGGGGCGGGGTTTATATAGGCGCCAGAGAGGAGGGGCGTGACGTGGCCGGCATGGTGGCCATGTCGCCGGGCGCGTCATGTGCAGGGCTCCCTGGCACAGGGGCTGCGTCAGCTAGGGAGGTACTAGGTAGAGGGTGACGCGCGTGTAGTGGCTAGCCCTCAGGCGTCGTGTGCTGGGCACGCGAGGACGAGGCCGACGTCGGCGTCCTTGCGGGGCGTCGTGTCGTGGCGTCCTCCTGGTGCGTAGGCAGGTCAACGACCGTGTCTAGCGCGTGCTAGGAAGGGAGAGGGTGCTGGTGGCGCATGGTGACGTGCTGGAACGTGATGTGCACGCGAGGAGACGGTGGTGTCCACGGTTTGGTGATCATGAGCAATGGCATGAGGATTCTGGTTCACCACTTGCTCTTGTTGGCTCATGGTCATGTCTAGTAGTTGACTAGGGTCGAGGGGAGTGTAGATGACATGGAGAGAGGGAGGGCAAAGAGCCATGGGTAGGTAATGACATGGTGGTGACTATGTGAGTGGCATGGTGTGGCCTTGAGGTGTGCAAGTGTTTGCTTGGGTCAACTTTGGTAGGGTGATGTTCAGAGGAGTGAGAGACATCTCCTAGACATGGTGGGCATGGGGAGAGAGAAGTAGGGTTGGCACATTTTGACTTATGCAAAAGTGTGTGTGACATAGGCCATGTCCTTGGCTTGTCTTGGTTCATGGTGATGATGTCAAAGCTAAGTGATGTCATGAGAGTGGTTATGTGGTACTAGTGGTGCTATGGATGAGCCAAGATAGAAAAAGGGGAGGTGGTACATAGTTGGTGGAGTGGTTGTACCTCTATGTAAAAATTTGGGTTCTCATGTAAAAACCTCATGTGTGGGTAATTTTTGCTAGGTTTCTTCATGGATGAGTTCTAAATAATGTTTGACACTCATTGGTAGTCTTGGTTTGAAATTTCGAGGTTGTTTGTGAAAAGTCCAAAAGTGGACGGAATCTAGAATTTGTGTTAAGGTGGCATTTTGGCTTGACTATGGTGAGCAATGGTCAATGATTTGGTCAATGTGGTCAACACGAAAAATGTTCATCTTGATGAGGTCTTGGATGAGGGGCAAAGAGTTGAGAGAGTTTGGTTTGAGAATCTCCTAATAAAAGGGCTCAAAGTGGGTATGATATTAAAATTGTCAATTTCGACCATTTGTGTATGTAAGCTCATTTTGATTTCATATTTGATTTGATTTCAGTTTCTTTGATTCCAAATGTGTTAATAAGTGTTTAGTAACCATTTCCAACCAATGGGGCAAGCCAAAAGGGTCTAGGTTAAAGATTTGCAAAATTGGCCATAGCCACATATGTGATGAAGTGCATTTTTCTTATTTTCTTATTTTCTTTTTCTTTGCTTCACTTAGGCATGGTTTAGGGTTTATTTAGTATTATATTGAGTTTGGTAAAGGTTTCAAACCATTAGGGTAAGGTAGGAGGGCATAGGTCAAAATTGGGTAATATGGCTATATGCCACATATGCCTCTATGCATATGTTTATTTTATTTTTGTCTCTCACTGGATTTGGTTGGTAAGTACTAGGTTAGGTTTGTTGATGTTTTCAAAACCTCTAAACAAGGTAGAAAAGCCTAGGTAAAAGTTTTACCAAAAATAGCCATAGGCACATAGGCCCTTTTCTTATTTAATTTAATTTCTTTTATTTTGTTTATAATGGATGGTGAGAAGAGGGGTGAGGTTTAGGGTTTAGTGGGATCTAACAATGGTTCACCACTATTTAGAAAAGTAAGAAGGGTATTAGTCAAGATTTGCATACTAGGGCTATATGCCCACATATGTCTTTTTATTTTATTTTAGTTCCTTCTTATTTGATCCTATTTAGTTTTGAGAAGGTTAGGGTTTAGGGTTTTGGAATTATGTTCAATGTAATAAACAAACAATCATGGCAATAACACAAGGATTAGGTATGAGCACTAAGCATAGCACATGATGTAATAAAAGTTTTTGTTGGTTCTCATTTTTGGAAAAAGGAAATTCATTTTCTTCTTTGTTTGAAAATTTTGGGATGTTACAGATCTCTCGACCGGGGGAGGTGGAGGCGCAGTAGTCTGTCAAATATCCTTGTTGCATATGTGCTTGGTTTGTAGAATCTAGGGGGAGTTATATCTCTAGGATGTGTGTATTTGTATTCAAATGCATATTCAAACTATGCACACATCTAGGGGAGCTCCGTCTACTTTTTGCAAATCTAGAATCATATCATAATATCTTGTGCTATATAGAAAATTCTTGTGTTGTCATCAAACACCAAAAAGGGGGAGATTGAAAGAGCAAAATCTATACCTCGTGTTTTGTGTGTTTGATAACAACACTAGAATGAATTTCACCGTGTGCATAGTTTGCTTTGGATAGATTTGCAGGTGCACGGTGCCCTTGTTGAACGCATCAGGATCGGAAGACTCAAACGTAGCTTATAGGTTTTCTAGTTTTCGATGTGTGTCGCGAGGTGACGTGGTTGGAGAGGAAAAGAGGAAAAACATGTTTCAGCTTGACCGGTACTACCGGTACCAAGAGCGGTAGTACCTCTATCGCTATTGGTACCGGTCACCAGTAATGCATAGGCTTTGCACGAGGGAAGGGCTCACAGTATGCATTACGGTACCTTGACTGGTAGTACCGCTCCCAAGCGGTACTTCCGACTAGGTACCGCTTTGGTACCATAACTGCAAGCTACGACACTACCGCCTTGGTACCGCCATGGTACCGGGAGGGAGTCCAGGACTCGCAGAGGCCCCGCCGGTACCTTGACGGTACCGACATCGGTAGTACCGCTTTGATTCCCACGTGGCAGAACTATAGGCTATTCTCGAACCCAGAGTGGTAGTACCGCTTACCAAAGCGGTAGTACCGGTCATGCGGAAACTGAACATAACGGTTGGATTCGGTAGTACCGCTTACCATCTCGTTTCAACTCTCACTCTCTCTCCTCCATTGTTTCTAAGCTCAAAACCTTGAGGATCTCCCTCCCCATCCAACCAAGCTTGCCCAAACTTTGAGGATTGGTGGAGGAGACCCCGATCTATAGTTCTACCAAGAGAGATTTTTCCCAATGCCATTTAGTCCTTAGTGGATCTTGGAATTAGGGTTCGTATTGTGGGATCTTTGGAGATGAGCTCGTATGCAGGCTAGCTTGGAGTTGTGCTAGCCCCATAGGGTGTTGAGAGCCTTCGGTGTTGTGTAGCTCGCCCCAACCTTGTGAAGGAACCGTCGCCTCGACCGGCTACTTAGTGGAGAAGGGGAAGCTCCTTCGTGGGGCTTTCTCGAGAAACAAGGTGAGGCCTGTGTGGCCGTTGAGCCTTAGTGGTTCACACCTCCTCAACACAGACGTACTCCCTTTTGTGGGAGGAACTCCAGGAAACAAATCGCGTCTCCTCTCCACTACCCCGGTTGTCTCGCTCCCTCTCTCTTACTATCTTGTCGGTTCTTTTACTTGTTGCATCGCATAGGCTCATACTAGGTTCACCCTCATTGCTAAAGTTGCCACCTTTACTTCCGCATCGGATCTAAAATTGAAAAAGCTATAAAATTTGTGTAGCAACTATTCACCCCCCTCTTGTTCGCTAACGATCCATTCACCGAGGTACTCAAGGCACAAGCCAAGGTGAAGAGGGTGGCGATGGAGGAGAAGAACGTGGTCATGGAAGATGCTCGTCTAGCCGAGGAGAGGGAGGACAAGCTAATGTTCATGGACACAAATGGCATGAGTGACAAGCAAAAAAAATGCATTGACTTTCGTCGCGACTAATTGTTGGTGAAGAAACAAATATCGGGATACATGGGCGGCATGGGTGTCGGCATGGGTGGCTTGTTGAACTATGATATTCTTGTGAACTTGATAAGTGTGTGATGAAAGTTAAGATCTAAATTCATATTTTATTAGTATGTGTGTGAGATGTTGCTGCAAAGATTTAGATTCATATGTTTCATCATATATTCGCACATATGTTTGCAATTGTGAAATGTAGGGCATAAGGTGTGGTGCCCTATTTCACATCACCTCGAATTGCACGGGTGCCCTATTTTACATCATCTATAATTCCTGGAAAAAAAAGGTGCCCTAAAAAGTGGCAAGAGACAAAACAGGTGCGCTAAAACACTTTTTATGCCCTAATTTACATCATCTGTTTGAGATGCTTTTATAGGATTCAGCTAAAGCAAACTTAAATTAAAGTTAGGCAATCAATTAAATACACCCATAAAATGGTATTTTGTTTGTTTTATACAAAACAAACATTATAATAACGCGCCTGACACTAAGACTATACTATGGATAATGTTGCACGACGATTTGTTCGTACAACATATTACTTTGGGTGTTGCCACTGAGTCAAAGGTCATCCAAAGACAACACAATACAAACAATATTTAATAATAATAGAAAAATATGTAATACTGATAATAGTATGATACAAGTATAGGTAGCATGCATAGCTGGACCGATGGACTAATGCGGACATTTCGCGTAGTTGGTAGCGGACTAAATTTAACGGATAATCGAATTTGGGTACACTAGAACATGAACTGTCATGGTTTCTTTACGACATATGCCATTGGCCAACTTACAAAGAGTAGAGAAAGGTAAGGTGATGCGAAGAATTTGGAAGAGAGATTGACACTCGATATAACCAGGTTTGGATTCCCTTTTGGTGGAGGATCACTGCTCCAGCTATAAATTATTATATAATCATAGATGGGGTCACTGGCTGTGTAGCTTATGTGATTGTGGTATGTGGCCTCAATGGCATGTTTAGGTTTGTGTCCTAGACATTTAATCTATGATCAGTCAAGTATGCCTTAAGGGGTGCCTCTTGACTGGCTTTATATATTACAGTAGGGTAAGGGTTATAATTAGAGTTCTACTAAGACTCGAAAAACAAGTCGTCTCCTTCTAATGCAAGTCGTCTGGCGGCTCATAGCCTATGAACTCCTTGGTCGCACCGGCTTAGGTCTCACGGTTGTTCAGATTTGGGCTTCATGCTTGGGCCGTTGTCCGCAGTGTATGTTGACACTAGTGCTCGTGGCCACTTCGGCCTGCTTGATCATCTTAAGGTTGCGAGCATAGTCAACATACCCATCTGGTATTCACCCGATATTAGCCTCGAGTTCGACTAGGGCTTGTTGGCGGATTCCAAGTCGCCAACACTCGTCTTGATTTATCTTTACTGAATTGTCCGTTGAATGGCCTTAGTGTGCTCCCCAAAAAATCAAGGAATGATTAGTAGTAACACATTGAGTTAATACAGCTAACACCCGGTCTTACTCGACTTCAATCGTGCTGGCTCGATCCCATTGAGACATTTCAGTTTGTCGACTCAAATCGACCGTCTGGAGTCGTGTCTAGGTTTATCTAGGTTTCGATACCACTTTGGTGTATCCAGAATAACACCATAGTTTGTTATGAGAATCTTTTGCTATTTATTTTCTAGTATTTATCACGCTGCCTAGCTAGCTTGTCAATCGTGACGTGACACATCTCATTCTTTAACGAGAAGGAGGGTGTGAAGGCTCCTACTAGTTCTTCATCGCCTGCTCCCTGAAGGGAGAAAATTGTGGCATGGCTCGAACCTTCCTTGCGGAAGGCGGTTGCCAGAAATGCGGGAACATTGAGTCCTTTCTTTATTTTATTTTTCCTAGAGCCACTTCAACTCCTCTTTTTTAGTATACTAAGATCATGCCGGCTCCAACCTCGGGAGTCCCCAAAGGTAGTGTCAGTCTATATTGTTGTATCACACAATTTGACTTCTAAGACGCCTCCCTCTAACTTCACCATCATTCTGGAGCAAGTCCTGGAGACAACTTCACCAAAGGTGGCCTTTGATTGTGGCGCCTTCCTCCGATTATGTGATGAGTTTTTGAAGTTGAAAGATCGAGATGTCGCCTAGAGGGGGGGGGGGTGAATAGGCAATTACAAACTCTTGCGGATTTGTCTCGTATGAATGCGGAATTAAACTATCATTTAGTTTACAAGCACAAACCCTAAATATGCTAAGCTCAACTAAGTGTAACAATAGCAACTAGAGCTAAGCAAGATAGGCACAAGGTATATGTAGCACAAGTGATAGCAAGATATATGTACTTCAAGCACGATGGCTATCACAAGGAAAGAGAGCTCGGGTATAGAAATAACCGAGGCACGCGGAGACGAGGATGTATTCCCGTGTTCCCTTGCTTTGCAACAAGGTACGTCACGTTTGGAGGAGTGGAGGTCCCACGAAGGATTCCCCGCGCCACGAAGGCTCACCCTATTCTCCGAACCACACCCACGAAGGAGAATGGCCCTTTCCTTATGGTTAGCTTTTCCTCCGCTCCGGAGATGGCAAGCTCCACAACCACTTCACAAGCTCCGCGAAGGAGAAGCCCGGGCCTCTTCACAATCTTCTTGAAGATATCACCGGAGCACCAATCACCAAGCCAACTAGGAGGTCACCCTCCAAGAGTAACAAGCTCACGGTCTCTCACTCGAACAAATCGTGGTGGAGAGCTCAACACTATGCAATGATGCAAAGCAAGAACACCGGAGGTGTTCAAGTCCTTCACACTCAAATCCCACCAAAGCAACGAATGCTAGGATGAGATTGGAGAGGAAGAACAAGGGGAAAGTCAACCAAAGACTCCAAGATCTAGATCCCAAGAGATTCCCTCACTTAGAGAAGAATTGGTTTGGTGGAAGTGTAGATCTAGATCCACTCTCTCAAATCCTCAAATATGAGCAAGAATGGTTGGAGGATTCAAGAGGAAGAGCAAGTTCTTCAAATAGTAGCAATGGAGGAGAGAGAATAGGAAGAACTAACTTGCTCAAGGTGGAAGAAAGCTATTTATAGCAAGGGAGGAAGAAATAACCGTTGGGGAAAAAGTAGGGTGAAAAACGCATTAAAAACGGGCAAAAAAGACTGCCCAGCCGGCCAGCAGGCCGGCCGACCGGAGCCTGGGCCGGAGAGGCCGGTGGCCGGCCCGGTCGGACCGGCCCACCGACCGGACGGGGCAGAGGCGCGCACAGGCGGCGAAAGCCTTCAAGCCGCTCGGGGAAACGGCCCGGCCGCGTGGGCTTCACAGCGGGGAGGCGGCCCAGCACGGAACCCTGTCGGGCCGGGGGCAGCACCGGGCTGCCAGGACCTGGACACGGCCCGAAGCCGGTCACAGGCTGCGCGGGGGAGAGCCACGCCAGCGTGGGCCTTCGGCGGCTGAGACGGCCCAGCTGGGCGCCCGGTCGGGCCGGAGGAGGCGCCGGGCAGGCCGGATGGCACCGGCCGGGGCCGCGGACCGGGTGGGTTGGGCCGGTCCGGCCTGGGCCGGCTGGTCCGCTGGCTTCTTTTCTTCTTTTTCTTTTTATCCTTTTTCCTTTTTCCTTTTTCTTTAATAACTTTTGCTCCCGAACCCCGATTCGAATGAAACCAGTTTTGTTTGGAAGATAACAACAAATGCTATCCTATGGAAAGTGAAAACACCAGAATCTATAGGAGGGGATTTTATCATGAATATAAAAGGTAGAACCTTATATCATGAATAACCGGTAAAATCACCCAACCTCGAAAACGCAATAGAAGATGCATGCGGATTCTTTTCGATGAACTTGGGCTTGTTGTAAAGCTAGCAACAAGCTCAAGAACCTCACACAGAGAAACACCAAGAAGCAATACGGATATGCAAAGTATGCAAAGGATTGAGCTCCCTAAAACGATGTGATCAAGTTACCCAACCGAAAGCCCCTCTTAATAGTGCGGCTATGTATCCTATAATCCGGTCTCTCATCAACCACCTTGAGACCGGTAAAAGGAAAACCTAGCAAGGCCATACCTTTGCCTTGCGCATCCCGCTTGATCTTGATGATAACTCTTCAAGCTTCACTCAAGCCGGAATGCCTCTCTTGATCAATGTTGCTTTGTGAAGACTCACAAATGCTCCCCCATACACTATGATGGGAAAGCTCCATTGATACACATCTTCACATGTCCATTATCACCAAATGGACGACAAGCTTCAAGCATGTGATCCACTCAAGATGCTCATCTTGAACTTGCCCAACTCAACCTTGTATCTTCTCATACTCACTTAAGATAGAGCATGGCTAATATTGAGTTCCACATAAGAACTCCATCTTCATTTCTTCTTCTTGATCATATCACATATATATCTTCATACCGATGATCTTGATGCCAATACACAAGGTATACCTTTATCTTCATGGCATCCATACTTGAATCCAACACATGGAGTACAAGTAGTACCTATGGAATATTCCTTCATATAAACTCAATGAAAACATTAGTCCATAGGGGTTGTCATTAATTACCAAAACCACACATAGGGAGCAATGTACCCTTACAATCTCCCCCATTTTGGTAATTGATGACAACCACAATAAGAGGGTTTATATAATGAATATTAGAGACAAGTACGCAACTTATCCGAGAATAAGTTGTATACAAGAGGTTGTATTTGATATGGTCAAGTAACACAAAGTTACTATCCCATATCAAAACCAACTCTACTCACACAACTACAACTAATGCAAGGGATGTGAGTAGAACCAATATATATAGAGCAAACTCCCCCACAATGTATGCACGTGTGATGAACATGAATTCATTGCATACATTGTCAAGATTAGCCTTTGGGACAATTTCCTCTATATATATATACAACCATGCAAGACATATAAATATGGAATGCATGAGAGGCAAAACACTTAAGCACAAACCAAACTTAAGTATAAAACCATTCCCTTAAACCCTCTAAACTTCTCCCCCATTGGCATCGATTGTCAAAATGGGTGAAAAATTTAGAAGGCCAATATAATGTGAGTTCCTCCCCAAAGTGTGCACTTCTCATAATTTGAGTGGAATCAAGTGCACATATCCAATGATGAATACTTGAAGGAAATCAAACTATATTGAGGCTCAAAGATTGCATAAAGATAACATGGTGAGGTGAGCTTCAACAAATAAAGCAAACAATCAAAGATCCAATTGGACAAACAAAGATATCATGATAAGAGAGATATAGTGCTCTAAAAATAAGAAAGCTCCCCAAAGTTCGTGCACAATTTATAATGTTTGCATTTGAATACAATATGCACAAACATGGAATCCTCACTCCCTATATATCATTTAGAACATAACTAAGATAAAGAGAATATGCTTATCAAGAACAACTTGAGTCCAACAATTACGAGATATGAGTGCATGAAGAAAAACAAATAAACCAAGCACTCATAAATCTTCTTTACCAACAACACTAAAATCAAAAAGGATAAGAAGATGGTTGGCAAAGAACAAGGATATCAAGGTGATGAATCAACGCTCTCATGTATATGAGTTTCTAAAGTGGACAAAGTGATCCATAAAGGAACATGCACACACAAGAGGTTAAAAAAAAAGATACGATATCCAAGATGAAGTCATAAAATATACCAAAGGATATTTGCTTAAAAAGCATATATAGCCTATGGCTCCAATTTTCACTAGTGGTATATGAATGAGCTTCAACTAAGAAAATCTCAAAAACATCACAACCAACAATAAGGGAAGTAAAGCTAGTCGGAATGTTTTGAGAAAGGCAACAAGTATCATAAATATAGATTTATTTCGCAATTTCATCAATATTGGACATAAGAGCTCTTTGAGGAATTGATATGCAATAAATTGCTAGAGGGCATATTTGAGATAGGTGAATCATAAACATGATATATATATATATTCCTATCATATGCATCTTCTCAAATTACTCAAATGTACAATAAGAAGTTTTTCTTTTAAAAGTATTTTTCAAGAATCGCAATATTTTCGAAATAAAGAATTTCATGCCAAGATGCAACCTACAAGTGGTTGGATGCTATATGAGTATGCATGAATAAGATACTTGTTACCGAGATAGCAATGGCATGATGTAGTAGATACGAGTTCATCGAACATCCTAGCTTGACTCCAATTATCATATGGTGACAACACCTTCCTTATAGATGAGACAAGCATCCATTGCATCTCCAATGTACCTAAAACATCATTCGAGTACATCTTGGCCCCCAAACTTATTGGGTCCAACATGGTTAGACAAACCACAATATATAGGACACACTCCATATAAAAATGTGCATATTTAGATGAAATTTGAATTTCATGCACATCTTAGACATTTAGGATTTGATGGAGTATACCCTATATAATGGATCAAACAAAGCAAGCATGCTACAAATATAAACAAATTACATATAAGCACACATAAAGACTTTAAAGATCCAAGAAAGATATACTTTGGACAAAACACCAAAAGAATCGAATAAGGCATAAAGGTGTCACCAAACAAATTTGTTGTCCAAAATATATCAAAGACGCAAATCACAAAAGATTTGTTCAACAAAGTTCAACAAATGAACTAGGAAGAAACCATTGAGCATAAAGGATGAAATAAAGCAAACATGCTCAAGGATTTATCTCATTCAAGCAAATGAATCATGTAAGAAAGAATGAGATAGCAAACTCCCCAAAAGAGCAAGGTTCAAACAAAATAAACCAAGCCCTATACACTTTTCACAATGGCACAATGTACCGTAAGGAAAAGGTTTGTCTTCCAAAACAAACACTTGATATGAATCAAGAGAATTTATCAAAAGATTTTTCAAAGGAACAAGGAAGACACATGGGAGCAACAAAGATTTGTTGGAAGTAGAATAAGGCAATAAAGAACAATCCAAGGTGAAGATGATCCAAAAATTCAACCACATACAAGGTTATCAATTGTCAAAGACAATGAGTATATTGGAAATAATTTCCGGTGGAGTATTCACAATGTTAGTAAGGATCAACTTCAAAAAAAAGGCATAGGATAAGTATATAGAATTGAGCACTATGCACGGATGAAGATTCTTGATAGCTTCAACTAGTCACACAATCACGCACGGCAATGATTAGAATAACTTGAAGCAAACGGTGTCCCAAATAAGATATAGAGATATGTATTTGAGGAAAACCGTACCAAGAATTTCTTAATCAAACAAGAGTCCATAAGATGAGCCAATAAAAGCTTTTTAATAGAAGTGGAGCTTGTTTGAGCAAACATGCCACCTAAGAACAAGATAATTAAGAGCATTAACTCTAAGTGGCATAACCTCATATGTTCACATTTTCTAGGCTTGTGATATGTACAAAACATATTACTCCCCCATAATGTGATAAAACATTTCTTCTAAACAAGAGGCAACTTAAAATTCAACTAGAGATGATTAATGGATATTTTAGAATTTGAATTTCTCATGAGTATGACACACCACATAGTGACTAGATAATCTTGCAATATCAATACTAGGTGGTGGTACCCATGTACACACATTTTAAAGAAAGAGAGATGCACAAAGCATATCACTCCCCCAAAATGGGATGTTCCATTAATCACTTCAAAGAGAGCCAAATAAGATATCATCAAAAGGCATTAGGCTCAAAACAATACACAAGTATATGATGAGACAAACAAACATACTTGAATACACAAGATAGGCAAGTAAGATTCAACACATACAAACACATATTTGATACAAAACCAAACATGCAAAGGGGCAAGTAACTTACAATGAATATGAAGAGTTGAAGTATAAGTTACCGCTAGGAGGAACATTGGATATAAGATATAGACGATGATCCATACGACTTGGCTTGGTCAAAATATAATATATGAAGATCCCTTAATTCTTCATGAATTAGCCAAGTCTCCAATGACCTCCATATGCACCTATTGATTACGTTTGAGCTTGTTGGTCCCCAACTAAGTTGGGTCCTAAGAGGTTAGTCACAATAGGCTTGGCAACCCAAATGGTCCTTTTCTTGAGACCACTTTGAGTTCCAACAAACTTGGCAAACACATTGCCATCCTTATCCTTCCCTAGAGAATAATCATCATCAACAATTATAGGGTTAGATAAGGTACTACCTAAACATGAAGAAGCAAAGTGCCCCTTCACACGGCATAAGTAGCAAGTGTTCCCCTTCCTCTTCTTTATTGATTTCTTCTCTTGGGGAACAATATCTTGATTCTTCTTGGGAAGTGGCCTATCTTCAACTTGAGGTCGAGCATGAGCTTGACCTTGACCTTGTGGCCGTTTCCCTTGTTGTTTCTCACTCAAGTGCTTCTTCTTCTTCAATGGGCATGATCTAACATGATGCCCTTCAACCTTGCACTTGAAGCAAACCAACTTGGCCGGGTCCTTGACTTTGTCTTGGCCCTTCTTCTTGTTGCTCTTGCTCTTGGACTTGTTCTTGTTATTGGAATTGAATCCAAGTCCACTCTTGTCATTGGGGGATTGTTGCATACTCAACATCTTGTCAAGTGCGGATTTCCCTTCATGACGCTTATCCAAGTCTTTCTTTAAAGAAAGGACTTGGGCCTCGAGCTCTTTGATTTCCTCTACATGGTTAGTAGAAATACAAGTACTAGAGGAAGTAGAAGCTTCATTATTAGAGCAACAAGGCAAAGCAAGTAATCCAACACAAGGTGTATCACTAGTTTGACTAGATGGACTACTAGGACTAGCACATGTCGATATAGCATTTGTAGTAGAGATTGTGCTAATGTCCACATGAGGCTCACAAGATGTTACCTTAGTGATACAAGCCTCATGAGCTAACTTTAGCCCATCATAGGAAATTAGAAGGTCATCATGAGAGCCCGAGAGCTTTTTATGACTTTCTTCCAATTCCCTATAATTGCTAGTTAGCAACTCAAGTTGAGCCCTTAACTCAACATTCTCCTTTAAGATAGATGCTTCACAAGAAGTAGAGTTAGTAGCACAAGCATCAACAATAGTTTTCTCATTTTCATGCTTATAGGATTCAAATTTTTGTGTGAGCATAAAATTAGTATGCTTCTCATCTTTTAGCTCATGCTTGAGGAGAGTGAATCTCATTTCCCCATTTTCGATATGGGACTCCAACTCCACTATGGTTTCCCTATATTTACTCAAGGTATCCATAGAGTGTTCGAGATTAGCACGAGCTTCTTTATTACCATGAAGAGAAGCATATACCATTGCCATATTATGCACCAAGATATTATATTCTTCATCATTGTCATCATCATCACTTTCATCATTAGAGGAAGTATTAGGAGTCAAAGTAGGAGATACCTTTGATCCATTTGCCATAAGGCACATGTGCAAACCGGAGGATGAAGATGAAGAAGTTCTTGAATCCTCATTTGAAAACATGTCTTGATCCATAGAGTGTTCGGTTTCCTCTACATTGTTAGTCAACAAGCAACTAGAGGAAATAGAGGCATTTTGATTATGGGAGCAAGACAAGGCAAGCATATCATCATGAGATCTATGTAAGCAATTTACACATGATATGCAAGGACTATCAACACAAGCATGTAGGCTATTTTCAATGCTCGATGTGTTTAAGTCCAAAGAGGAAACATTGCAATGAGATAGAGATGAAGAGTCATCAATATTGAGCACAATATCAACATTGCAATTTTCCTCACCACTCACCATATCATTACCTCGTGTCTTGCTACCCGTTGGTGAAGTGGAAGAAGATGAGAACTCATCACGGCCGGAGGTGGAAGCAACTTGGAGCTCTTCATGATGTGAAGGGGAAGAGAGCTCCTCGGAGTCACCACCAACCAAATGAGAAGTGGATCCACCAAACATTTCCTTAAGCTTGATCCACATCTCATGAGACGATTTTCGCTTTATATATATCAAGAACCTATGAAAATCTGGTCTCAAAGAGAATACAAGCTCATTAGATACTAGAGCTTCAAGATGTAAGTTTTTCTCATCCTCTAAAGATAGATTTTGAGGGTCCATCGGAGGAGAAAAACCTACATCTAGAAATTGCTCAATGTTTGGACACAAGGTCCGAAGTTTGCAAAGCAAGCAATTTCGCCACAAAAGATAATTTGTGCCAACAAAGATAATTGTGTCATTGTGCACTAAATTACTAGCCGACATCTTTACTCTCAAGGCGGTGAAGCCTTAAACAAGGAGAGACCTTGCTCTGATACCAATTGAAAGATCGAGATGTCGCCTAGAGGGGGTGAATAGGCAATTACAAACTCTTGCGGATTTGTCTCGTATGAATGCGGAATTAAACTATCGTTTAGTTTACAAGCACAAACCCTAAATATGCTAAGCTCAACTAAGTGTAACAATAGCAACTAGAGCTAAGCAAGATAGGCACAAGGTATATGTAGCACAAGTGATAGCAAGATATATGTACTTCAAGCACGATGGCTATCACAAGGAAAGAGAGCTCGGGTATAGAAATAACCGAGGCACGCGGAGACGAGGATGTATTCCCGTGTTCCCTTGCTTTGCAACAAGGTACGTCACGTTTGGAGGAGTGGAGGTCCCACGAAGGATTCCCCGCGCCACGAAGGCTCACCCTATTCTCCGAACCACACCCACGAAGGATAATGGCCCTTTCCTTATGGTTAGCTTTTCCTCCGCTCCGGAGATGGCAAGCTCCACAACCACTTCACAAGCTCCGCGAAGGAGAAGCCCGGGCCTCTTCACAATCTTCTTGAAGAGATCACCGGAGCACCAATCACCAAGCCAACTAGGAGGTCACCCTCCAAGAGTAACAAGCTCACGGTCTCTCACTCGAACAAATCGTGGTGGAGAGCTCAACACTATGCAATGATGCAAAGCAAGAACACCGGAGGTGTTCAAGTCCTTCACACTCAAATCCCACCAAAGCAACGAATGCTAGGATGAGATTGGAGAGGAAGAACAAGGGGGAAAGTCAACCAAAGACTCCAAGATCTAGATCCCAAGAGATTCCCTCACTTAGAGAAGAATTGGTTTGGTGGAAGTGTAGATCTAGATCCACTCTCTCAAATCCTCAAATATGAGCAAGAATGGTTGGAGGATTCAAGAGGAAGAGCAAGTTCTTCAAATAGTAGCAATGGAGGAGAGAGAATAGGAAGAACTAACTTGCTCAAGGTGGAAGAAAGCTATTTATAGCAAGGGAGGAAGAAATAACCGTTGGGGAAAAAGTAGGGTGAAAAACGCATTAAAAACGGGCAAAAGAAGCCCAGCAGGCCGGCCCGAGAGCCTGGGCCGGAGAGGCCGGTGGCCGGCCCGGTCGGACCGGCCCACCGACCGGACGGGGCAGAGGCGCGCACAGGCGGCGAAAGCCTTCAAGCGCGGGGAAACGGCCCGGCCGCGTGGGCTTCACAGCGGGAGGCGGCCCAGCACGGAACCCTGTCGGGCCGGGGGCAGCACCGGGCTGCCAGGACTGGACACGGCCCGAAGCCGGTCACAGGCTGCGCGGGGGAGAGCCACGCCAGCGTGGGCCTTCGGCGGCTGAGACGGCCCAGCTGGGCGCCCGGTCGGGCCGGAGGAGGCGCCGGGCAGGCCGGAGCCGGACCGGGCCCGAGACCGGTTGCGGGCCAAAAGGCCACTGGACATGGTCCGGATGGCACCGGTCCCTGGGCCGGTCGCGGACCGGGTGGGCCGGTGGCGGTCCGGTCAGACCGGCCGGTCCGCTGGCTCCTTTTCTTCTTTTTCTTTTTATCCTTTTTCCTTTTTCCTTTTTCTTTAATAACTTTTGAACCCCGATTCGAATGAAACCAGTTTTGTTTGGAAGATAACAACAAATGCTATCCTATGGAAAGTGAAAACACAAGAATCTATAGGAGGGGATTTTATCATGAATATAAAAGGTAGAACCTTATATCATGAATAACCGGTAAAATCACCCAACCTCGAAAACGCAATAGAAGATGCATGCGGATTCCGTTTCGATGAACTTGGGCTTGTTGTAAAGCTAGCAACAAGCTCAAGAACCTCACACAGAGAAACACCAAGAAGCAATACGGATATGCAAAGTATGCAAAGGATTGAGCTCCCTAAAACGATGTGATCAAGTTACCCAACCGAAAGCCCCTCTTAATAGTGCGGCTATGTATCCTATAATCCGGTCTCTCATCAACCACCTTGAGACCGGTAAAAGGAAAACCTAGCAAGGCCATACCTTTGCCTTGCGCATCCCGCTTGATCTTGATGATAACTCTTCAAGCTTCACTCAAGCCGGAATGCCTCTCTTGATCAATGTTGCTTTGTGAAGACTCACAAATGCTCCCCCATACACTATGATGGGAAAGCTCCATTGATACACATCTTCACATGTCCATTATCACCAAATGGACGACAAGCTTCAAGCATGTGATCCACTCAAGATGCTCATCTTGAACTTGCCCAACTCAACCTTGTATCTTCTCATACTCACTTAAGATAGAGCATGGCTAATATTGAGTTCCACATAAGAACTCCATCTTCATTTCTTCTTCTTGATCATATCACATATATATCTTCATACCGATGATCTTGATGCCAATACACAAGGTATACCTTTATCTTCATGGCATCCATACTTGAATCCAACACATGGAGTACAAGTAGTACCTATGGAATATTCCTTCATATAAACTCAATGAAAACATTAGTCCATAGGGGTTGTCATTAATTACCAAAACCACACATAGGAGCAATGTACCCTTACAGAAGTGCGGAGATCTATCATGATATTTCATGAGGTTATTACCGTAGTTTGGAAATACCCTATATTCTACTATAAACTATAAACTACTGCTAGAACACGAAGTAAATTGGAACAACAAATAAATACTAAAATGATGAATGTAGGGAGAGAGGGCTAATGCAATGATTACTAACCAGTTGATGTTTGGGATGACATCGAGTAACAAAGCCTATGTGACTAGTCTAAGTTAGGATACCAAATGTTATGCAGATGGTAGATTCATACCGCTAATGGGTTGTTCCTGAACTGAAGAAGAGATCGAGGATCGAGGAGAACTTAGAGAGAAAGAGAGATGGGGCTAGCTCATTTTTCAGTTGGTTGATCACGGGTCGACCGTTTTGAGACAATCAAACCCACACCGGTGTTATGGCCCATGACATTCAGCCCACACACTCGATAAAGAGACAACCAAGGCCCAACACAACGACAAATGAAACGTTACTAATGACAGTTAACTGCTAAGCTTACGATCACACACATCAGGTGTTACATAGTACACTCTCAGGTATCGTGCGGAAAGCACGATATCAACGATCTACAAATCACCTTGATGTTATGGTGAATCATGCATGTACCTAAAAAATAGTACACTCTCAGGTAAAAAAGGTGTTACATACACTCTGATGATAATTTTGAAGGCTCCTCCTCCCGATCCGAATCTGTCCCAATTTACAGTTTCTAAGCAAATTTTTTTTGCGGGGAAAGGAATATATATTAAATAACAGGAGGATTACAATCTTGGTCTATTGCCCTGCTAACAGCCGGAGGCAGGTTCATAAACCACACAGCCGACCTGTGCTCAATCCTACCTATCTTTGCTAGTTCATGACTTGCCATATTAGCGTCTCGACTAACTTTGTCTAGCTTAATATTCCTCTCCTTTAACAACTCTCTTATAAAGGAAACCCTAAAGGCATAGATTGAAGTATTGGGTGTAGTCTCCCTAATCAGCTCGATCGCTTCGGCGCAATCATTCTCCACGATGATGGGCAATGTAGTTCATAGAAGGGCCAAGTGCACCCCCTCTTCAATCGCCATGAGCTCCGCATCAGTGGCATCTTGGCACTGTATGGATTCTCGGCATGCAGCCGCACAACAACGCCATGATGATCTCTAAGCACCATTCCCACGCCTGCTTCCCTGCTGCTAACAAAGGTGCCATCTGTGTTTAGCTTCACATATCCAATGTCGGGAGCCCGCCAGCGATTCCGCTCCTTCCTCCGATCCTCTTGCTGAAATGTTCTCGCCCTGAAGCCTGCATTTGAGTCAACGACCATCTTACCTTTGACGATATCGCCGGCTGGGTGCTGTTTAATGAGGAGGAGAGAATCGAGGTAGCTGATCAAAAATCTGCGGGAACCTTCGATGGAAGGACATGGTTTATCATGTGTCATCTCGTTGTGATTATGCCAGATCCGCCATATGGTCATCATGGTGTGCACCCGCTGATGCTCTGGTATGCTAGTGAGCAAATGGAGGAGCCATTCCGCCCCTGTTTGCTGCAACAACTCATCAGACGGCATCTCCCAAACCTCCTTCATAGCCAGCCAAAGGAAGCGTGCGTGTGGGCAACGCATGAAGATATGGAAAGTGTCTTCCGCTTCCTGGCCGCAAATCTGGCACAGACTTGTCGTAGCCATCCTCCTCCTCGCCAAATTCTGCTGTGTAGAAAGCGCATTACGGCATATCCGCCAGGTTAGCATTTTCACTTTTGGCGGCACTGGGCTGTTCCATACAGACTTCCATTGTGGTCGCACCCCATCAGGTCTTTCGCTCGATGCACCCCAGTTCTGGTCACAGTTTGCCAGATCAAACGCTAATCTGTATGCACTACTCACTGTAAAGGTTCCTCGCTTCTCCGGGTACCAGGCTACGAAGTCGTCTTCTTGTCCAGAAGAAGACGTTTGAATACGTAGTATCAGAGTTGCATCCTCCTGGTCAAAGAAGTACTGGACACGTTCTTCATTCCATGTCCCATTCGGCCTCAGGAAGTCCGATACCCATCGGTAGCGGCATCGACGCCTAGCCTGTTTAGCCACATGAGACGCAGCTCTAGGTATCCAGGGGTCTCGCCACGCGCGGACGCTCACACCGTTACCCACCCGCCAGATGACTCCCTTCTTCAGAAGCTCTAGTCCGTACTCGATAGCATGCCATGTGGAGGATCCATTACCCGTAAAAACAGTATCAATTAACGACCCATTGGGGTAATATTTCGCTTTTAGGAACTGGGCACACAGAGTTTCTGGGTGTTGGATAAGTCGCCACGCCTGGCGGGCTAGCAACGCCTGGTTGAACAGGCGCATATCCCGAAAGCCTACGCCCCCCTGGGCCTTTGGCCTGAGCATACTGTCCCATCCCAGCCAATGCGTCTTCCTCTTCCCATTTTCCGCCCCCCACCAGTAGCGTCTTATCATCTTTGTGAGTTCATCACACAGGGCCATAGGTAATTTGAAGACTCCCATGACATACACGGTCAAAGCTTGGCCTACAGATTTTATCAAGACCTCTTTGGCAGCCTGTGACTTGTGGTTGTCCTCCCATTCTACCAGGCATTTTGCCAATTTTGCTTGTAGGCTCACAAACTTCCCCTTGTGCATCCTCCCTTTAGGTGTAGGTAACCCAAGATACTTTGTTTCAAACGTGCTACGACACCAGACCGTAGGAGACGTCGTCAACGGGACATCAGGCGGGCCCAGGAGCACAAGGCAAGGCCCAAGGGACAACAAGCCCAGCCCGCCAACGACACAGCGGCATAGCACGTTATCTCTGCCTGAGGATCCACAAGAGAGATCATGGTTGAATGTACTGAGCAGACTCGCTCCTTCCCTTCCTCCTTAGATCTCCTCTTCCGCACAAACTCTTCCAAAGTGTAATCGAATTCGAGACTATGATCCTGATACCTGTGCGTGACGCGAGGTCCGCGATCTAGTACGTAGCAAGTGGTATCTAGAGCAGTTTCGATCCCGGAAATTTTTCCCCAAATCGCGAATTCGCTGATTCCCTGTTGATAAATCCGAACGACGGGTGTGGATTCCTTGTGAATTCGCGCAAAACACCTTCGGTGTACCCTAGATCGGTCCGACGGGAGTCGAGTGAGTCACGACGACGAGATCCGGTCGATTGAACCTCACGGACCGAGTGGAGATGGCGGAGCTGTCGGTCGCCGATCTCCGGCAACTGATTGCAGCGACGGCGGAAGCCAACAAGGCGACGGCGGAAGCAGGGCAAGCCAACGCCGCCCGCATCTCCGACATCAACGCCGTGCTCGACAAGTTGGCGCTCTCCCAGCAGGAGATCGTCCGCAACACCACCAAGGTCGACATAACTCTGGACCGGGTGATTCAGGCCAACACAGCTCTGGATCGCTCCGTCATCGACTTGAAGCAGTCGATGGAGCTGGTGGCGTCGCGCCTCGACATCATGGAGAAGGCGAGGACCACGCTCTCGACCCCGGGCACCATCGATTTGGACCCGGGCTCGCTTCGGCCGGAACGGCGCCGTCAACAACACAATCACCAGGGTGCTTGTACTGGAGAGGATCGTACCTCCAGTCGTGCCCTGGTCAGGGGTGAGCTCACTGATACAAACCCTGAAAATTATGTGGTGTCCGATGAAGATGATGAAATCGCTGAAACTGAGAACACATACACACCACATCACCGTAGTCACTCAGGTCCTAGGCTGCCTAGGTCAGATTTTCCACAGTTTGATGGAGATAACCCAAAATGGTGGAAAAAGAGTTGCGAAAAATACTTTAAGCTTTATCATGTGCAAAGTAATTTGTGGGTAGATTTTGCTACTATGCACTTTAGAGGTAACGCTGCATTATGGCTACAAACCTATGAGGCTTTGCATAGTGTTGGCACTTGGCCAGAATTATGTGTAGGGGTCTTTTCAAAGTTCAATAGGGACAAGTATGCCAAATTCATGGATTTATTCTTTGCCCATAAACAAACGGGTTCAGTAGATGAATATGCACACA
This sequence comes from Lolium multiflorum, assembly GCA_030979885.1. Taxonomy (NCBI): domain Eukaryota; kingdom Viridiplantae; phylum Streptophyta; class Magnoliopsida; order Poales; family Poaceae; genus Lolium; species Lolium multiflorum. The sequence continues at coordinate 146,344,965 of CM061748.1, forward strand.
AATTTGAGGAGTTGATGCACAAGATTCTGATATATAACCACTCTTATGATGAGACTTTCTTTGTGAGAAGGTTCATCGCTGGTCTTAAACATGACATTCGTAGAGCTATTGCTTTGCAAAATCCTGGAACTGTTGATCTGGCGTATTCCTTGGCTCAAACGCAGGAAACTCTATTGGTGGAAGATACGACTCCAAGTTCAAACAAATACACTCAGCGAGATGCCCTACGGGTCAAATTCAAACAGCATGGGCAACTGCCGGGATTTTTGGGGGCTCCTCCTGAAGAAAAGAAAGCAGGAGATAACCCAGCCGTTGCAACTGTCAGCAAGTTTGACTCTCTGCGTGCTCAACGCCGTGCTAGAGGGGAATGCTTCACGTGTGGGGAGAAATATGCTCCTGGCCATAAGTGCCCAGCGAAAGTCCAGCTTCATGTGCTAGAGGAACTACTGGAGGCACTGCAAATCGAGCATCCAACACCAGTGGAGGATACTGACACTACATCTGAATCTGGGGCTGAGGACACAGATACGGAACAGATGATGAAAGTTTCAGTACAGGCATTATCTGGGACAACAAGCAGACGCAGCATGCGATTACAAGGGCAGGTCGGCAAGTATACTGCTCTTATACTGATTGACTCAGGCAGTACAAGCAACTTCATCAGTAAAACATTGGCTGATAGGCTGCAGCAACCTGTATCTCAAATGCCACTGTCCAAGGTCAAGGTGGCAGGAGGAGGCACCATTGACTGCTCTGAGTTTCTACCAGGAGTTACTTGGTTTACACAGGGCCATAAATTCACAACTGACCTCAAGATCTTGCCATTGCGTTCCTATGACATTATTCTGGGTATGGACTGGCTCGAAAGTCAAAACAACGGCAAAATGTGGGTCAATTGGCAGAAAAAGACAATGAGATTCAAGCATGAAGGCACTAGGATAACTCTCAGAGGGGTTCAGGCAAACTTGGAATCTTGCACAGTCATTTCTGCTGCAACTCTACATGGTCTAGTCCATAGTGGGGAAGTCTGTCAACTACTGGAATTATGGCCCATTGAAGACGACCATGCACCACCAGCGACAGAGACTATACCAGCCCCAGTGCAGCAACTGATACAACAGCACATTAACCTCTTCCACGAACCTGCATCACTACCCCCGCATAGGACTTTTGATCACCATATTCCTCTACTGCCAGGTGCAACACCTGTCAATGTCAAGCCCTATCGATATGCACCACATCAGAAGAATGAAATTGAAAAACAAATTCAGGAAATGCTCAGGAAAGGCTTGATTCAAGAGAGCACCAGTTCTTTTGCCTCTCCAGTACTTTTGGTCAGGAAAAAGGATGGCTCGTGGCGCTTTTGTGTGGATTATAGGGGACTCAACAGCTTGACAGTAAAAAACAAATACCCCATGCCAATAGTAGATGAACTCCTTGATGAATTGGCAGGCTCTCAATGGTTCACGAAGATAGATCTTCGAGCGGGATACCATCAGATTCGGCTGGTACCCCCAGATGAACACAAAACGGCTTTTAAAACTCATCTTGGGTTGTATGAGTTCAAAGTCATGCCATTTGGGCTTACAAACGCTCCGGCGACGTTTCAGTCGGCAATGAATTCCATCTTTGCTACTTTGCTACGCAAATGCGTCCTCGTATTCATGGATGACATCCTGATATACAGTCCTAGCTTGTGTGATCACCTGAAGCATCTGCAACAAGTGTTCTCGCTTCTGCAGCAACATCAATTATCGGTCAAGCAGAGTAAATGCTCCTTTGCGCAACAGAAACTGGAGTATCTGGGGCACATAATCAGCAACCAAGGGGTAGCCACTGACCCCAGCAAGGTGCAAGCTGTCCAACAATGGCCTACACCAACAAACACGAAACAAGTTCGTGGGTTTCTTGGACTCACAGGGTATTACAGGAAGTTCATCCAAGGGTACAGCCTGATCAGTCGCACACTCTCAGATTTACTGAAAAAGGACACCTTATTCCAATGGACACAAACACATCAGGCTGCCTTTGAACACTTGAAGAAACTCTTACAGGAGGCCCCAGTACTGGCACTGCCAGATTTTCAATTGCCATTCACCGTGGAAACAGACGCTTGCAAGCGGGGAGTGGGTGCGGTCCTTATGCAGCGAGGACATCCTATTGCTTACTTGAGCAAAGCACTAGGTCCAGTGGCACAGGCAATGTCCACATATGAGAAAGAGTGTTTGGCCATTCTGCTAGCAGTGGACAAATGGCGATCTTACCTCCATCACGCCCCCTTTACCATCATTACAGACCACCGCAGTTTGGTCCATCTCTCTGACCAGAAGCTCACAAGTGAAATGCAACACAAGGCATTCATCAAGCTCATGGGGCTGCAGTATAAGTTGGTCTATCGAAAAGGAAAAGAAAATTCAGCAGCAGATGCCCTGTCTCGTCTCCCTGCTGATAATGCACTCTATGCCATCTCCCTGTCTCGTCCTAAATGGCTTGAGTCGATTACTGAGGGCTATGCTGCAGATGAGCAAGCAAAAGCACTGCTACAGGAACTTTCCCTCTCCAGCCCCAACAAAAATGGCTACTCGCTACAGCAGGGGCTCATTCGCTACAAGGACAGACTCTGGCTGGGTAACAATACCGAGGCACATCAAGCTATTTTGCTATCTCTGCACAACAGTGGGATTGGAGGCCACTCTGGATTCCTAGCTACATATCAAAGAATCAAGGAATTATTTGCTTGGCCCAAAATGAAGGAACATGTCAGGCAGAGAAGTTAAACCAATGCCTGGAGACGTACTTGCGTTGCGCGGTGCACGCTTCGCCGAAGAAATGGGCTCAGTGGTTGCCGTTGGCAGAATATTGGTACAACACGAACTATCATTCAGCTCTTGGTAAGACACCCTTCGAGGTACTCTATGGCTACAAACCAAGACACTTGGGAGTCAGTAACTTGCAGTCCTCCACTTCTCCTGAGTTGGCTGGGTGGCTGCAGCAGCGTCAGGAAACAGCAGTGTTACTGCAACAGCACTTGTTACGAGCACAGCAGCGCATGAAACACCAGGAGGATAAGCAGCGCTCAGAAAGGGAATTTGCAGTGGGTGACAAAGTTTATATGAAGCTGCAGCCATATTCTCAAACCTCTGTTGCTAAACGGGCAAATCACAAGCTGTCATTCAAATATTTCGGGCCCTATGAAATTCTAGCCCGTGTTGGTAAGGTAGCATACAAGTTACAGCTTCCGGCCAACAGCCAAGTTCATCCAGTGCTACATGTCTCGCAACTGAAGAAGATGGTTCCTCCCAGTCAGGTGCATGCAACCGACCTTTCTTTCAATTTCCTCACTGATGAACTTTTCCTGGTTCAGCCTGCAAAGGTACAGCAGCACCGTCTTATTCGACACGGACGGGGACACATTCCGCAAGTACTAGTCTCCTGGACAGGGCTCCCTGCTACTCTCTGCACTTGGGAATCGGAAGCTGCACTGCGTTGCCGTTTCCCTGAAGCACCTGCTTGGGGGCAAGCAGTTTCTCAAGAAGGGGGGAATGCTACGACACCAGACCGTAGGAGACGTCGTCAACGGGACATCAGGCGGGCCCAGGAGCACAAGGCAAGGCCCAAGGGACAACAAGCCCAGCCCGCCAACGACACAGCGGCATAGCACGTTATCTCTGCCTGAGGATCCACAAGAGAGATCATGGTTGAATGTACTGAGCAGACTCGCTCCTTCCCTTCCTCCTTAGATCTCCTCTTCCGCACAAACTCTTCCAAAGTGTAATCGAATTCGAGACTATGATCCTGATACCTGTGCGTGACGCGAGGTCCGCGATCTAGTACGTAGCAAAACGCTTCCTGTGTTATTTGTAAGCAGGCTTTAATCGCTTCTCGCTGCTCCATAGGACATGATTCACCAAACAATACAGAACACTTGGCTGGGTTTATAAGTTGTCCTGTGCTGGAAGCATAAACATCAAGCACCTCCTTAATCTTGTTTGCTTGGCCAACATCAGCCTTGAAAAATAGTAAGCTGTCATCTGAAAAAGAAGGTGAGATACTCCAGGGGCTCGACGGCAATTTTTTGACGTGGATCTCCTACAGAAGCTTCTGATCTAATTCATGCTCGCCTCTCGTTATCGTCCGTAGCCCCTGCGGTGCGATTACGGTCTGCAGTGTCGTAACGTCCAACACGTCCGTGATTTAACCTGCAAGCTACGCACGCCCTGGTTTCTGCCGTACCAATTTGACCTGTGATTTAACCTTTTTTACTTCAAAGAGTCAGCATCTAGTTGCGATAAACATCACTGGGGTGTTCCTGATTTTTCTATTGCCAGAAGCTGAAAAGGATAGACATCAATTTGCAAGCTTTTCGAGAGAGGTGACACATGTTAATCGCGCGGCGTTCCCAAAATGTTTGGGAAATGTGCAGCAGTTTTACAGGAACCACACAAATATTTCAACTTTCACCAGAAATCTGAAAAAAAAAACCTCGTGTTTCAAACATGGCGATTACGGACTAGTTTCAGTAAAAATGCATACGGCAACTTGGTAGAACGATACAGAACCGTGTTTCAAACATGGCGATTACGGTCTAGAGATGGATGGAGTGTGAATTAAGGAAGAAGTCCCCCACGGTGGTAGGACCCAAACGCCATTTTCACCCTCGTCGCCTAGCAGGAAAGATAAACTCACACACAATCCCCTCCCCTGACCTCCTTCCTTCTTCTGCCTTCTCCTCCCCCGGTGCAAGAAGCCGGCCAGCTCCATGTATGATGGCGATGCGCCCATGTGTGTGAGTGCCCACCCAGACCCCATATATAGCTTTCTCCCACTAGTAGCTCCTGGATCCCCCGCCCGCAGAATCAATCAATAGGGAGAAAAGGAAGCAAAGGAGGCATCACTTGATCAGCCAGCAAGCAATCAGGGTTGATGCTTGCCAAGTAACAACTAACTATTTTTAGTTGCCCCACACCCTGGTATTATATAGCTAGCTCCTAGATCCTCTATAGCTTTTGCTTGTGGTTGCGTCGATCGATTTTGTTTGTCATGGAGAAAGGAGGTGTTTCTTCCATGGATGCCAGCGTCGGCCAGGACGTGTGGGACTGGGAGGTGCTGCCTGACGGACATAGGAGCTTCTACGCCGAGAGCAGGGCTGCACCTCCATCCCCTGGACACGGTGTCGGCCAGGTTCTTCTTGCCGGTAATGATCGATCTGTTTTGCACGGTTTTCTTTAGTGGCATCAGTTTATGATCCACTTGAATTCCACATATATTCTCATCCCTATGATCGATTGCGTTTCCAGTTCCAGATAAAAAACTAGAGGAGCCGCTCCTGCCTCCTCCATCAGAAGCCGATGAGTGCAAAGACATCGGCGTCGTGCCAGCCGAGACCCAAGAAGAGCACACACCGATGCCGCCGGTGTCTCAACTGCTGCTCTCTGACAGCGACGACGGAGAGAAGAAGAAGTTGCAGAGCTCCGACAACGCTAAGGAGGCAGTTGACGATGGCAAACCGGTGGAGGTGCCAGAAGCTACAGCAGCGGATCCTCCCCCACACGAGGTCGAGGTCGCCAGAGGAGAGGAGGGGGAGGAAGAGACGAAGAAGGGGAAGAGGGCGCGGCCGGAGTGCGTGGTGTTCAGCGTGGGGAAGCTGCGGGTGAACGGGATCGGGGCGCTGTGCTCGTTCGGGGTTGCGGCGGCCACCGTGTGCGTGTTCCTCGTCGGGGGCAAGCTGCAGCACCAGCAGAAGCAGCAGCACCAGCAGAATATTCAGCTGCAGTTCCTTGGCGATGATAAGGTCTGCTGACTCACTCCCACTCATCTATCTCTCTCGATCCACCTAATTCATCATTTGTTTTCTCTGCTTAATTATCTGCAACTCGTATTAAATTCTTAAACTAATGAGTAAACTGTGCTCCACACCACTTAACTTGACTGGTTCACGGTCCTGATCTCATGTGTTGGTCTGATCTGCAGAGAATTCAGCAGGTTGTGCAGCAGACATCAAGGCTGAACCAGGCCGTGTCATCCATGATGGGCGCAGGCGCTTCCACAAGGGCAAAAATATCCTTCGGTGGCTTCTACGATGGCTTCTGATCAAGCCGGCGGAAATGAAGGACCGATTCATGTGAAATTCAACCATGACCAAGTAGTGTACAGGCTGCTCGGTATTGTGCCAATTAGCAGATACTACTACGGCCTGGCTAGCAGTGGTCGTTATGTATAGCATCGATCGCGTGCTTGTACATAATGCACGCTATAGTGAATGTAAATAATTGGGGTGCTAGACCGTACATGGACAGATGGACTGAGGATGTTAAGTAGATTTGTTATTAGTTGATACTACATAACCTAAGGGACAGTAGCGATTATTTGATTTGTACCGGAATAGGTTATGCTTAATGGAGACGGTTACTGGTTACTCGATGCCTATGGCTGTGCTAGTTGCTCAAAGATGCATCATACTCCCTTCGATTCAAGGAGATTCAAGGAATAAGGCGACCTCGTTTTACGTGTTTTTGTATGAAATTAGTATCATTAGAAAGTGTTTTTTAATAGAAACCTTAATTATCTGCAACTCGTAGTATAATATAACCAAGATTTTATTGCTCAATTATTATGGTTAAAGTTTATCTTGAAATACGCGTGCGCCTTATTCCTTGGAACTGAGGTTGTAGTATCTTGTGATCGACTGAACTCCGTGTCTATTCTCCGCCTTGATGCACCTACTAGTTGACTTACCCTAAAGGGAAAAGTACTTAATCTAAAACAAAAGATTGAAAATTTCGTCAGCACTTCCACTCGTGTGGACAACATTTCTTGAGATGCAGACTCGATTAAATTAGTCATAGTGGAAATAACATAGAGTCACTACGGGAGAGCTCCAGTGTCCCGACGGCTGCCAGCCGTCGGCACAGCACAGATGGCCGTCGGCACAGGCTGTGCCGACGGTGACCGTCGGCATAGCATCGTCGGCATAGTTCTGGTCGGGGACTGCCCGATCACCGTCGGCACAGACGCGTCGGCATAGATTGTTGTGCCGACGGTATAACCGCATATGTGGTGACCATACCTGCATGTTGTAGTATGTCGTTGATATAACATTCGCGAAGTACCAATCCGCAAATATTACATCCCTCAGAGTAGTACAAGAACATAGCAGGTCCATAACTCATTCATACATCATTACAAACCATATATACATATCATCTTGGAGCTCCTCTTGGGTCCTAAGAGGTTTACTCCTGGGTTCGAGGCGAACCCAACTTAGCTTACAATATAGAAGTTTCACGAGACTTAACATTTATTCTCTCGAGCAGCTAAGTATTAAGAGTTCGTGCTGCTCGGCTACTACTACTACTACTACTCGATACTTCTAGGCTTGGTCTCCTCCTGAATCCTCCCCGGTTCCGTAGACTATGAGGTAGTCTACGCCTTCAATACCTCCAGAGAGGTTTGGTTCTTCATAGCCGATGATGTCGGCTCCTTCAGGTTGTCGTTGTCCTCCTCCAGATGGTTTCTAAGCGGGGATTTAAGAGTGGTATGAGTACGAGCGTACTCAACAAGTTCATATTAGGAAAGAGGTGTTTAATGCACTAACTACGGTACCAGACCAGAAAGTCTGATACCATGCAGGTTTTGATAACCATTAAAAGGTTGTTTTTATTCAGAAGAACTATGTCCGCCAGCCTTCACAGATGGCCGTCGGCACAGGTTGTGCCGACGGTGACCGTCGGCATAGCTTCGTCGGCATAGTTCTGGTCGGGGACTGCTCGATCACCGTCGGCACAGACTGGCCGTCGGCATCTAACACATGAACGGTTTCCATTGTTGTAAACAAACATGTCTTGAGTTTGATGATGACATGAAGAATGTAATCACTGTTATCAGGAGCACATTCTCTTCAGCGTTGCGCCAGGAGCGCCATAGGCTAAAGATGAGATACTTTGCTGGGAGGACTCCTAGCGATATTCCAACAACCTCTCCTATACTACAGATGACTGATGATCAATGGTGTGATCTTGTTGAGTATTGGTCTGCTCAAAAGAATTTGGTATGTTCTGTGAAGACAGTGAGACAAGATCACATTACTGATTCCTTTTTAAGCATGTGTCTCACAAGTCTTCATTTGTAGTTCATCGCTCGAAGTAACATGCGTGCTCGTAATAATGTACGTTTACAATAGCGTACAGGATCTCGTAGCTTGATTGGACACCTCTACTGTATGGTAAGGAATGTTATCTATACAACTATATTTAAATTAGTAAATCATTTAGAATTTATAGATGCACAATATACATCGTAAATTGTTGTCTCTGTTTTATTTATATTTTTTTTGAAAACTTTCAATTGTCGCATGTCGGCATGTGACGTGGTTGTGAAACTAATTTATATTTTCTCTTGCGAAAATATCAGAAGGCAAGGCAAGCATACTGTGAGAGTACAGACAGAGAGATGAGTCTACTTGAGCAATTCAAGGTGTGCCAGACGAGCAGAAATGGTTTGACTGGACATTTTGCACAGAGTGTTATTGTAAGTATTCTCTACTAATGTCAGTTATGGTTTTCAATTGTATACAGAAATATCTTGTCATATTTGTCAAGCTTCATGCACTAGCCAACACAACCAAATGTCTGAACTGGTGGAAAGGGCTAGTACAATTCACTTATATACTTCTCAGCAATATCATGCACATTACGAATTCTACACATGGATCCATGCATATTTTTATAGTCCTGCTATTACGTGTTAGCAATAGAAGACATGTCAATATGATGTAACATGCTCTTACTAAAATGTATATGCGGTAATCAGCCATGCCAGTTTGTAGGATTATTAGAGGTAGTTCATACACATGTCTTCACATTATAATCTCTTCTCTTACACATGTATAACAACTGAAAACTCCTCAGTCTGACATGAAAGTGGAGCTGGCAAAACCAAAGAAAGATGGTATAGAAAAAACCCAGGAAGAATGTCTGAATTCATTTTCCAAGGTACTACAATGTCATGGTATAGCCAACAACACATTCCTGCGTAATGCTGGGTTCACAACTAATTTGTCGAGGTCCAAGTCCAAGTCAAAGCCCAAGCGCAGGTTGAGGTCCAAGTCATTGTCTTTTTATGTTCTCGAGGAACTACTCAAAGAGGAACGAGCAATAGTGGCTGCACAAAGAGTAGTCATCCACCGTATAACTGCAGGATTAGAAGCAAGTCAAGCCCACCTGGGCAACATCCTGAGAAAGTGTGGGAGATGCTGAATACCACAGTGAACACTGACAGTCAAAGGTGTCCCTTGGTTGTGTGAAAGGGTTTGTGATGCTGAACTATTTTGTTGGTGCTTCTATCTGCACTTGTTATGTACCTGGTGGTTGTTTCCTTGGTGATGTGGATTAAATGAAAACTGAATGGATTGGATGCACCAATATTTAATCAAGGTTTAATCTGATTTGTAGTATTTTTTATATTGCGCTGCATGGGAAAAGTATAACTATTAGTTGGCCCATTGGTGACCATTTTCATACATTATTTTAGTTGATGGGTCCTTGTCCTTGTATCCCTGAAAGGAGGCAGTACTACAGTAAGCTACCAATTTTTCTAGTACAGTAGTTTTTTAGCGCCAGCTAAATTGAAAATATCTATCAAGCGCTACAATCTCCCGCCAATAAAATCCAAAATATTTGTACATGGGAACTGATTTTGGTTGTGATTATGACTTGATGTGACCGTATAGTAGTGTCATGCGTATGCGGGACTGGTGTTTTGAAACATAGGAGCATATGCTCCCTCCATTTTGAAATGCATCTTACACATATTTTGAATTTCAAAAAAAATGAAACAAAAAATTCGCATGTACATCTTCTCGTGCTACGCCCTTAAAAAGTTGCGACTTGTCGTGTCACGTGTGTAAAAAGATAAAACAGTACTAAAAATAATGCTTTTCACAAGATAAGTTTTCTCTTTTTTACATAGACCACAAAAAATATTGGTTTTTCGTGAAACTTGACGAACGAACATATATTATGAATATGTACATGTAAAATTTTTGCTAATTTTTTTCGACATTTTAAAATATGATTTTTTGGTAGAGGGAGCATATGCACCCGGGAGCCAAATTGAATTTCCGCATGCATATGACACTACTCTATGTTACTACCTTCATAATGCATAGTAACTTAGATGTAGTACTATCATGCATGATTGTTTTAGTTAGTATGTAGACTCATTTATCTTGAAAAGTGTTATGGTAACATAGCTAGTTACCACAACCAGCTCTATGTTAATACTCCTTAGTTACTCCCACTATGAGTAGTCTAAGTAGCATGGTCTACCCGGAAGTAGATCCTCTAACGTGCAATAGACAAGTCGGGTAAGCTACACCTCTCTAATTTTCCTTCTCCACATCTACATGATTAAGTCTAATTTGATCTAAATTAACTTCCATAATATATGTAAGCCATATGCATTTACGATAATTAGTAACAATCAAAATTATGACTATCTTTTTTAAATATTTATACGATTTTTTATACAGTAAAAATATACAGTGGTTGCTACAGTAAATACGTACAGTATTTGTTACATTTTCCTGATTTTTCTTCTATGTTTTGCACTACTTAAGCACTGTGCTTACCTGACTTGTCATCTCTACGTTAGAGGATATGGTTCCGGTCTACCCTTGGCCTTATATTACAATCACGAGTATATATTACTTGGACCATCTGTACAACATACTTTTGTTGCTCCTTGCAAAAAAACATACTTTTGTTGCGACTGGATTATTAAGAAAAGCCGTGTGCATCACCACGATGCAGAGGCTGGGGTCATATCCCCTTTTCGAAGAAAAAAATTACTTAGACCATAGCCTTATTCAAAATCAATTCTTAGTCAAGCTGCAAAATCTCCTAGTACCAATCCCGAAATATTTCAGAAGGGTTTTTCAAAATTGATTTTCAAGATATATCATGATTATGCTCGTGGTAACCGATTTTCAACGTGATGATGACTTGATGTGACACTTGGCCGTACTAGTACGGTCTCATATTTTTGTATTACTTGGACTATAGCCAAATTCGAAATCTCATTCCAGCGGCAAAACTTCCCGCCCGAAAAATACAAATATTTCACACGCCTCTAACTTCCCATTCTACCCTCGTAAAGATGACAACAATGTCCATGCATAAGTCGGTTGGTGGGGGGTCTACCCGTCATTTTTTCGATCACCACCTCCCTAGCTCCGAAACCCCGAAAAAAAATTCATTTCCCTCACTCTCTCCTCCGAGACCACCCACCGGAACTTCCCAAGTCCCTCTCTCTCCCACCTCCACGACCACCGCACCGGAACATCCCCGCCGGACTTCCCTGGCCTACCCGAGGCCTCGCGATCCTCGTCATCCTGCCGGAGCCGCTTCATCGACGCCGTCATCAACCGGACTGGATCATCCCGCCGAACCTCGAAACCATATACTCATCTAGTAGTCTACCGCAGTCGCTTCAGCTGCGGTATCGTCCACCCTACCGGAGTCGCTTCGCCGGATCCGTCGTCCACCGCATCGGATCTTGCTCACCGACACCGCTGTGCATGAACCGGATCTGCTTCACCGGCGCCGTGCATGATCTAAACTCTTCTCTGTCGCTTTTCTATTGCTTGCAAGTTCTTGTTTAATCTTGGGGGAACCTGTTTGTGCTAACGACGCGCCGTTACGTTTTTGCAGATGAGATGAGTAACCATGAAGTGTAATGGCCGTCTCTCCAACCCCAAGTAGCACATGTAGCGTACTTCATCACCGGATCTATCAACCCCAGGAAGATCTGCTGTGACTCCCACAGAGTGCTTCTCCTAATGTAAGTCCCTTGTTTTAGCGCCATGTTCTGGGTTCAGATGCTTGTTTGTCTGAAGCTCTTTTAGTTCATTCCTAGCTATGACCGTAACACCTTGCTATTTTCTACTTCATTGCTAACTTTAAGCGATTGAACATTTTGGTTTGCATTCCTGCTCTGTAGATGTAGCCATCATAACTTCTATCTTGCTCGTCGTTGTTACAAAAATTATAGGTATTATAGTAACATCCTGCTATTATTTAGTTCATGGCCAATTTTAAGTAATTGCACATGTTGGTTCGCATTCCCTGCTCTATAGCTTTTGGCATCATAACTTCTATATTTGGTTTACATTCCCTCCTCTGTAGATCTAGCCATCATAACTTTATCTTGCTCAGTCGTTGTTACAAAAATTATGGCCTGCTACTATGTTGTTTGTGCCAATTTTTTACTCCATGAACATGTTGGCTTGCATTCCCTGTACTACAGGTGATGCCATTGTTTTGTATCTAGTTCATTGTAAGCTAACAAAGTAAGGACTTAGTTTGGCATGCTATCACTCTGCTATCTAGCATATAGTACAAATAAACTTGTCATACTACTAGATAATAATTTTGTGTGCCATCTTGTTCTTCAAAAGCTGCATTATTGACTTGTTTCTCTGACTTGGCATGACGCTCACATATGGAAAGCTGAACATATTGGTTTGCATTCCCTCTTATACAAGTTCATAGGTGATCCCACTATATTTTGTATCTGGTCCATCCTAAGCTCCAGCATTAACTATCCTCTATGTGTTGCTCATTACAAGTTTATATCCCGAAACATCTTGATTTGCATCCCCTTCACTATAAGTTCAGGAGTATTATTTAGTTCACGGCCAAAATGAAGTAATTGCACTTGGCACATGTTGGTTCACATTCCCTCCTCTTTAGCTTTTGCCATCGTAACTTCTATTTTTGGTTTACATTCCCTGCTCTGTAGATGTAGCCATCATAACTTCATCTTGCTCAGTCGTTGTTACAAAATTTATAGCCTGCTACTATGTTGTTCATGCCAATTTTGTACTCCCTGAACATGTTGGTTTGAATGGGACTCGATAGTAGTAAGTGTGCTATTTCATTCTAACATGCTCTGTTATATTGGCTGTTGGTATGCGGCATGCACTCTTTGTTTGCTTATTGTGCGCATTACAATGATCTTGTTATAACGACGAAATGATGAGTTCCAAATTCTTTGGCAAACAATATTGTAGTGTCTTTGCCTTTCCATTGTTGTTGTCTTAACTTGTAATGTCTTTGTTTCAGATATAGGTGCTGCATGGACAACTTAAAAGATTGCCGGATCGCTTCATTGTATTGCTAGGTTTAATTACCATTCAATTTCTCTGGGTTCTGTAATATTTTTTCAATGCCTTGCAGCTGATGTAATATTTAGTTAGTTTTTATAGTTCTTTCGCGCATTTTTTCTTTGGTGCTTGTGGTAAGTGAGGCTATCCGACAGAAATCAATGCTGCGTAAATATTCGGTATCTAAATCACGAATTCCCATCCCTTAAACGGCCCAATTAAGCGAAATCACATATGTGCAGCGCAAATTTCTAAAGCGCCTATTATGCCGGCATATAAACACAAACGGGCTGGCCACTTACTTATTGGGCCAGCCCATTTGATTGACGGTGGACCCCACACTCTAATTGGGTGGCCCACTTGCTTTAAGGTGGACCCACCCACTAGTTGGGCCAGCCCAATTGCTTTTGTGGTGGACCCCACATACTAAATGGGCCGCCCTTTAAGAGGAAAGTGGGACCCTTTGTGTTTGGCCCGACCACTATCTTGTTGGGGCCACTGCTATATGGTGGACCCCACATACTAATTGGGCCGGCCCTTTAACAGAAAGTGGGACCACTGTGCTTTTGGCCGACCCGCTATCTTGTTGGGCGACCCTTGCTATATGGTGGTCCCACATGGTAAATGGGCGGCCCTTTAATAGGAAGGTGGGACCCACTGTGTTTTGGCGGCCAACTATCTTGTTGGGCCCACCTCTATATGGTGGACCCCACATACCAAATGGCCGGGAATGTGGGACCCACTGTGTTTTTGGCCCGACCCACTATCTTGGTGGGCCAGCACACTTGCTATATGGTGGACCCCACATACTAAATGGGCGCCCTTTAACGGAAGGTGGGACCCACTGTGTTTTTGGCCCGCCCACTATCTTGTTGGGTCGGCCCACTTGCTATATGGTGGACCCCACATACTAAATGGGTCGACCCAGCCGGAAAGTGGGACCCCTGTGTTTTGGCCGGCCCACTAGCTTGTTGGGCCGGCCCACTGCTATATGGTGGACCCCACACACTAAATGGCCGGCCTTTTAACAGTGGGACACATGTGTTTTGGCCCCACTTGCTTCTTGGGGCCGATTTAAGGTGGACCCCACATGTTAAATGGGCGCCCATTTAAGTTTTGACCGATCAACCTTAGAGGTTAGGGCGACCCACGTAACTAATGGACCAGCCGAGCTATATAGTTGACCGGTCAAACTATGTCATCCGGCCCGCTTAAGACGTGGCAGGCTTCGTGTGGGCCTACCATCTACCACGGGGTTTCGGGTTAACGCCGTTAGCGCGATTCGCCACGTGTCGGTTGCATGACGTCGGCGATCAACGGGCTCAAACACTTGGGCAACGGTCCGATTTTCCGTGGCGGAAGGGCGCCCAAGCGCGACGGACCGAAAAATCGTCGTTGGACTTTGCTGACGCAGTTTCGACAACAGAACCCATATCGTCGGGTTAGGCCCATAGGCGACGAAAAATGCCCCTTAGTTGACGATTTTGGGACGTTGTCTATCAGAACTTTTCTTGTAGTGTAAAGATTGGTTGCTATCTTTGCCTAGAAATAGTATTGATTCTTGGGTTAAATGCAAAGATGCTTTTATTGGAAAATATTATCCTCCTGCTAAGATTATATCTTTGAGAATCGACATAATGAAATTTAGACAATTTGATAATGAACATGTTGCTCAAGCTTGAAAAGAATGAAATCTTTGGTAAAGATTGTCCCATTCATGGACTGACTACTCGGATGATCATCCAAACTTTTTATGCAGGACTAAAATTTTCTTCAAGAAACCTTCTGGATTCAGCTGCTGGAGGTTCCTTTATGTCCATTACTTTGGGGGCTGCAACAAAACTCCTTGATGATATGATGATAAATTATTCTGAATGGCACACCGAGAGGGCTCCACAAGGTAAGAAGGTAAATTATGTCGAAGAAACCTCCTCCTTGAGTGATAAAATTGATACTAGCTAGTATGTCTATTCTTGTTAATGGTAAAGCACATGTTGATCCAAATAATATTCCGTTAGCTTTTTTGGTTGCTCAAGAAGAGCATGCTGATGTGAACTTCATTAAAAATAATAATTTCAACAATAATGCTTATAGGAATAATTTTGTTAGCAACAATTA
The DNA here is from genome assembly GCA_030979885.1 of Lolium multiflorum. Taxonomy (NCBI): domain Eukaryota; kingdom Viridiplantae; phylum Streptophyta; class Magnoliopsida; order Poales; family Poaceae; genus Lolium; species Lolium multiflorum. Next base: position 146,360,245 of record CM061748.1, read on the forward strand.
TATGCCATATCCTTCTAATAGTGGCAATGGTTACTATGGTAGATCTATGCCTAGTGAGGAAAAGATTTTATAAGTTGAAAAGGCCACTAAGAAATTTAAGAAAATGCAATATGAGCAAAATAAAGTGTTCACTAAAACCATGTAAGAACAATCCGGTATGTTGAAAAATATTAGTCATCAACTTGAGAATTTAAATAGGGAAATTTCTGGTTTGCAAGTCAAATTTTCAAATGTTGAAACTTTTATTTCCTCCTTGTCGGAAGCACAAACTTCTATGATTAATAAAATGGCTGCTAAACCTATAACTATGGATGAAAATCCCTTTTCTACTGCAAATTCCATTCAAGTTAGAATTGATGAAAATGTTAGGACGATGTTGGCGGAATTGCGTGCTAGGTGGGAAAGAGGAGATGAAATTGCTAGAAACAATAATTTGACTAAAATTTGCACCATCACCACCACTAGTAGTAATGAAGTTTCAAATTCTAGGCACTCTCCTATTATTAATGGTAAAATAATTGGTGTAGGAAAATTCCCCGCTCCTTCTACAAAATTGCCTAGAACAACTGAAACTGCTCCTGATAAGTGTGCTAAAAAAAATTCCAAGTATGGGAGACAAAAGTCCTTTCACCTTTGATAAAAATGACTTTGATTTTTATGATTGAAATATCTCTGAAGTAATTAAGTTCTTACAAAAGCTTGCTAGAAGTCCAAATGCTAGTGCTATAAATATGGCTTATACAAAGCATATTACAAATGCTCTCATGCAAATTAGAGAAGAGAAATTAAAGCGTGAAGCTTCTATTCCTAAAAAGATAGAAGATGGCTGGGAGCCCATCATTAACATGAAATTACATGGTTTTGATTGCAACACTTTATGTGATCTTAGAGCAAGTATTTCTGATATGCCTAGAAAAATCTATGATATGCTTGATTTGCCACCGTTGGAACATTGTTATTTGGATGTTCATCTTGTTGATATTGCTGCAAAGAAACCTTTGGGGAGAGTTAATAATGTTATTATTATGGTTAACAATAACCTTGTCCCCGTTGATTTTGTTGTTTTGGATATTCAATGCAATGCTTCTTGTCCAATTATATTGGGAAGACCATTTCTTAGAACTGTTGGTGCTGCCATTGATGTGTGAGATGGGATTATTAAATATCAATTCCCACCCAAGAAAGGTATGGAACACTTCCATAGAAAGAGAAATAAGTCACCTTATGATTCTATTATTATAACAAATTATGATGTTGATGCTTCTTCACTTGATAATACTTGATGCTCGCTCTTTTTCTGCGCCTAGCTGAAAGGCGTTAAATAAAAGCACTCTTCGGAGATAACCCATGTTTAATTTCTGTAATTTTTATTTTATTCAGTCTTGGAAGTTATTACCTCTGCAATGACCACTCCTTATCATTTTTATTTCATGTTTGTGCTAAGAATAGCCTCTAATAGAAAGAAAGTAAGATTTGGGGAAGTTGCTGTCCTGAAAACAGATTCTATACTGTCACCATAAAAATTCGTATAAATAACCAGAGAGGAATTTTGAGCTGCCAATTTTTTTGCGTATGACCCAGTTATTATATAACTTTATTTAGTTTACCACTTTTCGATATGAGCAACAGAAGATTTTCGTAAAAATCGATCTTTACCTGCTATTCTGTTTTGACAGATTTCCGCCACTATTTGCATTTGCCTCTTAATCTCTCTCTTTTTGAGTTCTTTTGATAAGAGAACTTTTGAAGAGTTGCTACAGTAGCTAATGCTTTAATAGATGTTTGATATATGTTAGAAATGAATCCAAGTGGATTTCTTTATTTTGATTGAACTAATGCTGCTAATAAAGAATTGTGTGAAGTTTTGTATGAAGGAAGTTTTCAAGTGTAGGGAGAGAACAATGATGTAATGAGGTGAAGAATGGACAAAATATCAAGCTTGGGGATGCCCCTTCACCCCAAGATATATCCAATATGTACACGCGTCAAAGCTTGGGGATGCCCAAGGCATTCCCTCTTCATCAACAAAGCAACATGTCATTTCTCTTTGCGCTATAGTTTTATTGCTTCATACACCATGTGTTGTTCTTGGAGCGTCTTTATTTTTGTTTTTAGTTTAGTTTAGTTTTGTTTGATGTAGCATATGTTGGATCCCGGCACATTTGTTTTGGAGAGAGACACGCTCCGTTTTAATTGCATAGAACGCTCTAGTTTTCGATGTTATTGTTCTGCGAGTGTTCTAGTTTTCTAGTACTGCGTTTAGCTCTTGGTTTTCGATTCTTATTTTGTTCAGAGATCGTTAGTATTCTTCATTTATGTATGATTAGCTCTCTGATCCATATTGTTTTTCATCTCTAAGAGCTATTTCAAATAAGTTGATTGGTTTTGGAGACGAGTAAAATGTTTCATGCCTATAGTGATACAAAAGGAAGCTTGTCTAGACGGTGGCATAGACTTTGGCATGTCATGTTGGATGTTATTCTTGTCATATGATTAGTATTTATTGTTGTGGCATGACTTGTCTCAAATAGCTGAGAGTGCATGTAACGCCTCAGAAAAACCAAATATTAGATTTTCTCCGCTGCTTGTTTTTCCGTGTCGTTCCATGTTCATCATGGCATATGCATCATATCATCCATGATTTTATTAAATAAAACTATTTTATAAACCCCCCTTGTCTCTTCCTTTAAATAAAACCCTAATATCTCTCTTCCTCATATTACTTATTTTATAATTAATATTTTCCAACAAAGAAGTTTTTGAATATAATGTGTTTTGTTTTGGTTACAATAAAATAAATAGTTTGAAACTATTTTTAAATCTCTCTCTGACCTTTGCCTCAAATTCAAATCAGTTTACAAAACAATTATAAAAGAAAACCCTTATCTCTAACCCTCTCTTCCCGGGCCCTCTCTCCTTCTTCTATCCCTCTATCCGGAGCAGCCCAGCCTGCCTCCTTCCAGCCCACCGCTCCACCTTCGGCCCACTTCTTTCATTCCCCTTTCCAGCCCGTACCGGTTCGATAGAGGGGCTGCTTCGCTGTCTACCTCGCGGGCACGCAGATGGCGTGAACACCGTGGTCCTCACAGCTCCAACCACCGCGCCCAGACCTTCCCTTTTCCCTCTATGCTTTATCTCTTCTGGACCACAACATCTCCACCAAACCTGCCTCCTTCCCCAGGCCTCCCTCTCGCCTCTTTTATCTTCTTCTGCTGCAAGCCAAACGAGAGGGGGAAAACCCCATCTCACCACCATCGGCCTCCCATGGCGCCGTCGCTACCGACCACTGCTCGACAAACGAAGGACACCACGGGCTTCTCCTCGTCACGTTGTTCCTCCTCGACACCAGAACATCTCGAATCGAGCAAGAAATCGACGTCAAAGACTCGTCTCTTCTCCGACTCCGGCAGCCTTCTCTGTTGATTCCGGCCGACCCCGACCCTCTCCGCCTTCACCATCATGTCCCTCGGCTCCCTGGTGATTCCCTCTTCCTCATGGACCTTTGTTTCCCCTCCCCCTTCTTCTTCTCTGTGGTGCTACCGTCGGTGACCGCCGTGGCTTGTTGCAGATGCTCGTCACCGGCATGGTTCCCGGGGCCCTTTTTGACCGGCGCCGCCTCCATCTGCTTCAACTCGTCGCCGCGCTTCCACGATGCCCAACATCGTCTCCTGGGTTGCTCCTCACCAACGTGCCCTTCCTCGACATGCCGTCAGCCGCGGTGTCCACCGTGCGGCACCTCGTTTCTGTCTTCCCTTCCTCGCCTCTGGCACGCTCCGCCAATGCCAAGCTTGCCTCCGTCCCCTAGGTGAGCCACCCCTCCCCTCCCCTTCCTTTTCTCTGCCATGCTCGCGTCGTGCGCCGCAGATTTTGGTCGTCGTCGATGGAATCATCCGCAGAACGCACCGTCGTTGACATGTCCTTTTCTTCAGTTTCGTCAGGTAGACGCTGCAGCCTCCCGATCCAGTCAGCGTGCGCCGGGCCCGCTCGTCCCCGTTATCGTCTCGTCAGCCCCGGGCCCCACGCGTCAGCCGCAACGGCTAGCTCTCGCATGGGTATGAAAACGCCCCAGATCCAGATCTGGATCTGGCGGTTTGCATCTAGGACCCTGTCTCTTCTTTTTCACCAACCTGCAGTCCCTGTCGCGAATGGTTTCCTGAAAACCCCTGCACCTTTTGTAAAACAACCCGCAGTCCTTCCCCTGGACAGTTTTTGTTTTCGGGTCCTTTTCCTAATAAAATAAATCTCTTTTCTATTTTAATTAACTAAAAACTATTCTGTTAATAACTTTTAATTGGTAATCCGAAATAAAAAGTGTTATATATGAAAATTGATCAGAAAAATCCAATGAACATGAATATGCCATCTATATGCCTGTTTGCATCTTGCATCATGTCGCGCGTTGATAGTTTCGCATTTCCACCTCACTTATATGCGGAGTATTTGGGGATTTCCACTAGGATTTCCCCGCTCCGTTTAATATTGAAGTAGCGCACCGCTGCCATGTTATGCCATGCTAACCAACACTTAAAATTACCGGTAGAAATGCAACTCCAACCTAACTTGTTTGTCCGGGGTTTCGACTCTGATTAATATGGATAAGTTGCATTGCACCATCGCTGCCAAGTCATGCATATCATCATGATCATGTTGAATCTTCTTTATCCATAGTAGTAAGACTTGCATACGTTGTGTGTTCCAGCATTTGCTTCTTCTCGGATAGAATCGCGAAGTGGTGATGTGAGATACGACGAGTTCTCCGGATGTTCCTCGGCAAGCTTTAATAGGCAAGCATTTCCTAAACTCATGTCTCTGAAGGAGTCGCTCACCTATTTTATTTTGCCTTCTATCTTATGCTAGCCTTGAGTTGCGTTGTTTTCACGTGTCCTATCCACTTGTTACCTCAAGCAGCACATATTGCCACCACCACCTTGATGTCTACGGGTGCTTCTATTCTTGTAGACAGTGTTGGGCCTCCAAGAGCAGAGGTTTGTAGGACAGCAACAAGTTTCCCTTAAGTGGATCACCCAAGGTTTATCGAACTCGGGGAGGAAGAGGTCAAAGATATCCCTCTCAAGCAACCTTAATCACAAAGCAAGAAGTCTCTTGTGTCCCCAACACACAAATACACTTGTCGATGTATAGGTGCACTAGTTCGGCGAAGAGATAGTGAAATACAAGTAATATGGATGTATATGAGTGGTAATAGCAATCTGAATAAAATATGGCAGCGAGTAAACATGCAACAAAACAGTAAACAAACGGAGATTCGATGCTTGGAAGCAAGGCCCAGGGATCCTGCTTTCACTAGTGGACACTCTCAACAATGATCACATAATAGAACCACTCTACACTCTTTTGTTGAACGATGAACACCACTAACTGTGTAGGATTACACGAACCCTCAATGCCGGAGTTAACAAGCTCCACAGTATTCGGTATTCATGTTTAAGTAACCTTAGAGTGCATGAAAGATCGACACGACTAAACCAAGTACTAACATAGCATGCACACTGTCACCTTCACACCATGTAGGAGGAATAGATCACATCAATACCATCATAGCAATAGTTAACTTCATAATCTACAAGAGATCATAATCATAGCCTACGCCAAGTACTAACACGGATGCACACATTGTCACCATTACACCGTGCGGGAGGAATAAAACTACTTTAATAACATCACTAGAGTAGCACATAGATGATATTCAACTAGATCACATAAAGAGAGATGAACCACATAGCTACGGCGGAGCCCTCACCCGGGGTGAATTACTCCCTCCTCATCATGGAGACAGCGATGGCGGTGAAGATGGCGGTGGAGACGGGAGTGGAGATGACTCCCCGTCCCGGCGTCGAACGAGACTTCTGTCCCCGAATCTTGATTTCGCGATGGCGGCGGCTCTGGAAGGTTTTCTCGGGTTTCGTCGAACGTACCGGTGTTTTTAGGTCAGGAAGGCTTTTATAGGCGAAGAGGCGGAGTCGGAGGGCCACGGGGTGCCCACACACTAGGGCGCCCCCCTTGGGCCGCGCCGCCTGTGGGGTGGGGCCCCCTGGCTCCCTCTCGTCCTTCTCCGGTGCTCTGGAAGCTTCGGGAATTATAAGGTCTTCGGTCTTGATTTCGTCCGATTCCGAAAATATTTCTTTACTAGGATTTCGAAACCAAAAACAGCAACTGGCCTTTCGGCATCTCGTCAATAGGTTAGTTCCAAAACGCATAAAAACGATATAAAGTGTGAACAAAACATGTAGGTATTGTCATAAAACAAGCATGGAACATCGAAATTATAGATACGTTGGAGACGTATCAGCATCCCCTTAGTTCCTACTCGTCCTCGAGTAGGTAAACGATAAAAGATAATTTCTGAAGTGACATGCTACCATAACCTTGATCATACTATTGTAAGCATATGTAATGAATGCAGCGATCAAAACAATGGTAATGACATGAGTAAACAAATGAATCATAAAGCAAAGACTTTTCATGAATAGTACTTTCAAGACGAGCATCAATAAGTCTTGCATAAGAGTTAGCTCGTAAAGCAATAATTCAAAGTAGAGGTATTGAAGCAACACAAAGGAAGATTAAGTTTCAGCGGTTGCTTTCAACTTATAACATGTATATCTCATGGATAGTGTCAATGTAAAGTAATATAACAAGTGCAATATGCAAGTATGTAGGAATCAATGCAGTTCACACAAGTGTTTGCTTCTTGGGGTGGAGAGAAATAGGTGAACTGACTCAACATAAAAGTAAAAGAAAGGTCCTTCAAAGAGGAAAGCATCAATTGCTATATTTGTGCTAGAGCTTTTATTTTGAAGACATGAAGAGAGCATAAAAGTAAAGTTTTGAGAGATGTTTGTTGTTTTCAACGAATGGTAGCGGGTACTCTAGCCCCCTTGCCAGACAAACCTTCAAAGAGCGGCTCCCATTTTATTTTATTTTTGGGTGGCACTCCTTCCAACCTTTCTTTCACAAACCATGGCTAACCGAATCGGGTGCCTGCCAACAATCTCATACCATGAAGGAGTGCCTTTTTATTTTAGTTTTATTATGATGACACTCCTCCCCACCTTTGCTTTCTCGGCCATGGCTAACCGAATCCTTCGGGTGCCGTCCAACAATCACATACCATGGAGGAGTGTCTATTTTTGTTAATTAATTTGGGACTGGGAATCCCATTGCCAGCTCTTTTTGCAAAATTATTGGATAAGCGGATGAAGCCACTAGTCCATTGGTGAAAGTTGCCCAACAAGATTGAAAGATAAACACCACATACTTCCTCATGAGCTATAAAACATTGACACAAATAAGAGGTAATAACTTTTGAATTGTTTAAAGGTAGCACTCAAGCAATTTACTTTGGAATGGCGGAGAAATACCATGTAGTAGGTAGGTATGGTGGACACAAATGGCATAGTGGTTGGCTCAAAAAATTTGGATGCATGAGAAGTATTCCCTCTCGATACAAGGTTTAGGCTAGAAAGGTTATTTGAAGCAAAATCAAGGATGAACCGGTGCAGCAAAACTCACATAAAAGACATATTGTAAACATTATAAGACTTTACACCGTCTTTCTTGTTGTTCAAAACTCAATACTAGAAATTATCTAGACCTTAGAGAGACCAAATATGCAAACCAAATTTTAGCAAGCTCTATGTATTTCTTCATTAATGGGTGCAAAGTATATGATGCAAGAGCTTAAACATGAGCACAACAATTGCCAAGTATCACATTATCCAGGACATTTTACCAATTACCATATGTAGCATTTCCCGTTTCCAACCATATAACAATTAACGAAGCAGTTTCAACCTTCGCCATGAACATTAAAAGCTAAGAACACATGTGTTCATACGAACCAGCGGAGCGTGTCTCTCTCCCAAACAATCATTTATTCAAACCAAAACAAAAACAAAAACATACCGCTCCAAGTAAAGTACATAAGATGTGATGGGATAAAAATATAGTTTCAGAGAAGGAACCTGATAATTTGTCGATGAAGAAGGGGATGCCTTGGGCATCCCCAAGCTTAGATGCTTGAGTATTCTTAAAATATGCAGGGATGAACCACCGGGGCATCCCCAAGCTTAGACTTTTCACTCTTCTTGATCGTAGTATATCATCCTCCTCTCTTGACCCTTGAAAACTTCCTCCACACCAAACTCAAAACAACTCATTAGAGGGTTAGTGCATAATCAAAAACTCACATGTTCAGAGGTGACACAATCATTCTTAACACTTTGGACATTGCACAAAGCTTCTGAAAGTTAATGGAACAAAGAGATCCATCCAACACAAAAAGAGGCAATGCGAAATAAAAGGCAGAATGTCAAAACAGAACAGTCCGTAAAGACGAATTTTAAAATGGCACCAGACTTGCTCAGATGAAAATGCTCAAATTGAATGAAAGTTGCGTACATATCTGAGGATCACTCACGTAAATTGGCATAATTTTCTACAGAGAATTAGGCCCAGATTCGTGACAGCAAGAAATCTGTTTCTGCGCAGTAATCCAAATCTAGTATCAACCTTTCTATCAAAGACTTTACTTGGCACAACAATACAATAAAAATAAGATAAGGAGAGGTTTCTACAGTAGTAAACAACTTCCAAGACACAAATATAAAACAAAGTACTGTAGCAAAATAAACACATGGGTTATCTCCCAAGAAGTTCTTTCTTTATAGCCATTAAGATGGGCTCAACAGTTTTAATGATGCACTCGCAAGAAATAAGAGTTGAGGCAAAAGAGAGCATTTAAGTCTAACACACTTCCTATGCAAAGGAATCTTGTACACAAATGAATTCATGAAGAACAAAGTGACAAGCATAAGAGGATAAAACACGAGTAACTTCAAGATTCTCAACATAAAGAGGGGAAACTTAATATTATTAAGATGCCTATAACCATGTTTCCCTCTCTCATAATAACTTTCAGTAAAATCATTGATGAAATCTACAATATAACCATCACTTAAAACATTCTTATCATGGTTCATATGCATAGAAGTATCATTAATTTTGGCATAAGAAGAGTTATTCTCATTAATAGTAATTGGAGCAAGATTATTATCAAGAATTTGAACATGGTAAACAAGTTGCATATTAAAAGAATTGTTTTTGGTAATCCAATCATGACTATGACAAGTTTCATAAGGATAGTTATAACCTATATCATAGCATTCTTTATAATAATCATCAAAGATCGGAGGCACAGTGTCATCATAAGAAATAGAATAGTTATCTTTCACAGTCGGTTTATCTATGATCATACCATCATTGTTATTAGAAGGAGATGTATCAAGAACATAATGACCAGTAGCAAAAGGATTTTCAAACACCTCTTCCCCAAGCTTAGAGCTTTCTATATCATTATGGGAGGAAGCATGGATAGCACTGACACTATGGCAATTATTATCATTTTCAGAATTAGTTTCCCAGAGATTTGTAATATCAAAAGTAGTGTGCTCATTCAAATCATGATCGCTAATGTATGTAAAGGGCATAGGAAGATCATCGTATTCAGATTCATTATCACAATAATCATTAGGAGCAAAATACTTACGGTTACCTAGCGTTATCTCATTCACGCGGGGATACGCCGTTACCTCTTTCTTTTTATTCTCCTTCTTCTTCTTCTTCTTCTTCCCTTCTTCTTCTTCTTCTTCTTCTTCTTCTTCTCTCTTCCTTCTCCTCGTTCCCTTCTTTAGGAGGAAGAGGCTTGAAGGGTGGCTTGTCCGCATAACCTGATTTACTTTTAGAAACAATAGAAGAAACTTGGGAGGATCCCTCCTTTTCATTAATTAGTTGAAAACACACAGCGGTCCTATCATATTTTGGCAAGGTGTCATCTTCTAAAATATTTTGTATGTAAGTATTTGTATGGCTATTATCAATGCAATAAGAAAGACACCCATGCAGGACATCATCAATATCAAGATCGTTAATATCTAACAAAGAAATTTTTCTTGATAACTCTTCACACTTCAAAAATAAGGTAAGTTCATCATGCTGATTAGGAATAATTTCATCATCACAATACAAATTTGCAGCACTCATGGGGTTCGAATTATCATTGGAGGAGCATTGAAAATTAAAATGACCAACTCTATGGCAAAGTTCACAAATAAAAGGATAGAGGGCACACACTTTTTCTCCAAGATCATCTAGAGCCCTAGACCACTTTCTAGTTTTTTCATTCCTATGATGGATACAATATTCTTCCTCAATTTGATTAATTCCACAAGGTCTATGTATTCCACAAAATTTAACATGCTTATAGGAAATAGCATTTTCAGAAGTTTGAACATGTTCATTGCAATCATTAATAACAGTTTCATCCTTCATGCAAGCGTCTTTAAAAGGTTCATGATACTTATCAAAATTCTTCCTAGACAATTCAATGTGAGAAGAAAAAGCTTTATAAAAATTTGCAACAACTTGAGAGTCAAGACCATAGGTAGCACTCATATTTCGAAATTCATCAGTATTCATAAAAATTTCAATGCATTCATAATCATAGTTTATACCTGATTCTTTACCTTTGTCATTCTCCCAATCTTCAGCGTTCTCCTTAATCCGATCAAGAAGGTCCCTTTTAAACTCTTCTTTGTTGAACGTGAATGATCCAGAACAAGTAGTATCCAGCAAGGTCTTATCTTGAAAAGAAAGTCTTGCATAGAAATTATCAATGATGATATTACCTGGAAGCTCATGATTGGGGCATTTGAGCATTAAAGACTTCAATCTCTCCCATGCTTGGGCAATACTCTCTCCATCATGAGGCCAGAAATTATATATATGGTTTCGATCTTTGTGAATTTCACTTGGAGGATAGAACTTAGAACAAAATAGAGGCATAATATCCTTCCAATCAAGAGAGCGCCGTCCTTGAGTTTATACCAATGCGCCGCTTTACCACAGCGACATAGAGAATAATTTCTTCTTCACTTCATCCATAGAGATACCTGCACACTTGAATAACCCTCATAATTCATGCAAAAACAGTAAATGATCTCCAGGATGGATAGTTCCATCCCCTTCATAGCGGTTATCCATAACACGTTCAATAATTTTCATAGGGATTTTATATGGAATACTTTCAGTAGATGGATTTAAAATATCACACGCATCATTAGAATTATCGCATATGGGAGATAAAATATTATTAGAGCAAATTTTCTCCCTAAAGATGGGAAGCTAAAAATATCAAAACCAGCTTCCCCAAGCTTAGACTTCTTCATAGCATTAGCAGTAATTGCATTCATACTAATAGCATTGCTACTATCATGTAAATAAGGTTCCATAGGTTTTTTAATTTTCGCATCAAACAATTCTAAATTAGGAAAAAGATTAAAAAGCTCACCAAAATTTTTGTTGTTTTCCATTATGCCTAACTAGTGAAAATAAAAAACAAGAAAAAAAAAGATGCAATTGCAGGATCTAAAGGAAATAGCTTCGAGTACTTACAACGGCGAAAATAGCTTAGTAGCCGAGATCCGGAGTGTGAGTACCTTTTACCTTTCCTCCCAGCAACGGGGCAGAAAAGTGCTTGATGTCTACGGGTGCTTCTATTCTTGTAGACAGTGTTGGGCCTCCAAGAGCAGAGGTTTGTAGGACAGCAGCAAGTTTCCCTTAAGTGGATCACCCAAGGTTTATCGAACTCAGGGAGGAAGAGGTCAAAGATATCCCTCTCAAGCAACCCTGTAATCACAAAGCAAGAAGTCTCTTGTGTCCCCAACACACCAAATACACTTGTCGGGTGTATAGGTGCACTAGTTCGGCGAAGAGATAGTGAAATACAAGTAATATGGATGTATATGAGTGGTAATAGCAATCTGAATAAAATATGGCAGCGAGTAAACATGCAACAAAACAGTAAACAAACGGAAATTCGATGCTTGGAAGCAAGGCCCAGGGATCCTGCTTTCACTAGTGGACACTCTCAACAATGATCACATAATAGAACCACTCTACACTCTTTTGTTGAATGATGAACACCACTAACTGTGTAGGATTACACGAACCCTCAATGCCGGAGTTAACAAGCTCCACAGTATTCGATATTCATGTTTAAGTAACCTTAGAGTGCATGAAAGATCGACACGACTAAACCAAGTACTAACATAGCATGCACACTGTCACCTTCACACCATGTAGGAGGAATAGATCACATCAATACCATCATAGCAATAGTTAATTTCATAATCTACAAGAGATCATAATCATAGCCTACGCCAAGTACTAACACGGATGCACATGTCACCATTACACCGTGCGGGAGGAATAAAACTACTTTAATAACATCACTAGAGTAGCACATAGATGATATTCAACTAGATCACATAAAGAGAGAGATGAACCACATAGCTACAGCGGAGCCCTCAGGGGGTGAATTACTCCCTCCTCATCATGGAGACAGCGATGGCGGTGAAGATGGCGGTGGGACGGCGGTGGAGATGACTCGGGGCAATTCCCGCGGCGTGCGAACAGAGACTGTCCCCCGAATCTTGATTTCGCGATGGCGGCGGCTCGGAAGGTTTTCTCGGGTTTCGTCGAACGTATCGGTGTTTTTAGGTCAGGAAGGCTTTTATAGGCGAAGAGGCGGAGTCGGAGGGGCCACGGGGTGCCCACACACTAGGGGACGCGCCCCCCTTGGGCCGCGCCGCCCGGGGTGGGGCCCCCCGGCTCCCCTCTCGTCCTTCTCCGGTGCTGGAAGCTTCCGAGAATTATAAGGTCTTCGGTCTTGATTTCGTCCGATTCCGAAAATATTTCTTTACTAGGATTTCGAAACCAAACAGAAAACAGCAATGGCTTTCGGCATCTCGTCAATAGGTTAGTTCCAGAAAACGCATAAAACGATATAAAGTGTGAACAAAACATGTAGGTATTGTCATAAAACAAGCATGGAACATCAGAAATTATAGATACGTTGGAGACGTATCACACCTCCTATGGCTATTGTTTGGTTATCGGGTCTGCCTTGCTAGTCGTAGTGCATGCTAGTGTTGTTTATATCTTGTTACCATTATCGTTGTCTTATCGGGTTATCTGTTGGGGAATCATGACACATGGTTTATGGACATATTTGTTCGACATACTCATGCTTTACTTAATTGTTAACAACTAAAATTGTAAGCAGAGGCATCTGTGAGCCCCTTTGCGAAAGCATCGGAACTTTGACTCGCTAATGTCCCCTAGGACCCAAGTTCTTGTTATCTGTTCCGAGATTGAGCGCACTACCCGTACGTGGGGATGTTTATCGGGACCCCCTTCACCCTTTACCTTTTCTCAAGTCAGTCGAAAAGGGGGCCACAACCTTGGTTTTATTTGCCTATGCCATGTATGCCATGCTTTACTTACTGTTGCCTTCGGGTGTTTACTTCTAGTTGCCTTCGGGTGTTTATATTCTGTACTGTACCCGCGGAACGTTTAGCGAAGCGTGTGGTTTGCACGCCTAGCCGTTAACGCAAACCCTGAGTCCGCTTTGGAGTACGGTCGGACTTCGTTACGGGTAGCTTAGTCGGGTGCCCCCCCTAGACTTTCTTGTTGAATTGGGAACGGTCTTGTTGTGAGACATCCACCTGTCGTAAGTGGGTCGAGCATGCGTATGGTTACATTTGGGCAACCCCTGGAGGGTGTACATCTTATCGATAAGCCGTGTCCGCAGTTATGGACGACTTGGAGCTGTTTAACTTGATCATAGAACAACTTACACCTTTATGTTGCTGCTAATAAATATGCTAATAACTTGCGTAGTAAATTAGCATTACTACAACGGCTACTTAATAAAACTTGTCCACCGTGTGAGTACCTTTGTAAGTACCTCCTTGCGAGGGGGGACCACATCGGTTGGGTTATGTTTGTAGAGTATAGAACTGTTAGTTTTATGCGCCCTCTCACTTTCTGTGATAGACGAATGTTGTAGAGTGTCTCTATAGGTTTTTAGTGCTTTCGCGCTGCCGCTTAACCCCACCATATTGCCTATGATGTTCCTCTTGCATCCTCTAAGTCTCCTGCGTGCCTCAACTACAAAGGACGACTGGAATGCTTATACGTCTTGAAGTCTTGTTAAGTACGAACCCGTACTTATTGCTGCTTCTTTGGGACATAACCGGGCAGGTATGAAGTTATGTTCGATGAAGACGACGTTAGCAAGGTTACCCTTCCGGCTTGGCCTGGGCAGGGTTATGTACGCCACTTGTTATCTTCAGGACTCTTAGTCCAATTTGTATCTTGTCCGTACTCGGACGTATTTGATCTTTTGTATGATTCAGATCTTTCTATTGTATATTTGTATCTTGACTCGTTGGAGTTGTTGTTGTAATATATGTTTCTTGTGGGCTCTATTGTAATCCTGTTGTAATGTTACCGCTAGTGTTAATTCCTCTGGCATCACGTGTGTGATTCGTCGCGCACGTCGTGTCGGAGGGCGTCTCTGAATCGATATCGTGCAGATTTCGGCGGGATCGCTGAAATCCTCATGGTACCGGTTTCGGGGTGTCACAAGTTGGTATCAGAGCCCAGGTTGACGGTACCCCACTAGTCCAGCCTCTAGGATAACCTTGCCAACGGTCATTGAGTTTAGAGTGTCAAAACCTATTTTCAAAATTCATTGGATAGATCTGATTAGTTTTTATTTTTCTCCTTACCTCTATTCTTTCTAATCTTACCTTTGCGAGTTTTGAGTCTTCTCTCTTATCTGAGTTATTTCGAGTCTTAGGTCTCTACGCTGGTTGGATGATCTTTGCGCCTCACCTATTAGGTCCGATCTTCGGAGGTTCCGACGGAAGTGCATCATCAACAGCGGAACCACGACTTCTTGTTGGTGGTGTTGACCAATCAACCCTGAGCAACAGCCCTTGTTAGTGGTGTCGAGGAGATCGACACGTCGCATGAAGATCCGATAGTTCACCTCTCTTCCCCCGTAGCTTGGCTTGGGATCTCGGGGCGCGATCCCTTGTTAGTGGTGTCGTTTGTAATGCCCCGGAAAAACCCAATATTAGATTTTCTCCCCTGCTTGTTTTTCCGTGTCGTTCCAAGTTCATCATGATATGCATCATATCATCCATGATTTTCTTAAATAAAACTATTTTATAAACCCCCCTTGTCTCTTCTTTTAAATAAAATCCTAATCTCTCTCTTCCTCATACTACTTATTTTATAATTAATATTTTCAACAAAGAATTTTTTGAATATAATGTGTTTTGTTTTGGTTACAATAAAATAAATAGTTTGAAACTATTTTTAAATCTCTCTCTCACCTTTGCCTCAAATTCAGATCTGTTTACAAAAAAATTATAAAAGAAAACCCCTATCTCTAACCCTCTCTTCCTGGGCCCTCTCTCCTTCTTCTTTCCCTCTATCCGGAGCAGCCCAGCCTGCCTCCTTCCAACCCACCGCTCCACCTTCGGCCCACTTCTTTCCTTCCCCTTTCCAGCCCGTACCGGTTCGATAGAGGGGTTGCTTCGCTGTCGTCTACCTTGCGGGCACGCAGATGGCGTGAACGCCGTGGTCCTCACAACTCCAACCACCGCGCCCAGACCTTCCCTCCCTTTTCCCTCTCTGCTTTATCTCTTCTGGACCACAACATCTCCACCAAACCTGCCTCCTTCCCCACGCCTCCCTCTCGCCTCTTATCTTCTTTTGCTGCAAGCCAAACGAGAGGGAGAAAACCCCATCTCGCCACCGTCGGCCTCCCATGGCGCCGTCACTACCGACCGCTGCTCGACAAACGAAGGACACCACGGGCTTCTCCTCGTCACGTTGTTCCTCCTTGACACCAGAACATCTCGAATCGAGCAAGAAATCGACGTCAACGACTCGTCTCTTCTCCGGCCCCGACAGCCTTCTCCGTTGATTCTGGCCGACCTCGACCCTCTTCGCCTTCACCATCATGTCCCTTGGCTCCCTGGTGATTCCCTCTTCCTCCTGGACCTTTGTTTCCCCGTCCCTCTTCTTCTTCTCTGTTGTGCTACCGTCGGTGACCGCCGTGGCTTATTGCAGATGCTCGTCACTGGCATGGTTCCCGGGGCCCTTTTTGACCGGCGCCACCTCCATCTGCTTCAACTCGTCGCCGCGCTTCCACGACGCCCAACATCGTCTCCTGGGTCGCTCCTCACCGACGTGCCCTTCCTCGACATGCCATCAGCCGCGGTGTCCACCACGCGTAACCACCTCGTTTCTGCCTCCCATTCCTCGCCTCTGGCACGCTCCACCAACACCAAGCTCGCCTCCGTCCCCTAGGTGAGTCGCCCCTCCCCTACCCTTCCTTTTCTCTGCCATGCTCATGCCGTGAGCCGCAGATTTTGGTCGCCGTCGATGGAATCATCCGCAGAACGCACCGTCGTTGACATGTCATTTTCTTCAGTTGTGTCAGGTAGACGCTGCAGCCTCCCGATCCAGTCAGCGTGCGCTGGGCTCGCTCTTCCCCATCATCTCCTCGTCATCCATGGGCCCCACGAGTCAGCCGCAATGGCCAGCTCTCGCATGGGTAAGAAAATGCCCCAGATCCAGATCTGGATCTAGCGGTTTGCATCTAGGCCCTTGTCTCTTGTTTTTCACAAACCCGCAGTCCCTGTCGCGGATGGTTTCCTAAAAACCCCCAACACCTTTTGTAAAACAACCTGCAGTCGATCCGCTGGACAGTTTTTGTTTTCGGGATTTCCACTAGGATTCCCCCGCTCCGTTTAATATTGAAGTAGCGCACCCCTGCCATGTTATGCCATGCTAACCAACACTTAAAATTACCGGTAGAAATGCAACTCCAACCTAACTTGTTTGTCCGGGGTTTCGACTCCGTTTAATATGGATAAGCTGCATTGCACCATCGCTGCCAAGTCATGCATATCATCATGATCATGCTGGATCTTCTTTATCCGTAGTAGTAAGACTTGCATACTTTGTGTGTTCCAGCATTTGCTTCTTCCCGTATAGAATCGCGAAGTGGTGATGTGAGATACGACGAGTTCTCCGGATGTTCCTCGGCAAGCTTTAACAGGCAAGCATTTCCTAAACTCCTGTCTCTGCAGGAGTCGCTCACCTATTTTATTTTGCCTTCTCTCTTATGCTAGCCTTGAGTTGCGTTCTTGTCACGTGTCCTATCCACTTGTTACCTCAAGCAGCCCATATTGTCACCACCACCTCCTACGGCTATTGTTTGGTTATCGGGTCGGCCTTGCGAGTCGTAGTGCATGCTAGTGTTGTTTATATCTTGTTACCGCTATCGTTGTCTTATCGGGTTATCTGTTGGGGAATCATGACACATGGTTTATGGATATATTTGTTGGACATACTCATGCTTTACTTAATTGTTAACAACTAAAATTGTAAGCAGAGGCATCTATGAGCCCCTTTGCGAAAGCATCGGAACTTTGACTCGCTAATGTCCCCTAGGACCCGAGTTCTTGTTATCTGTTCCGAGATTGAGCGCTCTACCCGCATGTGGGGACGTTTATCGGGACCCCCCTCACCCTTTACCTTTTCTCAAGTCAGTTGAAAAGGGGGCCGCAACCTTGGTTTTATTTGCCTATGCCATGTATGCCATGCTTTACTTACTGTTGCCTTCGGGTGTTTACTACCTGTTGCCTTCGGGTGTTTATATTCTGTACTTACCCGCGGAACGTTTAGCGAAGCGTGTGGTTTGCACGCCTAGCCGTTGCGCCCCCGAGTCCACTTCGGAGTACGGACTTCGTTACGGGTAGCTTAGTCGGGTAGCCCCCAAGACTTTCTTGTTGAACGGGAACGGTCTTGTTGTCAGACCTCCACCTGTCGTAAGTGGGTCGAGCATGCGTATGGTTACATTTGGGCAACCCCTGCAGGGTGTACATCTTATCGATAAGCCGTGTCCACGGTTATGGACGACCTGGAGCTATTTAACTTGATCATAGAACAACTTACACCTTTATGTTGCTGCTAATAAATCTGCTAATAACTTGCGTAATAAATTAGCATTACTACAACGGCTACTTAATAAAACTTGTCCACCGTGTGAGTGCCTTTGTAAGTACCTCCTTGCGAGGGGGGAACACATCGGTTGGGTTATGTTTGTAGAGTATAGAACTCTTAGTTTTATGCGCCATCTCACCTTCTCTGATAGACGAATGTTGTAGAGTGTCTCTATAGGTTTTTAGTGCTTGCGCTGCCGCTTAACCCCACCATATTGCCTATGACGTTCCTCTTGCGTTCTCTAAGTCCCCTGCGTGCCTCAAGTACAAAGGACGACTGGTTGACGAATGCGTATACGTCTTGAAGTCTTGTTAAGTACGAACCCGTACTTATTGCTGCTTCTTTGGGACATAATCGGGCTGGTATGAAGTTACGTTCGATGAAGACGACATTAGCAAGGTTACCCTTCCAGCTTGGCCTGGGCAGCGTTATTTACGCCACTAGTTATCTTCAGGACTCTTAGTCCAATTTGTATCTTGTCCGTACTCGGACGTATTTGATCTTTTGTATGATTCAGATCTTTGTATTGTATATTTGTATCTTGACTCGTTGGAGTTGTTGTTGTTGTAATATATGTTTCTTGTGGGCTCTGTTGTAATCCTGTTGTAATATTACCGCTCATGTTAATTCCTCTGGCATCACGTGTGTGATTCGTCGCGCACGTCGTGTCGAAGGGCGTCTCTGAATCGATATCGTGCAGCTTTCGGCGGGATTTCTAGAATCCTCATGGTACCGGTTTCGGGGCGTCACAGTGCATAATGTGCTATTGAAAGAATCATGTGTTGTTTCCATCATAAAAGCATAATATTGTGGTATTCTCCTTTGATGCTTTATTGGGTTGAATTGGCGCATGCTTATACCATGTTATGACTATAACCAGTCAACTAAAGCTTCTATGATCATTTAGTTTTTTGACTTTAATATCACTTTATGCTTTGATTTATAATGTTTTGTCTCTATGCATGATTATGGCCATTTGCTCTCTTAGTTCGCCGCTCCCAGTCTTTTGCTAGCCTCCGCCTGTACTGAGTATGAGCTCTACTCGTGCATCCAACCACTAATAACCAAAGTTTTCCAATTGTGTCCACCATATCTACCTAGTAGCATTATTGCTATTCCAAGTATATTCATCATGTTTTTATTTATCTTCCAAATTAAATTTTGGCATGAGAAAATTAGTCAGTAAAGCTCTCACGAACTTGATGGCACATTTACTTTCTTGCACTTAATAAACTTGATCATTGTGACTATCTTGTGAAGTTTATATATTTGCAAATTGCAAGTTGGGAGTTAGCACAAACATGCTTTCATGGGGAATGCTTTCAACATTGCACTTATTCATATTAAGTTGATGTCATGTTCTTTTGTTTATGGATGCCTAGCGGTGCGAAATAAAATGGAAACTTGTAAGTCCATGGAGTTTGTATATGAGTTAGAGAAACGCTTGGGCCAGTAATCTAAGCCATGCATCATTCATGGTGGAAATTTACAGCGAACCATAGGGAGCATTCTATGAAGTATTTTCAATAAAAAAAGCTATACCCATAGTAAATAAAAAATTTCTGAGATGCTCATTGTCTGTTTGTCTTGTCATTTTGGCATGGGATTGCTCCTACAAGAGTACTTCCATATCATCGAGCAAGAGCTACCCAGTTGGCGGTTCTCGATGATACATGTATACTTACAATGACAAGAACTTATTTGGGACCTAAGTTGAGTACCATGAGGTTTAGGTACTCGTATTCAAGGGGCATGAAATTTTTAACTTGTGATTTTTCAAGCATATAGCTCATATTTAACATCACATTAACTTTAACCATTCAAGATTCTTATGATAGGGGCAATGAGATCTCAAAGCTAATGAGTACCATACTTTTTGGAAGGTTTATAAAATTTCTTAATCTTGCTTACTTTGCAAAGGTTCTTTCTTTTACTTTTATGTTGAGTCTCCACCTTCTTATTTATGCACCGATTAAGAGAGCATAGTTGTCATTCTAAGTGTAATGTGCATAGTCCCAAAATTAATATTGATTGGTTCATGATTATGCTATTGCTTGTTCTTAAATTACTTGTATCTAGTCACACTTTGAACTTTGAAGGTGTCCTAGCATTTATGTTTTCCTACTTCATAAAGGACATTTTGAGTACCACTTTGCTATGTTTTCTCATAAACAAAAAGTTGATTTCAATGCATCATTATTCATGATCCTTTGTTTGAGTTACTTCTCATGTTATAACATAGTTGCTAAGTTCTATTGTTAGAGTTATATCTATTATGCCTATGTTTAGAATACTTTGATCCCAGCTCATAATGCTTTACAATGCTTCATCAAGATTGTGTTGGCTTCATGTCACCTCAAAAATTATTTTGTTATCACTTACCTACTCGAGGACGAGCAGGAGTTAAACTTGGGGATGCTGATACGTCGCAAACGTATCTATAAGTTTTGATGCTCCATGCATGTTTTACACCAATTCATATATGTTTTCCTCATACTTCGTTGCACTTTTATACATTTGCCGGCACTAACCTATTAACATGATGCCATAGTTCCAATTCCCAGTTTTCTGCTATTTTGTATTTCAGAAAAGTTGTACAAGAAATATTCTCGGAATTGGACGAAACAAAAGCCGAAGTCAATATTTTTTCGTAACAAAGACATAGTCTAGAGGGGGGTCGAAGAGAGGCAGCAGGGCGGCCACGCCACCCCTAGGCGCGGCCTGGCCCTGGCCCGCGCCTAGGGGTGGTGTGGGCCCCCCTAGCCTCCACCGACATCACCCCTCCACCGACATCGCCCCTCCACCTATTTATTCACGATCGCCATTGCAGACCCTAGCTCGGGAGGGTTCTGAAGCTCTTCCCGGCACCCTGCCGAAGGGGGAAATCATCGCCGGAGGCATGTACATCACCATGCCCGCCTCCGAAGTGATGCGTGAGTAGTTCATCCCTGGACTATGGGTCCATAGCAGTAGCTAGATGGTTGCCTTCTCCAATTTGTGCCGCATGTTTAGATCTTGTGAGCTGCCCTACATGATCAAGATCATGTTTATGTAATGCTACATGTTGTGCTTGCTGGGATCCGATGAAAAATGAATACTATGTTGAGAGCGATTATATATTCTTGTCATATGTTATTTGTGATCTTGCATGCTCTCCGTTGTTAGTAGATACTCTGGCCAAGTAGATGCTCATGGCTCTAAGAGGGGTATTTATGCTCGATAGTAGGTTCATGCCTCTAGTTTTCTGGAAGAGTGACAACAACTTCTAAGATTGTATATGTGCTGTTGCTACTAGGGAGAAAACAACAATGTTTTATCCGAGGGTAATTCTATTGTTTACTTTACACACATTTCTTAATGCGATAATCTGTTGCTTGCAATTTAATACTAGAAGGGGTTCAGACGACAACCGGAAGGTGTATTATTAGTCATAGACGCGGTTGGATTACGGTCTATGTATTATGTTGTAATGCCCAAATGAATCTCATAGTAATCATCTTGTCATGTATGGTCGGTATTCTGTCAATTGCTCAGCTGTAATTTGTTCACCCAGCATGTTATTTATCTTTATGGAGAGACACCTCTAGTGAACTGTGGACCCCGGTCCTTCCTTTACACTGATAAATTCAACCACTGCAATCGTGCTCTGTTTACTTACTGTAAGCTCTGTTCTCTTTAATTACTGCAAACATCGCCTTCCACTCGATACATTTAATCCTTTGTGTTCAGCGAAACTGGTGAGATTGACAACCTCACTGTAAGTTGGGGAAAGTATTTTGGTTGTGTTGTGTGCAAGTTTCACGTTGCTGCTGACGTCGGTAGTGCGCCCTGCCAATAGTCAGCCTGCAACACCTTCAGAAGTCATGCCTTTCTCCTACTGGTCAATTAAACCTTGGTTTCTTACTAAGGGAAAACTTGCTGTTGTGCTCATCATACCTTGCTCTTGGGGTTCCCCAATGGTGTGCAATCTGCGCTCATCACTCCCACCGTTCACAGTCCTATTTGTCAACTCCCAGCGGTTCAAGGTCAGAATTGTGAAGGAATCTGGGGAGAGGGAGGAAACCTCTGACCCTCCACCGCTGCAGAGAAAACCTTCGGAGGAGAGAGAGGATGATCGGGAGGAGTCTGAGGGTGAAGGATGGGATGGACGCATTGGAAAACATGTGAAGAAGGACAAGAGGCATGCCAAGGGAGGGACATGATCGGCCTCAGAACCCAAGCGCAAGACCATCCCTCTCAATGGTACTGAAGGGCCACCAGCGGATAAGGGCCCGAAGCTTCCCAATTTGGCGTTCAGCCAGTACGGGACGAACTTGACGGAGGGAGGGGACATTTTCTTGTTACTGGCCGAGATTCTGCAACCGGAGAAAGTGCCGTCGGAACCATCTGGGGAGATGGTCGAATTCGACAGTGACCAACCTCTTATCTCTCTATTGCTGGTGTCTTTCCAAACGTCTCCGCAGGCTTGAGGGGAGTCTGTCCACAGCCGCCCATCTCTCTGGAAGGCGCAACCGCTATCGAACGAGGATCGCATAGAGGCCGGCATTGCCACACCTATAACCTGGGAGTCTAACTTGCAAGAAATGCGGTCAAAGGAGAGAAGAAGCAAGGCCAATGCAGATTGCCCATCGCTTGCTCTTAAGATGGTGGTGCAGCAACTCAGCTTTACAGAAGGTGAAGTGGTTGTCCGGGGTCAGGAGGAACGAGAGAAGAGGAGGATAGAGGAGCGAGTGCTCGAGGGGGAACTGCTAGCGGAAGGGACAGTCGTGGCGGAACTGGCGGCCTCGGTCAGCAGGGCTCCAAGGAGCAAGGCCTCGCCAGTGGCAGTGGCAAGGTCCAGCGCTCGCGGCGCGGGTTCGTCCGTGGTGCCAATCTTGGAGAAGGCCATCCAGCGTGCAAAGGAGAAAACCCTAGGTAAGTCCAAAACTGTTGACAATTTTGCAATCCTTCAAGATATCCCCGTCTCCTTCCTCCTTTCGGTAGCTCGGGACAGTTGCAATGTTTCTCCTTCGGCTGCGGGAAATCCAGCACCTCTCCTTTCCATGCTCCGGGCACGTGAATTGGCACTAGCAAGGGACAAAGCGGCGAAAGAGCTGCGAAGGAAGAAAGAAACTGATCAACGGGAAGAACGACCGGAAGATGTGCCGCAGATCAACAACACGGTCTCCCCACCAGTAGGGTCTGGTGGGAGCCGCGCAAAGACGATTCGACAGGTCAGGAAGAAGAAGATCAAGAAGAAAGCACATGTGATAGGGAAAACAATCTTAACCCGCCAAGCACGGGGTCGTGTATCAGCTAATAAATGAGAGCTCTGTTCTGGAATATTCGCGGGTTCGGCGTTAGGGGGCGCGGGACCTTGCTCAAAGATTACCTCCGGATACATAAAATTGACATAGTTTTCTTGCAAGAGACAATCAAGCAGGATTTCACAGGCCAAGAGCTTTGAACCCTTGACACTGGGGAAAAATTTGTGTGGTGTTGGTTACCAGCCAATGGGCATTTAGGGGGAATGCCCCTAGGTTTCCGCGACAGCTCGTTTGAAGTTGGTACTATCAACAGGGGCCAATACTTCATCTGTACGAACATTATCTGCCGCGCGGAACAGTTCCGCTGCAGTGTCTTGGGCATTTATGGACCAGTCGACCACTCGCGATCGGCTGAGTTTTTGCAGGAAATTTCCAACAAGGTCGACAGATCCGAGGTTCCTATAATTATGGGAGGGGACGGGCAGCGCACGACAAAAACAATGACAGAATAAATTGGACCAGAATGGACTTGTTCAATGAGCATATTGCAAGCTGGGGCTTGCGGGAAATTCCGCGCACAGGGGTGCGCTACACTTGGACGAATAAGCAACTTAATCCAGTAAGGTGTTTGTTGGATAGGGTCTTCATCTCACCTCTGCTGGAGTTGCACTTCCCGGTGTGCTCTTTATCTGCAGAGACTAGCCATGGCTCTGACCATACCTCACTTATCTTGGATTCTGGGGAAGGGAGCCTGCCCAGGAGTAACAAATTCTTCTTTGAGTCGAGCTAGCTAGAAATTGAAGGTTTTCAGGATTCACTAGAGACAACGTGGATCTCCCTAGCCAATAGGGTGGGAGGGAGAGATATTGTGGATTGGTGGAACTTCATGAGCTCGGGTCTGAGACAACAACTTAGGGGCTGGAATGCAAACGAAGAAAGGGAGACTAGAGATATAAAACAGGGCCTATTGACACAAATCAAAACCTTAGACGAAAAAAGCCAATGCGGTGCGTATTGACGAAGAGGAATGTGCATATAGATAGCACATGGAGGACCAACTGCCAGAGGTTTTTCGTGCGGAAGAGGAGTATTGGAGGCAACGGGGTAGGGTGAGATGGGTTCTAAAAAGGTGATGCCAACACCAAGTACTTCCATGCGGTGGCGAATGGGTGCCGCGGGAAGTGTTGTATATCCTACCTGGTGTCGGATCTAGGGGTCATCACGGACAAAAGGCTCATCCAGCAACATATCTATGACTTTTACCGGTAGCTTCTAGGCTCAGAAGAGGCTAGGGTGTGTGGGTTACACCCTAATGCTTGGGGAGCAAATGCTAGGGCCTCTCTTGAGGAAAATGAGAATCTGGTGCACACCTTCTCGGAGCAAGAACTCGAAGCAATCGTCATGGACATGAAATCGGACACGACCCCTGGCTCGGATGGGTTTCCGGTGCATTTCTTCAAGAAATTCTGGGGCCTGGTCAAGCATGGAATCATCCACATTCTCAATGACTTCATTCTTGGGAGAATTGATAGAGTGAGACTAAACTTTGGGGTCTTCTCGCTTATTCCAAAAATCCCAAGGGCTGACCAGATCACCCAGTTTCGGCCAATCGCGTTGATCAATGTGATTTTCAAGATAGTCTCCAAAGCTATAGCCACCAAACTTGGTCCCATTGATAATCGTATTATCAACCCCAACCAAACTACTTTTATCAAGGGTAGGTTCATCCTTGATGGTGTCTTGGCTCCCCATGAGATTGTACATGAAGTAAAAAAACGAAGAGAATGGGGTGTCTCTTGCCAAAACTGGACTTTGAGAAAGTGTATGATCGCGTTAACTGGAACTTCCTACTAGAGGTGCCGCGGGGCAAGGGCTTTGACTCAGGGGTAGTTCATCGCATCTCGCAGCTGGTCATGGGTGGACAAACGGCTATTTCCATCAATGGAGAAGTGGGACCCTTCTTCAGAAACAAGAGAGGGGTGTGACAAGGGGACCCCCACTCACCACTGTTCTTTAACTTCATGGCAGAGGCGCTGTTAGTGATCCTCTCGTCGACGGCAGCAGCGGAACACATTGCTGGGGTGGTTCCCCATCTTATTCCGAGAGGGATCACACATCTCAAATATGCGGAAGACACTTAGATTATGATACAAGATGATGATGCACAAATAGCCAATCTGAAATTTCTTCTTATGTGCTTCGAGGACATGTTTGGATTGAAAATCAACTACATAAATCTGAAGTGGTGGTCATGGGGACCTCAACACACAGAAAACAACAAGTGGCCGACAGGCTAAACTGCAAACTAGGAACCTTCCCTTTCATCTACTTGGGACTACCCATCTCTGATAGGAAGCTTACCATGGAGCAATGGCTGTTACTTGTCCGAAAGTTGGCAGGCCGGGTAGAGCAATGGCAAGTTTATGTCCTCGGGAGGAGGACTTATCCCATCAAATTCTTGTCTGGCCAGCCTGCCTCAATTTGCTATGGACCTGTTCCTATTGCAAGATGGGATTCACGCAAAATTCGACACTCACCGTGCAAGGTTCTACTGGGAGGGTACGGGACCTAGGAGACGATACCATCTGGTCAATTGGCCAGCGGTGTGTAGGACATAGGAATGTGGAGGGCTGGGGCTCCTGAATTCTGAAAGATGAATATTGCCCTGATGCTTAGTGGGTACGGAAGTTATACCAGCCTGAAAATCTGATATGGGCGCGGATTATTAGGGCGAAGTACAACTCGGCTAACAACATCTTCGCAGGATCGGGACAGAGTGGTTCCCAATTCTGGCGTAGCCTTACAAAGATCAAGAATTTGGTTTAAACTTGGGGCCAGACACAACATTAGAGATGGGAAACGTACGCAGTTTTGGATGAATAAGTGGGCTGGCGATGTGGCTCTCAAGGACAGATTCCCTGAGCTGTTTAACATGTCGAATATGCAATTGAGCACGGTAGCTCAGGTTTGCGGGGATAGGAGTAATTTTACCTTCCGCAGAGCGCTCGACCAACATGGTAGAAGGGCTTGGCACCAACTGAGAACCATCATTGAGCAAACCAACCTCACGCAGGGCCAAGATAGGGTGACTTGGAATTTGGAGCCAACGGGGTGTTTTTCGGTCCGATCAATGTACTTAAAGCTGGTGCAAGGTGCCTCCATTGCGCATTTCCGAGATGTCTGGGCAGGTCGCATCCCGCTCAAGAAAAAAATCTTCTCAAGGCAGCTAGTGCTTGAAAAGTTACCCCCGAGCTTGAACATTGCTACCCGGCAGGGGCCAGGAAATGGCTGTTGCGAACTGTGTGGTAGGCCGGAAGACGCTGCCCATATCTTCTTCTCGTGCTCAACGGCTATTTTTGCTTGGAGTGTAACCCGACAGCTGCTGGGCTGCAGCTGGTGTCCCGCTAACTTTGCTCAATTGTTTGCTATCATCTCTAGTCTTTCGGGTAGATATAGAAGATGCATTTGGTTGCTTTTCATTGCTCGGTCTTGGGCACTTTGGCTCTTTCGAAACAACATGGCCATCGAATCTAAATTTATGAAACACCCTGATAATATTATTTTTAAAACAATGTTGTTTCTACAGCTGTGGATGCCCCTGGAAAAGCTACTGGATCGGCCCTGGATAGAGCACGCGATCGCCGAGCTCAAGCTTCTTCAGGAAGCAACCGCACTGATATGTTGCAAACCGTATCTATAATTTTTGATGCTCCATGCGTGTTTTACACCAATTTCTATATGTTTTGTTTACACTTCGTGACATTTTTATGCATTTTATGGAACTAACCTATTGACAAGATGCCACAGTGCCAGTTCCTTTTTTCTGCTGTTTTTGTATGTTAGAAAAGTTGTAGAAGAAATATTCTCAGAATTGGACGAAACGAAAGCCAAAGTTCCTATTTTTCCTGGCCCGAAGACAGAGTCCAAAGCAGAGACGAAGGAGGGCGGCGAGGCGGCCACACCATACCTAGGTGTGGCCCCCTCCCTGGCCGCGCCAAGGGATGGTGTGGGCCCCTCGGGCGACCACCGACCTCGTCCTTTCACCTATAAATTGCCTCCCAACGCGAAAACCCTAAATCATCCAGCCTCCATCCACGAAAAGTTCTGTATCTCCACCGCCATCGAAGACAAGTTTCGGGGGGCAGAAGTTTCTGTTCCGGCACCCTGCCGGGAGGAGGAATGGCCCCCGGAGCCATTTCCATCGTCTCCACCTCCATCTACATCGATGTTGCTGACTCCCATGATGAGGAGGGAGTAGTTCTCCCCCGAGGCCGATGGCTTTACCGGTAGCTATGTGGTCTATCTCTCTGTCCCATGGTATGACCTTTATGTGATCATGAGCTTTGTAGTCTAGTTGAATAAGTAGATGTTATTCTTCAACTATTATGCTACTGAAGTGGTTTTATTATGTGATCTCCGGAGACACCTTGTCCCACGGTGTGAAGGTCACAGTGTGCACACCGTGTGTGTCTCTTAGACTAAACTTTACATAAATACTTATAAATTGTGGTGTTTGTTAGTACTATCTTTGGATGCTCAAAGTAACAGAGCGGGGTGTCCCTAGATTTGGAATGCAACTTTAAGGAGTGCTTTGCCCTACGCGGTGAATTGGTGTTTGTTATCCAACCAGAGAGTGGTTCCGGTGGAAGACCGGGAAGGTTCTAGAAGGTTCCAGAAGGGTCCACCATGGGGCCCACGACCTAGGAGGGCCAACATGGGCCGAGGGGGTGTTGCCTTGCCCTAATGGGCCAGGAGCACCAAGCCCTCAAGGCCCAGGCCAGCCACCCCTTAGGGTTTCCCCAAAACCTAGGGGGGGGGGCATCAACTTGGGGGGAAGAAATCCCCTCCCCCCTTGTGGCCGCCGGCCCTAGATGGGTTTGGGGCGCAGGGGGGCCACCCCAACCGACATCCCCCCGTATATAAAGAGGGGAGGGTGTAGGGGGCGCAGCACACCCAAGACACCAAGGTCTGCCGCCCCCGTCTCTTCCTCCACCATAGTCTGCCCCGGCTTGGTAAAGCCCTGCAGCTTTTTCTCATCCACCACCACCACCACGCCATCGTGCTGCTGAGATTCCGAGGGGATCTACCACACCTCCGCTGCCCGCTGGAACAGGGAGAGGAAGGACTTCACCGACACCGTACGCGCGACCGAGTACGGAAGTGCTGCCGAATTGCAGCACCGGACGATCGACTACAGCAACAACGAGATCTGATCTCGTAAGGCTTTGGATATTCGAGTGTTAGTCTCTCATACATCTTGTTGCTTCGATCTTGATAGATTAGATCTTGCCTTCTCCTAGATTGGATCTTGGATTTGTTCTTATTCGCGGTAGAAATTTTTTGTTTTCCATGCAACGAACCCATCATGCGGCTCATGATAAGAATGTTTTATGTGATAGTTATACTGTTAATTTTATTCATGATGCTACTGAAAGTAATTATGAGAAAGGGAAACATGGTTTTATGTATCTCAAAAATATTAAGTTTCACCTCTTTATGTTGAAAATTCTAAAGTTGAACTTGTTTAGCTTTCCTATGCTTGTTGCTTTGTGCTTCCATGACTTGTTTCTTTACAAGATTATTTTTCATAGGAAGTGGGGTACACTTATATTTATTTTATATTTGCTTCTTGATTCTCTCTTTTACGTCAATTCATATTTCTTATGTGAGTATCTTCTCAAACTACTGCGCCTAGCTGAAAGGCGTTAAAGAAAAGCACTTTTGGGAGATAACCCATGTTTTATTTCTGTAATATTTCTTTATTGAGTCTTGGAAGTTTTTACCTCTGTAGTAACCTCTCCTTATCCTTTTTATTTCGTTTTTGTGCCAAGGATAGCCTCTAATAGGAAGAAGGTAAGATTTGGGGAAGTTGTTATCCTGAAACAGATTCTATGCTGTCACCAAAAACATTCGTATTCCCAGCCAGAACGTCGGATTGATTTGACAATTTTTTAGCATATGCCCCGGGTTATTATCTAACTTTTATTATTTTTGCACTTTTCTATTTGAGCAATATAGGATTTTCGAGAAAATCGAACTTTACCTGCTGTTCTATTTTGACAGATTTCTGCCGCTATTTGCATTTGCCTCTTAATCCTTTTCTTTTTGAGTTCTTTTGAGAGAAAGGGTTTTAAAAGAAGTTGCTACAGTAGCTAATGTTTTAATGGATTTTGAATTGTGTTAGAACTGAACCAAAGTGAATTTGTTATTTTGATTGCACTAATGCTACTAATGAAAATTGTGTGAAGTTTTGTATGAAGGAAGTTTTCAAGTGTAGGGAGAGAAGAATGATGTGATAAGATGAAGGAAGAACAAAATCTCAAGCTTGGGGATGCCCATGTCACCCCAAGAAATATCCAAGAGGTACAAGCGTCAAAGCTTGGGGATGCCTAATGCATCCCCTTCTTCATCAACAAAAGTATCAGGTCATCTTTCAAGACACTATATTTTTATTGCTTCATATGGTATGTGTTGTTCTTGGAGCGTCTTTATTTTTCTTTTGTTTTGTTTGCTGTAGCATATGGTTGGATCCCAGCATACTTGTTTTGGAGAATGACACGCTCCGTTTTCATTGCATAGAACACTCTAGTTTTTACTCTTATTGTTCTGCGAGTGTTTTCTTTTGCTAGTACTGCGTTTAGCTCTGGTTTTTCACTCTTATTTTGTTCAGAGCTTGTTAGTTTTATTTATTAAGGTATGATTAGCTCTCTGGTCTTCATTGATTATTATCTATGCGAGTTGTTTCAAATAAATTGATTGGTGTTGGAGACGAGTAAAATGTTTCATGCTTATAGCTGTGCAAAAGGAAGCTTGTTTAGACTGTGGCTTAGACTTTAGCATGTCATGTTAGATGTTATTTTAATTATATGCTTAGTAGTTATTATTGTAGCATGACTTGTCTCAAATATCTGAGGGTGTTTAATGTGCCATTGAAAGAATCATGTGTTGTTTCCAACATACAAAAACATAATATTGTGGTATTCTCCTTTGATGCTTTAATTGGGTTGACTTGACACATGCTTACACCATGTTATGACTACAAACTAGTCACCTCAAGCCTCTATGATCATTTAGTTTTTGACTTGTAATATCACTTTATGCTTTGATTAATAATGTTTTGTCGCTATGCATGATTATGGTCATTATTGCTCTCTTAGTTGGTCGCTCCTAGTCTTTTGCTAGCCTTCACATGTACTGAGTATGTGCTCTACTCGTGCATTCAACTCCCAAAAACCAAAGTTTGCCAATTGTGTCCACCATACCTACCTATATGTGGTATTTCACCGTCACTCCAAAGTGAATTCCTTGAGTGCTACCTTTAAACCTTCAAAAATTATTACCTGTTTTGTGTTCCTGTTTTAGCTCATGAGGAAGTTTTGAGTGCTTTATTGTCTCTTTCATGTTTATTTTGGCTTCACACCTATACTAGCATGCATAATGAGCTAGTCCCTAATATTACAAAAATAGCAGGCAAGCGGGTGCCCAGCCCACAAAAATATAAAATAAACGCATAATCAAAATCTCCTAACACTATGTACTTGAGAAATCATAAACTTAGCTTGTTCAAACAAAGGTGAAGACGAACTTTATTGTTTTCTCTATGGGAGCCGCTCTTGAAGCCATTAAACATGAAAAGATGATAGATCATTTGATGCCATTCGTTGACATAGACATACATACCTCTGAAAATACATTTTCAACACCTCTAATTTATTCAAAATAAAATCTCTAGCACATGAGTAATCTTGCTTCCCTCTTCGCAGGGTCTTTCTTTTACTTTTACGTTGAGTCTTCATATTCTACCTTTATGCACCAATTAAGAGAGCATAGTTGTCATTCTGAGTATAATGTGCATAGTCATAAAATTTACTATTGATTGATTCATGATTATGTTATTGATTGTTCTCAAATTATTTGTATCTAGTCACCCTCTGAACTTTAAAGGTGTCCAGGAATTTATGTTTTGCTATTCCATAAAGGGCAAGCTGAATACCACTTTGCTTTGTTTGCTCTATTCTAAAAAAACAAACAATTGCTTTCAGTGTACTATTATTCATGATCTTTGTTTGAGTTACTTCTCATGTTGTAACATAGTTGCTAAGTTCTATTGTTAGAATTATATCTATCATGCCTATGTTTAGAGTACTTTGATCCCAGCTCACAATGCTTTTACAATAACTTGATCAAGATTGTGTTGGCTGCATGTCACCTCAAAAATTATTTTTGTTATCACTTACCTACTTGAGGACGAGCAGGAGTTAAGCTTGGGGATGCTGATACATTGCAAACATATCTATAATTTTTGATGCTCCATGCTTGTTTTACACCAATTTATATATGTTTTGTTTACACTTCGTGGCATTTTTATGCATTTTCTGGAACTAACCTATTGCCAAGATGCCACAGTGCCAGTCCTGTTTTCTGCTGTTTTTGTATATTTCAGAAAAGTTGTACAGGAAATATTCTCGGAATTGGACGAAACGAAAGCCAAAGTTCCTATTTTCCGAACCCGAAGATGGAGTCCAAAGCAGAGAAAGGAGGGCGCCGAGGCGGCCACACCATACCTGGGCGCGACCCCGTCCCTGGCCGCGCCTAGGGGTGGTATGGGCCCCTCGGGTGCCCACCGACCTTGTCCTTTCGCCTATAAAGTGCCTACCGACGCAAAAAAAAACCCTAAATCAACCAGCCTCCGTCCAGCAAAAGTTCTGTAGCTCCGCCGGCATCGAAGACAAGTTTAGGGGGACATAAGTCTCTGTTCCGGCACCCTGCCGGGACGGGGAATTGCCCGCGAAGCCATCTCCATCGAATCCACCGCCATCTTCATCACTGTTGCTGACTCCCATGATGAGGAGGGAGTAGTTCTCCCCCGAGGCCGAGGGCTTTATCGGTAGCTATGTGGTCTATCTCTCTCCCATGGTATGATCTTTATGTGATCATGAGCTTTGTAATCTAGTTGAATAAGTAGATGTTATTCTTCAACTATTATGCTACGCAAGTGGTTTTATTATGTGATCTCCGGAGACACCTTGTCCCACGGTGTGACGGTCACAGTGTGCACACTGTGTGTGTGTGTCTCTTAGACTAAACTTTACATAAATACTTATAAATTGTGGTGTTTGTTAGTACTATCTTTGGATGCTCAAAGTGACAGAGCGGGGTGTCCCTAGATTTGGAACGCAACTTTAAGGAATGCTTTTGTAGCCCTACGCGGTGAATTGGTGTTCGTTATCCAACCGGAGAGTGGTTCAGAGTAGCATAGTGAAGAGATTATATTTATGTATTCAATTATGATATCGTTGTTGAGAGTGTCCACTAGTGAAAGTAAGATTCTTAGGCCTTGTTTCTAAGCATTGAAACATCGTTTACAACCAGTTCGGCTACATGTTTGCTTGCTGCCATTTTTTTTATTTCAGATTACAATTACCACTCATAATCTTCTGTATTACTTGTATTTCACAATCTCTTCGCCGAAATAGTGCACATATACACCTGACAAGTGTATTGGGTGTGTTGGGGACACAGGAGACTTCTTGTCTCGTAATTGCAGGGTTGCTTGAGAGGGATATTTTTGACCTCTACCTCCCTGAGTTCGATAAACCTTGGGTGATTCACTTAAGGGAAACTTGTTGTTGTTCTACAAACTTCTGTATTTGGAGGCCCAACACTGTATACAAGAATAGAAGCGTGCGTAGACATCACGCACCAAGGGGGAATGAGCCAACCGCATGAGTTGCTTTTGTTGTGTTATCTGACCATGTTGGGATGGTAGTTCTTAGCTAGTTAGTTTCATTTGGCGAAGCTGTATGTGGCAGCATGTACTGAGGGCTTTATTAATTTAAATTCAGGTATTTCATGCCTTTTATCTAAAAAAAATTTACATAGCTATTTTGACTGCTCTAAATCCTTGATTTCAGTCAAACTTCAGAGCTACATTTCTGAATGACACAAACATGACAACAAAATCCAGTGAAATTTTGAGAAAAGGGACACTGGTAAAATGGAGTGTTTTGGTGCAGACAACATTGTAAACATAAAGTAATGCTAATTAGATGTAACTTAGTTAATCTGAAAACTAAAAATATATAACTTTCACCAGTTCATGCCAATTCGAGTGAAAAAAGGTACCACTTACCCGAGCGAAAAAACATTTCACAATATTGCGGTTACAATGATTCATACTAAGGTAACCCTTGCCAAACCCCAACCAAAGGCGGTTTCATCAACAATAATCATCCCACGATTTGACCGGTAGAACCCTAGCTAAACTCCACGGTTTGGCAGAAATCCGAGCGAGAACGGACAGTAAAAAGGCGTATCGTAACACGGTGTCTCTTCAAACAATCCACGATACCGCGGGTCCAGCGGCATCCACACGCAAACGGCGGCACAAATGGCAAGGACAAAGCCATTGAGGAAGAAAACAAAATTGTGGCGAGATTGGCTTGTGCTGCCAACAAAAGCGACACGGCGGCAACAAAACAGGTAACAAAATGGGTACTTATTTGTAATTTTACTTGCGTCTTTTTTGTGTCACCTGAATTCCTAAGGGCCTAAATGCAATTTTGTGAGTCAGCGCGGAGCCAATGGGGCTGCCACTAGTACAACTAGATGATACCCCGCGCGTTGCGGCGGAATCATTAGTTGGCCGTAGAAGAAAATTAAGATATGTGATTTTTATGGAGTATAGAAAATTGAAATGTAATTTTGATGTATTTAAGGAATAAAACCAAAAAACATGGTACTTGCATGAATCGACCAACTCTTCAACTTAATTAATATGTCGTTAGAATATATATCGGGAGCACTTTTATGGGTACGCTGAGAGAAAGAAAATTGCTTGAGAAATGCATGTCCAAAGCCAGGTAGGCCACGCCTTCATTTTGTTGGGCTACATTAGCATCGCACGCCTTCACCTGAAAAATAAATATAACTATTTTAGAAATAAGAAGTGGAGGGAGTAAGGATGACTAAATCATTTTACCACTGAACAACCTAGCATGAAGACAATTACATCCTCTTTACTCCAACTGCTTTAAGAAGAATGGTCCAGTCGTTCCTAGGAATGTACTTTACCGCCATCTACAGATAAATAACACACGGTCGTCAGCAATTCGCGGAAAATAAAATAGTCACACATTTTACATAAAGAGCAAAGTATCAAATGTAAAGTATGAGCTTATGAATCTGGTTAGTAACATATCGCTCGAATTTCAACTAATATATATCTTTGTGAGCAAATGCTAATGTGGAAGCAGAAGTTAAGTAGCAGTACATATCACATGAACACACTTTTTTTTTGCGAATTTCATGAATACACAGTTAACGTTGGTGTGTTTCTAGCTTAGGAGTAAGATCAAAGAGAAAGGTAAGCGCACCTTGTTTCAGCTTGGATATTATCATTGGAAGAAAGCATGAAAATTTGTAGCGACATAGACAAACATGAATTGATCCCCACTTTGTATTATAACATTCCACACAGTAATTAACCATTCAGTCTTACAGGTTGTGTCCGGAAAACTTCAGGCATTGAGAAGTGCCACTGGGATTTAGTCATCAAACATGAAAGAATAGAAACCGAGGAGAGGGAATTACATAGTTGACAAAAAAATCGAATCAACTATCTGCAATTAAGTGCACAGTAGAAATCAATAGAAGGAGAATGTTACCTGATTAGGAGGTATACTCATCAAGATACGGTAGGAATATTAAAATTACCAAAGGCTTCAACAACATATATGGGAGAAGACTGCAATAGAAGCCTATTCTTCAAGCACGGACACTTTGGGTCATATTCACGGCGACCATAGCCCGAGTAAGAAGCCGGAGAACGTTGAATGGATGGAAGGCATTGCGTCATGAACCTGTTCGTATGCCAAGGTGGGAATGAGTAAATTATTGATGCAACAAAAGAGGCATTAAGATGATGGTGTAGTGTTAGCATGCAGAGTGCAGGAGAACACGAAACAACGGACATGTTGGGTGGATAATGTTGAGATGAAAACTTGGCCACTTACATTTTGTGATTATTAAAACTGAAATTAAAGTAATTTGCTGAGGTGGTAAGCTTGATGATGTGGATGGCTTGCATGTTAAGAGAAATCACTTAGTGGGTTGCTCCTATTTAGGTATTATAGATTCGCACAGAGTGGAACCGATTTTGCACCAAATTGCAACTATTGGGACTACTTCGTCCCATTTTGAAACAAAAATGCAGTAAAAGACGACTATGGTTTATTTAGCTCGTAATAGAATGACCCAATCTCAACTGGAGTGCAACGCAGACAGTGACATGGCAGGCTTCCAGGGTGCAACCGCGTGTACTCAAGGAAAAGCAACACTTTCTTTGGGGACTGTTTGCTTCCACGCGTGCGCGTCGCGGCGCGACCGCACAGATGTGGCCGGCCTGAATGCCTGATAGCAAACCACGAGCGTATTCATTGCAGGAAACGTTTTCGGTTTGCATTCACGAGTTGTACCCAACTGTCCAGCTGAATCTGCGAAAATATTTCCTGCCCGTCGACTAGCACGCAAACAAGTCACCATCGCCAATTCGTTTTTATTCTGCTAGCACTTACCACAGTCACACTGATCTCCAAAAGTAGTTTCAACGGAAGAAGAGTGAATTTCACTTTTTTTACCTCCAAGTTATGTAAGTACTTGTGATATTATTACCTAATGAGTGAAAAAAATCATCAAGATTAAGCATTATAGAGTATTGGGACTCCGGTTCTTTTTGGTGTGCATCCACTGGGCAAGACGCGAGGTGATGATTCCGGCTTTCAAAAATATCAGTAAGTTGGGCATTATTTTTGGAGCAACGAATGGATGGAGGTGGATCTTTGGTAGAGTGGTGTTCATCTATCACGTTGACGTTGATGATTCTCGGTGTTAGATGATAGAGATCGTGTCTGTTACGATCTGTTGTGTTGTAACCATACCGATCTCTATATGAATTCTATCTGTAAACGCCTGGTGACGCATAGCACCGCTCTACTATAAATACATGATTCCAGGGGCTCGGCAGATTATCCGAGTAGATCCCTATACCCTGTATTGCTGTTTTTACATGGTATCAGAGCGAGGTTCTTCCGCCTCGTCTACCTGATCGCATCGACGACTAAAACCATCCCTCTGCCGTTCTCGATCGGCATCGCCCCGTCACTATCCGCCTGCTCGCCATGGCGTCTTCGAGCAGCATCGCTCCGATCAACCTCGGAAACCCTCCGACGGAAAAGCTTACCAGGAAGAACTTTCCTCTCTGGCGCTCCATGGTGCTCCCTGCTATTCGAGGGGCACAGATGGTCGGACTTCTAGATGGATCCGACGCAGAGCCGCCCAAAGAACTCGCCCCAACCGCGGCGGAGAAAACCGGTGCCCAATCCGGCTTATGCCGCCTGGCTTGCACGGGACCAATCTGTCCTGTCATACCTTCTGCAATCCCTCTCCCTAGAAATCATGCCTCATGTTCACCGGATCGAACACTCCACCGGTGTCTGGAAGGCCCTCGAGGAGATGTTCGCGGCTCAGAGTGAAGCCCGCGTCACCAACCTGCTTGTGGCGCTCGCGAACACCAAGAAATTGCAGATGACTACTGCTGAGTTCCTCACCAAGATGCAGGGCTTCGCCGACGAACTTGTCTCTGCTGGTCATCCCCTACAAGATCGCCAACTCGTGTCCTACATACTTGTCGGGCTTGGCGGCGGCTACAACTCGCTTGTCGCCGCTCTTGGCGTGGCAACCACGCCTATCACACTGAGCATGTTGTACTCCCAATTGCATGCCTATGATCAGCGTCAAGAGATGCTCAATGCATCGCCATCTGAGGAATTCGAGAGATCAGCCAACATCGCCGCTCGTCAGCGTCGCCAGCAATACTACTCCAACAATGGCTCTGGCAAACCCCGCGGTGACCGCGGTGACCGCCGGGACGAGCGCCGAGATGAGCGCCGAGATGGGCGCCGTGATGAGCGTCCGCCGTACCAGGGTCGTGGTGGTGGTGGTCGTGGACCTCCAGGCGGGGGTCGAGGACGTGGGCGTGGCCGCCGCCGTACAACTCCATGGGCCAATGTCACTTGTCAAATCTGCGACAAGGAAGGGCACTACGCCAAGGATTGCTGGTCCCGCTATGAGGAAGCTGCTAGTTATGGTGAGAAGGAGATCAATGCCGCCTATGGAGTGGACACAAATTGGTACCAGGATTCTGGCGCTACTCATCATATCACCGGAGAACTCAACAACTTGTCCATGAGAGACACATACAAGGGCTACGACAAGGTTAACACTGCCAACGGACAAGGTATGACTATTTCCCATATTGGTCAATCAATAGTTCATAACCATGCTCGAAATTTTCATCTTTGCAATGTTCTCTATGTCCCCAATGCATCTAAGAACCTTCTCTCAGTTCATCATTTCACATATGATAATAGAGTATTCATAGAGTTTCATCCTTTCTTCTTTTTGATTAAGGATCAGGTCACCAAGAAAATAATTCATAAAGGACGGTGTGTTGGTGGGCTTTATCCCCTTATTTCATCATTGGAGTCATCAAGTTCTCAGAAGCATGCCTTTGTCGCCACTACACCATCTCAGTCTCGGTGGCACAGTCGTTTATGGCATCCCTCGTTTGTCATAGTTAGGCATATTGTTAGCAAAAATAAACTCCCATGTGTTCAGGATTCTAGTCATGAGTTAGTGTGTGATCCTTGTCAGCAAGCTAAAAGTCATCAATTACCATATCCTATATCAACTAGTGTATCTACAGTACCTCTTCAGTTAGTATTTTCTGATGTATGGCGTCCTGCACCTACCTCTGTTGGTCGCCATAATTACTATGTAAGCTTCATTGATGATTATAGCAAGTTTACTTGGATTTATTTACTTAAGAAAAAATCCGATGCTTTGGCTGCCTTTGTGAATTTTCAGAAGCTTGTTGAACGAACATTTGATAGAAAATTCTTACAGTACAATCTGATTGGGGGCAGAATACATCAAACTCAATTCTCTTTTCCAAACACAGGGAATTTCTCATCTTGTGTCTTGTCCCCATGCTCATCAGCAAAATGGGGCAGCTGAACGAAAACACCGTCATATTGTCGAAGTTGGCCTATCCCTTCTTGCAAATGCTGGCATGCCTTTAAAATTTTGGGATGAAGCTTTCGTCACTGCCACATATCTCATAAACATGCTTCCTAGCAAAGTTATCAATAATGATACACCTGTTCATCGTCTTTGAGACTTTGGCTGTGCGTGTTGGCCCAATCTTTGTCCATACAATAAGCGTAAACTCGCTTTCCGCTCTAAGCAATGTGTCTTTCTAGGGAATAGCCCACGTCATAAAGGGGTCAAATGTCTTGAAGTGTCCACTGGTCGAGTCTATATATCTCGTGATGTTGTCTTTGATGAGACTGTCTTTCCTTTCAAACATTTACATCCCAATGCCGGTGCCCTTCTTCGAAAACAAATTCTTTTGCTTGATCGATCCCTCACTTCATAATTTTGAGCAAGGGAATGATACTTCTGATGACTTGCATATGGAAAATACTCATTCTACTAATCCGTCACATAGACCTGGTTCTGTTGTTCTGCAGGATACAGCTCTCCAAAATAATGCCGCAGGTGAAAATCGCACGCAAAACAGTGCATCCAGCAGTTCAGGAGGCTCAGATGAAGTTTCAGCTGCAAACAACAGCAACACCAGATCCGAGGACGATTTTCTGACAAGATCTACCTCGGGATCGGCGCATATTCCATCGGATCATGTGCCTGACGCGTCAGACGGCAGCAGCAGCTCTGCCCACCACTTGCCTCCGGACACGTCGCCCCAGTCTGCAGCCTCAGGCGGAGCATCTCCCGCCCGTCAGACATCATCAGGATCCTCTGCGGGAGCGTCGTCGTCCGCGTCACCGTCTGCCTCTCGTTCAGCCACACAGCAGCACACAGGCGTACAGGATCCCCCTGCTGCTTTGACAGAAACAACACGAGCTGGCTCTTCTGCCCCTCCTGTAGACGGATCGTCTGTGCCGCCTGGTTCTACTCGCCCCGGTGTGGCTGCCTCTTCACGCCATGTCACCCGTGCGTCCAAGGGGATCGTCAAGCCGCGTGAATATCATGATGGTACTGTGAGATGGATCTTGTCCTGTACGGCTGATGAGCCAGCCAATCTTGTCGATGCTTTGCAAAATACCAATTGGAGGAATGCTATGGATGATGAATTTGATGCCCTACAACGGAACAACACATGGAGGTTGGTTCCATCTCATGTGGGTAAAAATGTTATTGATTGTCGCTGGATTTACAAAATCAAGCGCAAGTCCGATGCTTCTATTGACAGATATAAGGCTAGACTGGTAGCTAAAGAGTTCAAGCAGCGCTATGGGATTGACTATGAGGATACCTTCAGTCTCGTTGTCAAAATTGCAACTGTTCGTCTTGTCCTAGCAGTTTTTGTTTCAAGGGGATGGAGTCTGCGACAGTTAGATGTCAAGAATGCGTTTTTAAATGGCGTTCTGGAAGAAGAGGTCTATATGAGACAGCCACCAGGGTATGAAGATAAGGACAAGCCAACTCACATCTGCAAACTGGACAAGGCGCTTTATGGGTTGAAACAGGCACCTCGGGCTTGGTATTCACGGTTGAGCGCTAAACTCATTAATCTTGGTTTTGTTGCTTCTAAGTCGGATATGTCCTTGTTCATTTATCGCAAGTACAAAGTTACAATCTACATGCTCATTTATGTTGATGATATTATTGTTGCTAGCTCCTCTCAAGCTGCAACAGATGCTCTTCTCATGGATTTGCGTCAGGAATTTGCTCTCAAGGACCTTGGTGATCTTAGTTTCTTCTTGGGCGTTGAGGTGAAGAAGGTCTCTAATGGATTGGTTCTGAATCAGTCCAAGTATGCTCAGGAGGTTCTCACACGGGTTGGCATGGCCAATTGCACTGGAATGCCCACACCTCTGTCTTCTTCAGAGAAGATTGTTGCTCAAGGAGAATTACTGGGTACGGAAAATAGCACCAAGTACAGAAGTATTGTAGGTGCATTGCGATACCTTACACTTACCCGACCAGATTTGTCCTATGCAGTTAACAAAGTATGTCAGTATCTGCATGCTCCTACTACTCTGCATTGGACTGTTGTAAAGCGTATTCTGCGGTATGTCAAACATACTATGACAATTGGCCTTACTTTTGTAAAGTCCAACTCTACACTGGTTAGTGCTTTCTCAGATGCAGATTGGGTTGGTTGTGTTGATGATCGTCGCTCCACAGGAGGGTTTGCTGTATTTTTTGGACCCAATCTTATTTCTTGGAGCGCAAAGAAGCAAGCAACTATCTCTAGATCCAGCACTGAAGCAGAATATAAGTCTGTAGCAAATGCAACAGCAGAGATTATTTGGTTGCAGTCTTTACTTGCTGAGCTAGGTGTGCGGTTGACACAAGTTCCTTGTTTATGGTGTGACAATCTTGGAGCTACATACTTATCAGCAAATCCAGTGTTTCATGCAAGGGCAAAACACATTGAGATAGATTTTCACTTTGTCAGGGAACTAGTGATGAAGAAGCAACTTGCAATTCGATTTATTCCTTCGAGAGATCAAGTTGCAGATGGGTTTACAAAACCACTTCCTTATCAAGCATTTGAAAATTTCAAACATAATCTCAACTTGTCCAAGTTGTGATTAAGGGAGGGTGTTAGATGATAGAGATTGTATCTATTACGATCTGTTGTGTTGTAACCCTACCGATCTCTATATGAATTCTATCTGTAAACGCCTGGTAACGCATAGCACCGCTCTACTATAAATACATGATTCCAGGGGCTCGGCAGATTATCCGAGTAGATCCCTATACCATGTATTGCTGTTTTTACACTCGGCGGCGTGGAGCTGCAGCGTATCGAAGATGGGCGCGGATTGCAGGACACATGCAAGATGGTGGAGCTGTCTGGCGTCATGGTGACATCGACGGCAGGTCTGGCAAGGTCAATGCGCTGATCCCTCTTGAAGATGGGTGCGAAGAAGACGGCGGTATCGATTTCCGTGGCGTGTGTGTTGGCATGCGCTGAGAGTTTCCTTCACTGGATGTGCTTCTCACCTGCTATTGGGCGGCTTGGGAAGGCATTTGGTTATTTGGATGATGTGAGTTGGAGTATTGTCACCCCCTTCATCCCTCTC
This sequence comes from Lolium multiflorum, assembly GCA_030979885.1. Classification (NCBI taxonomy): domain Eukaryota; kingdom Viridiplantae; phylum Streptophyta; class Magnoliopsida; order Poales; family Poaceae; genus Lolium; species Lolium multiflorum. Next base: position 146,401,616 of record CM061748.1, read on the forward strand.
TAGGTTTAGCGAGGTGGCTTCGAGTTTGATCTTTTGTATTGCTCTTGTAAGATGTTGTGAATAATCTAATAAAAAAGCCGTGTGTATTCCTTGGATGCAGAAGCTGGGATGGTTTTTTCTCTCATTTCGCAAAAAAAGTGGACGAGGATTCGAGGAATGAAACAGTTAGACAGAAAAGGTATGGCTAGAATCCTAGATGATACCCTCTGATTTTTACGCCACATCAACAAAACACGCTGATCATATCTAATAAATACTACCAAACTGCTAAACTCAAGTACAAATGTATTTTTAAAACTCTTAAATTGTTTAATTTTTTGTAGAACACAAATAGAATAATATGCATCACAGATGAGCAACTCTACCCATGAAAGAAATATCTCAAGAAAAATCTACGTACCGTTACCGTCAGATGATGAGAACGAAGCCAACTGTGACAAGCATCCCTGGAACGGTGAGGTGAACGGGCTGGAAGGAGCCAGGAAGACGAGCCTAACACAGTTGCTCCGCTGATGCCGACACCATACAGAAAACCCCAAATAAGGAGCGCGGAGGAAAGTTGCATTGTGTTTACGGAGACTTGTTCTTTTCTACGTACGTCGGAGCAGTTGTATTACCACGCGGGACGGGTTGCGTGTACGCTGCATCCGAAAGACTTGCTTTTTTTTTTACACGTAAAACATCTGTCACTCTATCACACACCACCTAAGAGCCTCGAAGTGGCGGATTGGATCTTGAAATTTGTCCCAGGCCTCATTGTCGAACGTCGCTCCCACTGAATGAATATTCGCGCTATGAGACACACAGATGTCAAACCTGGGGTTTGAACTCTGGTGGGCTGGGGGTACAACCACCCTCCTAGCCACCCAACCTCAGGTTGGTTCTCGCATCCGAAAGACTTGCTGGCAGTTATCGTATCGGAATTTGTCCATTTTTTTGTATTTATGTACATTCAATAGTTGCAGTAGCTAGTACAGAAGAATCTACATCCAATAGTTGCACTTGTACAAAAAAATATACACGATCATTACATATAATTTTTATTGAATTGCTACTTTCTTCTCCGTCGACGTGCTGACAGCAATACCTATTAGATGCATGCCTTAGAGCATCTCCAGTCGCGTCCCCCAAACCGTTTTCCAAAACGCTCCGGATTGAGCGTTTGGGGGACGTGTTTCGTTCGTGCCGCGTTTGGGGGACGTCGCTTCCCAGTCGCGTCCCCTAAACAAAATTTCAGAAATTTTAAACTTAACGAGATTCGATTAGATTCGTCTAAACTTACATAGATTCGAACGAAATTTGACTAAATTTAAACTAAATCTAATCTAGAAGTACTTGCGGCGGCCGGAGCCGTCGTAGTACTTGCGGCGGCCGGAGGCACCGATCTCAGGCAGAGATGGGAAAGATGCGGTTGGATGCGGCGCGTCCGGTGGACGTATGGCCTACTCCCTCCGTTCCTAAATATAAGCCATATAGTTTCTGGCACGAAAATTAAGAAACGTACATTTAGGAAAAATTACACCATGTTTGGATGGGATTAACCCTAGGCAATTGACTCGAGCTAATAGAGAACTTTGCATGAGCTAAGGAAACCTAATCAAATCCCTATAAATATTGTCCACAGAAGTAGGGCACTGCAGTAAACCTTATATTCTAAAATATTTCTCGAAAAACTATATGACTTATATATAGGAACGGAGGGAGTATAACTTATGGTAGGGGTGCATCAGCCTATGGCGTGTAGCCTAAGCCGATTTTTGCCTCCTGGAGCCAGGGTCTAGGGGTCTTATCCCGTCCAAAACGGATGGGTCATCTTCTCCACTTCTTTTAATGGTGTGGGCTACATCAATGGGTAGCTAAACGCCACTTTATTTGGTTGCCTACAAAATTCATTTTATCTGAAAAGAGTCACAATCCTTGTGTTTTGGTTGGGGCAACCTATTGCTATTTGGGGCACATCCAAGTGGTATGTGCTCACCACTTTTAAATAGGGTGAGGTTAACATAGAACACACATCACACACGAAATATCACACTAACAAATATAGTAGAAACCATATTAACAACTAAACGAGTACTTAATTAAGTACCAACACACAATTAATAGTGCACTAAGTACTCAAAGATGTACTTATCATATAGCCCATACAACCTACTAATTACACATGGTACCCACCCTAGCACAAACGAGATGTTGTTAAGCCTCTACAGGCCAACCTTATAACTATATATAGCACGACATCATCGGATCAACAAAAGCATAACGAACAACATAAGCAAGGTCAAGCTAAACGGCAGTGGACATGCTTGTTGAAGCTCCACACAATCTCCATGGAGGTGGCCTCCCTATACATCTGCAACTGGAAGCCGTTGTTCTTGTATGTGAAGACGAGCGTGCCGCTGGCTTCCATGTGGGCCTTCTCTGCGAACTTGCTCCACCCCTTGAAGAAGGTGAGCCAACTAGCCTTCCACTGGAGCTGCACCCTGCTCGCATCACTCGCCCGCCAGGATCGTTGTCTTCATTATAGGGCCTCCGACCTTGACCTCAAACTTCGCCGATAAAACCAGCTTCATAACGAGCCGCATGGTGAGTGATCACTCACACTGATGTGCACGTAGAAGGCAGGCACATTTTCCTGGTGACAGTGCTCCCGGCGTGCAGGTACCCTTGCGTCCTGAGCACGACCAACGCGTCGATGACAACCATCATTGGTGGATTTTTAGGCATGACTGGCACCCCAGGGAATGACATCTGCGAGCTGCGATGGTGAATCGATGTAGTTGTACAAGATTATGAATTCTGCATAATGCAAGCACACAACACAATGGCATGTAATAGTACCATTCCATGGACTTGCAGCACAATGACAACACATTGGTGACTGCGCCATGGCATGGTGATCACCACCTTGGCATTGTCATGCCACCATCTAGTATTGGGAGCCAACGGTCACCACCATGCTAGCCAGCGGTCCTTGTATTAGAAACTGTGATGCCTACATATAGCACCAATCAAATTACTACCACGACAACATCAATGAAAACGTAACAAAAATTGGAATTGTACTTCGAGTGCAAGGATCGACATGCGTGGATCTAACAAAACTTATAACCCTTAACGAAAAGGGAGGATTCCAACTTACCATTGGAAGGAAGGACAATGCCCAAGTTCGAGGATGTCCTGGAGGTAGTGTTGATGGCCCCTGAGCTGATGTATGTGCTTGAAGTGGTGTCCATTGTCCCATCGCTGCTACACGTGCTAGAGGTGGCGCAGATGCTCCGCAAAGGGTTGGTGCCCCCATGGTCCCTGGAGGAGGATGAACTACGGCTAGGACTCCTGCTCAAGATAGAGTGCGTGCCACATCACAAGGGTAAAGCCCGATAGGACCTCCATCTTCCGGCTTGAGCCCATTGCCCCTCCTCCAGGAAGACTGCTTTTCTCGACGCGTACCCATGTGGGGGAATGAATGTCCCCATTAGGGGTCCCGGCGATTGAATCCGTACAACGGCTAGGGCCACAAATGCCACCCTTGTGCTCTACATAGGATGGGATGCGATGGGGCGGCTGATTCATCACCGGCACCACAGACGACTAAATTGGTGTCGTCGCGTCATGGAGCTCATCAAATTCGTACCCACATACCATCCGTGCGCTCCTTGTGGCCCGCCGGGGACAAAGCTTGGCCAGGTGGAGGTGGTGATGCATACATTGAGGCTATGTTTGATGGGACGTGAAAGGGGTGAGAGACGAAGAAAGAGAGGAGGGGCCGTGACGGCCAAGTCAAGCGAGTGCAAGAGAGTTATCGATGTCTCCCATACTACCCCACGCGTGCAACGGTTGTACGTAGCACTGTCATTTTACCCTTGAATGGGCCAGGCTCCATGGGAACTATCGTGCAGGTGGCACGCCTGGAGGTGCTTTAATACTCATGCTGGACACAACATGGAAAGAGCCCAGGAAACCAAACAGGACAAATTCTTCTCCCGAGGGCCTGGCTAGATAGAGGTGTTGCCGTCTACGAAATGCGCCCTTAGAGCATCTCTAACATGTATCGTAGATTGAACCGACCTTTAAAATAGGACGGATATACTATTTTGGGTTGATTTTCTTGTCCACAAAAGAAACGGTAAAATGGCGCGGACACGTTTATATTTTGAAGGCCAAAGCCAATTCATTGCATATATATGTACCAATCCGAGTGGGATTTAAGGGGATGGACCACTTTCCCTATCGTGTCTTCCGCATCTCTGCCGCAATATGTACCAATCCGAAAACGTTCAGTCCGCCACCGAAACCTGTAAGTCCAGCACCTCCGCGCTGCCATCAGTTGGCCTGCTCAATCATGTTGGGAAGCAAACGTGGAGGCTCCTCTATGTTGGCGCATAGCCATGGAACTCTGGCTGGGTGTGCCAGACTACCCGAATCATGGTAAGAGGGCACAAGAAAGCGCGGCATCGATGCTGGACCAATCGTGGTCTAGAGCCGCCGTCGACATTTCACATTGACTTCGTCCACAACATGGAGCCAGGGAGCTCGCGTAGTGCCACTCATCGTTCTCCATCTTTGTCGCCGCCCTCCATCGACTTGGACGCAACTGATCCAGTGGCCGCTCCACACGAACACCGCCAAGGTGAAGAAGTGGCGCAAGGACGTCGAGATTGACAAAAGGTTAACCTTGTCAATCCCATGATGATGGACTTGGGTTTCTAGGAAGGAGGACACTGACGAATCAACAAACTGGTTAGCCAAACTAGGCAGCCGGCGAATATTATTATCAAGGACGAATAGCCGAGATTGTATGATGTAGCACTAGGGTTAAAATAACTCTAACAGAGCCCGTAAATTCCACCAGAACCGAATTTTTCCGGCGGATTTAAGGGTTCGGGCCAAAAGATGCGTAGAATAGAGCCTGAATCGGCAGCCCGGCCTGAAAAAGTTTCTTGGGGGCCCGAGAAACTCCGCGCGCGGCCCCTATTTAACCAGGTCAGGGAGGGAAATTCGGTTCTGAAACCCTACCCCCCTCCGCCGCATCCGCTCCTCCACCGCGAAAAACCCTCCCACTTCGGCGAGGAATTCCCGCCGCTCCCTCGCGACCTCCGCTCCGTTCCCAATGGCTCGCGCAGCAAGATGTCGTAGGGGAGGCGGCCGTATCGGCGGCGGAGGCTCGCCACCTCGTCCGCCATTTTCGCACTTGGAGGCGGGCGTGAAGTGGGTGGTGGACGCACAGGCCGGTGCGCAATGCAGACGGCGCATTCATCCGGCGGCTCGTGTAGGCCACTGCTTCTGCCGCTCCCCGACAGCAGCAAAGGCGAGGACGATGCGCTGATGCTTCACCTCACCAACGGAGACTACGCAGAGGAGGCGACGATGATCGAGCTCACCGCCGTCGTCATCGCCTAGCCATCCTACGCCGCATGTAGCAGTCCTCCGCCGCGCGTACAGGCCTTGGTGACTATCCCGGGGCCAAATTTTGGTCAAATTTCATTTTTTAGTTCGTCAATTCGGTTTCTATTCCACGCCTCATCTAAAATCAATGAAACCCTAAAATTCGGGAGACTGAACTCGCCTTTTTCAGTTTTGGCGTGTTCAGTCACTGCTAGAGATGCTCTTACAAGGTGTCTCGTATGATTGAATTTGTCTCTTCTCGGTGGCTACTCCTAGCCCTTATATAGCGGGCTAGGTCTCAGAGGCCATATCGAGGTCGAGTTACAGTACAAGTCGGTTCACCCGATATGGTCTTAACTTTCCTAACGTGATATCTTCGAATTCTTCTGGATTTGTTCGTGGGCTTTCTTCTATTCCTTCCTGGGCTTTCTTGTATTCCTTCCCGGTATTTCTACCCGGGATGTCAATGTTTAGAGCATCACTAGTAGTACCCCTAAACCCTCAAACCCTAAAAAATAACCGATTTTTACAGTTTGCGACCGAAAAAACACGTAGACTAGAACCCCTTAACCCTCGAACCCTCAAAAAAAATTTAAGGGCCCAACCCCTACTCCCACTCCCAACCTGTACATGTGAGGGTTGGAGGGGCCCAACCCCTTCAACCCCTACACCTTCACATGCGCGTGCGGGAGGGAATATTCAGCCCCGCCTCCTCCCTCCCTGCCGCCTCCAAGCACGCCGCCGTCGGCCGCCGCGCCCCATGGAGCCGCCCCTGACCTACGCCCTCCCGCCCTCCTCCTCTGTTGCTGCCCCTGCCGCCTCCCTCGCTGCCGCGCCCCCAATCCCCACCCCCGCGACCGTGGTGGAGCACCTGCCCCTCCCTAGCGGTGCGGAGGTGGCCGTGGTGGTCGCCACCACCCACGTCGGCGCAAAACGATGGCTTGTTGGGCAACACGTCATCCAGCCGCAGCCCGCCACCGCCCCGGCCCCGGCCCCGCCCGTCGCCCCGGCCCCGCCCGTCGCCCCGGCGGCCCCGCCTGCCCACCACCAAAGGCCGTCGGAAGACGGCGGCGCTTGGGCCGAAGAAGCCTGCGGGCGCCAAGCCCGCCGCCAAGAAGACCACCTCGTGGAAGAAGGCCGCGCTGGCACCCACAATCGCCGACCCTCCACCCGTCGTGCACGAGGTGCTCGATGTAATTCCCACAACGACGACGATGTTCATGGGGCTTCTCCAAGACGCGAAGGTGGACCTTTTTGGTGACGGTGCCTATGAGAGGGGGAAGATGATAATTTTGTGATGTGAACTATTAAACCATGCATCAATGATCTTCAGGTCCTAGTTTGTTTCAAGGTTGAATGTGTTTTTCTAGTGATAATTGTGATATATCAATAACAGTTTGAGGGTTTGAGGGTTGAGGCAAAGACGAGAACCCTTGAATCCTTAAAAGTTTGAGGGTTTGAAGGTTCTAGTATTTTCCCCTGTTTTCACCCCTCAAAAGTGACAAAAAAATGCCAATTCTCAACCCTTAAAATGCTTTGAATATTTGAGGGTTTAGGGGTACTACTAGTGATGCTCTTAGGACCAGATATGGCATACCCATGTCAGTAGCCCCCAAAACTCTACTCAAGTCGCAAACTCGAGTCGAGTCTGAAAACCTTTGACTTCTTCTTTTTTCGACTTCTTTGTTATTAATAGGTAATATTTCATTATTTATTTTGTAGATGAATATTTTAATCATAGGGATATTGGTAAATCGGCCTGATGCATCTGAACGGATCAGGAATCAGTTAATTGCCTGAGCAAATGCAGGAAACCTACTTCAAACTCGCATCCCTGGACACGAATTCGGAAACCTGGCGTAACTCAGCTCGAGCGGTGGAGGACTTATCGAGTTCTGAGTTCCAGCAAAAGAGTTTTACCTGACGCGTCCGTTAGGATTTTTCATCTCATTGCTGACAATGTGGATATTTCTAGCAGAGCATAGTCTTTTACGCTGCTAGGCCTCACATGACAGATCTCGATGGTCTTACATACCTTCATGCTCCAGCATGGCATCTGGAGGCTCACGACGATGCGGCTCAGGCTTATTTAGTTATTTATCAGATGCCAAATTGGGTGTTGCATTACCCAAAATTATCGGGTTGAATTTTTTTGTTAATGTCTGCACTCCTGATGGGAGTAAGGGATGAAATAATGTTCGTTAAGTGTTTACCACTTGAACATGCATTTGAAACTTTACGCCAACTCTTGCTTGATAATAAGGAAGGACGAAGTAATGCTCGTTAAATGTTTACCACTTGAACATTATTCGAAGCTTTACTCCTTCTAATTGAGTTGTATTCTTCATCTTTGTGCGTTCAGCGCTCCCGATTGGAGTAGCCCCCGAGGCTATAATCAAGTACTTGTAGTCGAGTATAGGCTCGAAGTATTTCCACCATCATGTAATTGCAATTTTTTAATCGGATCCGTGACCAATGCTCCCGATGGGAGTAGCCCCAAAGACTATGGTCGAGTATGAGTACTCGAGCACAGGATCAAAGATTCCTGCACACAAAGATAGCTATAATATAAATAAATAACTTACTTGCTCTCCTGGATGCCGTTAATTCTAACGGGTGCACGTTCAGCGCTCCCAATGGGAGTAGCCCCCGAGGCTATGCTCGAGTACAAGTACTCGAGCATAGGCTCAAAGCAGCTTATTCGAGGTAATTTCTTCTACCAAGTACGTGCTCAGCTTTTGTCAATGATAATGATGTATAAAGCAACTACGCAATGACTTTGTAAATAGTACGGTTCCGTAATTGCATATTTGTAGTATAACGTAATTTGATGAACAAGATATGTTGCATATAACTTTTCATCGATGCATGAGGCATTTTCGTCTTTTATATCGATGTTTTTTTTTGCTTAAATCGATGTTTAATAATTATGCCAAGACGCTCTTAAAAAGTATTTCCAGCCCCAAGTCATTCGAGTGTGTTTATTGAAGAAGCATTGAACCGAAGCCCCCCGAGTATCAGGTGTAAAGAAATACAAATAACAAAAACAAGATGAGAGAACTTATCTTTATTAATGTCAAAATACGGAGGTACAATATGATTGGTTGAAAGTAACCCAAGGCCCATAGGGCGACGGACTCAACAGTATAGCTAAGAAGCATTATTTGCAAGTAATATAAATTGCTCGGCTAAGAATCCTGACCATGGACCTTATTCTTGAATATGAAATCTAAGTACTTGAGCGTAGAAGCGACGTATATGTTATATGTTGGACGTTTCACGGGTTTGGCTCCATTTGACCTGTTTTCTTTTCCTTAATCCGGTATGCTCCTCTGGGGTTAACTTATGTGATGATATAGGGCCCGATCCAGGGAGACTCGATCTTTCGATGTTTTTCTTGCTTTAACCGAAGGACTAAGTCACCGTTCTCAAAGGATCGAGGCCTTAGTCGATGACTATGGTAATTTCTCGGGTTCTGCTGATACGTTGTTGTCCGGGCAAGTGCCACATCGCGGGCTTCAGCCAGTACGTCCACATCATCTTCGAGAGCCATGGTCGATGTGACCTCTTCATATTTTGTGACTCATGGAGCATCGAGTGTAATTTCGACTGGAAGCACAGCTTCAGCGCCATGGACCATGAAGAACGAAGTTTCTTGCGTACCTATGTTTGGATCTGTTCGTAAACTCCATAGGACAGAGGGGAGTTCCTCGATCCAAGCATCCTTGGCCCTCTTCAATGGTGTTAGCAACCGCTTTTTTGATGCCACTGCAAATGAGCCCGTTGGCTTTTTCAACTTGTCCATTCATCTGCGGGTGCTCTGTTGACGCAAACTTCAATTGTATGCCAAGCTTGTCACAAAACTCCTTAAACTCCCCTGAGGTGAAGTTAGAGCCATTATCCATGATGATACTAAGAGGCACGCCGAAGCGGCAAACAATTGACTCAACAAAATTCACCGATGGAGTTCCCTCGGCTCTTGTAACTGGTTTTGCCTTAATCCACTTTGTAAACGTGTCGACCGCAACAAGCATATAAACGTGTCATCCAAGCAAACAATTGTCTAGTTTTCCAACCATATCTAAACCCCACTCACTAGAGGGACACACTAGGGGTATCGGCATCATCTCTACCGCTGGTGCTTGAGGTGTTTTGGCAAACATGTGGCATCCCTCGCAGGTTTTGACAATCTCATCGGCGTCTTCCACAACAGTTAACCAATATAACCCTGCTTTGGAAGCCTTGGCCATGATCGCTCGATAACTTGCATGATGACTGAAAATCCCTTTGTGTATGTCCTTGAGGATAGCTTGCCCTTCCATGGGTGTGACGCACCGCTGAAGTACGTCTGTGATGCTCCTTTTATATAACTCGTCGTTCACTACTCGAAAAGCTTTAGAACGTCGAGCAATCCTTCGCGCTTCGACCTGGTTATCTGGTAACTCTTTGTTTTATAGATACGCTAAGTATGGCTGCATCCATCCGACTTCCACCATCATGACTTCCTTTGTCCCTTCTACTGCTGTGTTGTCATCGTCGGTGCAGCCGTAGCCCTCGAGTTCTATTTCCCTTTTGCCTTTTCAACTTTGGACTTCTCTGCCTCTAATGGTTTCTTCTCCTTGATATAGCACTCCTTGATCTCTTCCTAGAATACTCCGGGTGGAACTGGTAAGCACTGCGACCCGATGTTTGCAACCATGTCGGCTTCCTCATTGCTTGATCTACTGATGTGTGAGGCTTCGCAGCCGTCAAACAATCCTTCGAGGTTGTTGTACATATATCGGTATGCTACCATATTGTCGCTTATGGCATAACATTGATTCATGACTTGCCTGACTGCAAGGTTGGAGTCGCAGAAGAACTTGAGACGAGTCGCACCGCACGCTTTTTTCATACCCATGTCATGCAACAAGGCATCATATTCTGTTTCGTTGTTGGATGCGTTTGAAGAGCTCATTCGTAGAACATATCGCATCTTGTCTCCTTGCGGTGATATTAAAACCACACCAGCTCATGCGCCTTCCAAACGTTTGGATCCATCGAAGTATATTGTCCAAGCACTCGATAGATCTGGTGGTCATGTGTTCTGGAGTTCCATCCACTTTGTCGTGAAGTCGGGTATTACTTGGGATTTGATGGCCTTGTGCTTTTTGTATGTGATGTCCCGAGGGGAAATCTCTATTCCCTAAAGGGACACACGTCCATTGCCTCTGGATTGTTCAGTATATTTGACAGGGGTGCTTCGTTGACCACTACGATCGGATGCTCCAAAAAGTAGTGGCTCAACTTCCTTGTTGTCATAAACACTATGTATGCTATCTTATGGTATTGTGGGTACCGCCATTTTAGGGAGACAACACCTCACTCAGGAAATATATGGGTCGTTGGACCCCATGGACTTTTCCTTCCTATGGTCGTTCGACTACCAGGGTTGTACTCACCACCTGGTTTGTGGTTGTGATGACCCACAAGTATAGGGGGTGTATCGTAGTATCTTCGATAAGTAAGAATGTCGATCCCAACGAGGAGCAGAAGGTGTTGACAAGCAGTTTCGATGAAGGATTCACTGTAAATGCTCAGACAAGTATTCAGGGGGTTTTGATATAGCAGATAAATAAAGTACAAGTAAATAAAATGCGAGAGAAATAATTGCAGCGAGTGGCCCAATCCTTTTTAATCACAAAGGACAAGCCGGTTTGTTTACTTATAATGACCAAACGTTCTTGAGGACACACGGGGATTTTAGTCTAGTGCTTTCGCTACATACAGCTAATTAATCTTCATTGTTTTGATAAGTGTTGTGTGGGTGAACCTATGCTAATGCACCGTCCTTCCTAGGACTAATACATACTTGTGATTATACCCCTTGCAAGCATCCGCAACTACAAGAAAGTAATTAAGATAAATCTAACCACAGCCTTCAACTCTGAGATCCTGCGATCCCTCTTGCATCGATATACCAACGGGGGCTCAGGTTTCTGTCACTCCGGCAACCCCGCAATTAGCAACCGAATACAAGATGCACTCCCCTAGGCCCATAAATGGTGAAGTATCGTGTAGTCGACGTTCACACGACACCACTAGAAGAATGACACCACAACTTAAATAACATAACATTGAATATTACTCAACCATAGTTCACTACTAACATTTAGACTTCACCCATGTCCTCAAGAACTAAACGAACTACTCACGAGACATCATATGGAATACAATCAGAGGTGATATGATGATGAATAACAATCTGAACATAAACCTTGGTTCAATGGTTTCACTCAATAGCATCAATAACAAGTAGAAATCAACGTACACCGGGAGAGTTTCCCCTATCAAACAATCAAGATCCAACCCAAATCGTTACAGCGGTGACGAGGTGCAGCGATGGTGATGGCGGTGATGATGATGATGATGACAATGGTGATGGAGATGATGTCCAGCTCGATGACGATGACGATGACGTCGATTTCCCCCTGGAGGAATTTCCCGGCGGTTCCCGCCGGAGAGCTCTTTCTCTCTGGTGTTCTCCCGCGAGGGGCTGTAACTCTTTCGACGTACCCTCGTGGCTTAGGTTTTCGGGATGAAGGCAAGAAAAGGAGGCGAGAGGGGCTGTGGGCCCCCTCCTAGGCGGCGCGGCCGGGCCTTGGGCCGGGCCGCGGGGGGTGGGCCCACCTCGGGTCCCTTCTCCCCCTGCTCCCTCATCATCTGGAAAAATAGGATTTTTGGTATAATTTCCTTCCACGTTGATCTTCCAAAATATTGCGTTGACGGTGCTTTTTCCAGAATCTTGGCTCCGGTGCTCGATCCTCCAATAATGATGAAACATGCAAAATAGATGAAATAACATAAGTATTGTGTCCCAATATGAAATATATCAATGAATAACAGCAAATTACGATATAAAATAGTGATGCAAATTGGATGTATCAACTCCCCCCAAGCTTAGACCTCGCTTGTCCCCAAGCGAAACTGAGCTCGATAAACAAGTCCACATGTTTATGGAGTGAAGAGTCGATAAATAAAATACGGACAAGAAGCATCATATTGATTCACACAAGACATTCTAGTAAACATTCTCTTCATATAACTCAACTTGAAATAAGTAAAGAGAGATCACAAGTAAAGGTGCATAGGAAATCATAGATGGTTATGGCAAACTTTGTTCTTGGTCAGAGAACTACTAACGGATTGTACTTATCTTCTAAACAAAGCTTTCATATTAGAATTTATATAGCAGGGCTTTCATTCTCAATCATAACAATCTCCTCATAATCATTGATAACTTTCAAAGTCATATTCATTCAGATAAAATTTGTACTAAACAAGAAAGTATAAAGGACATGATTAGCTCAATCATAGCATAAATGGTTGGTTCACAACAACTCAATTGCTTGCTTAAGAGAGGGAAATAGGTTTACTGACTCAACATAAAAGTAAAAGATAGGCCCTTCACAGAGGGAAGCAGGGATTAAATCATGTGCTAGAGCTTTTCAAGTTTTGAAATCATATAAAGAGCATAAAAGTAAGATTTTGAGCGGTGTTTGTTGTTGTCAACGAATGGTAGCGGGCACTCTAACTCCCTTGCCAAACGAACCTTCCAAGAGCGGCTCCCATGAGGGACGGCATCTCTACCAGATCATCCCCCTTCTCTTTTGTTTACACATGTATTTTAGTTTTATTATGGATGACACTCCCCCAACCTTGGCTTTCTCAATCCATGGCTAACCGAATCCTCGGGTGCCTTCCAACATTCTCATACCATGGAGGAGTGTCTATTGCAAAATTTAGTTGCTTACTGATAAATCAGGGCAAAACATGTGAAGAGAATTATTAATGAGAGTTATTAATTGGGGCTGGGAACCCCGTTGCCAGCTCTTATTGCAAAATTATTGGATAAGCGGATGTGCCACTAGTCCATTGGTGAAAGTCCGCCCAACAAGATTGAAAGATAAAACACCACATACTTCCTCATGAGCTATAAAACATTAACACAAATAAGGAGTAGTATAGTTTGAATTATTTAAAGGTAGCACATGAAGTATTTACTTGGCGCAAAATACCACACAGTAGGTAGTTATGGTGGACACAAATGGCATGGGTTTGGTCTAAGGTTATGGATGTATGAGAAGCATTCCCTCTCAATACAGGTTTTGGCTAGCAAGGTTTGATAGCAAGCATAAAGGTTGAGGGAAACGAACAAATATACATATGATAGAAACAATCATGCATCCTTCTCATAAGCACAAGCAATTTTAACTTCAGAATACTAAACTCATTAACATAGAGATAATAGAGTAATATATCTACATGTATTTCTCTCTTCTATTTAAACATCAAGATGTTGCTGCTATTGACCAATGCTAAGTTTGCCAAAACCAAATAGATTTACTTAATGCTCCCAAAGTGATATCAATACCAATGTCAAGAGCAATCATATGATGGGGATTGCAAACTAAAATAAGGTGTGCGAAAGGTAAATGATAAGACTTCTCATTAATATTCCATAACGATAACTCACACCAACGGATACATAGATAACCAACTAAGAGAGATACTTCCACATTGCAAACTATTCCATACGATAACTTCCCTATTCATGATATGACACTACTTGATAGTAAAAGATAAAGGTAGTGATGATGTGATACCGCGGCACTCCCCCAAGCTTGGAACAAACCAAGGGGATGCCAATACCGATGATGAATTACTCCTTCGGTGGTGATGGTGATGGATTCTTCTCGACAAGCTTCTTAACAAGCTCCTTTAAATCCTCAATCTCATAGGTGAGGTTGCGAATCAGCTCCGAGTTGTGCTCAACGCGGCTCATAATCATGTCAGGTGGCGAGTCCCAACTCCTAGAGTTGTTTCCCCATCCTTCAGCTTCAGATTTCATCTCTCATGCAATGTTAGAACGATCTATATCCCAACCACTTGGCAACACTACCTTGGGGGTCCTTTCGTTTGACGATCGTAGATTAGATTGCGGAAAGGGCAGTAATTGCCGGAGAAGATGTCCTTGGAGCCAAGTAATGACGTGGAACTGCTCCTCCGGTAGCGATTCGTGCACTCCTCTTGGTGTTGGATGGATTTGATATCACGCCAATGCTTGCAATGGTGGCACACTGGTGTACTCGCGGAACCTCCTCCACTTCTTCCTCATCCTCACTCGCGACTTCTTCCTTCAGTTCTGGGTCTTGAATATCTTCCTCCAAAGGTCCCTTGTCCTTGTTGTTGGAGACCATGGTGCTTCTAGATCAAAACGAATCTGGCAGAAAACAGCTCGAAACAAAACACGACGAGAAAACGATATACGGACCTCCAGGGGTCCGGGGATTATATAGCAAATATTTTTACGACAAAAGGAAGGTTCAGATCGAACAAGAGTCGGAGGGGGACAACGAGGCGGTGTCCTCATAGGGCGGCGCGGCAGGGCCCGCGCCGGCCTATGGGGGCACGCCCTCGTGCGTCTCCTCCACTCCGTTTCGATCTCGTAATTTTTCATATTTTCCAAAAATAGCAAAAATATTGTTCGGAAAGCTAAACGCGGACTTTTTATTATTAAAACTGTTACCTATTCAAAGTCGGACTCTGCAGAACTGTCAATTTGATCTTTGATGAAAGCTTCCGGAGTTATCACTTGGATAATATCAATATCTTCATTATAAGAATCTCCAGAAATATAATGCTTGAGTCTTTGTCCATTCACTACTTGTGTGGCGTTACCTTCTAAAGAGCTAATTTTTATTGCTCCTGAACGGTATACCTCCTCAATAACATATGGTCCTTCCCATTTTGAGAGTAATTTCCCTGCAAAGAATCTAAGACGAGACCGATACAATAGAACTTTATCTCCAACATTAAATTCTCTTTTAATAATTCTTCTATCATGCCATTTCTTAACTTTCTCCTTAAAGAGTTTAGCATTTTCATAAGCCTCACTTCTCCATTCATCTAAAGAACTCAATTGTAGCAATCTCTTTTTATCGGCAAGTTTGAAATCTTTATTAAGTTCCCTTACAGCCCAATAAGCTTTGTGCTCTAGTTCTAAAGGTAAATGACATGCTTTTCCATAAACCATTTTATACGGTGACATACCCATGGGATTTTTATAAGCAGTTCTATAAGCCCACAATGCTTCCTTTAACTTACTAGCCCAATTCTTTCTATATTTATTAACAGTCTTTCCCAAAATAGATTTAATCTCTCTATTTGATAATTCTACTTGACCACTAGTTTGAGGGTGATAAGCGGAAGCAATTCTATGATTAATACCATACTTAGCAAGAGTTTTTCTAAAACCTCCATGAATAAAATGAGAACCTCCATCAGTCATAATATATCTAGGTACTCCAAATCTAGGAAATATAACATCTACAAGCATTTTTATAGAGGTCTCACCATCAGCACTCTTTGTAGGTATAGCTTCTACCCATTTAGTAACATAATCAGCGACAAGTATATGAGTGTTAGAAGAAGGGAAAGGACCCATGAAGTCGAATCCCCAACAATCGAATGGTTCAATAACAAGAGTATAATTCATAGGCATTTCATTGCGTCTAGAGATATTACCAACTCTTTGACATTCATCACAAGATAAGATAAACTTCCTTGCATCCTTGAAAAGTGTTGGCCAATAAAACCTGATTGTAGAACCTTTTGTGCGGTTCTATCTCCAGCGTGATGTCCTCCATAAACACTACCATGACATTTACTCAATATCTCCTGTTGTTCATATTCAGGAACACATCTTCGCATAATACCATCTACTCCTTCTTTATATAAGTGTGGGTCATCCCAAAAAATAATGCCTCAAGTCATAAAAGAATTTCCTCCTTTGCTGAGCTGAAAAGGTTGGAGGCAAATACTTCGAAACAATAAAGTTAGCATAATCAGCATACCAAGGGCTCTCTCGCGAGCTCACCTTTATTACAGCCAATTGTTCATTTGGAAAACTATCATTAACGGAACATGATCATAAGTAATATTTTCCAATCTAGACAAATTATCAGCAACAGGATTATCAGCACCTTTCCTATCTATAATATGTAAATAAAATTCTTGCAAAAGAAGTACCCATCTAATAAGCCTTGGCTTAGCATCTTTCTTTGTCATAAGGTATCTAATTGCAGCATGATCAGTATGAATCGTGACTTTTGAATCAACAATATAGGATCTAAACTTGTCACAAGCAAAGACTACAGCTAACAATTCCTTTTCAGTTGTAGCATAATTTCTTTGAGCAGCATCAAGAGTCTTACTAGCATAATGAATAACATTTAATTTTTTATCTACTCGCTGTCCAAGAACAGCGCCTACAGCAAAATCACTAGCATCACACATAATTTCAAAAGGCAGATTCCAATCAGGAGGTTCAACTACAGGAGCAGGTGTTAAGGCTTTCTTTAGAGTTTCAAAAGCTTCCTTACAATCATCATCAAAAACAAAAGGTACATCTTTTTGAAGAAGATTAGTAAGAGGCTTTGAAATCTTTAATAAATCTCCTATAAAACCCAACATGACCAAGAACACTACGAATACCTTTAACATCCCTCGGATAGGGCATCTTCTCAATTGCTTCAACTTTAGCTCTATCAACTTCAATACCTCTCTCGGAAATTTTATGTCCTAATACAATTCCTTCATTAACCATAAAGTGGCATTTCTCCCAATTAAGAACAAGGTTAGTTTCTTCACATCTCTGCAAAACTTTATCGAGGTTTCGCAAGCAATTATCAAAAGAATTCCCATAGACAGAAAAATCATCCATGAACACCTCTACAATACTCGCAAAAGCCATGAAAAATAGCAGACATGCATCTTTGAAAAGTAGCAGAGCATTACATAAACCAAAAGGCATACGCCTATAAGCATAAGTTCCATAAGGACAAGTGAAAGTGGTTTTCTCTTGATTTTTAGCTTTAACAACAATTTGTGAAAACCCAGAATAACCATCAAGAAAACAAAAGTGAGTATTTTTAGACAACCTTTCTAGCATTTGATCAATAAAGGGTAAAGGGTAATGATCTTTCTTGGTAACTTTATTAACTTTTCGAAAATCAATGCACATTCTATACCCTACAACTACTCTTTGAGGGATGAGCTCATCATTATCATTAGGAACAACAGTCATTCCTCCTTTCTTAGGAACACAATGCACAGGACTAACCCATCTACTATCAGCAATAGGATATATAATACCAGCTTCAAGAAGTTTTAATACCTCATTCCTTACCACCTCCTTCATCTTCGGAATTAGACGACGTTGATGTTCAACAACAGGCTTTGCATCATCTTCCATATTGATAGCATGTTGGCAAATAGAAGGAGAAATCTTCAAATCATCAAGAGTGTAGCCAATAGCTCCTCGGTGTTTCTTCAATATTTCCAATAACCTTTCTTCCTCAATCTCTGAAAGCTTAGAACTAATAATAACAGGATATATTTTCTTATCATCAATATGAGCATATTTAAGATTATCGGGTAAAGGCTTTAAATCAAAAACAGGATCTTCCTTTGGTGGCGGTGTTGTACCCAAATCTTCCACCGGTAAATCATGCTTGAGAATAGGTTGGCGAAGAAAAATTTCCTCAAGCTCATCTCTTTCTTTCCTAAAAACTTCACTCTCGCTATTCTCCAAATGTTGCTGCAAAGGATTATTAGGAACAAGAACAATAGATGCACACTGCTCCATTTTAAAATCATCACTAGGCAAATCAGCTTTATAAGGAATTTTGGTAAATTTAGAGAAGTTAAACTCATAAGATTCACCAGCAAATTTAGTCAAAATTTTCTCTTTCTTGCAATCTATAATAGCTCCACAAGTATTTAGAAAAGGTCTACCAAAAATGATAGGACAATAATCACTAGCAGCAGAACCAAGTACCAAAAAGTCAGCGATATTTAATCTTACCACATAGAACTTCCACATCTCGAACAATACCAATTGGAGAAATAGTTTCTCTATTAGCCAGCTGAATAACCACATCAATATCTTCAAGTTCACAAGAATCAATTTCGTGCATAATCTCCGTGTAAAGCTCATAAGGAATAGCACTAACACTTGCACCAATATCACATAGACCATAATAGCAATGATCACCAATTCTAACAGATAGCATAGGAACACTAACTTGTTTGGGTTTATTAGGATGTGAAACAATATTAGAAGCATCTTCACAGAAAATAATATGACCATCCTCCACATTTTCGTCACAAGATCTTTAACTATTGCAACAGCAGGTTCAACCTTAATTTGTTCTTCAGGTTCTATAGGTTTCTTTTCACTTTTAATAACCGCACTAGATATGACAGAGTACTCCCTCATTTTAGCAGGGAAAGGAGTCTTTTCAATATAAGCTTCAGGAATAACATGATCAGGAGTTTCAATCACTACACATTTGTTTACAGATGAATCAATTTTATCTTTATACGGTTCATGATACTTATCAAAATTCTTCTTAGGCAATTCATAATGAGAGGCAAAAGCTTTGTAAAGATTTGCAACAACTTGGGAATCAAGACCATATGTAGCACTCATATTACGAAATTTATCAGTATCCATAAAAGCTTCAATGCATTTATAATCAAAGATTATACCGACTCTCTATCTTTGTCGTTCTCCCAACCTTCAGTATTTTCTTGGATCCGATCAAGAAGGTCCCTTTTAAACTCTTCTTTGTTGCGTGTAAATGATCCAGAACAAGAAGTATCCAGCAAAGTCTTGTCTTGAAAAGAAAGTCTTGCATAGAAATTATCAATAATAACATTACCGGGAAGCTCATGAATGGGGCATTTGAGCATTAAAGACTTCAATCTCCCCAAGCTTGGGCAATACTTTCTCCATCATGAGGCCAGAAATTATATATGCGGTTCCGATCTTTGTGAATTTCACTTGGAGGATAGAATTTAGAATAATATAAAGGCACAATGTCCTCTCAATCAAGAGAATCACCATTCTTCAGCAATTTATACCTACCAGACAGCGATATAGAGAATAGTTTCTTTCTAACTTCATTCATAGCAATACCTGCACATTTGAATAACCCGCATAATTCATGCAAAAACAGTAAATGATCACCAGGATGAACAGTTCCATCCCCTTCATAGCGGTTATCCATAACACGTTCAATAATTTTCATAGGTATTTTATACGGTATTACTTCCTCACAGCGCTTCATCCACTACCGTTGCAGTAGTAGCAGATTTCCCAAATAGAAATTGAAGAGAAGATCTCTCCATAATGACTTATAAGCAGGCAGAAATAAAATCAGCACAAAAAGGTTTTCCTTACCAATTCCACTTACCAATAGCGCTTCACTCCCGGCAACGGCGCCAAAAAATAGTCTTGATGACCCACAAGTATAGGGGTGTATCGTAGTATCTTCGATAAGTAAGAATGTCGATCCCAACGAGGAGCGAAGGTGTTGACAAGCAGTTTCGATGAAGGATTCACTGTAAATGCTCAGACAAGTATTCGGGGGTTTTGATATAGTAGATAAATAAAGTACAAGTAAATAAAATGCGAGAGAAATAATTGCAGCGAGTGGCCCAATCCTTTTAAGCACAAAGAACAAGCCGGTTTGTTTACTTATAATGACCAAACGTTCTTGAGGACACACGGGGATTTTAGTCTAGTGCTTTCGCTACATACAGCTAATTAATCTTCATTGTTTTGATAAGTGTTGTGTGGGTGAACCTATGCTAATGCACCGCCCTTCCTAGGACTAATACATACTTGTGATTATACCCCTTGCAAGCATCCGCAACTACAAGAAATTAATTAAGATAAATCTAACCACAGCCTTAAACTCGAGATCCTGCGATCCCTCTTGCATCGATATACCAACGGGGGCTCAGGTTTCACTCCGGCAACCCCGCAATTAGCAACCGAATACAAGATGCACTCCCCTAGGCCCATAAATGGTGAAGTATCGTGTAGTCGACGTTCACACGACACCACTAGAAGAATGACACCACAACTTAAATATCATGACATTGAATATTACTCAACCATAGTTCACTACTAACATTTAGACTTCACCCATGTCCTCAAGAACTAAACGAACTACTCACGAGACATCATATGGAATACAATCAGAGGTGATATGATGATGAATAACAATCTGAACATAAACCTTGGTTCAATGGTTTCACTCAATAGCATCAATAACAAGTAGAAATCAACACCGGGAGAGTTTCCCCTATCAAACAATCAAGATCCAACCCAAATCGTTACAGCGGTGATGAGGTGCAGCGGTGGTGATGGCGGTGATGATGATGATGATGATGACAATGGTGATGGAGATGATGTCCAGCTCGATGACGATGACGATGGCGTCGATTTCCCCTCGGGAGGGAATTTCCCCGGCGGATTCCGCCGCGGAGAGCTCTTTCTCTCTGGTGTTCTCCGCCCGAGGCGGCTGTAACTCTTTCGACGTACCTCTGTGGCTTAGGTTTCGGGACGAAGGCATACGCGAAAAAGGAGGCGAGAGGGCTGTGGGCCCCCTCCTCATAGGGGCGCGGCGGGCCTTGGGCCGCGCCGGCCTATGGGGTGGGCCCACCTCGGGTCCCCTCTTCTCCCCTTCTGCTCCCTCCGTCATCTGGAAAATAGGATTTTGGTATAATTTCCTTCCACAGTTGATCTTCCGAAATATTGCGTTTGACGGTGCTTTTTCCAGCAGAATCCTGGCTCCGGTGCTCGATTCTCCAATAATGATGAAACATGCAAAATAGATGAAATAACATAATTATTGTGTCCCAATATGAAATATATCAATGAATAACAGCAAATTACGATATAAAATAGTGATGCAAATTGGACGTATCAGGTTGCGATTTAAAGATACAATGTCTCATTTTCCTTGGGCGCAACCAGTACTGGTGGCGTGGAAAGCACCCGCTTCAGATCTTCAAAAGCTTGATCTGCCTTGTCGGTCCACTCAAATCTCTCAGACTTTTTCATCAAAGCATAAAACGACAACGCCTTCTCACCCAACCGAGCGATGAATCAACTCAAGGCTGTGAATCTTCCTGCCAGTTGTTGGATGTTCCTTAAGTTTGTTGGCTTCTTCATTGTGTAACTTGGATCTTTTCAGGATTTTCTTCAATTCCTCTTGCCGAAAACAAGAATCCAAAGAGTTGCCCTGCTGGGACACCAAAGGAACACTTGTTCGGGTTGAGTTTAAGGTGGAACCTGTCGAGGTTGTCGAACGTTTCGCGTAGATCATCGACTAATGAATCTTGTTGCTATATGGTGATGACCATGTCGTCGATGTAGACTTGTATGCTTTTCCCGATCTGTTCTTCCAGACACTTTTGCATCATCCATTGGTAGGTAGCACCTGCGTTTTTCAACCCGAAGGGCATTGTCTGGTAGCAGTACAGACCGTAGGGCGTGATGAACACCGTTTTGTCCTGGTCTTCTTCCTTCAAACTGATCTGATGGTATCCTGAGTATGCGTCTAAGAAGGAAAGACATTCGTACCCAGCTGTTGCATCGATTATTTGGTCGATTCGCGGAGTGGGAAAGTGATCCTTTTAGGCATTGTTTATTGAGATATGTAAAATCAACGCACATGCGCTCTTTGTTGGTATTTTTCTTGGGGACCAATGATACGTCTCCAACGTATCTATAATTTCTTATGTTCCATGCTACTTTATTGATGATATCTACATGTTTTATGCATACTTTATGTCATATTTATGCGTTTTCCGAAACTAACCTATTGACGAGATGCCGAAAGGCTCTTTTTCAGTTTTGGTTCAGAAATCCTAGTAAGGAAATATTCTCGGAATGACGAAATCAATGCCCAGCATCCTATTTTTCCACGAAGCTTCGAACACCCAAGAGTCACGGGGAGCCCTGGTGGGCCCAGATGATAGGGCGGCGCGGCCAGGGCTGGGCCCGCGCCCCCCTAGTGTGTCATGATGACCCACAAGTATAGGGGGTGTATCGTAGTACTTTCGATAAATAAGAGTGTCGAACCCAACGAGGAGCAGAAGGTGTTGACAAGCAGTTTCGATGAAGGTTTCACTGTAAATGCTCACGGACAAGTATTGGGGTTTTGATATTGCGGATAAATAAAGTACAAGTAAATAAAATGCGAGAGAAATAATTGCAGCGAGTGGCCCAATCCTTTTTAGCACAAAGGACAAGCCGGTTTGTTTACTTATAATGACCAAACGTTCTCGAGGACACATGGGGATTTTAGTCTAGTGCTTTCGCTACATACGCTGATTAATCTTCATTGTTTTGATAAGTGTTGTGTGGGTGAACCTATGCTAATGCACCGCCCTTCCTAGGACTAATACATACTTGTGATTATACCCCTTGCAACTACAAGAAAGTAATTAAGATAAATCTAACCACCTTAAACTCGAGATCCTGCGATCCCTCCTGCATCGATATACTAACGGGGGCTTAGGTTTCTGTCACTCCGGCAACCCCGCAATTAGCAACCGAATACAAGATGCACTCCCTAGGCCCATAAATGGTGAAGTGTCGTGTAGTCGACGTTCACACGACACCACTAGAAGAATGACACCACAACTTAAATATCATAACATTGAATATTACTCAACCACAATTCACTACTAGCATTTAGACTTCACCCATGTCCTCAAGAACTAAACGAACTACTCACGAGACATCATATGGAACATGATCAGAGGTGATATGATGATGAATAACAATCTGAACATAAACTTGGTTCAATGGTTTCACTCAATAGCATCTACAACAAGTATAGAATAACACCGGGAGAGTTTCCCCTATCAAACAATCAAGATTTAACCCGAATTGCTACAGCGGTGACGAGGTGCAGCGGTGGTGATGATGGTGTAGATGGTGGAGATGATGATGATGATGATGGAGATGATGTCCCGCTCGATGACGATGGCGATGGCGTCGATTTCCCTCCGGGAGGGAATTTCCGGCGGATTCCTGCCCGCCGGAGAGCTCTTTCTCTCTGGTGTTCTCCGCCGCGAGGCGGCTGTAACCCTTGTGAGGTCCCCTCGTGGCTTAGGTTTTCGGGACGAAGGAGTATGCGAAGAAAAGGAGGCGAAAGGGGCGTGGGGCCTCAGAGCAGGGTGGCGCGGCCAGGCCTTGGCCGCGCCGCCCGTGGTCTGGGCCCACGATGGCCCCTCTCTTCTTCCCCTTGGCTCCCTCCGTCATCTGGAAAAATAGGAATTTTCGTGAAATTCCCTTCCACGATTGATCTTCCGAAATATTGCGTTCGACGGTGCTTTTTCCAGAATCCTGGCTCCGGTGCTTGATCCTCCAATGATGATGAAACATGCAAAATAGATGAAATAACATAAGTATTGTGTCCCAATATGAAATATATCAATGAATAACAGCAAATTATGATACAAAATAGTGATGCAAATTGGACGTATCAACTCCCCCAAGCTTAGACCTCGCTTGTCCCCAAGCGAAACGAGCTCGATAAACAAGACCACATGTTTATGGAGTGAAGAGTCGATAAATAAAATACGGACAAGAAGCATCATATTCATTCACACAAGACATTCTAGTAAACAACTTCCCCATATAACTCATCTTGAAATAAGTAAAGAGAAATCACAAGTAAAGGTGCATAAGAAATCATAATTGGTGATGGCAAACTTTGTTCTTGGTCAGAGAACTACTAACGGATTGTACTTCTAAGCAAAGCTTTCATATTAGATTTTATAGCTGAGCCTTCATATTTAAGCATAACAATCTCTTCATAATCATTGATAACTTCAAAGTCATATTCATTCAGATAAAATTGGTACTAAATAAGAAAGTATAAAAGACATGATTAACTGAATCATAGCATAAATGATTGGTTCACAACAACCCAATTGCTTGCTCGGGATAGAGGGAAATAGGTTTACTCAACATAAAAGTAAAAGATAGGCCCTTCGCAGAGGGAAGCAGGGATTAAATCATGTGCTAGAGCTTTTCAAGTTTTGAAATCATATAAAGAGCATAAAAGTAAGATTTTAAGCGGTGTTTGTTGTTGTCAACGAATGGTAGTGGGCACTCTAACCCCCTTGCCAAGCGAACCTTCAAAGAGCGGCTCCCATGAATTATTTTTATTTTTGGGTGGCACTCCTTCCAACCTTTCTTTCACAAACCATGGCTAACCGAATCCTCGGGTGCCGCCAACAATCTCATACCATGAAGGAGTGCCCTTTTATTTTAGTTTCATTATGATGACACTCCTCCCCACCTTTGCTTGCACAAGCCATGGCTAACCGAATCCTCGGGTGCCATCCAACAATCACATACCATGGAGGAGTGTCTTTTTAAATTAATTAATTCGGGACTGGGAATCCCATTGCCAGCTCTTTTTGCAAAATTATTGGATAAGCGGATGTGCCGCTAGTCCATTGAAAGTGCCCAACAAGATTGAAAGATAAAACACCACATACTTCCTCATGAGCTATAAAACATTGACACAAATAAGGAGTAGTATAGTTTGAATAATTTAAAGGTAGCACATGAAGTATTTACTTGGAATGGCAGAAAATACCATGTAGTAGGTAGGTACGGTGGACACAAATGGCATAGGTTTGGTCTAAAGTTATGGATGTATGAGAAGCATTCCCTCTCGATACAGGTCTTTGGCTAGCAAGGTTTGATAGCAAGCATAAGGGTTGAGGGAAACAAACAAATATACATATGATAGAAACAATCATGCATCTTTCTCATAAGCGCAAGCAATTTTAACTTAAGAATACTAAGCATAGAGATAATGGAGTAATGTATCTAAGTGTATTTCTCTCCTTCATTAAACATCAAGATGTTGTTGCTATTGACCAATGCTAAGTTTGCCAAAACCAAATAAATTTACTTGATGCTCCCAAAGTGATACCCATACTCATGTCAAGAGTAATCATATAATGGAGATTGCAAACTAAAATAAAGTGTGCAAAAAGTAAATGATAAGACTTCTCATTAATATTCCATAACGATAACTCACACCAACGGATACATAGATAACTAACTAAGAGAGATACTTCCACATTGCATACTATTCCATATAATAACTTCCCTACTCATGATATGACACTACTTGATAGTAAAAGATAAAGGTGGTGGTGATGTGATACCGCGGCACTCCCCAAGCTTGGAACAAACCAAGGGGATGCCAATACCGACGATGAATTACTCCTTCGGCGATGGTGGTGATGAATTCCTGACAAGCTTCTCAATAAGCTCCTGGAGCTCGTCAATCCTGTATATGAGATTGCGAATCATCTCTGAATTGTGCTCGACGCGGTTAAGGAGTCTGTCCGACGGTGAATCCCAACTCTTGGAGTTATTTCCCCACTCTTCAGCCTCGGGCTCCTTCTCTCCTGCAGTGTCAGAACGATTTATATCCCAATTACTTGGCAACACTACCTTGGGGGTCCTTTCAGTTTGACGATCGTAGATTAGATTGCGGTAAGGGTTGTAATGGCTCGGAGAAGATGTCCTTGGAGCCAAGTAATGACGTGGAACCGCTCCTCCGGTAGTGATTCGTGCACTCCTCTTGATGTTGGATGGACTTGATATCACGCCAATACTTGCGACGGTGGCTTGTTGGCGTCCTGCGGAGCTTCCTCCACTTCTTCCTCATCCTCTCTTGTATCTCCTTTCTTCAGCTCCGGGTCTTGAATATTTTCCTTCAAAGATTCCTTGTCCTTGTTGTTGGAGACCATGGTGCTTCTAGATCAAAACAAATCTGGCAGAAAACAGCTCGAAACAAAAACGACGAAAACGATATTACGGACCTCGGGGGTCCGGGGATTATATAGCAAATATTTTTACGACAAAAGGAAGGTTCCGGGCCGGAGTGGAAACGGGACGGCGGCCAGACCATAGGTCGGCGCGGCCGGTGGGCCCGCGCCGGCCTATGGTGGCACGCCGCGCGTCTTTTCCACTCCGTTTCGATTCCGTAATTTTTCATATTTTCGAAAAACAGCAAAAATAATGTTCGGAAAGGTAAACGCGGACTTTTTATTACCTATCTACCTATTCAAAGTCCAGTTCTGGCGGACTGTCAATTTGTCCCTTGATGAAAGCCTCCGGTGTTTCCACTTGAATAATATCAACATCAACATTATAAGAATCGCCCGAGATATAATGCTTGAGTCTTTGTCCATTCACCACTTGTGTGGCATTGCCTTGGAGAGAGCTAATTTTAATTGCTCCTGAACGATACACCTCCTCAACAACATATGGTCCTTCCCACTTCGAGAGTAATTTCCTGCAAAGAATCTGAGACGAGACCGATACAATAGAACTTGATCTCCAACATTAAATTCTCTTTTAATGATCCTTCTATCATGCCACTTCTTAACTTTTTCTTTAAAGAGTTTAGCATTTTCATAAGCTTCATTTCTCCATTCATCTAGAGAACTTAATTGCAACAACCTCTTATTACCGGCTAATTTAGGATCTTTATTTAGTTCTCTAACAGCCCAATAAGCTTTGTGCTCTAGTTCTAAAGGTAAATGACAAGCTTTTCCATAAACCATTTTATAAGGTGACATTCCCATAGGATTTTTATAAGCAGTTCTATAAGCCCATAACGCTTCTTTCAATTTGCTAGGCCAATTCTTTCTAGATTTATTAACGGTCTTACCTAAGATAGCTTTAATCTCTCTATTTGATAATTCTACTTGACCACTAGTTTGAGGGTGATAAGCGAAGCAATTCTATGATTAATACCATACTTAGCAAGAGTTTTTCTAAAACCTCCATGAATGAAATGAGAACCTCCATCGTCATAATATATCTAGGTACTCCAAATCTAGGAAATATAATATCTACAAGCATTTTTATAGAGGTCTCACCATCAGCACTTTTTGTAGGTATAGCTTCTACCCATTTAGTAACATAATCAACAGCGACAAGTATATGAGTGTTACCGTCTGAAGAAGGGAAAGGACCCATGAAGTCGAATCCCCAACAATCGAATGGTTCAATAACAAGAGTATAGTTCATAGGCATTTCATTGCGTCTGGAGATATTACCAACTCTTTGACATTCATCACAGGATAAAATAAATTTCCTTGCATCTTTGAAGAGTGTTGGCCAATAAAAACCTGATTGTAGAACCTTTTGCGCGGTTCTATCTCCAGCGTGATGTCCTCCATAAACACTTCCATGACATTTATTCAATATCTCCTGTTGTTCATATTCAGGAACACATCTTCGCATAATACCATCCACTCCTTCTTTATACAAGTGTGGGTCATCCCAAAAATAATGCCTCAAGTCATAAAAGAATTTCCTCCTTTGCTGAGCTGAAAAGGTTGGAGGCAAATACTTGAAACAATAAAGTTAGCATCTGCATACCAAGGGCTCTCTCGCGAGCTCACCTTTATTACAGCCAATTGTTCATTTGGAAAACTAACAGGAACAGGATCATAAGCAATATTTTCCAATCTAGACAAATTATCAGCAACAGGATTATCAGCACCTTTCCTATCTATAATATGTAAATCAAATTCTTGCAAGAAGTACCCATCTAATAAGCCTTGGCTTAGCATCTTTCTTTGTCATAAGGTATCTAATTGCAGCATGATCAGTATGAATTGTAACTTTCGAATCAACAATATAGGGTCTAAACTTATCACAAGCAAAGACTACAGCTAACAATTCCTTTTCAGTTGTAGCATAATTTCTTTGAGCAGCATCAAGAGTCTTACTAGCATAATGAATAACATTTAATTTTTTATCTACCCGCTGTCCAAGGACAGCGCCTACAGCAAAATCACTAGCATCACACATAATTTCAAAAGGCAAATTCCAATCAGGAGGTTCGACTACAGGAGCAGTTGTTAAGGCTTTCTTTAGAGTTTCAAAAGCTTCCTTACAATCATCATCAAAAACAAAAGGTACATCTTTTTGAAGAAGATTAGTAAGAGGCTTTGAAATTTTAGAGAAATCTTTAATAAATCTCCTATAAAACCCAGCATGACCAAGAACACTACGAATACCTTTAACATCCCTCGGATAGGGCATTTTCTCAATTGCTTCAACTTTAGCTCTATCAACTTCAATACCTCTTTCGGAAATTTTATGTCCCAATACAATTCCTTCATTAACCATAAAGTGGCATTTCTCCCAATTAAGAACAAGGTTAGTTTCTTCACATCTCTGCAAAACTTTATCGAGGTTTCGCAAGCAATTATCAAAAGAGTTCCCATAGACAGAAAAATCATCCATGAACACCTCTACAATACTTTCGCAAAAACCATGAAAAATAGCAGACATGCATCTTTGAAAAGGAGCATTACATAAACCAAAAGGCATACGCCTATAAGCATAAGTTCCATAAGGACAAGTAAAAGTGGTTTTCTCTTGATCTTTAGCTTTAACAGCAATTTGTGAAAACCCAGAATAACCATCAAGAAAGCAAAAATGAGTATTTTTAGACAACCTTTCTAACATTTGATCAATAAAGGGTAAAGGGTAATGATCTTTCTTAGTAACTTTATTAACTTTTCGAAAATCAATGCACATTCTATAACCTACAACTATTCTTTGAGGAATAAGCTCATCATTATCATTAGGCACAACAGTCATTCCTCCTTTCTTAGGAACACAATGCACAGGACTAACCCATCTACTATCAGCAATAGGATATATAATTCCAGCTTCAAGGAGTTTTAATACCTCGTTTCTTACCACTTCCTTCATCTTCGGAATTAGACGACGTTGATGTTCAACAACGGGCTTTGCATCTTCTTCCATATTAATAGCATGTTGGCAAATAGAAGGAGAAATCCCTTTCAAATCATCAAGAGTATAGCCAATAGCTCCTCGGTGTTTCTTCAATATTTCCAATAACCTTTCTTCCTCAATCTCTGAAAGCTTAGAACTAATAATAACAGGATATATTTTCTTATCATCAATATGAGCATATTTAAGATTATCGGTAAAGGCTTTAAATCAAAAACAGGATCTTCCTTTGGTGGCGGTGTTGTACCCAAATCTTCCACCGGTAAATCATGCTTGAGAATAGGTTGGCGACGAAAAATTTCCTCAAGCTCATCTCTTTCTTTCCTAAAAGCTTCACTTTCACTATTCTCCAAATGTTGCTGCAAAGGATTATTAGGAACAAGAACAATAGATGCACACTGCTCCATTTTAAAATCATTACTAGGCAAGTCAGTTTTATAAGGAGTTTTGGTAAATTTAGAAAAGTTAAATTCATAAGGTTCACCAGCAAATCTAGTCAAAATTTTCTCTTTCTTACAATCTATAATAGCTCCACAAGTATTTAGAAAAGGTCTACCAAAAATGATAGGACAATGATCACTAGCAGCAGAACCAAGTACCAAAAAGTCAGCAGGATATTTAATCTTACCACATAGAACTTCCACATCTCGAACAATACCAATTGGAGAAATAGTTTCTCTATTAGCCAAATGAATAACCACATCAATATCTTCAAGTTCACAAGAACCAATTTCGTGCATAATCTCCGTGTAAAGCTCATAAGGTATAGCACTAACACTTGCACCAATATCACATAAACCATAATAGCAATGATCACCAATTCTAACAGATAGCATAGGAACACTAACTTGTTTGGATTTATTAGGATGTGAAACAATATTAGAAGCATCTTCACAGAAAATAATATGACCATCCTCCACATTTTCAGTCACAAGATCTTTAACTATTAACAGGTTCAATTTTAATTTGTTCTTCAGGTTCTTTAGGTTTCTTTTCACTTTTATTAACGCACTAGATATGACGGAGTACTCCTTCATTTTAGCGGGGAAAGGAGTTTTTTCAATATAAGCTTCAGGAATAACATTATCAACAGTTTCAATCACTACACATTTGTTTACAGATGAATCAATTTTATCTTTATACGGTTCATGATACTTATCAAAATTCTTCTTAGGCAGTTCATAATGAGAGGCAAAAGCTTTATAAAGATTTGCAACAACTTGGGAATCAAGACCATATGTAGCACTCATATTACGAAATTTATCAGTATCCATAAAAGCTTCAATGCATTTATAATCATAAATTATACCTGATTCTCTATCTTTGTCGTTCTCCCATCCTTCAGTATTTTCTTGGATCCGATCAAGAAGGTCCCTTTTAAACTCTTCATTCTTGCGTGTAAATGATCCAGAACAAGAAGTATCCAGCAAGGTCTTGTCTTGAAAAGAAAGTCTTGCATAGAAATTATCAATAATAACATTACCAGGAAGCTCATGAATGGGGCATTTGAGCATTAAAGACTTCAATCTCCCCCAAGCTTGGGCAATACTCTCTCCATCATGAGGCCAGAAATTATATATGCGGTTCCGATCTTTGTGAATTTCACTTGGAGGATAAAATTTGGAATAAAATAAAGGCACAATGTCCTCCCAATCAATAGAATCACCATTCTTCAGCAATTTGTACCAGTGCGCCGCTTTACCAGACAGCGATATAGTGAATAGTTTCTTCCTAACTTCATTCATAGAAATACTGCACATTTGAATAACCCGCATAATTCATGCAAAAACAATAAATGATCACCGGATGGACAGTTCCATCCCCTTCATAGCGGTTATCCATAACACGTTCAATAATTTTCATAGGTATTTTATATGGTACTACTTCCTCACCTGGCGCTTCATCCACTACCGTTGCAGTAGTAGTAGATTTCCCAAATAAAAATTGAAGAGAGGATCTCTCCATAATGATTTATAGCGGCAGAAATAAAATCAGCACAAACAGTAAATTTCCTTACCAATTCCGCTTACCAATAGCGCTTCACTCCCCGGCAACGGCGCAGAAAATAGTCTTGATGACCCACAAGTATAGGGGTGTATCGTAGTACTTTCGATAAATAAGAGTGTCGAACCCAACGAGGAGCAGAAGGTGTTGACAAGCAGTTTCGATGAAGGTTTCACTGTAAATGCTCACAGACAAGTATTCAGGGGTTTTGATATTGCAGATAAATAAAGTACAAGTAAATAAAATGCGAGAGAAATAATTGCAGCGAGTGGCCCAATCCTTTTTAGCACAAAGGACAAGCCGGTTTGTTTACTTATAATGACCAAACGTTCCTGAGGACACATGGGGATTTTAGTCTAGTGCTTTCGCTACATACGCTGATTAATCTTCATTGTTTTGATAAGTGTTGTGTGGGTGAACCTATGCTAATGCACCGCCCTTCCTAGGACTAATACATACTTGTGATTATACCCCTTGCAAGCATCCGCAACTACAAGAAAGTAATTAAGATAAATCTAACCACAGCCTTAAACTCTGAGATCCTGCGATCCCTCGCATCGATATACTAACGGGGCTTAGGTTTCTGTCACTCCGGCAACCCCGCAATTAGCAACCGAATACAAGATGCACTCCCCTAGGCCCATAAATGGTGAAGTGTCGTGTAGTCGACGTTCACACGACACCACTAGAAGAATGACACCACAACTTAAATATCATAACATTGAATATTACTCAACCACAATTCACTACTAGCATTTAGACTTCACCCATGTCCTCAAGAACTAAACGAACTACTCACGAGACATCATATGGAACATGATCAGAGGTGATATGATGATGAATAACAATCTGAACATAAACTTGGTTCAATGGTTTCACTCAATAGCATCTACAACAAGTATAGAATAACACCGGGAGAGTTTCCCCTATCAAACAATCAAGATTTAACCCGAATTGCTACAGCGGTGACGAGGTGCAGCGGATGATGGTGTAGATGGTGGAGATGATGATGATGATGATGGAGATGATGTCCCGCTCGATGACGATGGCGATGGCGTCGATTTCCCCCGAGGGAATTCCCCGGCGGATTCCTGCCCGCCGGAGAGCTCTTTTCTCTCTGGTGTTCTCCGCCCCGCAGAGCGGCAACCCTTCGTGAGGTCCCCTCGTGGCTTAGGTTTCGGGACGAAGGAGTATGCGAAGAAAAGGAGGCGAAAGGGGCTGTGGGGCCTCCGAGCACGGCGCGGCCGGCCTTGGGCCGCGCCGCCTGTGGTCAGGCCCGATGGCCTCTCTTCTTCCCCTTGCTCCCTCCGTCATCGGAAAAATAGGAATTTTCGTGAAATTCCCTTCCACGATTGATCTTCCGAAATATTGCGTTCGACGGTGCTTTTTCCAGCGAATCCTGGCTCCGGTGCTTGATCCTCCAATGATGATGAAACATGCAAAATAGATGAAATAACATAAGTATTGTGTCCCAATATGAAATATATCAATGAATAACAGCAAATTATGATACAAAATAGTGATGCAAATTGGACGTATCATGTCACCGCCTCGTCGACCCTCCGACTCCGCCTCTTCGCCTATTTAAGGGTCCCTGACCTAAAACCCCGATACGAATAAGCCACGGTACGCGAAACCTTCCAGAGCCGCCGCCATCGCGAAGCCAAGATCTAGGGGACAGAGTCTCTGTTCCGCCCGGGACGGGGAAGTGCCCCGGAAGGCTTCTCCATCGACACCGCTGCCATCTCCACCGCCATCTTCATCACCGCTGCTGCTCCCATGAGGAGGAGTAGTTCTCCATTGAGGCTCGGGGCTGTACCGGTAGCTATGTGGTTCATCTCTCTCCTATGAACTTCAATACAATAATCTCATGAGCTGCCTTACATGATTGAGATTCATATGATGATGCTTGTAATCTAGATGTCATTATGCTAGTCAAGTGGATTTTACTTATGTGATCTCCGGAGACTCCTTGTCCCACGTGTGTAAAGGTGACACAGTGTGTGCACCGTGTGGGTCTCTTAGGCTATATTTCACAGAATACTTATTCACTGTTATGAATGGCGTAGTGAAGTGCTTATTTATATCCCTTTATGATTGCAATGTGTTTTGTATCACTATTTATCTATGTGCTACTCATGTGATGTTATTAAAGTAGTCTATTCCTCCTGCATGGTGTAATGGTGACAGTGTGTGCATCGTGTAGTTCTTGTCGTAGATTATGATCATAATCTCTTGTAGGTTATGGAGTTGATTATCGCTATGATATTATTGATGTGATCTATGCCTCCTTCGTAGTGTGATGGTGACAGTGTGCATGCTATGTTAGTACTTGGTTTATTTTGCAAAGATCTATTATGCTCTAAGGTTACTTAAACATGAATATCGAATGTTGTGGAGCTTGTTAACTCCGGCATTGAGGGTTCGTGTAATCCTACACAATTAGTGGTGTTCATTATCAAACAAGAGTATATGTAGCACAAAAGTAAGATAACTTATTTATTATGTGATCAATGTTGAGAGTGTCCACTAGTGAAAGTATAATCCCTAGGCCTTGTTCCTAAATACTGTTATCGCTGCTTGTTTTTGTTCTCTGCATGTTTACTTTCTGCAATATTACTACCATCAGCTGCACGCCAGCAAGCTATTTTGGCGCCGTACTACTGCTCATATTCATTCATACCACTTGTATTTCACTATCTCTTCGCCGAACTAGTGCACCTATTAGGTGTGTTGGGGACACAAGAGACTTCTTGCTTTGTGGTTGCGGGGTTGCTTGAGAGGGATATCTTTGACCTCTTCCTCCCTGAGTTCGATAAACCTTGGGTGATCCACTTAAGGGAAAACTTGCTGCTGTTCTACAAACCTCTGCTCTTGGAGGCCCAACACTGTCTACAAGAATAGAAGCACCCATAGACATCAACCAACACTGGATTGGCCACCCAAGTTGTATCTACAATCTCGCTGATGAACTTGGCGTCCTGTAGTCGATGAATTTCTTTCAATATTGCCTCATGCTTCGGCCATGAGAAGCGCCGAACTGATTGCGCGGCTCGTCTTGCTCTATGATATATGTTTAGCGCGTGTTCGGCGAGTTCCTTGGGGACACCTGGCATGTCCGCAGGATGCCAAGCGAACATTTCGCTGCGCTCACGGAGGAACTCGACGAGTGCACCTTCCTCTACGACACCAAGGCTTGTGGCCACAGATGCCATCTTTGTCGAGTTAGAAGGGTGAATTTGTATTTTCTTCGTTTTGTTGTCAACATCAAATGCTTGATGGGGTAAAGCCCGACGTATGTCTGGGAATACCTCATGATCGACTGCACTCTGGATTTGTAAGAATTATGCGCGCATCCCAAAGGTTTGTGATATTTTATGGAACTCCCTATTGCATATGTCAGAGCGAGCGAAGGTTTCCTTTGAGAGTGATAATTCCGTTGGGTCCTGGCATCCTCAAGAGGAGGTACCATGAACCGGAAATATGCATGCCTACCTAGTACCGCGTGATACTGTGATGGAAAATCCATGACTTCAAACTCCGGATTTTCTCTTCTAAAGTTTTCCCTCATCCCGAAGACTACATCAAGCCAAATCTTCCCCAAGGGAATCTTTGGTTTTCCCGGAATTATGCCGTGGAACCCAGTATCCCAGGGTGTCAGACTATTGAGAGGGATGTTCATTGCTCGCAAAATGTTTTAGCATAGATCAAATTAAGGTTGCTCCCTGCATCGAGGAATACTCTGCTACAGTCATACCTTCCGATATGAGCATCGAGTACCAAACCTGATGCTCTGGCAGGGATCTTGTAAGGGTGATACTCCTTGCCAAACCTGATGTATTGATCTGACCAGTGAGATACTCCGACGTGGGCGGTGGTGCCTGGATTGCGAGGTTGACTTGTCGGGTGATTATCTTTTGCTTCCTATTGGGTGGCATGCTCTTCTGGATCATATTGACTACTCCCCTAGAGTCGGTATATCCATTTGGTTGGTTACTGTCATTTGTCGGAGCTACCTGTATCGTTAGCAACTGATTTTGTGGAGGTAGTGGTGGCGGAGGGGGTGCGTTGAAAGCAACCGACCCAGGCGCCCTAGCGATACCTTTCCTTGGAGCGTTTTGATTTGATCTCCCGAAGACTGGAAGCATCCACTGAAAAGTCCTGCAGTCCTTTAACAAATGATTCGACTGTATGCATCCTTCTTCGTTGATGTAATAGTGCATAGCACATCATGCATTAAGCGTCCGCTCCTCTGTCATTTCAAGCTGCTGCTAGAACCTTGGTCTAGGCTTATATGCCTTCCTGCTGGAATTTGGCTCGTCCCGATTGCCGCCTCGATAACCGCTGTTGCCGTAATCATCTCTTATTTCACCTTTGCTTGTGAAGCCACCCACAACTTGCGCAGACTGACTAGTCATCGTAGTTCCGTCTCCGTCTCCTGCGATCGTTTCCATGCCTTGCTCGATCTTCTTCGGGTGACCTCGCCTATTTATTGCTAGCTGCGTCCTCACCGTTGTCCCACTTGTTTGCCAGGTCCATCAGCTCTCCTACTGTCTTTGGCCACACTCTTCCCAGCTCTTCAACAAAGTCCATGCGCCGCAACCCGGTGTTAAGCGCGTCGATTGCCCGCTCATCGAAGATGTTTTCGGACAAGTTCTTGATCGTGCTCCACCTTTGAATATATAGCACATTGATTCTCATGTTTTCTGCACGCACTTCCGCAACTCTTCGATTGAAGCTAGATGCTTGAAAGTTGACCTAAAGTTTCAAATGAACTTATCACGCAGTTCATCCCAGTTATCTATGGATCCTTCTGGCAACTTCCGAAGCCAAGATCTCGCGGGTCCGCTCAGGAAAAGCTGTAAACTTTGCATTGCAATAGGCTTAGTGCCTCCATGCACTTTGATGGTTTGCAAGTAATTAATCATCTAGCCATGCTTCGGGTTCTTGTACCCCTTCATACTTTATCTTATCTGTAGGGAGCTTGAATCCCTTTGGAGTGTCAATCTTACGAACACGACGAGAGAAGCATACGGCTCCACTAAGCTCATCATCGTCTTCTTCTTCGGAATCATCATCGTACTCATCATTCTCATATCTTCGTCGACTTCTCCTCTCGGTGTGAGCTCTGTCGAATCGACTCTGTGTAATGTCGTTACTGGTATCGCCCTGGTTTCTGGTGGTTGCTCGAGGTTGTCGCGGAGATCTCGAACGTCGGGGTTCTACATCTTTCCGAGAACTATTCTGGCGGCATATCCGTGTTACCTGATGCAGAGGAGAATTTGGTGTTTCCACTTCCTATCGGGTGGGGTTATTTGGTGATGATGTCTCGCGCCCCACAACGTTACTTCGACCTGATGGTCCTTCCTGCCGAGGACTTTCGTGATGGCGTGGGGTATTCTCCAGGTGTTGCTCGACAATGTTTAGACCTGCGATCAAGGTTTTGTGCACCTGCGCTCGCGGAGCATCTTATGGCTGTGTTGTCATAAATGTTTGAGCTGCCACGATCGCTGCTTCCGGCTTTGTCGGGTGTAGGTTTCCTCTTGAGTCAAAGGTCATAAATAATGCGTCGAGTTCTCTAGTCATCCTCGTCGTTCGTCTTCTTGTATTCCGTTCAACCGAGATGAAGTTCGTTGATTGCGATTTCCTGTCGCTGCTCATGCGGCTCCTGCAGCTCCAGCGGCTCCTGCTCCCACGCTTATGTTTCTTGTCGAGGTCAGATCTCCGCGCCGACGGCTAGACGCATTGGCTCCATCGGCTCTTTCCTTCCTCGCATCGAGTTCTTGTCTCAACCTTCTTACCTCCCTTTTATCCTTGTAAAGCAATTATCTGTACGCCAGGAGTTCTTCTCGAGTTGCATCTTCATCCAAGAAACCTCCACGTGAGATATCAACTTTTGCCTTGTCCAATGCTTCACGTGAGAGCTCTACTAGAGGTCTCCCACGCCTATGTGTCGAATCATCGTCTGGAGTATCGATTTCACCTCCATTGATTCCGTTGCCGATGTTGGCTCCGCCATTAGTGTTGGTTCCGTTAGCGTGTTTTGGTGGTGGCCGCTGCTCGCTTGGCGTGCGGTGCGGCCTTTCCCGATTAAGGCGAGTAGGATCAAACTTCGGGTTTCCATTGTTATCCCGTTCTTTTTCTTCATTAGATACGTCCTCCAATTCTCCGTCGATCCGAGCTAGTTCCACCATGCACACCTGATAACGTGCTAAGTAGTTTTTATTAGCAGAAAAACTTGGATATGAAGAAGCTTTCCTGATACCAGTGCACTGTCTCCAGTGTCATTGCCCGTGTTGTCGATGCTTTCGGTCCTCGGGTGCTGAGACACCCGATCTGACGTGTTGGTGCTGGTTGTTGATGTCGATTTGAAGGATACCCCGTCGAGTAACTCAACGAGATCTCCCAGGCTTACCGCAGATCCTATGTTGCTCCTTGACATCTCGTCCGAGCGCTTACCTCCGTGGATGATGCTGATGAAGCTTTTGATGATTCATATGCTTCCTTCATCGACTCCGAATAGATTGGTTCCGACCGGTGAAAATTCTCTTGCGTTCCGATGTTGGAGTCGTAGTTCTCGATCGTCAGGTCCCTCCCTCGGCTAAAGTCACCAGAAGCCGGGAGAAGGGTGCGTGGGTGCGGACGAAAAATTGTTGATCCCAAGCGCACCTGATCCCCTGATCTAGTCGAGTTGTTGCTTGAAGAAGAGGTCGTCGAGTTCGTGCTTCCAGTGTCCAAGCTTCCCACATACGGCGCCAATGAGAAAGGGTTAACATTGTCAATGCCCATGATGATGGACTTGGGTTTCTAGGAAGGACACTGGTGAATCAACCAACCGGCCAGCCAACTAGGCAGCCGACGAATATTATTATCAAGGGCGAATCGCCGAGATTGTATGATGTACAACTAGGGTTACAAGGTGTCTCGTATGATTGAATTTGTCTCCTCTCGGTGGCTCCTCCCAGCCCTTATATAGCGAGCTAGATCTCAAATTCCATCTCGAGGTAGAGTTACACTACAAGTCGGTTCACCCGATATGGTCTTAACTTTCCTAACGTGATATCTTCAGATTCTTATGGATGTCTTCATGGACTTTATTCTATTCCTTCCCGGGCGTTCTTCTATTCCTTCCTGGGCTTTCTACCAGGGATGGCAATGTTTAGGACCCGATATGGCATACCCAGGCAGGAATAGAATCCGAAGATCAAAGGGCTAAGGACCTCGATATGGCGCAAGGGCGTCGAGATCAAAGAGTCTCTCTTTAGGGAGGGGCTTGTTGAGGAAGTACCTCGCCAACTGGGAGTACCGGCAGTGGAAGGTCAAGGCAGAGCTAACAAATGTTGACCTTGTCTCCGACGATGAATGAAGCTCGCCGACCACGTCGCCACCATGCATGATACCTTGGATCCGGATTACAGATGCAGTATAGTAGCTTTTTCCTAGTATACCTAGGTTTAATCAAACCTTGGGAAGAATTTTCTTGGTCTAAGGTTACGTATTTATTTATCGAGATCTTGGAAGTTTGGCTGTCTTCCTGTTACCGGACCTTCCAGCTTAACTTTTTCTTTTTTGTTGTTGTATATCATTGGATGGAGATAGGCTGGGGCCTAGGATTCACATGTAGATATGCATACATATAGATAAGGATAATAATAAGTGCACCATGAGTCATGTTCAAAAAAATATAGATATTGTGGGTGGTACGTCTTATTATTCTACAACCATCGCCAACCACTTATGCTATAGACTTTTGACCACTACCACACCTCTGTAGCCCAGGGCGTTAAGTATTAATTAAGTATGTAAACAGACCAAAGAATTACATTTGATCACATTATCGTGATCCCAAGTGGATATGATGTCCTCTATTTTACTAATGCCTTCTCTCACCGGCGTTCGATCTAGAGGTTGAGCCACCACTCATACCCCCTCATTACCATGATCGATCCTCAAAGCTTGGGTACCAGACAAGACCTTAGATCGAGGCAAGAAATGAGAAACAAGGACAATATCTTATTCAAACTCAACACACTATTTCCATTTCAAAAGATGCACATAATGAGGACTACTCACTCGTAACAAGATCAAAGATGATAAGCATTGTAAAATGGATTAAATATATAAATATCAAATAGTCTTACAACACGCCAATCGAGGATATCAAGATGGTTATGGCTATCAAGTAGCTCTTAGTGGATAAATGGATGTGGAGATGGTGATGGCGGTAGTTTGTCGATGGATCTCCTCCTCATATGTGATGTGTTGATGACTATGGCTCTCTACTTCTTTATGGCGTCGAGGGGTTGATTTATATAGGGGTACCTTCACGGAAGTTTCTAGGAGGGTTGACTTGGACGAGGCGGTGGCACCCGATACGGGCGGTGATACGAGCGCTACCTGCTTGTATGCATACTCGTTAACTTCTCTGTAGGCCTCTTCCACGAGGCCTTTGACTTGGGAG
Source organism: Lolium multiflorum (assembly GCA_030979885.1). Taxonomy (NCBI): domain Eukaryota; kingdom Viridiplantae; phylum Streptophyta; class Magnoliopsida; order Poales; family Poaceae; genus Lolium; species Lolium multiflorum. The sequence goes on from CM061748.1 coordinate 146,441,185, forward strand.
TATTGGTAACTCGTGATTCTTCATTAATTAGCCCAGATTTCACCCTTAAAGTTCATATTCCTGAAATGAAATGATTAAATATAATATTTTCACATCTCGGTGGAAGTCATTAATGGCAAAGATAGAGGGATATTGTATCAATTTCTTGAAAATACAAGACTTAATCATGGAGTATAGATGCTGGATTATGCAGCTATTAACTCCGTAGGATCCGGTAAGGTATGAAGGAGCCGCATTTTGGTGGATTAGGGTTTGCGGTGATGGACTAGGGTAGATTGTGAGGTAAATCTAGTTGAACTGATAGTTGTATGCATGTTTAAAATCTTAAATTTATGAACTGATCGCTTTCTCAATGTTCAGAATTTCAGCAGCGAAGTTGTTTTTTTTAAATTACTGGTTCTAATTTGTTTCTGTTTTGGTATAGCAAGTTTGAGACCCAAAAAAACTGATTTTAGATGGCCTTTATATGTGTTCTAAAGGGCGACATTTTATGGTGCCTACTAGAGATGCTTTTAGGATTCCGCTGGTGTGGATCTCATCGTCCACGGGTCTTAGGGTTTTGGGTGTTGGGAGGGTCGCTGGAGCCACACACACACGGGGTTGTGGTTTAGGGGAAAGCGGGGGCGGTGGCCAACCGGTGATCAAAACAGCTCGAGCAGGGTGGGGTGCCAAGGCGACACGGTAGTGGCTCCGGTCTTAGGGGAGGGAGGAGGCTGATACGACCGATGGTGCATGCGGGGGGACTCGACGGGGATGAGAGGCGATGGAGGGGGACTGAGTCGAAGAAGATGGACGGCCATGTGTAAGAGGCGGGCTGCCCATCAACTCCTTCGTTCAGGCATGACGTACCAACGCTAATTAGGTGGACCCCTAGGTGAATCCTATATTATTAGAGATATTGCCCTACAGGCAAATAATAAAGACTATTTATTATGGACAGTGCTGGTCGTGGGATTTGATTTTCCTGCCTCCAGGTCCTGTGCTGACATGTGTCCTTTTTGCTACGTGGTAGCAAAAAACACCCCCACTTTTGCTTCAGTGTAGCAAAAAGTGGTTCGACTAAAAATCAAAAAGTAAAATATTCGCTATACATGGAGCTCGCCGGATACCTTGTAGCAAAAATAGTATGGTATTGCAGCCAAATTTACCTCATTGGAGACTTCGCCGGAGACCTCATCGAAGACCTCGCTGGACACCTCGCCGGAGAAACTGTAGCAAAAAATTGCTACCATAGCAAAACCACGTAGGAATTTTTTGTTGCATTGCAGCACTTCAATACAGCACAAAATGCAAAAAGAATATAGATATGTAGCGAAACATTGCTGCCACAGCAAAATCCACAAAAATGCAATCTCCGACTTGTAGCAGCGGGGAGCATCGTTTGTAGCAGCCTCGACCCCCACTGGTAGCTTCAGAGAACTCCCTTTGCAGCATTGTCGTCCTTATTTAATAGCACCACCGCTCGCCTATGCCATCACTGCAGCCCTTATGTAGCAACGCCTTCGTCCACCACTGGCACCAACCATGCACCATTGTGCTTCATTGGTAGCACCTCCACTCGCTGCTTGAAACAACAACATAGCTTCACCCGCTAGCAATAGGAGAACCTCCTCGAGCCCCCACCGGTCGCAGGAAGGAGAGATGGGGTTACAACTCATAGGAACACAAGTAGCGGTGACCGGAGCAGCAGCAGAGCAGCGTCGGAGGGAGGCCCACTAGACTGCGCTCCCCCAAAATCCGCCCGCCGGCACCGGCAACCAACTCCAGCAGTGGGGACGGTGGTAGGAAGCGCTGAGCTCACGAGTGGGACCGGTAGGAAGCGGCTCAGAGGGATCACCCCCCATCGAGTTTGGTGGCCTCGCCGAACTCAAATCCCGCCAGCGGTGCGGTTAGGCGGGTGGAAGCGGTGAGCTCTTGACCGTGGCCGTGAGGAAGTGGTGGGCCAAGATCAGCCCACCATCGAGTTTGTGCGGTAGCCTCGCCGCGGTCAAATCCCGCCGGCGGCGCGGTGGGGAAGCGGGAGTAGGCTGCGATAAGTGTGCCGACGCTAGTGGAGACAAATTGGGTTGGAGAGAGAGAGCTCATAAGGATAAGGCAAATAAAGGAAGAAGAGTCTCCTCACGTTGGTTGGTGGGCCCCTGTTAAATGCGGGCCGCACGATCCAGTCCATCCAACGCCAGCGCAACCGGAGGTTGAGACCGTGATATCCCCCGTGGGAAGATGGATCATTTTCCATTTATTATTATATATCAATAGTTCATAATAAGTTTCGTGCCATGCAATATTGATACACGTGTGGTATGTAAACAAATCGGAGTACCTAGTGAGCCTATATGCAAACTAGCTCATTGGTCATCCGATGATCGAGGTTTCCTGGTCATGGACATTTATGTCAAATGACAATGAGATAATATAATTGGTTTGAATGATATGATGTACATACCCAATATAAGTATTGCAACATGATAATATCACATTGTTCATCGTTGCGATAGATAGTTATGAAACATAAGTAACCTAATCCTTAGATAGTGAGATCATATCTAATCTCTATCACATGTGGCTGTTTTGACTGCATCAACGTCACACAGTAACAAGGTGATCATAAATGTGTTCTTAGGTATTCCGAAAGGGTAGGTTGAGGCGTATGTATCAAGATCAGGATTTGTTCATCCATGTGATGGAGAGATACTCTAAGCCCACTCTGTGAGATTACATCCGTGAAGCTGCGCAACGCATGACTAGATCATGAGGATGAAATATCACGGGAACGACTAGAATAGCTTTGTCGGTAACGATATTAAACTAGGTATGAATACCGACGATCAGGTCTCGGACAAGTGTTGGTATCGAAGTAACAACGGGAATAAGACTCAACGTTTATAGTTCATCGACTTATGTATATTCGTGGAATGGACATGGGTCATTATGGGCATCCGATTCCCGCTGATGATCATTGATCGAAGGCGTCTCGATCATATTTGTAGTGTTCCCAAATCGTAGGGTAACACACTTAAGCGTTCGGTGATGCTTAGAGATGTTTTTGGATTCATTGGAAACACCGGAGAATAGAGAAGAGAGAACCGAAAATGGTTTCGGGAGAATCCGAAGGATGTTTCACAGTGGTTCGAGAGGTGTCTCGGATCATTAGGAATATATTATATATTAGTTAAATGAATTAATATTAAAATATATGATTTATTTAATAAATAAAAGGCAACTCACCTTAATGGGCCCCTCCCGGAGGGGAGCCCAATAAGGGGTCGGCCGCCCCCATTGGCCAAGGGGTTGGGGCGGCTAGGGTTAGGGTTGGGTGCGTGGCTCCCACCCTGGCTTCCGGTTCCTACCTCCCCATGGCCGGCCGCACCTCCCCCCTTCCCCTATATATAGTGGGCACGTGGGGGGGGGGGGGGGGTAGAACACGCATAAATCGAGGAGATTTCCCTCTCCTCCCTCCCTCTCTCTCACGTTTTTTCTCCCGAGCGTGGATCCTTGAATATTTGTGCATGTGAGGGTCAAATCCATCCCAGTACGTCGTCGTGCTGCTGGTGTTTTGATCTAGAAGATCTACTTCTGCAATCTCGGCTGGATCAGAGGTCCGGGAGTCATCGCCGTACATTGTATGTGTGCGATACCACGGAGGTGTTGCCATTTGTGGCACCTTTATCTCCACGACCTTGAGGTCGGCGAAGAAGTACGACTACATTATCCATGTTCCGGCGAAACGCTAACCGCCTTTTGTCTACGAGAGTACCTTTCCAAAGCACTCTCTGTGATAGCATTACTCTTAGATAGATTTGGACAATCGGAGTATGCTAGTTAGAAAAAAATATTATTTTCTGCTGCGAACCCCTTCATATATGCCAACCAGGTCGACGCTTACCTCGCGGCGCACACCTCCCACGCATGGTATGGGCCGGCCCGGTTAGGCGCTGCCATCCTTTTACCTATTTTTTATTCATATTTTATTTTATTTTTCTTTTATTTTTCTTTCCTTTTTATTTTAAGATTCAAAAATGTTCGGATTTTAAATCTATTTGGATTTTGAATTTGTTCAAATTTTGAAAAACAATGGGATTTCATAAAAATGCCCATTTTTTGAAAAATGTTCAATTAAAAAATGTGTATGTTTTATAAAAATTTCAAATTATGATATTTTAAAATTTGTGTATGTTCATATATAAAAAAAATTGAAAAACATCTCAAAATATATTTTAGTTTTGAAAAACATATAGATTTAAAAGACATAAAAAACAAAAAAATATAGAGAAAATAAAGAAATGGGTTGCAACCTAAAGTTTGTTGCCAGGTCGGTGGGCTATGCGGCACCGGTTCCAGCGACGGTGCTGCTGGCGGCGGCGACTAGGGCGTCGCGGCACGCTCATGGTCATGGGCATGGCGGACGGCATGTGGCGGCGACGTGCTGACGGGTCCGATCTGGGCTCATATGGGCTGGGCGGGGCGTGTCGCACAACTTCTCCTGCTGTTTGGCTGGCCCGACGGTGACATGCTACATCGATCTTGGTCGTGCGGCTTAGCCCGCAGCACGTGGACACCGGGGCAGCGGCCTCGGGCATGGAGGTGAATGTTTCCTCGCCGGAGGAGGTCGGCCAGTTGTCGACTAGCTGTGGCGGATCTCGGGATTCCACACTAGTCTTCGAGCCGAGTTGGGAGACGTGGTTGCTGGTGAAAACCGAGCTCCATCTCCGGGCACAGTCCCACACATTTTGAATATTTACTTTTGGATTAGTTAAACATTCCTAAAAGCTTACGAAAAAACACATACATATATGCAACTTCATTGTTAGCAATGGGAGCTGAGGTATAAGTTACGCATTCTTACAAATAAGATTACACTCAGGTTTTGTTGTCCTCCTCTTTCATTATTTTATTTTTATATACGATGGTCAATATAAAAACAGTACAGGAAAATCTTTTCTAGAGCATCAATGTGTTCCATTCTAGGAACCGATACACGCATCCAGTGACAGCAATACAGTTATACAGCATCAGATTCCCCCAAAAACATTTGGAGACAGGGGAAGAAACGGTTGTTCCACTTGAATGTTATTACTGTGTGAGTTACTGCAAAAGAGATGGGAGTGAAAAAAGGAAGTTCTCGACAGATCAGGTTTGAAAACCCAAAAAACTTGTAACTTTGTTCTGAACCATGCATCATTGGTGTTGTAGGTACCCTTTACATCTCTTTTTAGGAACTTTGCAACTTTATATCATCGATACATACAAGCCACTGCGCGCATGCGCCATGCGTATAGCAATTAGCACACACAAATGAAGCACTTGAGCAAATGATGAGGCACCAAATGAGGGCATGCATGCTACAGTATGTAATTAGGTTTTAGCGTAGAAACTTTACAGCAGACACGTCTTTGTATGCAGAGACAAGAAAGCAGGTTAATGTAGGACCTTTACAGCGGACACAACGCATCTTCGCATGCTTTCTTGGTGATTTGCGCATGAAACATACTCATGTAGTACAACCAGGCGTCAGGCGCAACATCGCGGTACGAGCTTCCAAGCGCCTTTTTGTACATTCATGCATGTCCAGCTAGTTTAAGTTCTTGACGAAAGAGGCAACGCCATTTTTATTTAATTAAGAGGAATAAAATCGCAAGGTACAAATAGTTACAGATTTACAGTTAATGTAGATTAATCAGGCTGCATCCATTTGGCTCCAGCAAGCCCTGCTCTGTTCCACACACGAAGATCATCGGCGATTGCATCGCTTTACTTTATTCTGCCTTTTCAAATTGTAGTTGGCGTTCGCCAGACCTTGCCAGCCAATCAGATTTCAAGTACCAACTATTTCTTGAAATCTGGTTGGTACACTTTGATACTTGAGTGCCGACGAAAAAAATATATTATCTATGTATAAATTGGTGTGCACAAACTTTTTCTTTGACCGCTAAGAATGGTAAAATAAAGTACGCATAAACAAATTACTGTGGCTGGTTTTGACCTAAGGAATTGTGTAGGATTTTTTTGGAGGTTTCGGATTCTTACGAATTTTTTCATAAAAGTAGTCTGATTCAAAGGAATACATTCCATAGAAATACCTTTGAACGATTGTATTGCACTCTATTTTGGAGGAATTTTCTCATTCACTCCAAACCTCTTTTGTAATTTGCTTGGTTTTGCCGTGCAATCAAACACTGCTCGGTCCAAAGTTCTGTAGTATTCTAGTACTATAGGATTCAAGAGACCATGCCACTACAATTCTGTGTTTTTTTCTATTTCTACGTTCTGAGGATCTTATGAATCAAAATTGCCATTAGTCAAGTTTATGGTCTAAACTAACCGGTTTCAAAGTCGATCTGCACAGTAAATATCGCTGACAAGTTTATGCACTAACCATGTATTTTACTCCTTATTACTGTATTTAGGGTAGACCCAGGAATAGAAATTTGACGCTCCCGTTTTGCACACTGCAAAGAGGATGTGTAATTGAATAATGATGTGCTGGTGAAGCATTTTGTAACGAGAAACACTGCTGTACAAGTGTCGGGACTGGGAAAAAAAAAACACTATCTTCAGAATTGGTTCAAGTTGAGCTGCTCTGTCGAGCAACTACTCTGCTTAGCTGCAGCTTGGCTTTTGGCTCGTGCTGCTCCTCTGTCCGCCCGCCTTGTCCGTCGGGTACAACTGCTACTACGCTGCCCCTGGCCTTCCTCTCCTCTTCTTCTCCATGCCGATGGTTCCTCCCCTCTTCTTCATCTCCACCTCCTGACGGTTTCTTAGTGTGCTTGTGTGTTGCTGCGTCATTCCCGGTGCCGTTTCCGCGGCACATTTCGCATCTTGCCGCCTCGGTGGAAGATTTGCTTCTTTCCAGCGCGTCGGCGGCGAATGCGGGATCTTGGCTTCGGCCTCTGCGCCGCGGTGGAATGCTGCATAGTTGATGGTGGCATTGCCGGATCGAGGAAATCTCGGAGGGCAGTGCGACGTAGCTGAGGACCGCGTCCTGAGCAAGCAGCACGTGAGGTGTTCGTCCAAAAGGGTGGAAGGAAGATGAGGAGGGACTTGTCCTGCTTCGGGGAGAGCAGCGTCCAGATTGCGGACGCGGCGTCTTCCTCTTCTTCCTCGACCACTGCCCGCCGTGGCGGTGGCAGCGGAAAGAGCGCGGCTCAGAACCAGGTGAGCTGCCTCTACCAGGCACGGCTCTCTGGCCGGCCCTGCATGATCTCGGTGACCTGGAGCAAGGGACTAGCTGGGATGCAGGGCCTCAGCGTCACCGTCGACGACACATGTGGCCAGTGTCTTTGCAAGGCTGACGTTAAGCCATGGCTCTTCTCTAAGAAGAAGGGATCCAAGAGCCTCACTGCCGGCGACGGAAAGATTGAGATCTTCTGGGACCTCTCAGGTGCTAAGTTTGGCCCTGGGCCGGAGCCGCTGGAAGGCTTCTATGTCACCGTCGTGTTCGACCGTGAGATGGTGCTCTTGCTCGGTGACATGAAGAAGGATGCTTACCGGAAGACGTGTGCCGTCCGACCTGCGCTCAGTACATTGTTCTTGGCGAGGAAGGAGCACATTCATGGCAAGAAGATTTACTCTGCCAAGGGTCAGTTCTGTGGCAGCGGCCAGTGCCATGACATTGTGATAGAGTGTGATTCTGTTGGGCTCAAGGACCCTTGCCTTGAGATCCGAATCGATAAGAGGCCGGTCATGCAGGTGAAGCGGCTTGCGTGGAAGTTCCGGGGGAACCAGACGATTATGGTGGACGGGTTGCCTGTGGAGGTGTTTTGGGATGTCCATAGTTGGCTCTTCAGCTCGACAGCAAGCAATGCAGTGTTCATGTTCCAGACATGTCCAGCACCTGAGAAGTCTATTCCCTGGATGTACTCGCAGATTTTTAGGGAATCTCAGTCGCAAGGTCTTGGTTTCTCCTTGATTCTATATGCATGGAAGATTGAGTAGGTGCGTGCAGGATCGAATTGACTGACACGTTATCCTTCCTGAATGTTAGCAAGATGATTTAGTGTCTGATTTGTTCTGTTGGGTCTGAGTGAGGCCCTATTCATGTTACTCTTTCAGTTCTCTTGCTTTGCCAACTGTAAACTTCGTCCGATATTTAATTATATCATGTGATTTTTGTTTAATTTGTTCAATGTCTCCAGACTATTTTCAACAAGGCTGATTGGAATACTCCAAATAGTTTAACCATGTCAGTTCCCAGATCAAGCGTTGTAATTATGTAAAAGAAAATATAACTTTAATCATAGTTTCTCTTAGTTAATGATATGTTGTTGCTATGAAGATTGGAATTGGTACCTATTTCTTCTCATGTACCATTTTCTCTTTTGGAAATGAGGAGTACTTATTGTTGGTCCCATCCACGACATGTAGATATACACTTCTGATTTGCAGCAATGACAATTTTCATCCGTGGGGATACATGGAGCCATGCGATGTGTGAAAAATCAAGACACTTGAAATACTTGAGCATTAAGGTTTGCCATGATGCAATTCTATTTATTATATATTTCGTCCTTATTCCTAGGCATGACAATCTGAATATGTCTCAGGAGATAGATCACCATAAGCATAATCAGATACTCAAGTTAATTAGTTCAATTGGCAACATATTCATCTGCGTGGATGCCATTCACTTGATCCTATACAGGTGGTACTTTTATTATCCATGGCGTTTTATTTGCACATCTTTTAGTGCTTTGGAGCCCAATAATCTTTTTCGATAGCTTTCACCGTTTAACTAATCATTAGAGTAGAGAAGTTGCTTAGTGAGTGATGTATTATGATATTCAGTTGACTAGTGGCAATAAAATTCAAGATGCTATCATTCACCGGGCAATCAAATATGGTATTCCTTGAATAATTAAAGATTTATTTAACCTCTCGTATCCTCAAGTTGCCCTTCGTGATGGTGATGGGGACTAATGTTTTTTTTAACCCTTTTCCTTTTAAAGCATTTTTATGTGGTTTTACTTTTTTGTGTATGTAAGGAGTAAGGTTGATGTGTCGCCTTCAGTGCAAGATTATGAAATCTCATTTTGGCTGCACGTAAGCTTTTGTTCAAACTGCCTGATCAAGTCTCTTGCTGTCATCATAAGGGTTTAAAACCGTGAAACGCTGTAGGATATGTCTTAACAGCAACATAGATGATTGGTTTTGTTCACTGATTCCTTTATATACTTCACAGGCAAACCAACAGTTGATCAATGGAACTCAGAACTCATTTCCCCCCATGATTTGTGTTCTATATCTGCTTGGTTGGTTGTATTTAACTTATTTTCTAGAAGCTTAACTTTGGCTCACTTGATTACTGCTTGAAGTTGCATTCTACAAGCTTACTGCTTAGAGTATCTACATGCTACATATTTTTAATTAATCCTCAAGTGGAACTCATACTCACTAGAATAACTGTTACAGAAGTACACAATATATCTAGCTAATGGTGTTATCATTGCCTGTGCAATGTTTTCGTGGCATACCAATCATCAGACAGATAACTGAAATTTGGGTTCTCTAGGGCCTGAAGGCTTGAGTGGTATCTTCACCTGGGTGAGGTGAGTATGCAAACTTTAGGATGTCATAGACACACGAAATACTTGATTGTGCCGTAAAAATATATTCCAATAATAGCCATAATCAGCAAGCAGTTGTGAGCAATCAAACCTTTTAATCAAGTTGAATTGTGCATTATCTGTATAAAAATAAGTATGGCTCTTATCAGTTTTATAGAAATGAGAAAAATAGCCATATACCATTACACTCCATATAACATTGGGTTAACAAAAAAAGATGAAATCCTTGATTTCTTCCTAAAAATATGGTGAAAATGTACGGAAATCCAAAATGGGGCTCGAGCTCCATGGAGGCCCTTTTTTCGAATATTTGAAAACAATATTTAAAGTTTCAAAAAATCTGAAAAAAATCCTAGATGTAGACAATGATGTGCTTTACCGTCCAAAATCTCAACTCGAAATACCTTATATTCGGAGCTACACAAACATGAGAAATTTTGACAGATTTGTGAGGTTTGAAATTTTGTACTGTTCACTACTTTAGATGTTAGATTTTGTCATATTCTTGTAGCCCCGAATATAAGGTATTTTGGGTTGATATTTTGCACTTTGGTAAAGTACAACATTATCTACATCTAGGTATTTTTTTTCAGATTTCTTTGAATCTATAAAATGTTGTTTTTGATATTTTCAAAAAACGGGCTCCATGGAGCCCGAGCTCCATTTGTCCACACCTTCAACTAAGGACGGCAATGTGTAGGGTATGGGCAGGGTAGAGCAATACCATACCCATACCCGTATAGTTAATGGGTAAAAATTTCTACCTACACGCGTACCCATGGGTATATAACTTTACCCATACTCATACCCGGCGGGTACCGGTGGGTAGGTCAAATTGTACACAAGTCACTCGCAATTTTACATTTATCGATAATAATTTTGATTAAAAAATGAATTATATCAACTCAATAACATATAGTTGAGTACATAAGAATTAACAAAATATAAAAATTACATCCTCATGTTCTAACTCATAAATAAATCAATAAAAGTAGATGTGTCGCGTAAGAAATTGACAATAAATGGGCAGGGTATGGGTATACCCGCGGGTGCGAGGCTGTACCCGTGCCCTACCCATAACTTAATGGGTAGGGTATGGATACTACCCATGGGCATAAAAATGTACCCATACCCTGCCCATGCGGGTACGGTATCCACGAATACCCGTACCCGTGGGTAAAATTGCCATCCTTACCTTCAATGCTTGGAACATGACAAACATTTTTAAGGTATAATGAGAACGAGGACATTTTTAGGGAAAATTTGAAATCTGACAACTTATGAAACAAATCATAAGATTTTTCCTGCTATGTTGACTCCCAATTCATTATTCAAATATTTCTGCTTTGGTTGATGAGTCCTGGACCGATGTTCTTGGCAACCTCAATTTATATTAAATTTAAGAACAGTTATGGGTTTTGGGCTCAAATCAGCCTCCTTGCACAATAAAAAACAAGGGAAAGGCTGCCTAGAATTACCCTTCCCCAGACCCCACAATGTGTGGGAGCTTTCAGCATTGGGTACACCCTTTTTTTAAGAACAGTTCAAGTTCAGAATTTATGAAGTTTTCTTTGCATTGCATTAGAGTCAATTTGGGCATTTTCTTAACTTGCCACTAATACACCAGAAGGGATGCTTTCGTTGTGATATCTAAGGAACTAAGAGAGTGATTGGTTCAATTTATAATAATTTTTTCTTAAATCTATATTAAAAATTAAGAACAGGTTTTACTCCAAATTTTCAAGTTTTTTTTTTTTTTTTTGCGTTGCAACTGAGTTAGTAGGGCCTATTTAACAATACATCACAAGGGATGCTGTCGTTGTGATATCTAAGGGAGTGATTGATTGATTCCACCCGACCCGGCTAGGCTCTCTGAGCTGAGCTTGCTTAACAAGCCCAACTAACCAAACACCATCTCTTTGCACCCCCACCTAAGTGACTGGCTTTTTCTGGATTCTGGGAGTGGCATTTGTCTCTAAGCAAATCCGGTCGTAAATTTGAGTTCTTCAAATGATGCATTGCCAGGGATGCTCTAGCCTTTACTTGCTGCACTATCAGACCAAATCAATCCTGGTTGCAGATATTCACGTGCGGCAAAAGGAAATGGCTTTCTAAAAATACCATGAAACTTGTGAGACTTTTATTTCTATTCTGAATTGTTGTGGATGAAAATAAGAGAACAATAGATTTTTGAGATTAAAGTAGCACAACTCTCTGTTCAACTAGTTTATTCACGTGCCTATAATGTGTAGGGATTGCAATCAAACACAAGAAACTTGTAAATTTGGTCATTAGTCTTTACCAGATAGATGTGAAGTGATGTGCTGACATGGGCCTGTCAAGGTTAAGTATCAACAGCACACTTGAGCAGTTTACCATGTTCTAGAAGGCAAAAGTGTAAGACCTTACAGTGGTAAGCTGGACTCTCAGTTAGTATATGGACAATGAATGAAAATGTATACAGACGATGAATGATAATTTTATGTGAAGTTTCACTTGCATACGTACAAAGTAGCCTAAGTTTGAAGTTTCTTCATTCCGTATGGGATTCTAGAAGGACAAGCAGACATAAGAGCCCTTGCTATGTCTATGTCTATGTCTACATCCAAGTTTTTTCTTTTCTTTGTCCTGTTTGTACTTTCCACCGTCCGCTCTGTTTATGTTCTGTTGCTACCATATTTGAATTATAACACGATCTCACTGAATCAAACACCTGGCTTATATTTGTTTTATATCTTTTTGGTATTACCTCACATGCTTAACAAACTGTTCAATTATATTTGATGGGTAGACGGCAATTCACTTGTTTGGGCCTAGTATTAGAGTATTCATAGCACCACCTCCTGCTTTCCTTTCTGCATCTTCAAGAAGCTCAGTCATCGTCAAGGACTATATAAAAACATCGATAAGAGCTACATACCAACAACATGATAGACAGTATACAAAAGTACGTCTTACTAGGCCAAATACTACATATATTCAAAAGCTGAATGATGACTTAAATGAAATGATTCGCCCATTTGTCTTTGTAGTTTGTAATGTGGTACATAATAGGACATCCGAATGGAGGCTGCCGGCAATTTCAAAAGAATGGTCAACATGACGTCAAATTAAGTATATTGATTAGTGAATTGGCAGCCTGCAGAAGATATGTATCATTCTTGTTTTGTGCCACCTCACAATATTATTCTTTTGGGGTAGTTTAAAACATGAAGGTGTACAGATGATCATATAGCATGTCGGTCTGGTCATGCACTACCTTGCATTGTTATTGTTTTGGGGTAGGTTGAAACATGAAGGTGTAAGAAGCAGCCCTTCCAATGGGAGAAAATTGGTGGTAGGAAGAGTCAGGGGTGGAAAGGGACAACATACCAGAATGGATTGTCCATGACACTATAATTGGTTTACAAGGAAGGGCAATATGTCAGGAGGGTACAGTGCAATAGACTTCACCCCGTGCTGAAAGCAAAGCTGATGGCTACCTCCTCTCTAACACCCTCTCCTCTATTTCCCCCGTTCGCGCACAAGCTGTGAGCCATTCCTGCCTTCCTTGATGGGGTGGCTCCACTCCCTCTTCTCCCCCATCAGGAGGCTCTGGGTTCGCGCGCATTCCAGGCGTCGAAACCGTAAGTTCCTGACCGGTGACCCAGCAGGCGTATATGCAGCTTTCTCTTCTTCCTGCTTGATGATGGTGTTGGTGCATTTGGAAACATGCTCTTAATTGGAATCAGTTTGGTGCCTCTTTGCATACACCGTTGTTCTTCTAGGTATCTGATGTGTTTTTTTCTTGACAGGGAGGGGAATGCATATCCTGTACAAGGATGTTCAGTCCTGCCAGGACGAGGATGTGCAGGTCCTGTGGTCGATCTTTGTGGACTCACACCGCCACCCAGGTCTCATGAAGCTGAAGCTCTGAGCACTGAAGCAATGGCATCCTAGACCTAGAGTGTGACGGTTTGTCTTCGACGATGACGATGCTCATATTGTCCACTATCCTTAATTCAGGAACAGAAGAATGCAAGGGAAAAAAAGAGATGGAGAGGTCTGTGTGGTTTTGTTTTTCTTCTCCATTGTGTTTGCCTGTGTGTGTCAGTGAGGTGCCTGTTGGAAACCAGGAACTCTACAGAAATCCAGCAGGAAACAGTTTGGTTCCTGCAGGATTCGAAAAATATCTCCTGTTCCAAACGGAACCGTGCAGCTGTCGGTACGAGTGTGAGGTTGAGCTCATTGTATTGTACATAGTACATCTATATACGTAGATGCATACGTGGCTCAAGTGCCTTACCTCTGAGTGTGGGAGGTTGGTGGGGTGTGTCTGTCCCTGCTTTTGGTTATTTAATCGCCTGTCAATTTGTTGTTGCCTGATGTGGCCTCCTCTCTCGTTTTCGCCCGCACGCGTGTGAATTTATATGTGTGTTTGAGCGTGTCAATGAATGCTTTTAGTGGGATGGAATCCAAAGCTGCATAAGAGGTCCTGGAGATCCGAGACGCTGAGGAACAAAATTGGCCGGGAGGAAACGACAACGCACACGAATTACTGTTACAGGACTACTCACAAAAAGATATCAGGGAAATACTTTGGCCGCCGACCGTATGGTAGTCTAGTGCTGTGAGTGTGACAGAATCAGAGAACCCACTATCCAGTGCTCCCTTTCTCTTACGCACGCATTGTGACGAATTTGAGCATCGCTGCCGGCGTCCAGCAACTCTGTCCGGTAACGGCGCCGGCGCGTTTTGGGCGCATTGGCAACCGTCGTTTTCTTTGGGGCCATCCGTCCATATTGGCGCTCCTAAATGACCGGTCAAATGTAAAATATTTGATATTTGATATTTCATTTCAAGAAAATTTCTGTCATAACATAATTTAAGTTTTGCAAATAACAATTCAACTGAATAGAATTATTCAACCAAATAAATTCCATTATTCAACCAAATGTGCTACACATAGTAAATAGAATAGCACATACTAACCTCCGTCTGTAAAAGGATGTCTCAACTTAGGACAAATTTGAATGTATCTAGATACTAAAATAGGTCTAGATACATTCAAATTTTGACAAAGTTGAGACATCTATTTATAAACGGAGGGAGTACAATAATTTACATAAATTAAAATCCAAGCAGTTTGAAGAGATCGAGACTCATGCGGTGTTTCTTGTCCTCGACCACATATGCTCTACTAGATTATCTTGGAGTCACTAGTGGACCCGTTCATCGCTGATTTCATGATGTATGGCAAGAGAAGCTCCAAACCTGGCTGACACCTGGTGATCAATTTCGGCAAGAGCGCCATGGCAATCATATGGATGATCACCATGCACTAGACTAGCGCACTCACACTCGATGATTATGTTATGCATCATGCACAACATGATCGTTGAAGAGGAGCACGATGACAATATGTATTATCAAGGCTGAGAATTTCATAGTGAGTTGGTTGATACCGAGACTAGACCGCCAGAGACTAGACCGCCAGCTAACTTGGTTGATTTCCTCCATGTGCATCATGCAATGAGAGACAAGACGACTCACAGCCAACTCCAGAATGATTTGGTCCAACATATATGGAATCATGTTGAAAACCGCCTAGTAGTCCTCTATTTGAATTTCAATGTTTGTACTAAATTATGACCTATGACTTTGTGTTTGTTGTATGAACTAGATGCTACTATTTCTGTTATTCAAAACATGGGTACTATTTGTGCTAATATTTGTTTTATTTACAACATCGGTGGCCGTCATGTGTGTAAATCAGTTTAAAAAAATGGCCCAAAAACTGAAAGGCCGACGACCAAATGCGGGCCACCGTTGGGGCAGCTGTCAGGGGCAAACGGAATTGGACCTCTTCCCTATCTGCCGACCACCACATTACGTATGGACCAAAATAGATAGATTGGCGGTCGAAAACGCAGTCCACCGTTGAAGATGGCCTAACCTAGCTAGATGCCACCTCTTGTGCTCCTCTTTGATCTTGGACTTGATGTAAGTGGTGACTATTACAATAACTACATGTGCTACTCCTTTTGAATCCAAATGTAAATCACTTATGAGCATTGCGGTGACCTTTGATAGGTGGTTTGTGTTATAGAGTTACGTGTTAATAGTGTAATCTCTTGCCAAATCCTTGCCTTTAAAAAATTTCAAATACACATTATAACGGGCTTGGCTCCTCTGCAGTTACGTTACAACTGTAGAGATGTTGTAGCTTTAAAATCAGCCGCCCACACCTCATCCGTCTTCTCATAACTCTGTTATTGATTGGAAAAAAGAAAAACACCGACGACGGAGAGGCAGAGATGCCGTCGGGTCTGGATTTCGCCCGGATTCTCAAGGAGCCCATCTTCATTGTACGTTTCCAAAACTTTGTTGTGCGGCGGTGCTCCTCATATGAGGCGGGCGAGCTCGATCTCCAACATCCCTGTCGCCGTGCATACGGGCTTCAGCTGCGTGATTGCGCCTACAACTTCGCTGCCCGGCCAGCCGGCCGGTTGGTCGTCGGGAGCCTGAGGACCACGCATCTTCACTGTGTCCCCTTGTTTTTTTTTTCTTTCCCTATTGACAACAGAGTTAAGAGAAAGCAGAGAACCTTTCGATTTGGAGTGAACGGCTGATTTAAAAGCTACAGCATTAGAACTACTGTAGAGGAGCCGAGCCGCATTAGAACTCGTTTGACTCCCATCATTTAGGGTAGGAATCAATGAATTTATTTTTGATTCTGAGGATAAACTTATTTGGCTGCCACGGAACTGGTATTGTAATTCAGTTGAGAATTTTATGAATTTGAACACATGTCTAACCGTAATTCTTCTTTGTATCCCTGGATTTGTCAAATAAAATGGTATCATCAGTTGCATTTTATCTCATTTCTGCCAAATAAAATAAAATGATGGATGCCAAATAAATAACAGTTTCATATAAAGCAGCACGATTTCATATACACCGGTTTCACAGTGTGGCCTAGAACACGGTGCGAATTTACAAAAAAAAAAATTGTAGATATCAGACAAACAAGACTAGAAAATTTAGCAAAGAAAATACCTTTAGCTAATGATGGCATGCCGACACTAATATGAGACGTGGAGATAACGAACATGATGACAATATTGTTTTTTTCTTTTTGCAAGGACACCCATACTATATAAAGAGTATATATTGTAAACTTAGCTGTCGAGCAAAACGATCTATCATAGTCTAATGTTCGGCAGGTTTTCTATTGCACACACGTTTTAAGTAATCAATCAAAACCGCACCCATACCACCGAGAAGTAATGGATGTATTGGTTGTTTTGCAGTTTTCTTATTGATGTCGGTTTGTGATTGTTCACCACGCTTCCGTGCTTTACTTTAGGCGTCGGGTCTCCAATCCTAATTGTGGTCAAAAAACAACTAGTATTTGGAAATGTATGAGCCTCATTCTGATAAGATCGAGTATACTTCAACACTGATCACAAGACACTTTGAACACATGATAAAAAAAAGTTGACAAGTCTACTAATTATATCAGATATTTAATCTGTATCTCAACTCCATATTGCTGTAACAGTATTCCAAACGAAATAGAATCAGCTAAAATATGGCAAGTACTAAGTACTAACTAGGCAGTTCCCCCCCCCCCCCCTCCCGAAAAGGTAGTCAGGTACAGAATAAAATGCAGTTGAAATGATAAGATTCACATGAATGATTGGAGACAGCTAACACCATTACTTATTGAAAACCATGGTTAGAAATAGCCAGTGTTTCTTGAGACATGTAATGAATTGCCGCGATTCATAGCATGGCAAATACAGCATCAGCATCTACTAGGATGGCATAAATTGGTGTAGATTTTCTTCGCGATTTGAGGAGATGTCATCCATAGTATCAGTTTGGCCAGCCTCCAAAGTATCATGCTCACCTAAAAAACATCACGTGAAAGAAAAGTTAGTTGCATGGTGAGGGAAAATAGTGCCTTGTGGGTTGTGGTTCAAGAGCAACCTATTATAACTTGAAAAAAATAGACAGAGATGATAATCTTCATATTATGTTTAAAAAATGAGGGGCGACTAGGTGAAATAGATTAGGAAAAACAATATGCAATTTGGTTATGTGATAAATAGCAGTTCTAGTCAGACTCTAGAACATCGGTTTGACAGCATTCCTACAGAATGTACAATGCTGTCATCGTGCATTACAATTCTTACATAATGAAATTCTGACATTGTAATATACTTCAACATCAGTACATTAATACGAGAAAATAAAACATTTTCAAACAGAACAAGTATTTCCTGAAAGAGGTAATAGTGACAATTTCTGTCAATGCCACCTATGCGAAGCTGTCACGCATGCCAGATGCTCGCCTGGGGCTGAATATTTGTGTTTAGGCCCTTCAGGTCTGTCGGCTTCACAGACCGAGCTTCCTGTCTGTTTGTCTGCCCGTTCTGTTCGAGGAGAGGCTCATGGCGATGCTGGAGACAGGGCCAAGCGGCCGTACTCCCTGCCATGCGTGACGACAGCAGGGACACAGCCACAGTGCTCCCCCTTTCAAGAGGGATGAGTGGATGTCAACCGAGATGTTGGGGAGGCCGGAGGGGCACGGGGATGATGCATTCACGTTCGAGATGCGAAGGGGTTCGTGCGGCTGTGGTGGTGCACAACTGCCTCCACGCTTGGGTAACCTGTACAGCCTCCATACGCCCCACGGTGAGCAGCCGCACTGCTGGGACACACGCACCAGTGTCGGCAACCTGCTGGGGAGGGCCACCAACCTCCGGTCGCTGAGGCTGTGCTGTTGCAAGCTAGCTAGCTGTAGTGCACGCTACACAATGTGGATGTGGTGACTGGCGTCATTGATTGAGCTGAGCACAAGATTTCCTGCCTTGCTCCTCCCCTTATGTACTTTGGTCACAGAGGTGTGCTCTGAAGATGCCATGGCGATGGGCGGTGGCAGGCGAGGTCCAGGACGACAGGGATTGAAAATTGGAGAGAAGCGGACGTGAACTGGGGAAATTTTCTTGGGTTTTCAGGCTGCAGACAGGCGTCTATTTAGGTGGAACAAAGAAGACCTTCGTTCTTCCAATTAGAGATAACCAGAGGTCTTCTTTGTTCCACCTAAATAGACGCCTGTCTGCGCGGCCCACTTGTCGATGTGGCACGCCATTGACTGTTTTGCACCAAATTGCACCCGCATGGAAAGTTTAGGTATTAGACAGAACCAATTCTCAAGTTAATGCATATGCGGACAAGTTTATGCACCACCGGCGTTATCCTCCTCCTGAAATACTTTGCTTCTGTTCTCGCAAAATGAAGTAACGACATATGGAAGATGAATACCTTCAGATACGTGACAAGCATGCTTTGTAATAAGGTATGGCATCTGCTTCTGCGCGGGAGTGAGCACCCAAAGGAGTAACAGTAATCTGGAGGAAAACAAGATATACTTGTCAAATGATGACATTAAAAACAAGCATTAGTAAGGTGATTCTTACATATCCATCTACAAGGGATTTGTAGTCTATGTCATCTCCTTCCTCTTCATCATAACTTTTCTTCATTATCTGTTTAAAACACGATCAGCCAAATTAATGGACAAATATTAACTAGTCATTTTCATCCCGAAAATGGTTTATTTTATTTCAGCTAGCATAATAATAAGAATTATCATATTTAATTTGATAAATTATACAAAAATCGTTATTCATTAATGACATAAACAGCAATTGTCATTTTGTAACTCAGCTCAATGAACATAAACTACCAAAGTACAGACAGGGGAACTTTTCTTATTGAAATTTCCTATAAGCAGTAGACCAATAGCGAACACCAGGAAAGCAGAATATAAGTAGGACTTCCAAGTGTTAAAGATACAATTTAATCTTGAAAACAATCATATTGCATATCTTATTGAACTATTTTGTTAGAACACTAGGTATCACATTCAGAATAATGTGATTGCCGAAATCAGAATGAAGTTGGGAATGAGCAGTTGCTCACAAATATGCGAAATTACCACTCTTTTAAACAATAGGTCATTCTCCGATGAACTATCTACTTCCATGTCATTTTCAGTGTCAGCATTCATGTTTGCTGTCTGGTAACTTTCTACTGCAGGCTTCTTGTAAGCTGTTGGCTCCCATCCAATTCTGGCCATAAATTTTCCTTGCTTTGTAATTTTGTATCCCTACCAGCAAGAACAGAATGTCAATATACCCAGATGTTTACCCAAAGAATATTAGGACCACATATTTTTTCTTTGGGAAAGTGAAATAACGATATTTAACATTTAATGAAAAACTAGCAAAACTACATCAATCCTGGAAGTTAGCCTTAAGAATAGAAAGCCGATAATCTGGTAAGGCAGGGTCTATCAGTTACCAAGTTGCTTCATCATGAATGCTAACAGTTGCCATGTAATTACACTATCAAACCACATGTGGCATACTCCACAGTTTTGTCCACAAAATTGTATAGATCAATATATTCTGATTTGCTTTCCCTTTACAGGTATAAATTGTAAACGGAGTAATGCACTATTTTACTACAAGATCATTGTCAGTAGATTTACCTTGTGATGTCCAGCATCAGTTGGTACGTCTATATTTAGGAACGATTCTTTAGGATACGTTCCATTCTTGATCTCGACCATGACAGCATTTATCAGAGGCATACAAACCTCCGCAGCCACTTTCAGATCATTAACACTGCTCTTACCAGCAACCCTGAAAGTTACAACTAAGAGATCATATAGTGCACCCTAGTATCACTAATTTTACTTAATCAATCGCTTGCATAAGTTTGAGTGCATGGAAGGTGTCAAACGACATACAAAATGTGCAAATGCTGAGTATATATATCAAAACTTGTGTTGAGTTATCATAGCTACACATTGGTGAATTTATGTGGAGTATTAGAAGTCCACTGCCACACCGCTCCACTGAACTTAATGATGTTCCAATGATCTGAGATTTGTTTGGAATTACCTAAATTTCGCAAAGAGGAAATGAGGAATATTTCAAACGAAAAATCTTGCTTATGTGAATCCGTGGTGACTCCCTTTCTCCATATCAGATATACCTTTGATGAACTTTTAAAACTTTTCAAATACATTAGAATTATACAGTAAATGCCTGCTGGGTTTTACTTTGCAGATAACAGTATTTCAAACAATTGTCTTTGCTTTGCAGTCCAGTGTGTTAAGAGATTTTGGTTTGGAAATTGTATACAATGACAACATTACAGAAGAGTCCTCTTGGAATATGGAAAAATATACATGAGACAACTAATTCATATAAACATATAGCATAACTGTTATCAAGTTGCGGAATGTGCACAGATGCCTGAAGGCAAAATTTGGTAAATATATGAATGTTATTTGGACACTAAGAGAAATGATAAATGCATTGGATTATATCATAGAAGAAAAACCCTAGCGTACCAATTGTATGACATAGCTAATGCAGGAAACCCATATATAAATGCCTCCCTGGCACCAGCAACTGTTCCAGAATATACACTGCACATGAAAAATACAAAGTGCTCATGATCCATTGGTGGAATAAAAGCAACGTAATTAAGTTGATGTTATTAGTTCCAACAGATAGTTATATTGCCTAAGACACTGATGTGGTTCGAAGTACTTGTCACTTTTTGAATAAATGTTTTTCAGTAGAAACTCTGGCATCGGTTAACATGGAAAGTGATTTTGATGAAAAATACAACCATTTCATTTCAAAAAGTAAAAAAATAATGCTTACACATGGAATCCACAATTGCTGCCAATGTTGATTCCGCTAAGTACCTGGATTCAAAGTAGAATGAAACATGGAACCCAGCATTATTTCGGACAAGATTATAGGTACTTACATAGAGAACCACTTCTTAATACACATGCATAAGACCATAAACGAGAGTAATAATCCATGATTAAAATCCAAAACCTACCAAATCAGGAACCAAACCATCAAAGAGCTTTCCAGAGATGCCTAAAGAGGCACAGTCAGCAGGATTTCCTAAAATAAATAAGAACAAATGAGCATCTAACATATAAAGCTAATTGAACTTCAATAAAATTACAAAATAGTATATCTATACAGAGAAATTCTTCATGCAGTATGCGGCTATTGTCTACCCCCTCCATCCATCCACCGTTTGTCCAATATTTGAGTTTGGGATTCTCTTGACACAATCTTCGATTGTTGAATTTAACTATATGTTAACATTATACTGATGGCCATATGGTCATTAACTACAGAAATTATACTGATGGCCATATGGTCATTAACTACAGAAATTAGGGATGACACATACAGTGAAACACTAGCAGTTTTACATCGGAGACCCATATAACATCTCTAATTCAATAGGGCATCTTTCACGTATTAATGAAGAAGCCACATGATTTGGCTATATGGATTCAGATGAATCAGTCACACGCTCTTTATCTCTTTCTTTTTTACTCAGCCTATCATCTTGTTACACTAGCAGGAATAATTCTCCACCTCCATTTATGCAGCAAATGGGAGGATTTTGTTTCCAGTGGCTAGTGCTTCCGCTGTTACCATGGATAATTGAACTGGAATATAAAAGAAGACTACCAGATGCCGAAGCAAGGCCAGCAGACAAAACATGGCAAGATAGCTGACAGCATTGCACATAAAACTTCAGATCACACTGACTCCAAAGTTTCCTGAAGGAAAATAAGGTATAAACAGTTCTATTTTATGTCTACAGAGACATAGCTCTAGGTTGACACAGTATCATACTAGGCGAAAATATTATCGATACAGTGTCTCAGGAAATCATGTTGCCATATCTAATACTAGTCTGACATCTGTTGCAGATAACAGCAAAAATAATCTTTGGGATCTCATTTGATGATGCCAGAATAAAATCATAAACAGAAATGACATATAAACATCCTTCTGCCCTTAGCTGACATGCTGCATTGTGCTTGTAGGTGTATAATCAACTTAATTAACAAATGATACCTACAACTGGCGAGCAAATCTAGAGGCAATGATCAGATGCAACCCATGGGGAAGTATAGCCCAAGGGTGGAAAATCCGGTCTGTAAGTAATATTGTAATGCATATAGATGATATTCATAAAACTAAACCAGACAAACCTGAAACTCCAAATGCTGCAGCACCAGTGATATCAACACGTTTACAGCGGAGTGGAGAACGCCATGTAATGCAGTGGCTAACACCTGACCTGTCTCTGCATTTTACGGGGAAAAAAAAGATCGCCAAATTGGTGCCATCAGGTGGACATAATCGATTGCAATCAATTGGACATTATACTCACACCATTCTTTGCTTCACATGAAGACATAATTGCACCAAATCCGTTTTATTCTCTACAGCACCACGGTTTAGAGTCATTATTTTGCAAAGAAAATCATCCCCTAACTGAACCATAAATGCATCTTTTTATCTGACTTATACTGTTTTTTTTTACAGAATCTGATTTATACTGTTATGGACACCTATGCCCCATAACTTCTGAATCAAAGTTGCCCGACAATCATATTTTATTGAACACAAATTGGCAACTTGAATGACTGAAGCTAATGAGCCAAAAATATGCTGCACCAGGACAAGATTCTACGTTTTGCGCACGGGGCAGATTCTATTTGTTGCAAATGATAGGTTGAGCCGGATTTATTGTGTTGTACCACTCCCTCAGGGCAAAACCCTTTCTATTTCTCGAAAAAAAGTGATAGGTTGAGCCAGACTTTTAACAACTTGGGCACATTGAACCAGATTTTACGACCGGAATCCTTATCCGAATATGGTTCAACCCTTCAGTTTGAGGGATGATTGGTTGCTAAAATGAGATGGGGTGCTGATACTTATAAATCTGGTTCAACTTAGTTTTTCAAACAAGAACATGATCCACCATGGAATACAGGGAACTGCAGTGAACACCTGGAACAGTGGAATTTCGAATGTCCAATCACTCGTTTCAGTTCTACAACATCCAAATTCTCATGTTCCTTCGAAGGTAACATTTCTTTGTGTAATTTGACAAAAAATAGTAATAGGAACAACATCTAAATTATCCTGTTATTTTCAAAGAAAACTGCATCATTTGCTGCATGCAC
Organism: Lolium multiflorum; assembly: GCA_030979885.1. Taxonomy (NCBI): domain Eukaryota; kingdom Viridiplantae; phylum Streptophyta; class Magnoliopsida; order Poales; family Poaceae; genus Lolium; species Lolium multiflorum. Next base: position 146,464,828 of record CM061748.1, read on the forward strand.
AGGGTTTTACTACAAAGATAACAAGAAAATATATCCCCGTTTACATGATTTCTCTTATCAGGTGAAAAAAATGTTAAATAGGGGAAGGGGAATAAACAATTCCAATCAAAAAATCTTCCATCTTTTTTATGTTTATTATCTGCTAATACTTCTTTCCCGGAAATCCCCATTCACAACCAGCGCGTCTTCAGGTGTTCCCGCCGCAGAGTCTTCGCAAAGCAACAAGCAAACAAGAAACAGGACGGATAGGAGCGAGAGAAGGGGGGGATCACGAGGGTGAGGCGGGGTGAGGAGGACTGACGTGTCGGGCGCGCAGACGAGGACGCGGTAGCGGCCCTGGGCGACGAGCTGGTCGACGAGGAAGCGGAGCCCCGGCGCGTCGATGCCGTCGTCGTTCGTCACCAACACCACCGGCTGCGCCGCCGTGGAAGCCATCGAGAGCGGGCGGGCAGGCAGGGGGAAGCAACTTTTCCGTTTCCGTTGTGCGTCTGGGGTTTCGCTAACGTGGTGGGGTTTTCCGTTTTTATATAGCTCCATCGATTTCCTGCCAAACTCTACCCCCCATCCAATCGTCTCGTGTCTGATTGCTACAAGAAAATAATTATTGCGCAGTTTTTATTACCTCATGTTTTCTTTGTGCCAGAATTTTATTACCTCATGTTGTGATAGATTTCAGTACTCCAACTACAGCTCGGCATGGGCAGCCCAGCCCGAAAATTCCAGGTCGGGCTTGTAGGTTGGGCCGGGTCTGGGTTTGATTTTAAAGCCCGAACGTTGGATCGGGACGGGCTTAGGCTCGCAAGAAATGCAATTTAAGCCTAGTTCGACGGGCTTGTCGGGCCGGACTTTTATCTGTTCGGGCTAGGTTTAGGCATGATTTGTAAGCCCGAAGGTCAGGCTAGGTCGGACTCGGGCCTAGGAATTTAAGGTCAGGCTTTTTTAGGCCCGGCCCAAGAAATGCCTAGGTGTAATACAATGAATGTACACATTATAAATAGACTAGATACAGACCACGATAAATGTATCTATAAAAAGCTAAAAGCTTAGAGCATCTCCACTCGTCCCCCCTATAGGCTTCGGCGGTGCCCATTTTTGGCCCATATGGGGGGCTCCGGCGCTAAACACAAAATAGGGGCCGGTCGCTCCCCAGCCATGACCCCGATAGAAAGGATTCATATTTAGATAAATGCCCTATCTTGATTGTTACATGAGTTTCTCTCATCCATGCAACGCCCGTTCATCCATCCTTGTGCCTACAGTATTTTAATCCTGCTGTTTACTATAATCACTACTGTCTTTGTTACACGATATTTCACTACTGCTATAAAACTGTTACTATGATAAACTCTTGCGAGCAAGTCTGTTTCAGTGCGCTGAATTGACAACTCTGTTAAGGCTTTCAAGTATATTCTTTGTCTCCCTTGTGTCGAATCAATAAATTAGGTTTTACTTCCCTCGAAGACTGTTGCGATCCCCTATACTTGTGGGTCATGAAGACTATTTTCTGGCGCCGTTGCCGGGAGCATAGCTTTATTTGGAAGTTCACTTGGATTGATATTGTTCGCTGAAAATTCTCCATCATGGGTAAACCTCGCGATACTAAAGTCGCCATATTACCATCCACTACAAGAAAAGGTACAACTCGAGTACCTCTGTTGCGCTTGATTCACCATCTGTGATAAGTAAACTTCTTTCACCACCACAAGCTTCAAATGCTGGTACTTCTGCTGAATCTGAAAATTCCTCTTATAATTTTGATGATGCTTCTGCTGTGCTTGATAATGATGGTTCGTTAGGATCTTTTCTAGATGCTACAATTGCTAGGTCTAGACAAATTGAAAATATGAAACTCCTAATGAAAATGCTGCTACACCTGTTAATTCACCTGAGTCTGTTGAATACTCTAGTGATGATCTTGATGAAGATTATGTGGAACTTGATGATGATTTTATTGATAAATGCAATGCTACTACTGATGCAAGAAAATTAAAAAGTTGCTTGCACAACATGCTGTTAGATATAAACTGTCTCCTGATCCTAAATTTGCCACATCTCCTATAAACATTAAGGATAAAGATTATGATTTTTCTCTTGATCTATCTCATATAGCTATTGTTGAGAAAACACCCTTTTGTGGTAAAAAGAAAGTGCTGTAGAACACATGAATGAGCTTTCTACTTTGAGTAGCTTGTTTTCTGATGATGTTAAGATGCGTACTTATTTTGTTGCTAAATTTTTCCTTTCTCATTAAAGGATGATGCTAAAACTTGGTATAATAGTTTGCCTCCTGGTTCTATTGATAGTCCAAGTGGTTTACTTGATGTTTTCTTTCGGAAATACTTTCCTGCTAGTGCTCAATATATTGCTTTGCAGAAAATTTATAGCTTTGACCAGGAAGATGGAGAGAAGTTGCCTGAAGCTTGGGCAAGATTTTGCTCTCTTATCAGAGCTCGGACATGATTTGGAAAAGCATGATTTACTTGATATATTTTATAGTGGACTAACCATTGAGTCTAGAGCATATTTGGATAGTTGTGCTGGTTGTGTTTTCAGGAAAAGAACTCCACGAAGTGAAGAATTATTGGCTAAAATAGGCCGGAATCATGATGATTGGACTACACCTGAACCAACCCCGACACCAATATGAAGAAGAGGGGTATGATTAAATTAAATGATGAAGATATGAGGGAAGCTAAGAAGTCTCTTAAAGAGAAGGGTATTAAACCTGAAGATGTGAAGAATTTACCTCCCATAGAAGATTTATGTAAGATAACTCCCCTTCATCCATGATTGAGGTACACTCTCTTCAACGCTTTACTAGGGAAGATATTCCGTATTCAAAACCTCCTGCACAATGCTTAGATGAGTTTGATAATTATATTGTTAAGCAAAATAATTTTAATATGAGAGTAGAGAATCATCTAATGGAAAATTCTCAAGCTATTAGTGAATTGCATGGTATTGTGGAGAGAACCTCCAATGATGTTAAGATGCTTGTTAAACATTTTCATATGGTTCAAACTCAAATTGATCAACTCACTAAAGTGCAAAATGACTTGTTAAAAAATAATTCTAAAGAAAAACATGCTTATGAAGTAACAACTAGAGGTGGTGTTTCTACTCAGGATCCTCTATATCCTGAGGGGCATCCCAAAAGAGTTGAACAAGATTCTCAACGAACTAAAGGAACTAGTGCTCCATCTAAGAAAAAGAAAAAGAAACATAAAAATGTTGTAGAGTCCTCTGAACCTGTTAATGATCCTAATAGTATTTCTATTTCTGATGCTGAAACTGAAAGTGGTAATGAACATGATAAAGATAATGATAAGAATGATGCTTCTGATAAAGAAGAGGTTGAAAATGAACCTGAAAAGCATGCTAAAAATAAAAAGTACACTAAAGAAGATTTTATTGCTAAGAAACATGGTAATGAAAGAGAACCTTGGGTTCAAAAGCAAATGCCTTTTCCTGCTAAGAAACTAAAATCAAAGGAAGAGGAACACTATAATAAATTTTGTGATTGGATGAAACCTTTGTTTTTGCAAATCCCTTTGACTGATGCTATTAAATTGCCTCCTTATTCAAAGTATATGAACGATATTGTCTCTAACAAAAGGAAAATTCCTAATGAGGAGATTTCCACTATGCTCGCTAATTACTCTTTCAATGGCAAGGTTCCAAAGAAGCTTGGAGACCCAGGTATACCGACTATTCCTTTTTCCATTAAGAATAATTATGTTAGAACTGCTCTATGTGATTTGGGAGCGGGAGAAGTGTGATGCCTTTTCTCTTTACAAGAGACTTGATCTAGAGAAATTGATACCAACTGATATATCTTTGCAAATGGCTGATAAATCTACTGTTGTTCCTGTTGGTGTATGTGAGGATGTTCCTGTTCAAGTTACTCAAAACTGCTTAATATTAACTGATTTTGTTGTGTTGGAAATGCCCGAAGATGATAATATGTCCATTATTCTTGGGAGACCCTTTCTTAATACTGCAGGGGCTGTTATTGATTGCAATAAAGGAAAAGTTACTTTCAATGTTGATGACAAGGAACATACTGTCTATTTTCCCAAGAGGATTGATAAAATATGTGGAGTTAATACAATTTCCAATTCAAAAATTGTCAAGGTAGGAGTTATTGATTGTCATATATATGATCCTAAAGAAGGGTATCAAACTATTGTGATTGGATCCGTATCAATTCAATATAAGGTAACATGATTGATTTGAGGTTTATTCCTTCTTATGTCATATAAAATTTATTTGGTAGCAAGACTTGATCAACCTTGTTAACAAGTATATTTTATATGCATAGAAGAGCTAAACAACATTTCTTTCTTCCTCCACTTGTTTTGCTTGCTGTAGTACCACTTGTTTTGCAATATGCTTAAGTTGTTTAGAGGTTTGAAAATCTTTTTCTGCCCAGTAATAATAATTTTGACACCCAGAAATGTGCATTTTTCAAAGTTTTCAAAAATTCACAAAAATTATACCGTTGGTCTTATTTTTCGAAGACGCACTGGGAGCACTGGGGATGACCCACCCGGTGGCACCCGCCAAAGGGGCGCGCCTGTTGTGTGGGGCCCTCCTTGCCCCACCACTTCATCTCTTCCTCCCACTCTCTTCTCTCTCCCGAAAACTCGCAGCTTTCTCTCACTCGCGCTCAAGAGCTTAAGATTTCTCGATCTCTTTGCTCACCAGATCTGTCTGAAATTTGGCACATTTGCTCTCCGGTATGTGACTCCTCCGATTATCCAAGTAGAATTTTGTTTGGTTGAGTATATCTTGAATATTTTGCTGCTGTAGGTAACATGTTTAGTGAGCTTGCATGCTTGTTCTAAGTTGTAAGAATTAGTTTTGATGCATGTTTAGTACTCTAGCAAGTTCCTATGGTAGTTTCCCTCAATTATATGTCACCAAATCAAATTTTATATTGTTTGTTGAAAATTTCAGAAAATGGAGTGGAATAGTCATCAACTAAACCAACAAGAATTGGAGGTGCAACAAGTTATGAGAGTTAACCGCGAGGAGGGAGTATACCCTCTTACTACCCGTGCACAGATTTTATGAGAAGTGCAGGAATCTTGCGAGATGTTCAGGATCTAATCTTCCGTGCAGGATTGGATGATTTTGTTATTGGTGAACCATGCCAATATGAAAAATTGACTATGTCCGTAGTGCAGGATTTTGAATTCAATTGGTCTCAATCTAACCCCATGGTTCGGTACAAAATTTATAATAAAATTGTCAACTTGCCTTTCAATGATTTTTGTGCAGCCATTAGAGTGCCGCAATGGGGATCGTGCGAGAAGATGAGGGGATCGCCGCAAGAGCTCTTGAATCTCTACAAGATGATTTGTCATGGAAGAAGCTTCTCAGAGGATGGTGGTAAAATCAGTAGTATTCAACTCCCAGCCATTCGTTACTTTGCTTATTTCATCACCAAGTGCGTTCTTGCTAGAAAGAATGCAAGTAAGTTATCTATCCAAGATTTAGCTTTACTAGCTGCTGCATTACAAGGTGATAGGACTTATAACTTGGGAGCTTTGATAGCCTATAGACTTGCTACTAACCGTGAGAGGGGAGGAATTTGCGGAGGTCTCATCGCCTCTCGTTTATTAGCTATGCATGGTGTAGAACCTCACCATCTTGATATTCAGCTTTCCGTAGAAAAACTTGATATAGTCTCCATGATTAAACATGAATTTGTTTTTGATTCGTCTAACTTGAGTAACCTGTCTTACAAGATAACATTTTATAGGAAAACTTGGAGAACAACTAAGAAAACTGAAAAACTAGTAGGATTGCCTGCACCTGTTCTATTTAACTTTGATTCCAGGAAGAATTGGTCAGTCACAGAAGGTGAACTGAATGCATACTTGGAGGAGATGGCCATCATGCAAGAGGCGGCACGGAGGAAGCCGAGGAACACCTCGACTCGTCATCCGATGCAGCGAGCTCCTCACATCAACATTATGGCCATACGGAGCCTCCACGCTATTCTTCTGCACAAGGACTTTATTATGATCACGCCATGTACGACTCGGCGTGGAACCCTGACTCTGGGAATGATCTCCACTTAGGCTAAAGCCTAAGCTTGGGGGGAGGTATACCGGCATCACTCATTCTTTGCATATTATGGTTGTTGGATACTTGTATATACTTGTTTAGCCTCTTGAAGTGGTTTTCTAATAAGAGGGAGATGATATTTGGGGAAGTGCTGTCTAAAAACAGATTCTGGGATGTTACTAAAAAAATTCGTGTGCACAGGCAGAACATTATTTTGAGTTGCAAATTTTTGTGCATGTTCCCCACGTTGTTATCTAACTTTAATTAGTTGAACACTTTTTGAACCGAGCAATGGAAGATTTTTATAAAAATCGATTTCTGTACTGCTGTCAGGTTTTGGCAGATTTCTGCCATCGTGCTTTTCTGTGTTTCTTCTAGTTTTCATTCTCTTGTTTTTGCTTTGTTTCTTTCCTAAAACACAAAAAGACCAAAAATATTTCTGTTGTTTCTCTTCACCATTTGTTTATTTGGTTCTTTGTTCCTATTTTGCTTTACTTGCTATCGTTGGTTTGCTACAAGAAAATCCAATTTTTTTTTGCTTTGTTTGCTTGATTTCTTCTGTTCTTATTTCTAATTCGAAAACACCAAAAATATTTGTTGTTCTTCTTTGGTTTTGTAAAGTTCATTATGGAGTTCAGCGGTCTTCGGTGGATGGAGCTTGGTTTTCATTCCATATTATTCAAGCTACACAAGTGAAAGGCAATAATGACGATCTATGACAATCTGACTGTGGTGAGAGGCTGGTATGAACTCTATTTGTTTTCATTTTTGTACATATACTCATCCATGTGATCATGCTTAGTTGGTTCATGTGAGGTATATGTCATTTAAGAAATTTTAGTAGTTCATGATCTCTCATGTTTAGCTCCAATCTATTAATATGAGTAGCATGTCATAAATATTTGCTTGTATTGCTTTATTCATAGATAGATATGACATTGTGGTATCCTCCTCTGAATAATTCACTTGAATCGACTTGGCACATGCTCACGCATGCATATGACTGAACAAAAGTCAATTAAGCCTCGATGATTGATGTCTACGTGTGTTTCTAATCTTGTAGACAGTGTTGGGCCTCCAAGAGCAGAGGTTTGTAGAACAGCAGCAAGTTTCCCTCAAGTGGATCACCCAAGGTTTATCGAACTCGGGGAGGAAGAGGTCAAAGATATCCCTCTCAAGCAACCCTGCAATCACGTACAAGAAGTCTCTTGTGTCCCCAACACACCTAATACACTTGTCAGATGTATAGGTGCACTAGTTCGCGAAGAGATAGTGAAATACAAGTAGTATGGATGTATATGAGTGGTAATAGCAATCTGAATAAAATATGGCAGCGAGTAAACATGCAACAGAACAGTAAATAAACGGAGATTCGATGTTTGGAAACAAGGCCTAGGGATCATACTTTCACTAGTGGACACTCTCAACATTGATCACATAATAAATAAGTTCTCTTCCTTTGTGCTACATATACTCTTGTTTGATAATGAACACCATTCGTTGCGTAGGGCTACGAGAGCACCTCAATGCCGGAGTTAACAAGCTCCACAACATTCGATATTCATGTTTAAGTAACCTTTAGAGCATAATAGATCTTTGCAAAATAGCCCGAGTACTAACATAGCATACACACTGTCACCATTACACTATGAAGGGGGGATAGATCACATCAATACTATCATAGCGATAATTAACTACATAACCTACAAGAGATTATGATCATAATCTACGACAAGAACCACACGATGCACACACTGTCACCATTACACCATGCAGGAGGAATAGACTACTTTAATAACATCACATGAGTAGCACATAGACTAGTAGCGATACAAAGCTCATCATATGGATCTCAATCATGCAAAGCAATTCATGAGATCATTGTATTGGAGTACAGAGAGAGAGATTAACCACATAGCTACCGGTAGAGCCCTCAGCCCCGGGGGAGAACTACTCCCTCCTAATCATAGGGAGCAGCAACGTTGATGGAGATGGCGATGAAGATGGCGGTGGTGTCGATGGAGAAGCCTTCCGGGGGCACTTCCCCGTCCCGGCGGCGTGCCGGAACAGAGACTCCTGTCCCCCAGATCTTGGCTTCGCGATGGCGGCGGCTCTGGAACTTTTCTCGTATCGTGGTTTTCCGTATCGAAGATTTAGGTCAGGGACCTTTAAATAGGCGAAGAGACAGAGTCGGAGGGGGTCTGGTGGACCCACACACTAGGCCGGCGCGCCCCCCTCTCTAGCAGTGCCGCCATGTTGTGTGGGTCCCCTGGGCCTCCCTTCTGTGTCTCTGGAAGCTTCGTGGATTTCTAAGATGGCGTTGATTTCGTCCAATTCCGAGAATATTTCCTTACTAGGATTTCTGAAACCAAAAAGCAGAAAACAGGAACTGGCACTTCGGCATCTTGTCAATAGGTTAGTTCCGGAAAATGCATCAAAACGATATAAAGTGTGAATAAAACATGTAGGTATTGTCATAAAACAAGCATGGAACATAAGAAATTATAGATACGTTTGAGACGTATCAAGCATCCCCCTTAGCTTCGCCCTCGAGTAGGTAAACGATAACAAGGATAATTTCTGAAGTGACATGCTACCAACATAATCTTGATCCAATAATGATGTAAAGCATGTGAACTGAGATCAAATCACTCAAAGCAAATGTCTATATTGATATAAGAGATGATAATGCAAGAGTTAAACAAGCTAGAAGTTTTCATGAACTATTGCTTCAAAGACATGAAACCGTACAAAGTTCATTAAAGATGTGTTAAGTATTCAGCGTAGAAGTTCTATCCTTCATTCCAAGCATCAAGTAAATTTTCACAACATAAGAAGGATTCAGTCAAGTAAACATAAACATGAACATCATGAATCAACTGTTTCGAAGTCTACTCAACCGGTGAGCGCAAGCATTTGGTATTAGCACCAGGATGTTATGGCATAAAGAACGTTAATGGGGGTTTGGAAGGCCAATGAGAGAAAGTCTCACAAAGCTATAAGTGATTACTAGACAAGAGGAAGTCTTATAATCGAAGCTATGCAAGGAGTAGTGATTGCCATGCAACGGATGCACATAGAGCTATATGTGTATGAAAGCTCTCCAATGGAACTAGTGGGGGTGCATCCAACTTGGTTGCTCACGAAGACCTAGAGCACTTTTGAGGAGGCTCATCATTGGAATATACAACCCAAGTTCTATAGTGTAAATTCCCCACATAGTTATACTAGTAAAACATGAAAACTCTCTCATAGTGTAGGTGCTAAACATGAGCACAAATGATGACTACGAATATGCAGGTGCTAAAACATGAGCACAAGTGTGGATAAAAGATAGTAATGTTGCCCCCTTTTTCTTTATTCTCTTTTTTTTCTTTCTTTTCTTTTTCTCTTTTTTCTTTTTGATGGCCTCCATGGCTCTTTTCACTTTAGGGGCAACATCCTAATATGACAACACACTTTTTGGTACAAATAACTCATAACGAATAAAACACGATGTATAAAACTGTATGCCTCTGCCAGTGTAGCAGGATGTGCAATGATCTAGCGTAACATGGGTAAACCACACATCAGCTGTATAGAATCATGCAAAGCAATATAAAAATAATAAATGACAACATGTAATGTAAAATGGAAGTTGCATGGCAATATATCTCGGAACAGCTATGGAAATGATGTGGTAGGTAGGTATGGTGGCTGTTTTGAGGAGATGTATGGGCTTATGTGTAGGAGAACAAGAGAAAGTTCTCCCACGGGTTTGGATGTACCGGCGAAGTATGCACAATTCTCAATGTGAGCAAAAGGCAATGCACAGTACCGAAGAGGCTAGCAAATATGGATGGTGGAAGTGCCAAAAACCGTAGCTTAACATTAGTCAAAAAGAACTCACAAGCTTATTGCAAACATCTAGCAGGTTCAACATTAAGAGCATGATTAAAATTTCACTGACCTTCAGCACAACTTAGTTATTACGATGAACCTTTAGACATGGAAAGCTATCAAGTCCAACTACACCTTCAACTATTTAAGTAGAGTTTGTAGTACGTGTAGGATAACGTAGCATAGAAAACAAAAAATTTCCTACGGCGAACACGCAATCCAAGCCAAGATGCAATCTAGAAGACGGTAGCAACGAGGGGATTGTCGAGACTCACCCTTGAAGAGATTCCAAAGCCTACAAGAGGAGGCTCTTGTTGCTGCGGTAGACGTTCACTTGCCGCTTGCAAAAGCGCGTAGAAGATCTTGATCACGATCGGTTCCGGCGCCACGAACGGGCAGCACCTCCGTACTCGGTCACACGTTCGGTTGTTGATGAAGACGACGTCCACCTCCCCGTTCCAGCGGGCAGCGGAAGTAGTAGCTCCTCTTGAATCCGACAGCACGACGGCGTGGTGTCGGTGGCGGTGGAGAAATCCGGCGGAGCTTCGCTAAGCGTGCGGGATATGGTGGAGGAGCGGGGCGCTAGGGTTTGGGGAGAGGGGTGGCCGGCCACTATGGGGGCGGCCAAGCTTGAGGCTTTGGTGTGGCCGGCCCCCTCCCCTTGGCCCTCTATATAGGTGGAAGCCCCAAGTGTTGGACTACAAGTCTTCGAATAAGACCCGAACCCAAAACCTTCCATATGGTGGGAAACCTTCCCTCCCACTAGAGGTGGGAATTCCACCTTCCATAGGGGTGGCCGGCCCCCTGGGGAGTCCACTTGGGACTCCTCCCCCACTAGGGTTGGCCGGCCATGGAGGTGGAGTCCCATGTGGACTCCACCTTCCTTGGTGGTTTCTTCCGGACTTTTCTAGAACCTTCTAGAACCTTCCATAGAACCTTCCGCATCATTTTATTCACATAAAATGACATCCTATATATGAATCTTATTCTCCGGACCATTCCGGAACTCCTCGTGATGTCCGGGATCACATCCGGGACTCCGAACAAATATTCGAACTCCATTCCATATTCAAGTTCTACCATTTCAACATCCAACTTTAAGTGTGTCACCCTACGGTTCGCGAACTATGCGGACATGGTTGAGTACTCACTCCGACCAATAACCAATAGCGGGATCGGAGATCCATAATGGCTCCCACATATTCAACGATGACTTTAGTGATCGAATGAACCATTCACATACGATACCAATTCCCTTTGTCACGCGATATTTTACTTGTCCGAGGTTTGATCATCGGTATCACACTATACCTTGTTCAACCTCGTCTCCTGACAAGTACTCTTTACTCGTACCGTGGTATGTGGTCTCTTATGAACTTATTCATATGCTTGCAAGACATTAGACGACATTCCACCGAGAGGGCCCAGAGTATATCTATCCGTCATCGGGATGGACAAATCCCACTATTGATCCATATGCCTCAACTCATACTTTCCGGATACTTAATCCCACCTTTATAACCACCCATTTACGCAGTGGCGTTTGATGTAATCAAAGTACCTTTCCAGTATAAGTGATTTACATGATCTCATGGTCATAAGGACTAGGTAACTATGTATCGAAAGCTTATAGCAAATAACTTAATGACGTGATCTTATGCTACGCTTAATTGGGTGTGTCCATTACATCATTCATACAATGATATAACCTTGTTATTAATAACATCCAATGTTCATGATTATGAAACTAATCATCTATTAATCAACAAGCTAGTTAAGAGGCTTACTAGGGACTCTTTGTTGTTTACATATCACACATGTATCAATGTTTCGGTTAATACAATTATAGCATGGTATATAAACTTTTATCATAAACATAAAGATATATAATAACCACTTTTATTATTGCCTCTTGGGCATATCTCCAACAGTCTCCCACTTGCACTAGAGTCAATAATCTAGATTACATTGTAAGGTACCTAACACCCATGGCATTCTGGTGTTGGTCATGCTTTGCCCTAGGGAGAGCTTTAGTCAACGGATCTGCTACATTCAGATCAGTGTGTACTTTGCAAATCTTTACTTCTCCATCTTCGATGTACTCGCGAATCGAGTGGTAACGCAGCTTGATATGCTTCAGCCTCTTGTGTGACCTTGGTTCTTGTGCATTGGCAATGGCACCCATGTTGTCACAGTAGATGACTAGTGGGTCCAATGCACTAGGAACCACACCGAGCTCTACAATGAACCTCTTCATCCATACCGCTTCTGATGAAGCCTCTGAAGCCGCTATGTACTCCGATTCTATTGAGGATTTCGCCACCGTGCACTGCTTCGAGCTTGCCCAGCTTACTGCAGCACCATTCAATATAAACACGTACCCAGATTGTGACTTAGAGTCATCGGATCAGTGTTCCAACTTGCATCGGTGTAACTTGTTACAACGAGCTCTTGGTCACCTCCATAACAAAGAAACATATCCTTAGTTCTTTTCAAGTACTTCAGGATATTCTTGACCGCTGTCCAGTGTTCTATTCCTGGATCACTTTGATATCTGCTAGTCAAACTAACAGCATGTGCTATATCCGGTCTTGTACATAGCATGGCATACATGATAGAGCCTACTGCCGAGGCATAGGGGATCTGACTCATCCTTTCTCTTTCTTCTGCCGTAGCCGGTCCTTGAGTCTTACTCAAGACCTTGCCTGGTAACATAGGTAAGAATCCTTTCTTACTTTCGTCCATTCTAAACTTCTTCAGAATCTTGTCCAGGTATGTACTCTGTGATAGCCCTATTAGACGTCTTGATCTATCTCTATAAATCTTGATGCCTAATATGTATGATGCTTCACCAAGGTCTTTCATTGAAAAACTATTATTCAAATAACCCTTTATACTGCTTAATAGTTCTATATCATTCCCAATCAATAATATGTCATCTACATATAATATCAGGAATGCTACAGAGCTCCCACTCACTTTCTTGTAAATACAGGCCTCTCCATGACACTGTATAAACCCGAAGTCTTTGATCACCTTATCAAAGCGTCGGTTCCAACTTCTTGATGCTTGCTTCAGTCCATAGATTGAACGCTGAAGTTTGCATACTTTGTCAGCATTTTTAGGATCGACAAAACCTTTGGGTTGTACCATATACAACTCTTCCTCAATGTCTCCATTAAGGAACGCCGTTTTGACATCCATCTGCCAAATCTCATAATCGAAAAATGCAGCTATTGCTAACAAAATCCTCACAGATTTTAGCTTCGCTACAGGTGAGAAAGTCTCATCGTAGTCAACACCTTGAATTTGTCGGAAACCCTTTGCGACAAGTCGAGCTTTATAGACAGTAATATTACCATCGGCATCTGTTTTTCTTTTGAAGATCCATTTATTCTCGACAGCCTTGCGGCTATCAGGTAAATCTACCAAAGTCCATACTTTGTTATCATACATGGATCCCATTTCGGATTTCATGGCTTCTTGCCATTTGTTGGAATCTGGGCTCATCATCGCTTCTTCATACGTCGCAGGGTCCTCATCATTGTTATCCACAATCATGACATTTAGACAAGGATCATACCAATCTGGAGTGGCACGATCCCTTGTCGATCTGCGAGGTTCAGTAGCTGTCTCATTTGAAGTTTCATGATCATTATCATTAGCTTCCTCTGTTGCCGGTGTAGGTGGCAGGAACATTTTCCGGTACTGCGCTACTCTGATCAACGAGTAGAGATTCTTCAATCTCATCGAGTTCTACTTTTCTTCCAGTCACTTCTTTAGTGAGAAATTCTTTCTCAAGAAAGGTTCCGTTCTTAGCAACAAAGATCTTGCCTTCGGATCTGTGATAGAAAGTGTACCCTATAGTTTCCTTAGGGTATCCTATGAAGACGCATTTCTCCGCTTTGGGTTCTAGCTTGTCGGTTGTAACTTTTTTACATAGGCTTCGCAACCCCAAACTTTTAGGAACGACAGCTTAGGTTTCTTATTAAACCATAATTCATACGGCGTCGTTTCAACGGATTTTGATGGTGCTCTATTTAAAGTGAATGCGGCTGTCTCTAATGCATAACTCCAAAATGATAACGGCAAATCAGTAAGAGACATCATAGAACGAACCATATCTAAGAGAGTTCGATTACGACGTTCGGACACACCGTTTCGTTGTGGTGTTCCCGGCGGTGTCAATTGTGAAAGTATTCCGCATTTCTTTAAATGCATGCTAAACTCATAACTCAGATATTCACCTCCGCGATCAGATCGTAGAAATTTAATCTTCTTGTTACGTTGATTTTCTACTTCACTTTGGAATTCCTTAAACTTCTCGAAAGTTTCGGATTTATGTTTCATTAAATAGATATACCCATATCTACTCAAATCATCTGTGAAGGTTAGAACATAACGATAACCACCGCGCGATGCTACACTCATTGGTCCACATACATCTGTGTGTATGATTTCCAATAAGTCAGTAGCTCGCTCCATCATACCCGAGAATGGAGTCTTAGTCATTTTTCCCATCAGACATGCTTCGCATCTATCAAGTGACTCAAAGTCAAGTGATTCAAGTAATCCATCGGTATGGAGTTTCTTCATGCGTTTCACTCCAATATGACCAAGACGACAGTGCCACATATAAGTAGAATTATCATTCAATTTAATTCGCTTAGCATCAATGTTATGTATATGCGTATTACTACTATCGAGATCTAACAGAAATAAGCCATTCTTTTGTGGTGCTTGACCATAAAAGATATTATTCATAAAAATAGAACAACCATTATTCTCAGACTTGAATGAATAACCGTCTTGCATTAAACAAGATCCTGATATAATGTTCATGCTCAACGCGGGTACATAATAACAATTATTTAGGCTTAAAACTAATCCCGAAGGTAGATGTAGAGGAAGTGTCCCGACTGCGATCACATTGACCTTGGATCCGTTTCCAACGCGCATCGTCACTTCATCTTTCAGTTGTCGTTTATTCTTTAGTTCCTGTTTCGAGTTACAAATATGAGCAACCGAACCAGTATCAAATACCCAGGTACTAGAACGAGAACTAGTGAGATAAACATCTATAACATGTATATCAGATATACCTTCTTTCTTCTTCTTGATAAGGCCGCTCTTCAGATCCGCCAAATACTTGGAGCAATTACGCTTCCAGTGTCCCTTCTCCTTGCAGTAATAACACTCAGCATCAGGCTTAGGGCCAGACTTAGGTTTCACAGGAGGCGTGGCAGCTTTCTTGCCACTCTTCTTGTTCTTGCCTTTAGACTTGCCCTGTTTCTTGAAGCTGGTGATCTTGTTGACCATCAACACTTGGTGCTCTTTCTTGATCTCAATCTCAGCAGCTTTTAGCATGCCAAAGAGTTCAGGAAACTCCTTGTTCATGTTCTGCATATTGTAGTTCATCACAAAGTTCTTGTAACTTGGTGGCAGTGATTGAAGGACACGATTAATCCCCAGTCTGTTAGGAATCACTATTCCCAAGTCACTGAGTTTCTTCGCATGCCCGGTCATAACGAGCATGTGCTCACTAATGGAGCTGCCTTCTTCCATCATACAGCTGAAAAAGTGTTTCGATGCTTCATAGCATTCCACGGCCGCATGAGTCTCAAAAATAGTCTTCAACTCTTTTATCAACTCATGAGGATCGTGGTGCTCAAAACGTTTTTGAAGATCGGATTCCAGACTGCATAAGATGGCACACTGAACTTGAGAGTACCGAGTTTTCCGAGTCACGTAAACATTCTTTACTTCATCGGTTTCAGTTTCTGCAGGAGGGTCACCTAGCGGTGCATCAAGCACATATTGCAGATTTCCGCCATTGAGGAAGATCCTCACATGACGGAACCAGTCGGTGAAGTTGCTACCGTTGCTCTTAAGCTTTTCTTTCTCTAGGAACTGGTTAAAATTGATTGAGGACGCCATATCTACAACATATTTGCAATAGTTTAGACTAAGTTTATGACAAATTGAGTTCAAATTTTAATTCTACATAATTAAAAATCTAGGTGAACTCCCACTCAAAACAATATCCCTCGCATTGTCTTAGTGATCACACGAACCAAATCCATCACACCTATGCCCGATCATCACGAGACAAGATGTAATTTCAATGGCGAACACTCAAAGTGTTCATCATATCAATCATATGATTCATGCTCTACCTTTCGGTATCACGTGTTCCGAGACCATGTCTTTACATGCTAGGCTCGTCAAGGCCACCTTAGTATCCGCATGTGCAAAACTGTCTTGCACCCATTATATGTACTTATCGAATCTATCACACCCGATCATCACGAGATGCTTCGAAACGATAAGACTTGATAACGGTGCTACTAAGGATGAACACTTTATTATCTTGAGATTTTAGTGAGAGGGATCATCTTATAATGCTACCGTCGCGATCTAAGCAAAATAAGATGCATAAAAGGATTAACATCACATGCAGTTCATATGTGATATGATATGGCCCTTTTGTCTTTGCGCCTTTGATCTTCATCTCCAAAGCACGGACATGATCTCCATCATCAACGGGCATGATCTCCATCATCGTCGGCGAAGCACCAAGGTCAATGGCGCCGTCTTCATGATCGTCCTCCATGTAGCAACTATTACAACTACTTTGAAATACTACTCAACATGAAATTTAAAGACAACCATAAGGCTCCTGCCGGTTGCCACAATACAATAATGATCATCTCATACATATTCATCATCACATTATGGCCATATCACATCACCAAACCCTGCAAAAACAAGTTAGACGTTCTCTAATTTGGTTTGCATATTTTACGTGGTTTAGGGTTTTCGAGCAAGATCCAATCTACCTACGAACATGAACCACAACGGTGATACTAGTGTTGTCAATAGAAGAGTAAATTGAATCTTCACTATAGTAGGAGAGACAGACACCCGCAAAGCCACTTATGCAATACAAGTTGCATGTCAAGCGTGGAGCAAATCTCATGAACGCGGTCATGTTAGCCCGAGCCGCTTCATCCCACTATGCCACAAAGATGCAAAGTACTCAACTAAAGATAACAAGAGCATCAACGCCCACAAACCATTGTGTTCTACTCGTGCAACCATCTATGCATAGACACGGCTCTGATACCACTGTAGGATAACGTAGCATAGAAAACAAAAATTTTCCTACGGCGAACACGCAATCCAAGCCAAGATGCAATCTAGAAGACGGTAGCAACGAGGGGATTGTCGAGACTCACCCTTGAAGAGATTCCAAAGCCTACAAGAGGAGGCTCTTGTTGCTGCGGTAGACGTTCACTTGCCGCTTGCAAAAGCGCGTAGAAGATCTTGATCACGATCGGTTCCGGCGCCACGAACGGGCAGCACCTCCGTACTCGGTCACACGTTCGGTTGTTGATGAAGACGACGTCCACCTCCCCGTTCCAGCGGGCAGCGGAAGTAGTAGCTCCTCTTGAATCCGAGCACGACGGCGTGGTGTCGGTGGCGGTGGAGAAATCCGGCGGAGCTTCGCTAAGCGTGCGGGATATGGTGGAGGAGCGGGGCGCTAGGGTTTGGGGAGAGGGGGTGGCCGGCCACTATGGGGGCGGCCAAGCTTGAGGCTTTGGTGTGGCCGGCCCCCTCCCCTTGGCCCTCTATATATAGGTGGAAGCCCCAAGTGTTGGACTACAAGTCTTCGAATAAGACCCGAACCCAAAACCTTCCATATGGTGGGAAACCTTCCCTCCCACTAGAGGTGGGAATTCCACCTTCCATAGGGGGGGGGGGGAGTCCACTTGGGACTCCTCCCCCACTAGGGTTGGCCGGCCATGGAGGTGGAGTCCCATGTGGACTCCACCTTCCTTGGTGGTTTCTTCCGGACTTTTCTAGAACCTTCTAGAACCTTCCATAGAACCTTCCGCATCATTTTATTCACATAAAATGACATCCTATATATGAATCTTATTCTCCGGACCATTCCGGAACTCCTCGTGATGTCCGGGATCACATCCGGGACTCCGAACAAATATTCGAACTCCATTCCATATTCAAGTTCTACCATTTCAACATCCAACTTTAAGTGTGTCACCCTACGGTTCGCGAACTATGCGGACATGGTTGAGTACTCACTCCGACCAATAACCAATAGCGGGATCTGGAGATCCATAATGGCTCCCACATATTCAACGATGACTTTAGTGATCGAATGAACCATTCACATACGATACCAATTCCCTTTGTCACGCGATATTTTACTTGTCCGAGGTTTGATCATCGGTATCACACTATACCTTGTTCAACCTCGTCTCCTGACAAGTACTCTTTACTCGTACCGTGGTATGTGGTCTCTTATGAACTTATTCATATGCTTGCAAGACATTAGACGACATTCCACCGAGAGGGCCCAGAGTATATCTATCCGTCATCGGGATGGACAAATCCCACTATTGATCCATATGCCTCAACTCATACTTTCCGGATACTTAATCCCACCTTTATAACCACCCATTTACGCAGTGGCGTTTGATGTAATCAAAGTACCTTTCCAGTATAAGTGATTTACATGATCTCATGGTCATAAGGACTAGGTAACTATGTATCGAAAGCTTATAGCAAATAACTTAATGACGTGATCTTATGCTACGCTTAATTGGGTGTGTCCATTACATCATTCATACAATGATATAACCTTGTTATTAATAACATCCAATGTTCATGATTATGAAACTAATCATCTATTAATCAACAAGCTAGTTAAGAGGCTTACTAGGGACTCTTTGTTGTTTACATATCACACATGTATCAATGTTTCAGTTAATACAATTATAGCATGGTATATAAACTTTTATCATAAACATAAAGATATATAATAACCACTTTTATTATTGCCTCTTGGGCATATCTCCAACAGTACGGCACAGGCTTAAAGACAACAATCCACTACTAATTTTAACTTATTCAAACAACAAGCTCTACCATCTAAATACCTCAAAACGTTTGCAAAGAATCAAGTTATCAAAGCTCAATGATCTACAAGATTATGCAAGTGTTTCATTATACCACTACCACATGCAACATTTCCTTAACCAACCGAATAACAATGAACGAAGCAGTTTGAACCTTCGCCATGAACATTAAAAGCTAAGAACACATGTGTTCATACGAACCAGCGGAGCGTGTCTCTCTCCCACACAAGGATGAACTTATTCAAACAAAACAAAAATAAAAACAAACAGACGCTCCAAGTAAAGTACATAAGATGTGACCGAATAAAAATATAGTTTCAAGAGAAGAAACATGATAAGTTGTTGATGAAGAAGGGGATGCCTTGGGCATCCCCAAGCTTAGATGCTTGAGTCTTCTTAAAATATGCAGGGATGAACCACGGGGCATCCCCAAGCTTAGACTTTTCGCTCTTCTTGATCATAGTATATCATCCTCCTCTCTTGACCCTTGAAAACTTCCTCCACACCAAACTCGAAACAAACTCATTAGAGGGTTAGTGCATAATCAAAAATTCACATGTTCAGAGGTGACACAATCATTCTTAACACTTCTGGACATTGCACAAAGCTACTGAAAGTTAATGGAACAAAGAAACCCATTCAACATAGCAAAAGAGGCAATGTGAAATAAAAGGCAGAATAGATCAAAACAAGTCCAAAGACGAATTTTACAGAGGCACTTAACTTGCTCAGATAAAAAAGCTCAAAACTAATGAAAGTTGCGTACATATCTGAGGATCACGCACGTAAATTGGCAGATTGTTTTGATTTTTTACAGAGAGTTCTGCGCAAATTCATGACAGACATTCTGTGTGAAGCAATCCAAATCTAGCATCAACTTTACCATAGAGACTTTACTTGGCACAAAAACATGATAAGGAGAGGTTGCTACAGTAGTAACAACTTCCAAGACTCAAATATAAAACAAAAGTGTTGTAGTAAAATAAAACATGGGTTATCTCCCAAGAAGTTCTTTCTTTATAGCCATTAAGATGGACTCGGCAATTTTAATGATGCACTCGCAAGAAATAAGAGTTGAAGCAAAAGAGGGCATCAAGAAGCAAATTCAAAACATATTTAAGCCTAACCCACTTCCTATGAAAAGGAATCTTGTACACAAATAAATTCATGAAGAACAAAGTGGCAAGCATAGAAAAGCAACACAAGTGCAATTTCAAAATTCTCAACATAAAGAGGGGAAACTTAATATTATTAAGATGCATATAACCATGTTTCCCTCTCTCATAATAACTTTCAGTAGCATCATGAACAAACTCAACAATATAACTATCACATACAACATTCTTGTCATGAGCCACACACATAAAATTATTACTCTCCACATAAGCATAATCAATTTTATTAGTTGTAGTGGGAGCAAATTCAACAAAGTAGCTATCATTATTATTCTCATCAAGTGTAGGAGGCATATTATAATCATAATAAAATTTACTCTCCATAGTAGGCGGCACCAAAAGACCACTATCATTATAATCATCATAAATAGGAGGCATATCATAATCAACATAAACTTTCTCCTCAATACCCGGAGGACTAAAGAGATCATTTTCATCAAAACCGACCTCCCCAAGCTTAAATTCTTCCATAGCATTAGCAACAATGGTGTTCAAAGCATTCATACTAATAACATTCCCATTAGCATTCATAAGTTCCATGGGTTTTTTAATTTTCTCTTCAAACACATCATGTCCTAATTCAAGATAAAGTTCATAAAGTTCTCTCATTTTGTTGTTGCTTTCCATTAAGCCTAACTAGTGAACAAGAAACAAAAAGACGCAATTGCAGAATCTAAAGGAGATACCTTCGAGCACTCACACACCGGCAACAGTGCTAGGAAATAGCTTAGTAGTCGGAGGATGTGAATACCTTTTACCTTACCTCCCCGGCAACGGCGCCAGAAAAGTGCTTGATGTCTACGTGTGCTTCTAATCTTGTAGACAGTGTTGGGCCTCCAAGAGCAGAGGTTTGTAGAACAGCAGCATGTTTCCCTCAAGTGGATCACCCAAGGTTTATCGAACTCAGGGAGGAAGAGGTCAAAGATATCCCTCTCAAGCAACCCTGCAATCACAGTACAAGAAGTCTCTTGTGTCCCCAACACACCTAATACACTTGTCAGATGTATAGGTGCACTAGTTCGGCGAAGAGATAGTGAAATACAAGTAGTATGGATGTATATGAGTGGTAATAGCAATTTGAATAAAATATGGCAGCGAGTAAACATGCAACAGAACAGTAAATAAACGGAGATTCGATGTTTGGAAACAAGGCCTAGGGATCATACTTTCACTAGTGGACACTCTCAACATTGATCACATAATAAATAAGTTCTCTTCCTTTGTGCTATATATACTCTTGTTTGATAATGAACACCATTCGTTGCGTAGGGCTACGAGAGCACCTCAATGCTGGAGTTAACAAGCTCCACAACATTCGATATTCATGTTTAAGTAACCTTTAGAGCATAATAGATCTTTTCAAAATAGCCCGAGTACTAACATAGCATACACACTGTCACCATTACACTACGAAGGGGGGATAGATCACATCAATACTATCATAGCGATAATTAACTCCATAACCTACAAGAGATTATGATCATAATCTACGACAAGAACCACATGATGCACACACTGTCACCATTACACCATGCAGGAGGAATAGACTACTTTAATAACATCACATGAGTAGCACATAGACTAGTAGCGATACAAAGCTCATCATATGGATCTCAATTGTGGTGACCCTGCATACCACTGCATGTTGTAGTATGCCAGTCGTTGATATAACATTCGCGAAGTACCAATCCGCAAATATTACATCCCTCAGAGTAGTACAACAGAACATAGCAGGTCCATAACTCATTCATACATTATTACAAACCATATATACATATCATCTTGGAGCTCCTCTTGAAGAGGTTTACTCCTGGGTTCGAGGCGAACCCAACTTAGCTTACAATACAGAAGTCTTACTAGGTTATACATTTATCCCCGCGAGCAGTTAAATACTAGAAGTTCGGACTGCTCGGTACAACAACTACTACTACTGGTTCTAAGATTGTACTCCTCCGGATCCCTCTCCGTTTCCGTAGACTATCAGGTAGTCTACACCTTCAACTCCTCCTGAGAGATCTGGTTCTTCGTAGCCGATGATGTCGGCTCCTTCAGGGTTGTCGTTGTCCTCCTCCAGATGGTTCAGACAGTCTAAGCAGGGGATTTAAGAGTGGTATGAGTACGAGCGTACTCAACAAGTTCATATTAGGAAAGAGGTGTTTAATGCACTAACTACGGCACCAGACCAGAAAGTCTGATACCATGCAGATTTGATAACCATTTCTTGAAAAGGTTGTTTTTATTTCGAAGAACTATGTCCGTCAGCCTTCACCGGTTGACTAGAACTTCATGGAGTTCCTTTCCGGCAGCGTTCGCAGTTCCAAATCCCGGAACAAGGAGTGACTGGTCACGATTCGTTACACTCTGCAGAGGTGTGTTGCTTTACCCATAAGAGATCTTAACCTTGGTGCCAACCGGGCAGCTTTCCCGTCCACACTTCTGTGGTGTGAGGCCCGGTATAAGGTCCTAGTCAATCATGTTCCTCCGCTACCTCGAACACCCACCCTTTGTTGCATGCCCCGACCCTGGGTCCACGCCGGTTCACTTACGCCAATTAAGGCTGGGCCCCGACCACGACAAGTGCTGGGCTCTACCATACACTCCTACGCCGGTAGCTGCAACCCATCATAGACCGCATTACCGTGGGGAATTAGAATGGGATCCCCACCCTCCGGTTGTTCCGCAAGACACAACTGCTACGGTAAGCATTGCATTACCGTGGGGAATTAGAATGGGATCCCCACCCTCCGGTTGTTCCGCCAGATACAACTGCTACGGTAAGCGCATCCGTTGATGAACGAGAGGTGGAAACACTTTTGACTACTCCGTCCCACTCCGGATCTTATGGTTAACACGGGTATTACGGCACAAGAATCACTAGACGACATTTGTTGTTTAATCCTAGATGGATATAAACCCTTGCAATGGAACCTCCACCATATCATCACAATCCATGGTTCCATTGCCAACCACATAGTCATATTCATAGTTATGAAAATAGTGGTTTTGCTTTTTATGCAATAGTGATAAACATATAACTTTGCAAGTAATTTGGTAAAAATACTCAAATGACATGAGCAAGCGATGAACTTGCTTGAACACTGCAAAGTTTTGCAGTTGGATGGTGTGGACTGACCCTTGTCCTTGTTTCTGAAAAATAGCATCATTGTCCGATAAGGGCAATGGTTAAAGAAGCAATTATGCATGATTCCAGTTTTAGGGTTTGTCCCCCCTTCCGATGACATTATTATTTCATGTAAGAGGTTCATACTAAGATTGATTTGGAGATACTCTGTTTAGAGTAAATTACAACCTTGAAATGTTGTCAAGGTGTTTTTAAAGTCCAAATGCATTTAATGGACTTATTTTTATTATTGAAAATAATATGTGTGATTTAAATGATTATTTAAATCATCAAATTGAGACTTATTCTTAATTGTCTTCAAAAATTCCCTTTCATATTTTATTTAGATAGGGAATTTTATGCTGATCAATTTTCATATTTTTAATTATTTTTTAGAGCTTTTATCTATTTTCTATTTAATTTCAAAGTTTCAGCATTTTATGAATTTGTGAAATGTCACAATTGCCCCTGGGCCCCACCTGTCAGGGTGGCCCAACGGGTTAGGTCGGCCGACCCACCTGGTCCGGCCCGACCACCTCACTCTCTCCCTCTCTCTCTCGCGCGTGTCCGAACCCTAACCCTAACCCCTCTCTGGCGATTCGCGTCGCCGCCGTCTTCTCAGAATTGTTCCGGCCATCTCCGGCCGTCGCCGCCGGCGAGGTATGGCGCATCTGAACCGCCGTTCAACGGCGCTTCAGATCCACCGCGGCGATTTGTGATGCGCCGCTGCTCGTCTCACCCCCTTCGCCTCTGGTCTTCTGGCGTGGAGTGCCGTGGCGATCTCGTCGCCGCCGACGCTCCAGATGCCGTGGCGCCACCGTGCTCATCCGTGGTGCTGCCATGGCCTGGCTTGGCCTGGTGCCGCCGCGCTCCGGCGTGTGCCGCCGTGGCCGCCATGGCTGCGCCCGTCTGCTCGACCCCGGGTATGTGCGCCTCCTTTCTTCTGCTCCTCTCCTGTGCCTGACCTTCTTCCTCTGCTAGCTCTACTACTGTGCTGTGCTTGCCTGCACAAGAGCTGTTGTGCTCTTCTGCAGCGCCATGTGTGCCTGCTCCTGCTGTGCTACGCTGCTGCGCTATGCATGTGCTACTGCTGTGTGATGCCCTGCCATATCTCTGTGCAAGAATTTCTAGCCTAAGCACTTGCTGTGCTAGTATTGCTTGCTTAATTCCATTCCTGTGCCTTTGTTCTTGTTGATAATCTTGCCAGATCCTCAAGTGTGTTCATTTCAATTGCTATGGCTTGATTATAGTGTATAGTTCTTGCATATTTGCAAGTGCCTGAGCTACTGTGGCTAATTCTTGTGCTCAATTTTATGATTATGCTCAATTGAGTATCACTGTGGCTTATCTGTGTTATACAGTGATGAATTTATATGTTTGGCTGGTGTATTATGATCCAGTGGTTCATCAAGCATTTGATGTGCTTCTGGATACAATCATAAGGTTATTAATTGATTATCTGTGAAGCATCTCTTGCTTACTGTGGCTGTTTAAGTCATACAAGTACTGTGTGATGCTAGGGATTGATTCTTGCATGCTTTGGTATGCTCTAACAGGCGCTGGTGATCAATTGATCACCACTTGCTTGTTGCTTGCTTACTGGTTCATTGCCTGTGTCTAACTGCAATGATCCATTGGATCATCTGCAGGACTTGGTGCATGGTTTTCCTCTCTATTTCATTTATCTATATAGTTTTGACTTATTAAATAGATAAATGATGTGAACTTCCTTGCAGTGATGATCACATGAGTTGATTTAGTAGAGCTAGAGGGATGCCAATAATATATTGGGAACCCTAGCTCATGCTGAACCCTATTGGGTTATGATGCAGTGGCTTAGTGATTGTTCCTGTGGGTTTGAGGTAGCCCTGACAGCACTTGTGCTGCTGTTATGGTAGCTCCCCACTCTGTGGCTTACTGTGCATGGACAAATGCTTGCTGGCTGATCATGTATGATTGCCAGAGGCTTTGTAATGTTGACAAATTTGGTAGAAGATTGTATATCTACCATTCTGATGGTGTAGCTAGACAATTAGGTGCTTGGTGTCTTGGAATGGCTACATGGATTGAATCCATGCTGGATTTCTCTGGTTGTGTCACTGTGTTGACACAACCAGTGTTCCCTTGGTTAATCTTCCTCCTAGCCTTTGTTTGATTTACTGGCACCATTTAGTCTTGCAACCAAATGATGATATATCCAGGGTTTCATGCCCACTTTGCTTCTGTGATGCAAGTGTATGCTTATTTATGAGAAAGACAGATGCTTGCTCATGATTCTTGTGTATACCTCACTCCAGCTCCTAGAATTGAGTGTTGGTGTAGAGGATTGCTTCAGTGATTGCTTGATTTGCTTGTCCAGCTCCTCCTAGCAAGCTTGTGGTGCTGGATTTAAATGTTGTGGCTGTTTGAGCAGGTTGAACAGCAGTGGCTGTTCCTCCTGTTCTTGAGTTCTTGGTTTTCTGATGAACTTACCCAGTGCAATCCTGTCGATGGATTGACTAGGGTTTACTGTGGAGGCTTTATATGATCTCCTTCTCCTTCTCTGGTCGACAACAAGGCCTGGCAGCCTGTTGGTGACTCACCAGCTGTGTGTGTGGTGTGCTGCATGCACACTGCTGTGTGAGCAGCCTAGCTGTGTGTGTGTGCACATGCTTGGTATCTGGCTTGTGTCTTGGCTGAGAGTGGATCAGCTCGGCAGACTTGACATTATCCACCATTTCCATTTCTTTCTAACCTGCCACTTGGCATAACTCTTCTTTTGTTGTGATTATGTGCAGGGATCAATCTGTTGCTCCAATGATCATGAAGATCATCAAGTACAAGAATAAATGAAGTTTAGCTTGTAGTGTTAGGATAGATCATTGATTTGTAATTTCCTTTTCTTTTCTTTTTCTATTTTTGTCCAATTCTTGTAATATGTTGTAATATTTCATATTTTATTTCTGGATATTGTAAAGACAATGTATCTTGTGTGTTTATCAATAAAGCTCCAATTTTCTCTATTGAGCTTTATATAATAATTGTTCTATTTATATCTTGATTATTTATGATTGTTTATTAAATTATCTCAAGTTTGAATTATGTGATAACCACTTGATGTTTGAATTTGAAATTCAAATTCAAATTTGGTTTGAATTCAATCATACAACTTAATTTAGAATTCAATCATGCAACTTAAGATTGTGATGCATCTTCTCTTCTCTCTTCTCAAAACCCTAATCTAGTTAAGTAAGAACAAGTTCATCGCACTCTCGAAACCCTAACCCTGTAGGATGTCGAGAGAGAAACCTGTTCCCCTTCGATGCAGTTTTGTTTTAAAAGCGCGAAATTTCCCCGTAATTTACCATGCAATGCACATCCCTTTCTAAAATCTACCCCTCGAACGTCTCTAAACCTGGGACATTACAGCCTTTCCCCCTTAAAGAAAACTTCGTCCCGAAGTTGTGGTTGTAATACCTGAACAGTTCGGGGTATGTTTTCCTCAAGTCTTCTTCCTTTTCCCAGGTGGCTTCCCTCTCGGGGTGATGCTTCCATTGTATCTTGCAGTATTTTATAGCTTTATTCCTGAGTTGCTTCCAGCTTTCTTCGAGAATCTTCGCTGGCTTCTCGATGTATGTCAAATCTGGTTGTAACTCGAGCTCAGCATGTGATACTGGCTCATCTGGGGTCTTTAAGCATTTTCTGAGTTGTGATACATGGAATACATTGTGAACTTGAGCTAGCCTTCCCGGTAGATCCAATTCAAAGGCTAAACCTCGGTTCTGACTCAGTATCTTGAAAGGTCCGATGTATCTAGGGCTCAACTTTCCCTTTACTCCGAATCTCTGAAGACCTTTCATCGGGCTCACCTTAAGATATACCATATCTCCAACTTGTGGCTCCCAAGTCCTTCTCTTTTGGTCTGCATAGCTCTTCTGTCGACTTTGGGCTATCTTCAGTCTATCTCTTATGATGTCAATGATGTGTTGCTTTTCCTTGACATAATCTGGGTTGAACTCCTTGCTTGATCCAGCTTCATACCAGCATATTGGTGATCTACACTTTCTTCCATATAAAGCTTCGAATGGTGCCATCTTGATACTGCTTTGATAACTATTGTTGTAGGAGAACTCTGCTAATGGCAAGTGTTCTTCCCATGATCCTCCGAAGTCTAGGGCACAAGCCCTAAGCATGTCCTCTAGGATCTGGTTAGTTCTCTCGGTTTGTCCACCCGTCTGAGGATGATAGGCGGTACTATAGTCCAACTTGGATCCTAAAGCTTCATGTAGTTGCTTCCAGAATGCTGATGTGAACACGGATCCTCGATCCGACACGATCTTCTTGGGCACTCCATGTTTACTCACGATCTCTTTGATGTAAAGATCAATGAGTTTTTCTCCTTTATCTTGCTGGTTTACCGCTAAAAAGTGTGCACTTTTCGTCAACCGGTCCACGATTACCCATATCATGTCCTTCTTTTTATTGGTCATGGGTAGTCCGGTGATGAAATCCATTCCTATCTCCTCCCATTTCCATTCTGGAATGGGTAAAGGTTGTAACTTTCCTGCCGGACTCTGGTGTTCGGCCTTCACTCTTTGGCATGTATGGCATTCCGCCACATACTGTGCTATTTCTCTCTTCATGTTGTTCCACCAGAATAGCTCCTTTAGATCCATGTACATCTTTGTACTTCCCGGATGAATAGAGTATGGTGTTTGATGGGCTTCCCGGAGTATTACTTCCTTGATCTCTGAAATATCCGGAACACAAATCCTCTTCTGGAACCACAATGATCCCATCTCTCCACGGTGAAATTCTGATGGTCTTCCTTCGTCAATCCTCCTCATCTCCTCTACGATGAATGGATCATCTAATTGACCCATGATTATCTCATTCTTGAGGTTGACATTCATTTCATCGGCTACTTGCAAAGCTGATAGTCCTTCGTGAGCTTCTTTCTCCCAAAGTTGTATTTGGGCTTGGCTTATTTCCTTCTTCAACTCCGGTGAAATTTCTGGTTCTATTCCGCCAGTACTCTTCCTGCTCAAGGCATCTGCTACAACATTAGCCTTTCCTGGAGTATAATTGATGGTCAAATCATAGTCCTTGATCAATTCAAGCCATCTTTTCTGCCTCATATTGAGTTCCTTTTGAGTGAAGAAGTACTTGAGACTCTTATGATCAGTATAGAGCTCACACTTGGCTCCATAGAGAAAATGTCTCCAAGTCTTAAGGGCAAAAACAACTGCTGCTAACTCTAAATCATGAGTTGGATAATTCACTTCATGAGGTCTGAGTTGCCTTGATCCATATGATATTACTTTCCGGTCTTGCATGAGTACACATCCCAATCCATGTTTGGATGCATCGCAGTACACGGTGTAATCCTTGCCATCTTCCGGAACTGCTAACACCGGTGCTGTGGTGAGTTTTTCTTTCAGAGTTTGAAAACTCTTCTCACACTCATCAGACCACACGAAAGGTGTGTTCTTCCTTAGCAACTTGGTCATTGGCCCTGCTATCTTGGAGAATCCTTCAATGAATCTCCTATAGTATCCTGCCATTCCCAAGAATCCTCGGATTTCCTTGACGTTCTTGGGTGCTTCCCAGTCCAAAACTGATGCTACTTTACTAGGGTTGACGGCTATCCCATCTTTACTAATGACATGACCAAGAAATTCTACTTGATCAAGCCAAAACTCACATTTACTGAACTTGGCGTACAGTTGGTGTTCCCTTAGTGTTTGTAACACTATCCTAAGGTGTTCAGCATGTTCAGCTTTGTCCTTGGAATATATCAAGATATCATCGATGAATACGATGACAAACTTGTCTAAGCATGGCATGAAGATCTTATTCATGAGATTCATGAATATTGCTGGGGCATTGGTTAGTCCAAAAGGTACTACGAGATACTCATGATGTCCGTACCTCGAGACAAAGGCTGTTTTCGGAACGTCTTCCTTCTTGATCTTTATCTGGTGATAACCGGATCTTAGATCAATCTTGGAAAAGACTCCCGCGCCTCTAACTTGATCAAAAAGATCTTGGATTCTAGGAAGTGGATACTTGTTCTTGATTGTAACATTGTTCAGATTCCTGTAGTCTCCGCACATCCGTCGACCTCCATCTCTTTTATCCACGAAAATCACAGGTGATCCCCATGGTGAGATACTCTCCTGTATGAATCCTTTCTGTTCCAGGTCATCCAATTGTTCCTTGAGTTCTTTCAACTCTTTAGGCCCCATCTTGTATGGTGCTTTAGCAATGGGTGTTGTTCCTGGAATTAGGTCGATAGTAAATTCTATCTCCCTATCTGGTGGCATTCCAGGTAATTCCTTAGGGAATACATCTTGGAATTCATTGACCACTGGAATGTCCTCGAGTTTCACTTCCTTCATACTGTTCAGCTTCAACTCTACTTCAATCTGAGTATGCTTATCTCCTTGGTAAATGATTCTATCTCCACCTGGGCTTTTCAAAGATACTGTTTTATGGGTACAATCTATAAGTGCGCCATTTTCCTCTAACCAGTTCATACCAAGAATGACATCAATGTCCTTCATCGGTAAAATGAACAGGTCTGCGTCAAACGCACACTTATTGATCATGATGACTTGTCCAGGTTTAGTGTGGGTTACTAATATCGTTCCCCCCGCAGAAAGTATGGTTATTGGTTTATCTAGTTTATTGCATCTAATCCCATGTTTGATGATGAATTGCTGGGAAATGAATGATGTAGTTGCACCAGTATCAAAAAGTACTTTGCCAGGATGAGTGAGTATCTGAAGCGTACCTATCACTGCTTGATCGGAGTTAATCACCTCCTCCAAGCTGGTACAGTTTAACTTGCCGAAGGGTTTCTTGTTCTTCCAATTCCCTCCGGTGTTTCCTCCTCGGTTTCCTCCTCTCCTGACGGTATTTCTCTTGGGGCAGTCTTTCAGCATATGCCCCTCCTGGCGACAACCAAAGCATATGATCCTTGGCTTCTTGCAATCCTTGGCAAAATGCCCTGTGAATCCACAGCTTCTGCAAACTATTTGATTTGCAGTCTGGAATGCTTGGTTATTCCTACTACCGTAGTAGTTGCTGTTGTTGTTGTTGTTGTTGTTGTTGTATCTTGGCTTGAAACTCAAGTTGGTATTGGGCTTGTTGCTAACAAACCTCTTAGGCTCAAACTTGGCCTTCTTCCTCTTCTCCTCCTGTAATTGCTTGAAGTCATCTTCCAGGGTGATGGCTGCATCCACCAATTCCTGGAACTCGGTCGCTCTCATCATTCGGAGCTGCACTTTAAACTGGGGACTTAATCCCCGCAAGAACCTCTTCTTCTTTTTGTCCTCGGTATTAACCTCCTCAACGGCATACCGAGACAACTTCGAGAATTCCCTGACATATGTCAGAATAGCATTGTCTTTCTGCTCAAGACTCTCAAATTCACGACGCTTCAACTCCACAATGCTTTCAGGGACATTGGATTCCCTGAACTTCCTTTTGAACTCTTCCCATGTGAATACTTTTTCGGCCGGGTATACGGCTACTATATTATCCCACCAAGATGCGGCGGGTCCACACAACAAGTGTGTAGCATAACGGACCTTCTCCTGGTCGTTGCAACCAACAGTATTGAGCTTTCGCTCGGTGTCCATAAGCCAGTCTTCCGCGTCCATTGGCTCGGGCGCGTATGCAAAAGATATTGGCTTTGTGTTCTGGAAGTCTGCCAAAGTGACTCCCTGATTCTCATGTCTCTCAACTCTGTTCTGTTGCAGCAGCTCCTGGAAGAATCTATTCTGCTGCTCCAACATCACACGCTGTCTTTCTTCCATCATCTGCATGTACTGGACAAAGTTCTGCATGTCATGGGTGGTGGTGGTGGAAACTGAGTCCTGGCTGCTTCATCAGCCTCCGCCTTCTGTCTGGCCTCGCGCTCGATGCGCTGCTCTTCACTCTCCTCACTCGGCGTTCCCGACATATCCCCCTAGTTCTGCAACACAAAGTGGTACTCATAGTTACTCCATGCGCAAGTTTTCTGAGCTCAACTTTGTGCGCAGAACTAGTCACGCAATGGAAATCAAGAAGCAAATGCAAATCATACAAAACATATACCCTGTATATACATACGTAAGTGGTCTTATTACAATACTCATTAGCAATGTGAGTATGCAAACTCACTTATTAAAGTATATGTACAAATTTATACAAATATTACATACTACAATACATGTGGTACAACTGTATTGTAGTCTCGCCTCCCATGGTGGTCTCTAGTTGTGCTTCACTCCCGGTACATCCCAGGCTTCCATCCGGTCGAACGTGAAGTCCTCCTGACAGAATCTGGAACATAGGGTCTTCCCGTAGGCTTGTAGTCGGAATCGGATGATGTTCCGAGGGCAAAATCTGTGTTCATGAACTGGTCATTCAGTGCATCATAGTCCACCCATCGGGTGTACTCCCCGGTGACTCCGCCAAAGGTATTCCCACCTTCGGTATCAGACTCAATCAGCATCGGATACCCCTCAATATCTCCTCTATTATACTGATCGTCCTGAAACTGGGTTGTGGCATCATCATTCATCTCAGGATTATACCTAACCGAATCACTAGGATTTCCAGTATCTGAACCCCAACGCCACCTGTTGAGTTTTCTATAGGAGTCACGGAACGCTGATGGTTTCCGGATTCCTCGCCACCTTCATAACCTCCATAGGAGTTATTAGGAAAATACCTAGGAGTAATAGGTGTGGTTTGCTGCTCTGGATGGTCAATGCTAATGTAATCACCAGCTGAGTAAACTGGTGTATGCACCACTCCCTCCATGGGTTCCTTTCCTTTTGTCTCCTCCTTGGGCTCGGTGAACTCTTCTAGCATTGTATCAATTGCTCCCGTCAAATGACGGTTCAACTGAAATAACAATGATAGTAAGTTACGGCTATTGTCCATGTATTTTGCCGCTTCAACTGGTTTGCGTTTGGCGTATTTAAAATGGTTCAACATGGGATCATCCTCTTCCTCCAAGTGAGGAATGTGGGTGAATTCGGAACCCATAAGCTCTTTCGTCTTATGTTCCCGGATATCGGTTATGGCTCTCATAACAGCTATATGGTAGGCTGTGTTGATGGTTCTGGCTTCTCCTGCTGGCATAACTACGCTCATTCCCAAAGATTCGGGAAGTCGTAGCCCTACTCTACACTTTGCCAATACTGGTCCATCATAGTACCAATATTTCATCACTTGGATTTGGGGATCGCACCCAAATTCAAGTAACATGGCACGTAGAATGTCTGCAAGTCCTCCGTCATATTCACTCAAGTTTGACGTCTTCACTTTCACATTACGTCCCGGGCGTGAACTTGCCATTGTTGGCTGTAGAAATAGAAAGAATATAAGATTAGTAATAATGCATCATAATAGAGATAATAAAGAATTATCGCACTAAAAGATATGATTGTTGTATTCTCAATTGAATATACACCATATTTTTAGAGAATTCTTTACTAGTCCTATTTGACTCCTAACGTTTTCGTCCCATTTACTAGGTTCCAACCTAAGGTCAAAGCTTTTGCTCTGATACCAACTGTGGTGACCCTGCATACCACTGCATGTTGTAGTATGCCAGTTGTTGATATAACATTCGCGAAGTACCAATCCGCAAATATTACATCCCTCAGAGTAGTACAACAGAACATAGCAGGTCCATAACTCATTCATACATTATTACAAACCATATATACATATCATCTTGGAGCTCCTCTTGGGTCCGAAGAGGTTTACTCCTGGGTTCGAGGCAAACCCAACTTAGCTTACAATACAGAAGTCTTACTAGGTTATACATTTATCCCCGCGAGCAGTTAAATACTAGAAGTTCGGACTGCTCGGTACAACTACTACTACTGGTTCTAAGATTGTACTCCTCCGGATCCCTCTCCGTTTCCGTAGACTATCAGGTAGTCTACACCTTCAACTCCTCCTGAGAGATCTGGTTCTTCGTAGCCGATGATGTCGGCTCCTTCAGGGTTGTCGTTGTCCTCCTCCAGATGGTTCAGACAGTCTAAGCAGAGGATTTAAGAGTGGTATGAGTATGAGCGTACTCAACAAGTTCATATTAGGAAAGAGGTGTTTAATGCACTAACTACGGCACCAGACCAGAAAGTCTGATACCATGCAGGTTTGATAACCATTTCTTGAAAAGGTTGTTTTTATTCGAAGAACTATGTCCGTCAGCCTTCACCGGTTGACTAGAACTTCATGGAGTTCCTTTCCGGCAGCGTTCAAGTTCCGGAACAAGGAGTGATGGTCACGATTCGTTACACTCTGCAGAGGTGTGTTGCTTTACCCATAAGAGATCTTAACCTTGGTGCCAACCGGGCAGCTTTCCCGTCCACACTTCCTGGTGTGAGGCCCGGTATAAGGTCCTAGTCAATCATGTTCCTCCGCTACCTCGAACACCCACCCTTTGTTGCATGCCCCGACCCTGGGTCCACGCCGGTTCACTTACGCCAATTAAGGCTGGGCCCCGACCACGACAACAGTCTGGGCTCTACCATACACTCCTACGCCGGTAGCTGCAACCCATCATAGACCGCATTACCGTGGGGAATTAGAATGGGATCCCCACCCTCCGGTTGTTCCGCAAGACACAACTGCTACGGTAAGCATTGCATTACCGTGGGGAATTAGAATGGGATCCCCACCCTCCGGTTGTTCCGCCAGATACAACTGCTACGGTAAGCGCATCCGTTGATGAACGAGAGGTGGAAACACTTTTGACTACTCCGTCCCACTCCGGATCTTATGGTTAACACGGGTATTACGGCACAAGAATCACTAGACGACATTTGTTGTTTAATCCTAGATGGATATAAACCCTTGCAATGGAACCTCCACCATATCATCACAATCCATGGTTCCATTGCCAACCACATAGTCATATTCATAGTTATGAAAATAGTGGTTTTGCTTTTTATGCAATAGTGATAAACATATAACTTTGCAAGTAATTTGGTAAAAATACTCAAATGACATGAGCAAGCGATGAACTTGCTGAACACTGCAAATTTTGCAGTTGGATGGTGTGGACTGACCCTTGTCCTCTGTTTCTGAAAAATAGCATCATTGTCCGATAAGGGCAATGGTTAAAGAAGCAATTATGCATGATTCCAGTTTTAGGGTTTGTCCCCCCCTTCCGATGACATTATTATTTCATGTAAGAGGTTCATACTAAGATTGATTTGGAGATACTCTGTTTAGAGTAAATTACAACCTTGAAATGTTGTCAAGGTGTTTTTAAAGTCCAAATGCATTTAATGGACTTATTTTTTTATTGAAAATAATATGTGTGATTTAAATGATTATTTAAATCATCAAATTGAGACTTATTCTTAATTGTCTTCAAAAATTCCCTTTCATATTTTATTTAGATAGGGAATTTTATGCTGATCACTTTTCATATTTTTAATTATTTTTTAGAGCTTTTATCTATTTTCTATTTAATTTCAAAGTTTCAGCATTTTATGAATTTGTGAAATGTCACAATTGCCCCTGGGCCCCACCTGTCAGGGTGGCCCAACGGGTTAGGTTGGCCGACCCACCTGGTCCGGCCCGACCACCTCACTCTCTCCCTCTCTCTCTCGCGCGTGTCCGAACCCTAACCCCTCTCTGGCGATTCGCGTCGCCGCCGTCTTCTCAGAATTGTTCCGGCCATCTCCGGCCGTCGCCGCCGGCGAGGTATGGCGCATCTGAGCCGCCGTTCAACGGCGCTTCAGATCCACCGCGGCGATTTGTGATGCGCCGCCTGCTCGTCTCGCCCCCTTCGCCTCTGGTCTCCTGGCGTGGAGTGCCGTGGCGATCTCGTCGCCGCCGACGCTCCAGATGCCGTGGCGCCACCGTGCTCGTCCGTGGTGCTGCCATGGCCTGGCTTGGCCTGGTGCCGCCGCGCTCCGGCGTGTGCCGCCGTGGCCGCCATGGCTGCGCCCGTCTGCTCGACCCCGGGTATGTGCGCCTCCTTTCTTCTGCTCCTCTCCTGTGCCTGACCTTCTTCCTCTGCTAGCTCTACTACTGTGCTGTGCTTGCCTGCACAAGAGCTGTTGTGCTCTTCTGCAGCGCCATGTGTGCCTGCTCCTGCTGTGCTACGCTGCTGCGCTATGCATGTGCTACTGCTGTGTGATGCCCTGCCATATCTCTGTGCAAGAATTTCTAGCCTAAGCACTTGCTGTGCTAGTATTGCTTGCTTAATTCCATTCCTGTGCCTTTGTTCTTGTTGATAATCTTGCCAGATCCTCAAGTGTGTTCATTTCAATTGCTATGGCTTGATTATAGTGTATAGTTCTTGCATATTTGCAAGTGCCTGAGCTACTGTGGCTAATTCTTGTGCTCAATTTTATGATTATGCTCAATTGAGTATCACTGTGGCTTATCTGTGTTATACAGTGATGAATTTATATGTTTGGCTGGTGTATTATGATCCAGTGATTCATCAAGCATTTGATGTGCTTCTGGATACAATCATAAGGTTATTAATTGATTATCTGTGAAGCATTTCTTGCTTACTGTGGTTGTTTAAGTCATACAAGTACTGTGTGATGCTAGGGATCGATTCTTGCATGCTTTGGTATGCTCTAACAGGCGCTGGTGATCAATTGATCACCACTTGCTTGTTGCTTGCTTACTGGTTCATTGCCTGTGTCTAACTGCAATGATCCATTGGATCATCTGCAGGACTTGGTGCATGGTTTTCCTCTCTATTTCATTTATCTATATAGTTTTGACTTATTAAATAGATAAATGATGTGAACTTCCTTGCAGTGATGATCACATGAGTTGATTTAGTAGAGCTAGAGGGATGCCAATAATATATTGGGAACCCTAGCTCATGCTGAACCCTATTGGGTTATGATGCAGTGGCTTAGTGATTGTTCCTGTGGGTTTGAGGTAGCCCTGACAGCACTTGTGCTGCTGTTATGGTAGCTCCCCACTCTGTGGCTTACTGTGCATGGACAAATGCTTGCTGGCTGATCATGTATGATTGCCAGAGGCTTTGTAATGTTGACAAATTTGGTAGAAGATTGTATATCTACCATTCTGATGGTGTAGCTAGACAATTAGGTGCTTGGTGTCTTGGAATGGCTACATGGATTGAATCCATGCTGGATTTCTCTGGTTGTGTCACTGTGTTGACACAACCAGTGTTCCCTTGGTTAATCTTCCTCCTAGCCTTTGTTTGATTTACTGGCACCATTTAGTCTTGCAACTAAATGATGATATATCCAGGGTTTCATGCCCACTTTGCTTCTGTGATGCAAGTGTATGCTTATTTATGAGAAAGAAAGATGCTTGCTCATGATTCTTGTGTATACCTCACTCCAGCTCCTAGAATTGAGTGTTGGTGTAGAGGATTGCTTCAGTGATTGCTTGATTTGCTTGTCCAGCTCCTCCTAGCAAGCTTGTGGTGCTGGATTTAAATGTTGTGGCTGTTTGAGCAGGTTGAACAGCTGACATAGGCATCCCCAATGGGCCTGCCAAAGATGGTACCCGGGGTTTACTGAAGGCCCAGTACTCGAAGAATAAGAAGACTTGGAAGCCCATTTAGTATTAAGGAAAGATAGTTTGTATTAGGAAAGATAGAGATTTGTAATCTTACGGGTTGGATACGAAACCCTCCCGAATAACTTGTGTACCACGAAACCCTCGGCTCCGCCTCCTATATAGGGGGAGTCGAGGGACAAAGAAAGGATCGAATCTGTCAACATAACCCTAGTTTTCATAATCGTCGAGTACTTTTCGCCTGAACCTCGAGATCTACTTGCCCTCTACTTCTAGCAAAACCCTAGTCTACAATCTGTAGGCATTGACAAGTTAATCCTTTGTCAATTGGCGCCGTCGTGGGAATTAGAGGTTGCAAGGAGCTGATCTCGATGGCACGCTCAAGATCGTCGACTCGTGGCAAGCAACGCGATGGATCGAGGTAACAAAGGAAAAACTGATCTAGTCAATTTTATTCCTCACCCGCCCTCCCGTATGGATGCATGTGCCTATCTGGAGGAGCCCATCATCATGACGTTCGGAGAATTCCGATTTGGCGTCAACAAAGAAGGATCCTACCGTCTCGAAGTTCCGATTTCATTGGAATTTTCAGCGGTCGATTCTAACTTTTCGTCGAGTGACGAGGAGTTTTCGTCGCCACGCTTCGTCAGGCAAGCGGAAAGCTCGCCAAGATCTTCAGCAACACATCCTTCGAGTTGTCTGCGGACTCCTTTATAAGCAGTGACTCCGACAGCGTCGACAGCTTCAACTTCATCGACAAATATGCTGCCATCGGAAAGGTCTTCACCACTCTATATGATGGTGTCACCAATCCCGACAAAAATCAATGCGCAAAATATCATCAGATTTATGCGATAGAAGGGGCAGCCGATCAGAGCCAGAAACGTCGGAGGCTTTCGATGATTTGGGTCCATACGTCGATCCCGCTGATCTCAGACATGGCCTAGGCACTAAGTACGTCGGGTCTTCACCTCGAGAAAGAGTACAGCTCCCGCAAGAAGCGTGGGATAGGGCTGCGAAAGCCATGGATGGTTCAGAACCTATGACCACCACTTCTACTGTACAAGAACTTCAAGCATATCAATATAGACTTGCTCGGGTGAGCAGAGAGTTGGAAAAACAGACAGCATCCCTGAATAGGAGAAAGAAGCAGCTTCCGCATCAAGCGACGCCGAGCAGAGTTAAGTCGCCTTTCAGGAACTTCGGAAGATAGTCACAGAGAAGCTCGGAGGAGAGCAATGTCTCGGCTGCAAAACATACCCGAAGCAAAGAGAGGAAACATAATCCAAAATCTCGACATGTCCTTTATGTCGATCGATGAAAGAGGAAATATCATCCCAAAAACGCCAAGCAGGTTACATGGCAACACAAGCTTACATCCTAGCGTCTAGACCACCTCCTGGGGACCCGAGAGAACCATTGTTCAATATGGCGATGGCTGGAGTAGGAGTAATGGGAACAGCGTTTGCAACAACGCCTCCCGAAGAAAATCCTAGGCAAAATAGTCCACGACCCAACACAGCAGTTCAAGACCCCCCAAGAACAAGTGGAGCAAGAGACACAGCAGTCCAAGTAAGGGTGGACAGAGCGCGACAAGAAAGAAGGGAGCGTCAGCACTCACCAGAGCTTGCCGACGAAGATATGTGTGGGCTCCCGTGTTATGAGAAGAGTTCGAAAGACTCGAGTCCCAAAAGGGTTCAAGCTACCCGAAAATTTCAAGAAATTCGACGGCCTGCAAGATCCCGAGGATTGGCTCGTGGATTATCTCGAGATGGTAAAGCTGGTAGGAGGAACCAGAGCAACACTATGCAAAGTATCCAAGTTCACCTAAGCGGTGCCGCGAGATCTTGGATAAAGAAACTCCCCCAAATTCCATCGACAACTGGGATAACTTTGAGGACATCTTCGTGAAAAACTCGATCCACCCAAGAAACCTGCGTCATTAGAAGATTTGAGAGCGTGTCGATAAGCACGACGAGTCGATGAGGAAATACATACAGCGGTGGAACATCATAAAGAACTCGGCAGAAGATATATCCGACGAGAGGGCAATAGATGCGTTCGTGGCAGGA
The DNA here is from genome assembly GCA_030979885.1 of Lolium multiflorum. Taxonomy (NCBI): domain Eukaryota; kingdom Viridiplantae; phylum Streptophyta; class Magnoliopsida; order Poales; family Poaceae; genus Lolium; species Lolium multiflorum. The sequence goes on from CM061748.1 coordinate 146,503,607, forward strand.
ATTCGCGAGGAGATTTTGTCGAGGACTTAGGGAGAACTAACCCTAAGACCATATCAGCACTCATGGAGATAGCCAATAAATGGGCAGATGGAGAAGACGCAATATACAACAAGCGACACAGGTCGCCAGGAGGATCGTGGTCGAAATTATCAAAATAGAAGGCGATTTTCTCGCCAGTTCTACAACCCCGGCCATATATCCGCTGGTTTTCGAGGAAATCCTGGAGGAAACAGTCGAGACGACTATCAAAGGAGTAACGAGCATCAAGGCGACTGATGTCTACGGGTGCTTCTATTCTTGTAGACAGTGTTGGGCCTCCAAGAGCAGAGGTTTGTAGAACAGCACAAGTTCCCCTTAAGTGGATTACCCAAGGTTTATCGAACTCGGGGAGGAAGAGGTCAAAGATATCCTCTCAAGCAACCCTGTAATCACAAAGCAAGAAGTCTCTTGTGTCCAACACACCAAATACACTTGTCGTGTATAGGTGTACTAGTTCGCGAAGAGATAGTGAAATACAAGTAATATGGATGTATATGAGTGGTAATAGCAATCTGAATAAAATATGGCAGCGAGTAAACATGCAGCAAAACAATAAACAAACGGAGATTCGATGCTTGGAAGCAAGGCCTAGGGATCCTGCTTTCACTAGTGGACACTCTCAACAATGATCACATAATAGGACTACTCTACACCCTTTTGTTGGATGATGAACACATTGCGTAGGATTACACGAACCCTCAATGCCGGAGTTAACAAGCTCCACAATGCAATGTTCATATTTAAATAACCTTAGAGTGCAAGATAGATCAACATAATTACACCAAGAACTAACATAGCATGCACACTATCACCATCATGCATATGTAGGAGGCATAGATCACGTCAATACTATCATAGTAAAGTTAACTTCATAATCTACAAGAGATCATAATCATAGCCTACGCCAAGTACTCACACGGTGCACACACTGTCACCTTTACACACGTGGAGGAGGAATAGAGTACTTTAATAACATCACTAGAGTAGCACATAGATGAATAGTGATACAAAACTCATATGAATCTCAATCATGTAAAGCAGCTCATGAGATCATTGTATTGAATTACATAGGAGAGAGATGAACCACATAGCTACCGGTACAGCCCCGAGCCTCGATGGAGAACTACTCCCTCCTCATGGGAGCAGCCGGTGATGAAGATGGCGGTGGAGATGGCAACGGTGTCGATGGAGAAGCCTCCGGGGCACTTCCCCATCCCGCGGGTGCCGGAACAGAGACTCCCGTCCCCCGGATCTTGGCTTCGCGATGGCGGCGGCTCAGGGTTTCGCACCGTGGCTTCCTCTGGGTTTTTAGGTCGGGGACCTATATAGGCGAAGGCAGCCTCGGAGGGGCACCGGGGTGCCCTCACCACCAGGTGGCGCGCCAGGCCTGCCCGCGCCCGTGTGTGTGTGTGGGGCCCCCACCGGCCCATCTCTCCGGCCCTCTTCGGTGATCTGGAAGCTTCCGGGAAAATAGGAACCGGGCGTTGATTTCGTCCAATTCCGAGAATATTTCGTTACTAGGATTTCTAAACCAAAAACAGCAGAAAACAGAACTGACTTGGCATCTTGTTAATAGGTTAGTTCCGGAAAATGCACGAATATGACATAAAGTGTGCATAAAACATGTAGGTATCATCAATAAAGTAGCATGGAACATAAGAAATTATCGATACGTCTGAGACGTATCAGCATCCCCAAGCTTAGTTCTGCTCGTCCCGAGCAGGTAAAACGATAACAAAGATAATTTCTGAAGTGACATGCCATCATAATCTTGATCATACTATTTGTAAACATATGTAATGAATGCAGCGATCAAAACAAAGGTAATGACATGAGTAAACAAGTGAATCATATAGCAAAGACTTTTCATGAATAGTACTTCAAGACAAGCATCAATAAGTCTTGCATAAGAGTTAACTCATAAAGCAATAAATCAAAGTAAAGGTGTTGAAGCAACACAAAGGAAGATTAAGTTTCAGCGGTTGCTTTCAACTTATAACATGTATATCTCATGGATAATTGTCAACATAGAGTAATATAACAAATGCAATAAGCAAGTATGTAGGAATCAATGCACAGTTCACAAGTGTTTGCTTCTTGAGGTGGAGAGAGATAGGTGAACTGACTCAACAATAAAAGTAAAGAATGGTCCTTCAAAGAGGAAAGCATCGATTGCTATATTTGTGCTAGAGCTTTGATTTTGAAAACATATAGAGAGCATAAAATTAAAGTTTTGAGAGGTGTTTGTTGTTGTCAACGAATGGTAGTGGGCACTCTAACCCCCTTATCAACCAGACTTTCAAGAGCGGCTCCCATGAAGGACGTTATCTCTACCAGCAAGGTAGATCATCCCTCTTCTCTTTTGTTTACACATGTACTTTAGTTTAGTTTTTCTTTATTTATGGATGACACTCCTCCCAACCTTTTGCTTACACAAGCCATGGCTAAGAATCCTCGGGTGCCTTCCAACATTCACATACCATGGAGGAGTGTCTATTTGCAAAATTAAGTTGCTTACTGATGAATCAGAGCAAAACATGTGAAGAGAATTATTAATGCAAGTTAATTAATTGAGGCTGGGAACCTCATTGCCAGCTCTTTTTGCAAAATTATTGGATAAGCGGATGAAGCCACTAGTCCATTGTGAAAGTCTGTCAAAAGTAAATGACAAGATCGAAAGATAAAACACCACATACTTCCTCATGAGCTATAAAACATTGACACAAATAAGAGGTAATAACTTTTGAATTGTTTATAGGTAGCACTCAAGCAATTTACTTTGGAATGGCGGAGAAATACCATGTAGTAGGTAGGTATGGTGGACACAAATGGCATAGTGGTTGGCTCAAGGATTTTGGATGCATGAGAAGTATTCCCTCTCGATACAAGGCTTAGGCTAGCAAGGTTATTTGAAACAAACACAAGGATGAACCAGTGCAGCAAAACTCACATAAAAGACATATTGTAAACATTATAAGACTCTACACCGTCTTCCTTGTTGTTCAAACTCAATACTAGAAATTATCTAGACCTTAGAGAGACCAAATATGCAAACCAAATTTTAGCAAGCTCTATGTATTTCTTCATTAATGGGTGCAAAGCATATGATGCAAGAGCTTAAACATGAGCACAACAATTGCCAAGTATCACATTATCCAAGACATTTTAGAATTACTACATGTAGCATTTTCCAATTCCAACCATATAACAATTTAACGAAGAGGAAACTTCGCCATGAATATTATGAGCTAAGAACACATGTGTTCATACGAACCAGCGGAGCGTGTCTCTCTCCCACACAAGGATGAACTTATTCAGAGAACTAAGATAACAAAACAAAAATAAAAGCACACACAGACGCTCCAAGTAAAGTACATAAGATGTGACCGAATAAAAATATAGTTTCAAGAGAAGGAACTGATACTTTGTCGATGAAGAAGGGGATGCCTTGGGCATCCCCAAGCTTAGATGCTTGAGTCTTCTTGAAATATGCAGGGGTGAACCACGGGGTCATCCCCAAGCTTAGAGCTTTCACTCCTCTTGATCATAGTATATCATTCTCCTCTCTTGACCCTTGAAAACTTCCTTCACACCAAACTTCAAGCAAACTCATTAGAGGGTTAGTGCACAATTAATAATTCACATGTTCAGAGGTGGCACAATCATTCTTTACACTTCTGGACATTGCATAAAGCTACTGGACATTAATGGATCAAAGAAATGAATCCAACATAGCAAAAGAGGCAATGCGAAATAAAAGGCAGAATCTGTCAAAAACAAACAGTCCGTAAAGACGAATTTAAAGATGGCACCAGACTTGCTCAAATGGAAAAACTCAAAACTAATGAAAGTTGCGTACATATCTGAGAATCACGCTCGTAAATTGGCAGATTTTTTCGAATTTTCTACAGAGGCCTGCCCAGATTCGTGATAGACAGCAATGCTGTTTCTGCGCAGCGATCCCAAATATAACATCAACTTTGACATAGAAACTTTACTTGGCACAAAAACATGATAAGGAGAGGTTGCTACAGTAGTAAAAACTTCCAAGACTCAACAAAACAAAAATTGCTGTAGTAAAATAAACACATGGGTTATCTCCCAAGAAGTTCTTTCTTTATAGCCATTAAGATGGGCTCAGAAGTTTTAATGATGCACTCGCAAGAAATAAGAGTTGAAGCAAAAGAGAGCATCAAGAGGCAAATTCAAAACACATTTAAGTCTAACATGCTTCCTATGCATAGGAATCTTGTAAATAAACAAGTTCATGAAGAGCAAAGTAACAAGCATAGGAAGATAAAACAAGTGTAGCTTCAAAAATTTCAGCACATAGAGAGGTGTTTAGTAACATGAAAATTTCTACAACCATATTTTCCTCTCTCATAATAACTTTCAGTAGCATCATGAGCAAACTCAACAATATAACTATCACATAAAGCATTCTTATCATGAGTCTCATGCATAAAATTATTACTCTCCACATAGGCATAATCAATTTTATTAGTTGTAGTGGGAGCAAATTCAACAAAGTAGCTATCAAATATAGGAGGTATATTGTAATCATAATCAAATTTATCCTCCGTAACAGGTGGTAACAAAAGACTACTATCATTATAATCATCATAAATGGGAGGCAAAGTATCATCAAAGTAAATTTTCTCCTCAATGCTTGGGGGACTAAAAATATCATGCTCATCAAAGCCAGCTTCCCCAAGCTTAGAATTTTCCATAGCATTAACAACAATGGTGTTCAAAGCGTTCATATTAATATGTTCCATGGGTTTTTTAATTTTCGCATCAAACCATCCATGTCTTAAATCAGGAAATAGAATAAAAAGGTCATTGTTGTCCATTATGCCTAACTAGTGTAAACAAGAAACCAAATGTCGAATTAATTGCAGAGTCTAAAGGAAATAGCTTTGAGCACACACACAATGGCGCCTAAAAGTACTGTTACCTGAACCGAAGTATGAGTGCCTTTACCTTTCCTCCCCCGCGCGCCGGAAAAGTGCTTGATGTCTACGGTGCTTCTATTCTTGTAGACAGTGTTGGGCCTCCAAGAGCGAGGTTTGTAGAACAGCAGCAAGTTCCCCTTAAGTGGATTACCCAAGGTTTATCGAACTCAGGAGGAAGAGGTCAAAGATATCCCTCTCAAGCAACCCTGTAATCACAAAGCAAGAAGTCTCTTGTGTCCCCAACACACCAAATACACTTGTCAGGTGTATAGGTGTACTAGTTCGGCGAAGAGATAGTGAAATACAAGTAATATGGATGTATATGAGTGGTAATAGAAATCTGAATAAAATATGGCAGCGAGTAAACATGCAGCAAAACAGTAAACAAACGGAGATTCGATGCTTGGAAGCAAGGCCTAGGGATCCTGCTTTCACTAGTGGACACTCTCAACAATGATCACATAATAGGACTACTCTACACCCTTTTGTTGGATGATGAACACATTGCGTAGGATTACACGAACCCTCAATGCCGGAGTTAACAAGCTCCACAATGCAATGTTCATATTTAAATAACCTTAGAGTGCAAGATAGATCAACATAATTACACCAAGAACTAACATAGCATGCACACTATCACCATCATGCATATGTAGGAGGCATAGATCACGTCAATACTATCATAGTAATAGTTAACTTCATAATCTACAAGAGATCATAATCATAGCCTACGCCAAGTACTCACACGGTGCACACACTGTCACCTTTACACACGTGGAGGAGGAATAGAGTACTTTAATAACATCACTAGAGTAGCACATAGATGAATAGTGATACAAAACTCATATGAATCTCAATCATGTAAAGCAGCTCATGAGATCATTGTATTGAATTACATAGGAGAGAGATGAACCACATAGCAACCGGTACAGCCCCGAGCCTCGATGGAGAACTACTCCTCCTCATGGGAGCAGAGCGGTGATGAAGATGGCGGTGGAGATGGCAACGGTGTCGATGGAGAAGCCTTCCGGCACTTCCCCGTCCGGCAGGGTGCCGAACAGAGACTCGTCCCCGCATCTTGGCTTCGCGATGGCGGCGGCTCGGAAGGTTTCGCGCCGTGGCTTCCTCGTCGGGGTTTTTAGGTCGGGACCTTATAGGCGAAAGGGCAGCCTCGGAGGGGCACCAGGGTGCCCTCACCAGGTGGCGCGGCCAGGCCCGGCCCGCGCCCGTGTGGTGTGGGGCCCCCGGCCCATCTCGGCCCCTCTTCGGTGATCTGGAAGCTTCCGGAAAAATAGGAACCCAGGCGTTGATTTCGTCCAATTCCGAGAATATTTCGTTACTAGGATTTCGAAACCAAAAACAGCAGAAAACAGGAACTGGCACTTCGGCATCTTGTTAATAGGTTAGTTCCAAAATGCACGAATATGACATAAAGTGTGCATAAAACATGTAGGTATCATCAATAAAGTAGCATGGAACATAAGAAATTATCGATACGTCGGAGACGAGCGACAATAGAGGTGATTCTCGCGGCAACAGACAAAACAATGGACCAAGGTTCCAAAGACCTTATGTGTCCCCCGAAGAGATGATGAACGGTCGTGTCAGATGCACTTTTATCTTGACAACAATGGAAAGAGGGCAAGGTCATCTCCAGAAAGATTGCCGAAACTTTCAGGCAATGTTGCGAGCCGCAAGAATCGCAAATGCCCAAGCCACGAATAGAAACCCCCAGGGGCCAAGGAGCGAGATCCACCTTCCACCTCCTCCCGCAATTACGGACGAAAATCGGCACCAGCTTAGAATTGCGGCAGCACCACATCCACCTCCATATGTTGACCCCAACTCTAACGGTGCGGTCTCGGTGATTCAGAAAGCTAGGCCATCAAACAGGGCGCAGAAGGTAATCTCGCGACAAGTGTTCATGGCAGAAGATGCCTCCACCAACAGTCGAGTACTTAAATTGGTCGGGGCAAGACATCGGCTTCACAATCGCAGACCATCCGCAGCAAGTTCCTCGACCAGGACAATCCGCACTCATCTTACCCGCAGTAATCGCCGGTTTTGACGTGTCGAGAGTTTTCATAGATGGCGGCAGCAGCTTAAACCTCATGTATGCAGATACATTGAGGAAGATGAACATATCCCGGCAAACTTGAAACAAACGACACACGTTTCCACGGGATCACACCAGAGAAGTTACCCATTGGGCAAAATCAACCTCGACGTTCAGTTTGGAACCCGAGAAAACTACAGAATAGAGAATTTGGAATTCGAAGTTGTGGATTTCCCATCGCAATATCATGCTTTGTTGGGACGACCAGCGTATGCAAGGTTCATGGCAGTGCCGCATTATACATATCTGTTGTGGAGGTTGCCTGGACCCAAGGGACCTATCACAATCAAAGGAAGTTTCGCGTTATCTCCGATAAATGCGATAAGGATTTTCATCGACTATCGGAAACTTTCGGGATGCAAGCAGAATATGCGGCGCCAAGGTTCACTGATTATGATGAGCTGCCAGAGGTAGGGAGATCTTCCAAGGAGCCAACTTTCAACACAACCAAGGATTCAAAAGAGTTACAGATCCACCCGACAGATCCAAAGAAAACGACATCCATTGCCGCAAACATGGATATCGCATAGGAAAGCGCGCTCGTCGAGTTCCTCCGTGAGCACTGGAAAATCTTCGCATGGTGTCCAGCTGACATGCCAGGAGTACCCAGGGAACTTGCCGAGCACCACCTCAATTTGGATCCTCTCGCAAGACCAGGAAAGCAACCTTTGCGGCGTTTTTCGGAGCCTAGCCGCAAAGCCATGCTATCTGAAATAGATCGACTCAAAGATGCTGGTTTCATCAGGGAAATATCTACCAAAGCCACGTGGGTAGCTAACCTAGTGATGGTGCCGAAAAAACACACAATAGTCCTTCGCATGTGCGTCGACTTTACGTGTCTCAATAAACATTGTCCCAAGGATCACTTTCCCCTCCCAAGGATCGATCAAATCATCGACTCCACGGCAGGATGCGAACGTCTTTTCCTTGGACGCATACTCTGGTTATAACCAGATCAGGTTAAAAGAAGAAGATGAAGCCAAGACAACGTTCATCACACCTTACGGCGTGTTTTGCTACAAAACAATGCCCTTTGGTTTGAAAACGCGGGAGCAACGTATCGCGGATGATGCAGAAGTGCCTAGCAACACAGATTGGTAAAAATGTACAAGTCTACATCGATGATGTCGTAATAACATCAAAGAAGGGATCAACTTTGATCGAAGATTTGAAGGAAACCTTCGACAACCTCGACAAGTTCTGCTCAAGCTGAACCCGACAAAGTGCTCTTTTGGAGTTCCCGGAGAACTCCTCGGGTTCTTAGTATCAGCAAGAGGGATTGAAGCAAACCCTGAAAAAATAGGCCATAGTGACTATGCGAAAGCCAACAAAGTTGAAAGAAATACAACGGCTAACGGGGCGAGTCGCGGCTTTGCGATTCGTCGCTAGGAGAAAAGGCGCTACATTCTATGCATTGATCAAACAGGGGGAAAAATTTCAAGTGGAACGAAGAAGCGATAGAGCTTCGAGAACCTCAAGCGGGCAATTTCGACACCACCGATATTGGTGGCGCCGAAAGAGAAAGAACCTCTCCTCTTGTACATTGCAGCCACACCTCGTGGTCAGACACGCCCTAGTAGTCGAGAGAGAAGAAGAAGGCAAGCTCATGGAGTTCAGAGGCCAGTATATTTCATCAGCAAATCACGCCTTCAAAACAATGGTACCCGCAATCGAACCGGCATATGGAGTATTCACGACAGAAGAAAATTGCGACACTATTTTTCGGCGCACCCGATAATAGTGGTCAACGAGGCTCCCTTGTCAAATATACTAAACAAACCAGAAGCGGGTCGTGTCTCCCTTTGGGGAATAGAACTTTCTCCTCGGGACATCACGTAAAAAAGAAAAGCAATAAAATCAGTTTTACCAGATTTTATTGCAGAGTGGATGGAGCTACAAAACACGGGACCCCCAGATTTATCGAGAACCTGGACCATGAACTTCGACGGGTCCAAAAGGTTGGAAGGTGCTGGAGCAGGCGTGATATTGGTATCACCTGAAGGCGATAAGTTGAAATATATTCTGCGGGTAACGTTCCCAAATGCGTCTAACAATGAAGCAGAATATGAAGCTCTCATACACGGGATGAAGATGGCGAAAGCTTGCGGTGCAACCCGACTGAAAATTTTCGGCGACTCACAATTGGTGGCACAGAAGTCATGAACCAATGTGATGCGTCAACGAAAGTATGATAGCATACAAAGAGGTGTACAATGAGTTGGAGAAATTATTTGATGGTTGCGAGGTAAACCACATCAGCAGGATGAGTAACGATGAAGCCGACATTCTTGCAAACATCGGGTCACATGTCTCGCGATTCCTCCAGGCGTGTTTTGGGAAGAGATAAGCGAAAGATCAACAAAGCCAAAGAAAAACAAAGAAGGAGAAGAAAGAGAAACCTCGAGTATCACCAAAGACACAAAGAAGAAGAAGAGCAAGAGCTAGTCATGATAGTGTAAATTCCATGGATGCAGGCTTACATATCATATATCCTAAGGAAAACGATACCCGACGATCCAGTTGAAGCAAGGCGAATAATCAGAGATCAAAAGCTTTCACCTGTGGTAAAAGGGAGTTGTACAACGTATTTCGGCGTACTACAGAGATGCTACAATCAAGAAGGAAGAATTATCTGAAAGATGTGCACGAAGGGATATGCGGGCACCACGCAAGCCGGGCTATCGCGGCTAAGGCTTTCAGAGTAGGATTTTATTGGTTAACGGCAATCGAGGACGCGAAGGAAATAGTGAGAACTTGCGACGCGTGCCAAAGATTTGCCGCCAAACCTCACTCTCCTGCAGCAACTCATGCCAATCCCACTATCTTGGCCCTTTGCTCAATGGGGTCTCGATATGGTGGGAAAACTACACAAAGCTTCGCGGAGGTTATGAGTATATGCTTGTTGTGTCGACAAATTTACAAAATGGATCAAAGCCGATAAATTCACCGGACGGTGCGTCGGCGATTAAATTCGTGAAAAGCATCGTTTGATTTGGAGTCCCTCATAGCATCGTCACAGACAACGACAAGAACTTTGTCGGGGAGTTCAAAGCATCACGCGTAGTGGGCATTAAGTTGAGTTTTGCGTCGTCGCACATCCACACCAATGGACAAGTCGAGAAAGCCAATGGCATTATCCGCAATGGCATCAAGAAACGCCGCTAGGACCACTGGAAAAGCTCGGCATACTTGGCCGGAGGAGCTGCCAAGTGTATTGTGGAGTATCCGAACAACACCAAATACGGCGACACAAGTTTTTTCTGGTCCATGGAGCCGAAGGTCCCGCCGATAGAAATCGAGCATGATTCCCCAAGAGTTACAGAATATAATGAAGAAATCTCGAGAAAAGCCTTGGAGGACGACGTCGATGCACTTGACGAAGCTCGAGATGAAGTTCGTCGCAAGTCGCTAAATATCAACAGGACTGAAGAATTACCACAGTCGAAGATTGCCAAGATCTTTCAAGTCGGTGATTTAGTTTTGCGACTCAATCAAAAAGTCATGAAAACTCGAGTCACCATGGCTTGGACCCTACATCATCACAGAAGTCATCGAAGGAGGAGCATACAGATCAAGGACAAGAAGACGGGGAACGTTGAGCCAAATCCTTGGAACGTGGCGCAGCTCAGGCGTTTTTACGCCTAGATAGAGAAATATAGTCTCCTCCGTAAACATACAATGTACCGAAACGCCCGCGAGTTTTCAGACGCACTCTTTTCCTTTTCGGGGCACCGAGTGGGGCCGGAAAGGTCTTTAATGAGGCGGGCTCGCGGTGCTGCAATATAATAAAAATAGTAAAGAGATACTTCTTATTCGTCGACACACTCGGGGGCTCTACACCTTCAAATATCAAAACAGACAAACTCGATTTACTGAAAAATATTTCGCCTTGGTACAATAGTACCTCGCCAAATACATAAATCGGACGCTGGTAATGATTAAATATAGTACACACATCAGAAAATCTCATCATTTTGGTCCAAAACCCAGACAAACAAAAATATAGAACTTCGACACCAAGATCCTGCAGTCCATCAAGGTGTTTTATTACAGCACAAGAAGAAATCTTGGGAAGAGAAAAATAGTACAAACTCTAGCCAAAAGGCTCGGGGGCTCCAACAATATAGAGCATTATGTGATATACAACAAATGTTTTCGACAAAGTTTTACAAATCAGTCAGAACCTAAAATAGTATCTATTGACAAGCCTGGTTGTTTTATGCTCGCATAAGATCCCTTGACGAAGAATTCTGAATCCATCCGAAGAAGCTCGTCTATCATCGACTCGGCCACAGGAGTCACCATCTCGTTGATTGCATCAATATTATTCTTCCGCCGCGTTTTCTTCGCCATGCAATCAACGACAATCGTCGACAGGTCTAACTTTGGATGGCAAATATGTATCATAATCATGGCAAATCTTGCTCCAGCAGTCAGTTGGGCTCGTACGAAATTATGAATACGAGGAGCATCTCTGAAGGTCTCTAGCAAAGAGTCGCGGAACCTCATTCGAGGAAACAAAGTCTTGAAAACAAGGGTCAACGTTGTCGTGCAAAAATTTAGAAATTCGCGTACTTGGCAAGCACGATCTTGGAACCTGACAATCTCGGGTTCGTTCAGGAGTGGCCCAAAATAAAGAGCCATGGTTAAGGGAAAGGTTGACAAGAAGATTGTTCTCTCATTCACTCTTCGATCTTCGGCAGCAGCATCAAGAACTGAGCCTATTAGACAACAAGGCAAGAAACTTGGAAGAAGGCACATCAAAATAAAGAGAAGGCATCATAAAGTTTGAGATACATACCTAACATATCTGTGCTAGCTTCCAACATCAGCTCGAGCATGCTATTTTCTCGGGTATTGGCTCCTTTTGCTTCCAATACAGCAGCATCCTTGGCAGCCATAGCCTCTTCGGCTTGTCGACGAGCAAGTCGTTCTTGTTCAGACGCTTTCCGAGATTGTTCCATCATTGCCGAGTTTGTTTCTTCGTGGACTGAAGTTGTTGTCGAAGTTCTTGTAAATCTTCCGACAAAGGTGTGCTTGAAGAACCTTGAGGAAATTGTCATCGGCTTTTACTTTCTTCGACAAGGAAGACGCGGGAGCAGCATCGGAGAGCAAGGATTGGTTGAATAATTATCAAATATCAACTGGAAAAGAAAATCCCGGATCAATGATAGCACCAAGAGGAATTTCATTGTTTCTAAAAAATTTACATGGTCATTACAAAAGAAGTTCTCCTAAGGGACTGGCAGGGTAATTGTCGCCAAGGCTAGAATGGCGACAACAGCAAAAGAAATAAAGAAAGCAAAAAAATAGAAAAGACAAAGGCATTCAATTAGACCTCCGGCCTTGATGAGCTAGGAGTCGAAGATGGCTTGATCCCGAGATAGGCCAGGATTTTTTTCGTGTTCAGCTTTGCCGCCTTGATCAATGATCGCCACTTTGCTTGCTCTATCTGCTCCGTGTCGCCAACTTTGGCCCAGTCAATAGTCTGTTGACTGTCAGCAACCAAGGCAACGTGCTTTCAACGGCAACCTTCATGTTCTCATGGCGCATCTTCAGCCAAGATCTTCGGGAGGATTAAAGCACTTGGCAAGACCAAGGAAAGTAGCGGGCTCTTCTTTCTTCGGGAAGAAGTAGGGGAAAAGCTTTGACAACCCCGCCCTGGCTTCATCCATGCCTTCACGTGCTTCCGTCCCATGAAACTCAAGGAATGAAACGGCGTCAAGAAGAGAATCATTGTCGGGATTTTCAAGTTCAAATTCTTGGGAAGTCCTATCTGTCAAAATAAAAATAGAAAATTTGGTCAACAAACAAGTGCAAAAAAAAAATCCAAAGGGTATGAAATGGTGCAAATACTTACTCGACAAAGCGACGATTTTGTGTCCTTATACGTTTGGTGATCGCCGCTTCGCGAGCAGATTGCGCAGCTATGTGCTCGCTTAGTTGTCTCGCATTATGCGACGTTTCCAAGATCTTCGACACCGGCAGACGCCTTTAGCTTTGTCACTTTCTTGCCTAGCTTCATCAAGATTCGACTCGGCTTTTTACGAGCCTCACATTGCTCTAATTTTTGAGCAAGCGTGTCGGCCACGTTCATTGGCTTCTGCCAGTTTTTCTGAAAAAGGAAGACAAGATTAGCTACAAACGTCGACAATAAAGCAGAAAGGAAGCAGAAGCAAAAAGTAGCCAGGCACTACCTTCAGTTTATCTGGCGTAATCACGGTACCCAACGAATTGGGCACCGATGCGAAGAAGCTCTTTGATCATAGGCTATCAAGGAAAGACAAAGAAAGAAAATGTCGGTATGGGAAAAATGACGACACATAGGAGCAAACGGAGAAAATATAAACAGCGACAAGCGCATTAAGAACTTACGTCATCCAAGAGAGGGTTAGAAGAGCTACTCGATTGAAGTAAGCTCCGGATTGTTTCAACCCTTGCCCTTTTTGGTGAAGGGACAAGGGGGCTTGAAGGAGGAGTAGACCGACGTTCTGTCGAGGAGGCGACGTTTCTTCTCCTTCAACCGCGTCTCCGAGGCGACTAATGTATGTGACGTACTGTTCGAGCAGCCACATCGGCAGCTGGTACTTCTTCTTCATCATCACTACGAGTAAATGGCGACAATATAAAAAGCAAGATAGACAAGAATCTTCAAGTACAAATAAACAGAGAAAGGGTACTTACGAACCGATGAGAGCCTCGAGGTATGGATCATAGCCCGCCTTCCGGTGAGAAGGGACAGCCTCTTCGACCTTGAGGTGCCTAATCTTCTGCATCATCCCTTTTCCTTGTTCCTTGGAGAAACAGCAGGAGGAGGAGATTGTGCCACGCATGGTTTTCAGAGACATCCTCTTTTCGTCGATCCAGAGATTTTCGAGATTCGCCGGATTTGCAAAAGAGGCATCTTGGTTATCATCGGAGATAACCGCCTCTTTCTTCGACTTCCCACCTTCGGAAGAGGAGGAAGTGAAACAAGATTTGGGTGGTCCTGTATAAAAAGAGTGAAGGATGTCAGAAAGGAGTAACAACACAAACAGCAAAGGCAACAACAAATTACGCGACAATGTTTACCTTAGGAAGCGCATTGGCGGCGCTGTATGGTTTTACGCGATAAGTGGAAGGGATAGAGTCTTTCTTCTTGAGAGATGAAATCTTTCGGATAAGCCTATCCAAATCCTTGACTTCGTTCGTCGACAAGCGATCTGTGTCTTCATCGCCAGATAATTCCGTAAAGGGTTTTTGCGAGCCCGAAGAGGTTGCACTCTAGTCCTAAGGAAATACGCCGTAATTTGGATGCCTGATAATTCTTTTCCACGAGTGTTTTGCAACTCATGGATGCGAGTCATCGTGGCTTCTGTCGAAGTTCTTTCTTCCTCGGTAGCTTCTCCCAAGAACGGCGGCGAAGGATTTTCTCGGCCGTCAAAAGGAGGAATGTTGTCTTCGGCGCATCCATGGTTTTCCACGAATGTATAACCACTTCTTGCGCCACCCTTGAACGGAGTCGGGAGTTTGACGTCGAAGTAGTTGACAGAGGAGCAATAACAACGCGCTATATTATAGGCGACATTGGCAGAGCCATTACGGCGACAGTAAGAAAATGCTTCCATAATGCCCGTTAGGCCGGACACTGCGAAGGCTTCGCAGAGGGTGATGAAGATAGAAATGTGAAGGATAGAGTTGGGCGTGAGGTGGTGAAGTTGGAGACCATAAACATAAAGTAACCCCCGAAGAAAAGGGTGAATGGGGGCGAAAGACCGCGGATGAGGTGATCAACAAAACTTACCCGATACCCCATTGGAGGAGTTGGGTAGCTTTCTTCACCGGGGAAGCAAACCGCTTTGGGTTTTTGGTAATCCCCAGCCTTCTTCAAGAGATTCAGGTCCTGGTTCGTGATCTTGGACCTTCCCACTCCCGCGGCTCCTAGATCCGCGGCAGCCATCGATGAATCGTGTGCTGTGCCTGGTCAAGCGACGCAAGCATCAACAATGGCGGAGAAGTGTAGCTACGAAGAGAAGAGCTTTGGGAGATAAGGAGCGCAGGAGGAAATTTTGCAGAGGAAAGCAGGGGAACGGCGCGAGCGGAAGTGTTCGAGGAAGAAGAAGGGGATCTTATATAGAGGTGCGGTGAAGCGACGGAACCGTTGGATGAAAAAAGAATGCAGGAGATGATCACCACGTGGAAACAAGGGTAAAAAGGTATTTTAACATTGACGAGGTTACAGAACGTGTGCCAGAAAAAAGGGAGAACATGTGTCCCCCACTTGCACGACGTGTCCGTTAGATCAGGAATTGGGACCCACAAGGCAGCGAAACAAGCGGTAATGGTCAGTTTCCAAAATAGAAATCGTGGCTATCATCAGCAATGACGTCGTCAAGATAAAAGAAAACTCGACTATGAGGTTTCAAAAGTTTATCGACAACATAAGACTATCTCCGGAGCTTTTGATCAAATACAAGTTTTTGCCCAAACGCTCGGGGGCTACTTTGGAAAAAAGAAAATTCGAGTCTGACAAGATAGAAATGGCGAGAGCCTATGATCAAATACAAGTATTTGTTCATAGCCTCGGGGGCTCCCATCGGAGCGCTGGTCGCGCACCCGATAAATATAAAAATATCGAGAAGATTATAAATATAGCGGCAAAGGATACTAATCTGTGGAGCCTACACCCAAGCACAAGTTCTTGGCTGTAGCCTCGGGGGCTACTCCCATCGGGAACGCTGTTCGCGTGCCCGATGAATTTTTAAAAAAAGTGAGTATATTTCGAGTTACACAGATAACTCTACAAATACTCCCATCGGGAGGCAAAATAAGTCATCAAATATGACTCGATAAAATGTGCTATTCCACAGCCTAAAAGCACTCGACAATATATTCTCGGAGCGCTAAAATTCGCGAATAAATCTCTGAATGCCGCAAAACTTTGCGAAGGTAAGACCCCGCATCCGTTCGAGTGGCGTGGCACCGTCTCTCGACGGCGGATTGCTACTTTTTCCGTATCGTATACGAAGAAAAATCCTAACGGGACGCGTTAGGTACCCGATAAAATATGACCGGGACTCGAAGTAATGGTAAGACCTTAAGCGGCACTGTCGAAGTTTACACCAGTATCCCGAGATCATGTCCAGTGGACGTGATCTTGAAGTAGGTTTTTGCGGATTGCCACTAGAGCAGTTAACTAGTACCTGATCCGTCGATGAACTAGCCCCAACTACCGTTATCCCTGTACAAAATAGTGTTTGCATACCGAAAGATTGTGTGATGAATAAAGTTGGAGATTTTCCCTGATTCTTCGATTCAAGAAAAATCTCGGGGCTACTGACATAGGCATCCCCAATGGGCTGCCAAAGATGGTACCCGGTTATGAAGGCCCAAGACTCGAGGAATAAGAAGACTTGGAAGCCCATTTAGTATTAAGGAAAGATAGTTTGTATTAGGAAAGATAGAGATTTGTAATCTTACGGGTTGATACGAAACCCTCCCGAATTCTCTTTGTGTACCACGAAACCCTCGGCTCCGCCTCCTATATAAGGGGGAGTCGAGGGACAAAGAAAGGATCGAATTTACCGTCAACATAACCCTAGTTTTCATAATCGTCGAGTACTTTTCGAACCTTTGAGATCTACTTGCCCTCTACTTCTAGCAAAACCCTAGTCTACAACTGTAGGCATTGACAAGTTATCCTTTGTCAACAGCGGGTGTTCCTCCTGTTCTTGAGTTCTTGGTTTTCGATGAACTTACCAGTGCAATCCTGTCGATGGATTGACTAGGGTTTACTGTGGAGGCTTTATATGATCTCCTTCTCCTTCTCTGGTCGACAACAAGGCCTGGCAGCCTGTTGGTGACTCAAGCTGTGTGTGTGTGGTGTGCTGCATGCACACTGCTGTGTGTGTGTGCACATGCTTGGTATCTGGCTTGTGTCTTGGCTGAGAGTGGATCAGCTCGGCAGACTTGACATTATCCACCATTTCCATTTCTTTCTAACCTGCCAAGTGGCTATGCCACTTGGCATAACTCTTCTTTTGTTGTGATTATGTGCAGGGATCAATCTGTTGCTCCAATGATCATGAAGATCATCAAGTACAAGAATAAATGAAGTTTAGCTTGTAGTGTTAGGATAGATCATTGATTTGTAATTTCCTTTTCTTTTCTTTTTCTATTTTTGTCCAATTCTTGTAATATGTTGTAATATTTCATATTTTATTTCTGGATATTGTAAAGACAATGTATCTTGTGTGTTTACCAATAAAGCTCCAATTTTCTCTATTGAGCTTTATATAATAATTGTTCTATTTATATCTTGATTATTTATGATTGTTTATTAAATTATCTCAAGTTTGAATTATGTGATAACCACTTGATGTTTGAATTTGAAATTCAAATTCAAATTTGGTTTGAATTCAATCATACAACTTAATTTAGAATTCAATCATGCAACTTAAGATTGTGATGCATCTTCTCTCTTCTCAAAACCCTAATCTAGTTAAGTAAGAACAAGTTCATCGCACTCTCAAACCCTAACCTCTGTAGGATGTCGAGAGAGAAACATGTTCCCCTTCGATGCAGTTTTGTTTTAAAAGTGCGAAATTTCCCCGTAATTTACCATGCAATGCACATCCCTTTCTAAAATCTACCCCTCGAACGTCTCTAAACCTGGGACATTACATCAATCATGCAAAGCAATTCATGAGATCATTGTATTGGAGTACAGAGAGAGAGAGAGATTAACCACATTGCTACCGGTAGAGCCCTCAGCCCCGGGGGAGAACTACTCCCTCCTCATCATAGGAGCAAGAACGTTGATGGAGATGGCGGTGAAGATGGCGGTGGTGTCGATGGAGAAGCCTTCCGGGGCACTTCCGTCCCGGCAATGTCGAACAGAGACTCCTGTCCCCCGCATCTTGGCCGCGATGGCGGCGCTCGGAACTTTTCGTATCGTGGTTTTTCCGTATCGAAGATTTAGGTCGGGACCTTTAAATAGGCGGCGAGACGGAGTCTGAGGTCCGTGGACCCACACACTAGGCCGGCGCGCCCCCCTCTCTGGCTGCGCCGCCATGTTGTGTGGGGCCCCTGGGCCTCCCTTCTGGTGTCTCTCGGGTGTTCTGGAAGCTTCGTGGATTTCTAAGATGCTGGGCGTTGATTTCGTCCAATTCCGAGAATATTTCCTTACTAGGATTTCTGAAACCAAAAAAAGCAGAAACAGAACTGGCACTTCGGCATCTTGTCAATAGGTTAGTTCCGGAAAATGCATCAAAACAATATAAAGTGTGAATAAAACATGTAGGTATTGTCATAAAACAGCATGGAACATAAGAAATTATAGATACGTTTGAGACGTATCAATGATTTATTTTGCCCCAGAGTTCTTGTATCACTTTTATGCCTCTGTTAATTTATTTTGCCGCAAGCATGATTATGACAGTTACTGCTCTCTTGATTGTCGCTTCCCGGTCTATTGCTAGCCTTCACTTGTACTGAGCGGGAACGCTGCTCGTGCTTCCAAACCCCTAAAAACCAAGTTATTCCAGAGTGTCCACCATAAATACCTATGCATGGCATTTCAAACCATTCCAAGTAAATTCTCATGTGCTACCTTTAAACCTTAAAAATGCTTCTCAATTTGTGTTAATGTTTTATAGCTCATGAGGAAGTATGTGGTGTTTATCTTTCAATCTTCTCATTTACTCTTGACAGACTTTCACCAATGGACTAGTGGCACATCCGCTTATCCAATAATTTTGCAAAAAGAGCTGGCAACAGGGTTCCCAACCCCAATTAATTAACTTTCATCAATAATTCTCTTCACATGAATTGCCCTGATTTATCAGTAAGCAACTTAAATTGCAAATAGACACTCCTCCATGATGTGTGATTGATGGAAGGCACCCGAGGATTCGGTTAGCCATGGCTTGTGTAAGCAAAGGTTGGTGGAGTGTCATCCATAATGAAACTAAAATATATGTGTAAACAAAAGAGAAGAGGGATGATCTACCTTGGTGGTAGAGATAACGTCCTTCATGGGAGCCGCTCTTGAAAGTCCTGGTTGATGAGGTAGTTAGAGTACCCACTATCATTCGTTGACAACAACAAACACCTCTCAAAACCATTTTACTTTTGTCTTTAGAAAAATGAAAAGCTCTAGCACATGTTAATCCTGCTTCCCTCTGCGAAGGGCCAATCTTTTACTTTTACGTTGAGTCACCATCCTTTCTTTAAGCACTTTCTTGAGAGCACAACTGTCATTCTTAGTATAATATGCTTGTCCCAAAATGTGATTAATTGTGGTATAGCTTTGATGCTTTTATCTTTGATAATCTCTACTTCTAGTCTTTCCATGAACTTCAAAGGTGCCCGGGCATTTAAGTTTTGCTGTACAAATACGGGCAAGCGAGATACCATTTTATCATATCCTTTTATGAACATTGCAATCCTGCTGATAGACATGATTCATGATGCTTATTGTTAATTTGTTGGTACCTTTTCCATGATTGACATAGCTATTAGATGATTTTATTTGTATGTATCTTATTATGAATTGCTTAAGTACTTGCCATATCATGGGAATATTTACATCATATGAACAAATGTGTTCGTGAAAGTCCTTTTATCGCACTCAGTTGTTAACTGAATTGCTTGAGGACAAGCAATAAGCTGAGCTTGGGGGAGTTGATACGTCCAAAACGTATCTACTTTCCCGAACACTTTTGCTATTGTTTTGCCTCTAATTTGTGTATTTTGGATACAACTAACACGGACTAACGCTGTTTTCAGAGAATTGCTCTCGTGGCTCGTTTTGTGCAATCCAACTTTCAGAAAATCCTCGGAATTTATGTCGAAGGGCTTATTTTTCCAAGTTTCACGGAGCAAGGGCAGGAGGCTGGGCCCCCACACACTAGGCCGACGCGCCCTGGAGGGGGGCGCCGCCTACGTGTGGCCCCCTCGCCGGCCTCCTCGACGCCCTCCGGACTACTTAATGGTTTCGATCTAAAAACGCGAGACGGAAGTCGAGTCGCGAAACCATCCAACACCGCCGCGATCGCAACCTCCTCTGGGACCAACCTCCTTCCGGCACTCGCCGGACGGGAATTGGAGGAGATCATCGCCATCATCACCACCGACGCCTCTCCATCGACCAACCATGTTTCCCCATCCATGTGTGAGTAATTCCCCGCTGTAGGCTGAAGGGGATGGTAGGGATTGGATGAGATTGATCATGTAATAGTCATAAGATTGTTAGGGCATGGTGCTTAGTATCCGTAGATGTTACTTTTATGATATTGTTGCAACTTGTTATGCTTAATGCTTGTCACTAGGGCCCGAGTGCCATGATCTCAGATCTGAACATGTTATTGTTTCATGATGATATTCATTGTTTTATGATCTTACCTGCAAGTTGTATACACATGTTGCTGTCCGGAACCCGAGGCCCCAAAGTGACAAATTGGGACAACCGGAGGAAGGCGGTGATGTGAGGATCACATGTGTTCACGAGTGTTAATTCTTTGCTCCGGTGCTCTATTAAAAGGAGTACCTTAATTTTCAGTAGAGGCCCGGCTGCCACCGGCTGGTAGGACAAAAGATGTTGTGCAAGTTTCTCATTGCGAGCACGTACGACTAAATATGTAACACATGCCTATTGATTAATTAATAATTGGATACCGCTTTATTACTATCTGCAAATGCCCTATCTTGATTGTTACATGAGTTTCTCTCATCCATGCAACTGTTCATCCATCCCGTGCCTACAGATTTTAATCCCGTTTACTATAATCACTAATCTTGTCTTTGTTACATTGTCTGATATTTCACTACCATCGTATAAACTGCATTACCGATAAACTCTTGCGAGCAAGTCCATTTCTGTGTGCACTGAATTGACAACTTCGCTGTTAAGGCTTTCAAGTATTATTTGTCTCCCCTTGTGTCGAATCAATAAATTGGGTTTTACTTCCCTCGAAGACTGTTGCGATCCCCTATACTTGTGGGTCATCATACACCAAGCTGGCAACATACAAAGAAGGGAAAGCCTCACATAGTCACGTGACATACTAAGGTGTTTCTAATCCTTTTGTACAGAAGGAAAAATATACTAGGAAGGTAATTTCTGTGACGAGAAAAAGGCCCGATCGGCTGAAGGCCCAATTGTACTACTTAATGGGACAAACGAATTAATGGGCCAAACGAAAAACAGATCAGCCCGGCAGAACCACAGACGACAGACAGCGCGACAGACAGCGCATCGCACAATCTAGCGACAATGTCATCAACTCATCGTTCACGTTAACTCCGCAGCACGAATCTCAAACACGACTGAGGCATAATAAAAATCAGGCGCCTGATTTCTAGCAAATCCAAAGAAATTAACACTGCCGGATGAGTGAAGGGCATCGACTGCTACGTCGCAAATGGAACTGGTCAGGTGATGAAGGAGATGCTAAGTTGTAGAGGTATCGCACTAGGCCACACCTTAGGAGTAGTATTTAAGGCTATTGAGCTAGTATGGTCGTATTACCAATATTAACACCATGTAAGTTGTTACGATAAGTTTCCTCGGGGAGAGGACAAACATATTGAATCTTTTATACATTTTTGGTTTGTTCTCACCGTTTCATATTAGTTGTCGCTGATCTAGTACAAAATCAGCGACATATAATATGATATACGGAGGGAATAATAATTATATGCAAACATGGACCTACATATTTTTGTTGGTGTACTATTCCAAGAGATATAATATTACTTCACGAGTATTATATCCTACAACATTAAGTGGTGTGCAATGGTACGATTGTCAGCTGAAACTGAATGCCATATTAGATCGACATACTACATGCTAGCTAAATTCATCTTGAGCGGCCGCATGTAAAACTATATATATATTTTTTCCTTTTCATGAAGCGGCCGGTCAATGTATTGATTTCTCAGCCCAAAAGCTCCAGTGAAGAGCTGTAGTTTGCCAAGAGCGCAGCAAACAAAGAGGTGATTAACATGTCACCATCTATCAGAAAATCAGCCATTTCTTCCTGGAGTGGAGGCAGACGATAGGGCGCACTAGAATATTACTGCCGCCCAATACATATGCATCTGCCGCGTCGTTTCTGCATCTCTATGGCCACACGCCAAGGCTCCCCAGACAAGGAACTGTAGAGGGATTGTACAAGGGAAATCTCATTGTGTCTGAGAGTAAATGTGACGAGAAAATGCACTAAAGCAGGAGGAAATCTCTAGTGTATAGATACATGTAAATTTTGATAAATCTCTTGGACATCCTTTTTTGGACGGAGGAGGTAGTATATTCATAAAAAGTGCAGTTTTGAAGGACAAAAATAATGTAGGTACGAGTATTACCATGAACTAACATGATGACATGTGTTGTTTAATCGCAAAATTGTTGACATATGAATGGCGTTGCGGTGTGCACGTAACAGAACGCCACAGTCCCCTGCCCGGTTAACGTATGGTCAAAACAAAATGGAAAATCCACTCTCACTCACCGGTGCGGTGCGGGGTGGATGGTGGCACGGCCACGCCCACGCCCACGACCCACGAGGCCTGGCCACACGACAAATCCCCAACCCGACGGCATCTTCGCCGTCCCAAACACATTTGTGCTCTGTGCTCCCTTTCCCTTCAGGACTTGTTCATCGCTTCTTCCTCCCCCTCCTCTCGCGCTCACACAATTTATACTCTTCCCCCGACTACCACTGGCCTAGCTACTACGTGCTGCGCTGCCCCTCCTCCTCCGACGACGACGCCATGGCCATGGCCGCCACGTCGTGCGCGCTCGTCCCCGCCTTCGTGGCCGGCCGGCGCCGCGCACCGCCCCGCCGCCGTGCCGCGGCCACCGTGGTTCGCTGCTCCCTCGACAGCAACGTCTCCGACATGGGTGTCAACGGTGAGGACACGGCGCTTTGGGCTTTTAACTAACCCCTCTTTGCTAGTAGTAGTATTCTGGTACTGCAACAGAATACGAGATAAGACCAACTGGTTCTTGCCATGGCTTTCTGGGTGGACTCACGAATTGCGTACTGCTACGTTGTTGTTACCTGAATTTGTGAATCGGGTTGTTAGCAAACCATGCGTCTGTAGTTAGCACCGCTTCGGTTGGCTCAATTGCGCTGCGCCTAGGACGGAGTGCCCTCCGCACTCACTCACCAACAGTGGAAAAACCAATCTTTATCTCTGCAACTGTCTTGATAAGAGGGATTTTGGCTAAACCTTTCCTTTTGAACACTTGTGCACGCCTTTATCTGCTCAGACTTGTGGCTGCCACTGGGAATGAGATGACGCTCTGTTTCTCAATTTATGGATCAGCTGCACGCAGACCATGTGTTTGTAGTTTTGTCCCATTTCCGGCTCAACAGCCTACAGCGATGACTGGAAGAAATCTTGATTTTGGGACCTTTTTCTGCGTGTCACAGCGCCCAAGGGACTGTTCCCGCCGGAGCCCGAACACTACAGGGGGCCAAAGCTCAAGGTCGCCATCATAGGTGCCGGCCTCGCTGGCATGTCCACCGCCGTGGAGCTATTGGACCAGGGCCATGAGGTTTGTTCATCGATTCATATGCTTCCCTTCATCGGTACCCAAAATTGTGTTGCTCCTGCTTTTCTAACCGTGTCAAAAATTGGGGGTGCTGTGATGTTTGCAGGTTGATCTGTACGACTCCCGCACGTTTATCGGCGGCAAGGTCGGTTCTTTTGTCGACAAGCAAGGGAACCATATCGAAATGGGCCTGCATGTCTTCTTCGGCTGTTACAGCAACCTTTTCCGCCTTCTGAAGAAGGTACCATTTTCCGTACTCTCGGATGGTACCACAAACAGTTAGCATCAGCTCTTTCTCTGGATTACCTTGAGTAACTATGGCCTATGGAGATGTTTAACATATTACAGCCTAATTTTTTCAAATCAAACATTATGTGGTAGCACATATGGAGATAATATT
Source organism: Lolium multiflorum (assembly GCA_030979885.1). Taxonomy (NCBI): domain Eukaryota; kingdom Viridiplantae; phylum Streptophyta; class Magnoliopsida; order Poales; family Poaceae; genus Lolium; species Lolium multiflorum. Next base: position 146,527,657 of record CM061748.1, read on the forward strand.
ATCCCTCTGACTCTATGAAGCATGTATATATGTTTGCCTTGTATGATTAGTACATGAGCTTCTTGTCCTAGTAAATCCTTGGTGATATTAGATTCTGTTGTATTTCAGGTTGGGGCTGAAAATAATCTACTAGTCAAGGAGCACACCCATACTTTCGTGAACAAAGGGGGCGTCATTGGTGGTATGTTCATTTATCTATTAATTATATATTACTTCTGCTAGTTTCTCTACATTTGATACAATCGAAAACTAAAACATCCATTGTGTTAACAAAATTGAAGGCATTTCTTGCATGTCTTCCTAGCGGAATGATTTCTCTTTTCTGAGCACAGAAAATGCTCCGTGCCGCATTGTGGATTTTATTGGCCGAATCAATTGAACTGATTTTTTCAATATCTATTCACATTTAACCTAGTTTTCTGAATATTTCATAGTGCCTGCCTTGATGTGCAGAACTTGATTTTCGGTTCCCTGTCGGAGCTCCATTGCATGGTATACAAGCATTCTTACGAACTAACCAACTCAAGGTAATTACTTCAAAATTTCGTTTTGCTACTATGTACCTCTAATATAGAACATGGACTCATATGAAATTAATTTTGGTTGTGACTTACACACTTCCAACATATCGCAAAATTCACGCCATGCATTTTGCAAATATCATGCCATGCTTGCAGTACCTTCTCCATTTCAATCTGCAATTATTCAAGCACCTAGTTTTTTTTTCTAAAAGGGGATAGCACCGCCCTCTGCATCAACCGATGCATATGGCCTTTTATTAATTCAAGTACCTAGTTATAGTTTTGTGTGTTCTTCTGTGAACATGCAATTTGAAGGCATACCTTTTCAGCCTATATGTCTTAACTCATTACTATACGAAAACTCACAACTCCTAGTTCATCAGGCCACTGTACAATCAGCTGAACTATCATTGATATTCCTGTGAAAGCAGTTGGGGTTGATCACTCTGTGTTAACTATAGTTGTATACTTGTATAGACAATTATTCCCTTTGGAAATAGCTTGAAGCTCATGATTATTCCAGAAATAGTACGATCTCAAAGGATGTGTGTGTTCTGTTATTGTTCTTCTATGCCGTGGTCTCATGGATAATCAAACCTTTGTAAAGTCCTCACAGATGCTGATTTGTGCACATACCTTAAATAGCAGAACTTGTTTCATGATTGTTATGTATTCAGATAGAATGGTATTTGAATTTTCCCATGATAACTGTGAATCACCTGTTTGCGGTAAACTAGTAACAAACAATATATTCCATAACAGATTAAGTCTTGCACAATTTTGGCTGTCGCTTTAGTTCCCTAGAAATTATTTTATTACTCTCACCAATCCAAATTAATTGTCGCAGATTTAGACAAGGTTCATTGAACCTGTGACAACTAATTTGGATCAGATGTAGATGATCTAATTGCGTGTATTTCTTTAAAATATTTGAATTGTATTGCAGGTTTATGATAAAGCAAGAAATGCAGTTGCTCTTGCTCTAAGTCCAGTTGTTCGAGCTCTTGTTGATCCAGATGGTGCATTGCAGCAAGTACGAGACTTGGATGATGTAAGAATTTCTCACATTCCCGTTTCAGTTTCTTTGGAAGTGTGCATATAGTTACTGCATTTTAAATTTAGAGTGTAGATTAATAGTGCTCTTGCTTATGTTTTATCCTCATCGCAAAGTGATTCCTCAAGCATGTGCATGTAGGGCACTGAAGAACCTCTATTCGTGAAGTATTTCCTTCATTATAACTTGTCAGTAGGTGATATCTTAATTTGAATGTAAATTTACATGTATACCTCTTCAGGTGAGTTTCAGCGATTGGTTCATGTCCAGAGGTGGTTCTCGAGAGAGCATCACAAGAATGTGGGATCCTGTTGCTTATGCTCTTGGTTTCATCGACTGCGATAATATCAGTGCTCGTTGCATGCTTACTATTTTTACCCTGTTTGCCACAAAGACAGAGGCTTCTTTGTTACGCATGCTAAAGGGCTCACCTGATGTTTACTTAAGTGGCCCAATAAAAAAGTACATAACAGACAGGGGTGGCAGGTATGGTGACAGAGACCAATAATTCTCTTCAATTTTCTATGTAGTATAGACTGCAGGTTTTCTATGTACCATTAAAAGTTTCATAACAAATCCTTCAGGTTTCACTTGAGGTGGGGGTGCAGAGAGGTTATCTATGAGAAGTCGCCTGATGGCCAGACCTATGTTAAAGGCCTTCGCATCTCCAAGGTTAGCTTTCTTTCCCTTCATGTCAGGGTTTTATTAAGTGTGGTTACAGCTAGATCATACAAGGACGATATACAATATTGTAAACCAAAACCATTTTTAGCACTCATACTAACAAATTTCTACATCTCGGCATTTTAGGCTACGAGCAGTGAGATAATCAAAGCTGATGCATACGTTGCAGGTATATTTTTTCTTCTATATTTATTTTTTGGACCAGCATGCCGAACCATGCAAGCTGAACTTACTAATATTTGATCTTCTGTTGGATGCAGCTTGTGATGTCCCAGGGATCAAAAGACTACTGCCGTCAGAATGGAGGGAATGGGATATGTTTGACAACATATACAAATTAGATGGTGTTCCTGTAGTCACTGTTCAGCTTCGCTACAATGGATGGGTTACTGAAGTCCAAGACCTTGAGAAATCAAGGTAACTCCAACAAGTGCTCTTGGTTACTTATTCATTTCTAGAATAGAATTTGTTTCACGAAGAACACATTTGTTCTCATGGATACCTTGAGAAATCAAGTTACAATATTCCCTGGCTTGACCCTGATGTTTTCACGAGGAACACATTTGTTTCTGCTAAAGGATTGCTGTGCAAATCCAAATAGCTCTCTGAGTGTTTCTTTTTCTTATCCTTGATTTAGACAATCACAAAAGGCGGTTGGCTTGGATAATCTGCTCTATACTCCAGATGCGGACTTCTCCTGTTTTTCAGACCTTGCACTTTCATCTCCTGCTGACTACTACATTGAAGGACAAGGCTCCCTGATCCAGTAAGACTACCATTCAGCGCTGTTGACAATGTTCATTGTTTGACTGGTTGTTTTGATACTCTATTTATATTTCCGTAAGCAACATAGTGAGCGTTTAGTATTGTATAACGTCTAAATTCCATGCATCGGATCCGTTTCTCTCTGTAGATAAACTCACCTTGCACGTTTGCTTTACCTGCAGAGCTGTGCTAACTCCTGGTGATCCTTACATGCCATTGCCGAATGAGGAGATCATTAGCAAGGTTCAGAAACAGGTGAGCTTGTACATATTTATTTGTCAAACTACTACTATAACTGGTTGATGCAGATGATTTGCTATACTAGTAACTAAGCAAGGCCTCATTTTTAAAGCAGTTCAATAAATTGTGATTTATTGTGCCTCCGTTGATTCTTTTATCCTCCTATGAAAGCTCACCTTGATGCGAACACATTCATAATTTCGTGCAGGTCTTAGATTTGTTTCCATCAGCTCGAGGCTTGGAAGTTACATGGTCCAGCGTGGTAAAGATCGGACAATCGTTGTACCGTGAAGCTCCTGGAAATGACCCATTTAGACCTGATCAGAAGACACCAGTTAAAAATTTCTTCCTGTCTGGCTCGTACACGAAACAGGTATTGTGCATCTAAACCTTAAAGCATATCAACTGGCTATCTATTCTTAAATATAGTTTTCTGATTGTGTGGAGCCTGTGCACCATCAATTTGAAGAAGAGGAAATTGTTTACCAGATGCTCCTGACATTGGATGATGCAAATCTTTAGGACATGGTAAATGAGGCCATAAAATCCTGATCTTCTTCCATGTGTTTGTAGGACTATATCGACAGCATGGAGGGAGCAACTCTCTCTGGTAGGCGGACAGCAGCCTACATCTGCGGTGCTGGAGAGGAGCTGTTAGCCGTCCGGAAGAAGCTTGTTGTTGATGACAGCGAGAAGGCGTTGGGGAAGGTTCAAGTGCTCCAGACGAGTTAAAACCATATGCTGGAGTGCCCAAACCATTCTGGGTTGTTGGTGATTGCCACAGCGATTTCTGTAAATCCTCTTTGAGCATTAGCTTTTGCTGCTGCCTTTGACCCTTGACACCTTTGCCTGTCGCGTGTTCCCATCTCACAATCGCAACCAGGTGTCTAGGTGGCATACAGGATCACATCAGGCAGCGTGTATGTTCAGTTAGACCTTAGCCAGTCATTGCAATGATTGTTGTTATACAGTGCACATTTTCTTACAATTATCCTGGGAAATGTAAGAATTTTGTCTGGGGAGATACCACAGCGATGACCAGCGATTATATTATTTCTGTGGCTAAAGCCATTTCCTGATAGACTCTGTTTTCATAACAAATGGTGTGCGATTGTTTTATGAGTCTCTGACCATGGTATTATATTTGGGTTCATGGAGAAATATCCGAGGACTGGTATAATACTGGGAACCGACCGCTTTTTGCGTTGTACAAGTATGTTGCAGAAAGTGGCTAGTTTGCTACTGAAATCAATGAGATTTTGGTGTTATATTTCAACAAGAGATGTCTACGCTGGCTGGTCACTAGGAAATGGAGCACTGATTGGGACAGTGGAGCAAAGGCAAAGTGGCGTGTCACTTGGAAGGCCTCACATAACTGGATGTGATCATGTGGCAATGGCAGACTTATGATCCGCGTGGAAGGGACGCAAACTGCAAATGGCGCCAAGCCTAACCGCCTGGGCATCTCCCCTTGCCTCTCCTCGCCTCTCCTGCGCAAAGGTGACTAGCTCTGGACATCTCTCAGGTAATCGTACTGCATCGTTTGCTTGATCACCTCCAATCTTTTTTTTGCTCCCTCTCGTCTTCCTGCAGAAGCAAAACCATCGACTCTGCAGTGTCAGGTGCGGCTCCGGCCCACGGGGAAGTGGCGGTAATGACAATGGCACACCACTGGTCGTCAGGGCGGCGGTCAGCGCCATCACGGAACTGCTCAGGGCCCTTTCTCCCAGCAAGAAGCCAAGGCAAGCTTCAGAATCCGACGATACAGAGTTGGAGTTGCCTCGCAGCGTGGAGGATGTGGTTGCCGTTCTTGAAGCTGATTACCAGCGTGCTTATTTCCTCACCGGTATATATGTGCTTTGCGGATTACAGTTTTATCTTGTTAGGACATGTGATGGTAAAAGAAAATTGAAAGCAAAAGTTGGCTTGCACTATCAGAGCAAAATGGCTACATAATTTTGTGTCATTTCAGTAGAGTAGCTGATGTGCTCAAGATTGAATGAATTTCAGGGAACTTCAGTTTAGGCATATATGCTGAGGATTGTTTGTTTGAAGATCCCACCATAAAGTTCCGTGGTACGCAACAAATAACACTAGAGTACTACCTAGGCACCGCCTATTTTCACTGCATTTCATGCACGGAACCATGTCAAGTAACATCAAATCGCTGCACCCTTATCCCCCAAGAACAAAAAATTGTGAGGCTAATTTTTTCCACGCTTGTACTCCGTAGGAAGGTCTAGATACTCTCAGAATCTTGATTTGCTAGTGCCCTTCTTTGACAGCCCTTCGCTCGAACTTGAAAACATAGAAAAGGTAAATTTTTGTCATCCACTGCAGCTATTTGTTCTGCCTAGTCATACCTGCTACACTGCAAGCTTGTAAACATAGAAAAGGTAAATTTTTGTCAATGTTTGCATTTGTGAAGTCTCATGATATGGCTTATACCAAAGTTTGTTTACCCCACCCTTTTCGCTACTTGCTGAAACTTTTGCAAATCATGCATGCAGGGTTTGAGGGTCGACACGAAGTTTGTCATAGCAACATGGACGCTAAGGTGCCCCTTCAGCATCATGACTTATCACTGAATATGTTACTAGTTATGCCGTTGTTTCTTCTGAACTTCACCCCATTCTTTTCATATTGGACTAATGTTTCTGGAGTAAAACGCTTCGGGGGTCACGAAGTTGCCACCGATGAGCGTATTAGTCACGAACTGGGAAAATGACAAGTATTGGTCACGAAGTTGCAGAATTGTGTCTTGTTAGTCTTTCCGTCAGGACGGCCGTTAAGTTGATGAGGTGGCGCCGTTAGTTGTCACGTGAAACGCACGTGCGGCCGGCCCGTAGCTAAAAATCTGATAGAAATTATTGTAATATTGTAGAATCAATATAAAAATATCTATAGGCCCAAATTTAGCAAATAATATACCGTTGGATTCAGAAAAAGGAGTAGAACACATTGGTACTGTTGGTTTGCACTTTTGCAAAACTTACAGATATTCAAATTTTAATGAGTGTTTATGGTGGTTTTTACATGATTTAAATTAATTTGAATGCGTTTAATATTAAACCAATACCAAATGACTCATATTGAAATTGCCCATCCACTAGTAGAATTTTGAAACTAAAGCTATTTTCATCATATTTTTACTGTTATGTTAATATGCCTATTTAAAATCATATTTTTACTATTTTCCGGCCACCTCTCCTGCTTCTGGCGGCGCCCGAGCCAGGCCTGCCTAGCCCCAGATGGGCCCCGAGGGCCCAGCTCTGGGCCGAGAGAGCCTCGTCGCGGCCACCTCGCTGCCCCGCCGCCAAGCAGCCGCGCCATCGCCAGCCTGCCGCCCGTTGCGCTGCCCATAGACCCGCACCGCCGCGGAACCTCCCGAGCCGAGCAGCACCATCGCCGGAGGAGAAGGCCCCGCGCCCCACCTCCAAACGCCCGGGGAGAAGCAGCTCCGCCGCCACTCGGGGCTTTGCCCGGACGGCTTGCGCCAACGATGGCGCATGGGGAGGCCGGAGGAGGGGGTCGAGGAAGGCTAGGGTCTGGGCGCCCTTCTGTCGCCTACGGGGAGCGACAACGAGGGCTGGGGGAGTGGGGAGACCGGGATGGAAGCGGGGAAGGCCTAGCGGCGGCGGTAGCTAGCGCGGGACGGAACCCTAGTTGCGGGAGCGGCTCGTCACGGTGTTCCTTTGGGTTTAACCCAATTGCAAGCAACCTATCGTCATTCAAAATGATTTTAAATAGGCATTTTAACACAACAGTAAAAATATGATGAAAATAGTTTCAGTTTCAAAATTCTACCACAGGCATACTAGTGGATGGGCAATTACAATATGAGTCATTTGGTATTGGTTTAATGTTAAACGCATTCACTGAATTTAAATCATGTCAAAAACACCATAAACATTCATTAAAATTTGAATATCTGTAAGTTTGCAAAAGTGCAAACCAACAGTACCAAAGTGTTCTACTCCTTTTTCTGAATCCAACGTATATTATTTACTAAATTTGGGCCTGTAGATATTTTTATATTGATTTTACAATATTACAATAATTTCTGTCAGATTTTTGGCTACGGGCCGGCCGCACGCGCGTTTCACGTGACCACTGATGGCGCCACGTCACCAACTTAACGGCCGTCCTAACGGAAAGACTAACAAGACACAGTTCTGCAACTTCGTGACTAATAGTTGTCATTTTCCCAGTTCATGACTAATACGCTCATCCATGGCAACTTCGTGACCCCCGAAGCGTTTTACTCATGTTTCTGCACTGTTTTTAGGACATATTTGAGGCTCCCATGGAGGCCCCTCATAGCCATCAGAGGGAACACAACCTACGATTTGGATGAAGAATACAAGGTAATGTGAAATGATTCATTTTCTTCGTTCTTTCTGATCATTCAGAGGTTGCAAAAACAGTTCACTGTTATATCTGCAGGTCGTTCGGCATGCAGAGAGCTGGGACGTCTCTGCCCTGGAGGCGATCGGTCAGTTATTCGTCTCGACTCCGAAGCAGACGGGCAGGTGAGCTCTCGAGTGAGCTTTGCCACTGGTCAATCAACGATATCGCGAAGCTCACACGTCAATTCGGCAGTTCGAACCGTGTATAAGAGCATCTCCGGTCGCGTCTCCAAACCGCGTCGAATCGATCGTTTGGGGAATGTGTTTTGTTCGTGTCACGTTTGGGGGACATCGCTCCCCAGCCGCATCCCCCAAACGCCGCCCCCAAATGAATATTGATGCACGAAAATAAAGGTTTTCATTCAATTTTGATTATATATTATAAAGTTTGAATGAAAACGGCTAGCTTTCATCTAAACCTAGCCTACGACCGTCCGGCGGGCTGTTCCCCGCCCCCGCGCTCCGCCAGCTCCTTGCTGCGCGCGCCGCTCCGTGCATAGGGCGGTGGCCAGCCGCTTCTAGCAGCGCGACGTCCGCCCCTCCTGCTGCGCCGCTGGAGGAGAGCTCGACGGCGCGACGAATCTCTCTTCGCGGGCACGGGCGTCGTCCTGGAGCTTCTTCTCCGACTCGAACAACTCGACGGCGCGCGCGCGATCGGCCGTCTCGTCCGGTGCGGTCCGTCGTCGTCGGACCACTCGAACGTCGTGTCGTCGTCGTCCTCCACCTCGGTCTCCTCCTCCGCACCTCCTCCTCCTCCACATCCGTTGGTGCCTCCATCATCGCCGCCGCCAACGCGTCGGCCTCCTCCGCCAACCGTCCCGCGCTCGCCAGGCCGCCTCCGTTGCGCCAACGCCGCTCCCGCTGCCGACGCCTCCGCCGCTAGGTGCTGGTGGCGCTCGATCGAGTCCCGCCGCCGGCGCTCGATCGCCTCCCCGCCGGCACAGCGTGTCCCGCTCCTCTTGCTGGCGGCGGTTCTCATCAGCCCACCGCTGCCCATCTCCTCCGTCCGGCGCCGTCGCGCCTCTTCGCCGTCGAGGCGTCGAACACCGCAATGGTGTCCGCCGTCGCCGCTCGTGCCACGTTGCCGCCGCGGCCTTGTCGCGGGGGCGGGGGCGACGCGCTAGATCCGCCGCGTGCGCCGCCTCACGCTGCCGGCGGGCCGCTGCTCGAGTTCCTCCCGCCGCTGCGACGATGTGCACGCCAGTTCTGCATCCGCCGCTTCCCGGCGGGGCGGGTCGATGTCGCCGATGACCCACAAGTATAGGGGATCGCCAGTCTTCGAGGGAAGTAAACCCAAATTTATTGATTCGACGGGGAGGTAAAGAATAAGCCTTAACAACGAGTTGTCAATTCAGCCGCACTGGACAAGCACTAAGAATGCGGGTGATGCAAAGCACAGTAATATGAGAGCAAGAGTAACAGAATACGCAGTAGCAATATGAGAGCAATGGCACCAGAAAATAGTTGATACTACTTCCAATGTCATGTAGAACGAGTATATGATGATGAAAGATGGACCGGGGTTCCCAGCTATCTACACTAGTGGTAACTCTCAATAACAAGTGTTGGGTGAACAAATTACAGTTGGGCAATTGATAGGATTGAAATAGCATTAAGACAGAATATCAAGTCTATTAATCATGTAGGCATGTTTCCATATATAATCATACGTGCTCGCAATGAGAAACTTGTACAACATCTTTTGTCCTACCAGCCGGTGGCAAGCCTCTAGGGAATCTATGGAAATTAAGGTACTCCTTTAATAGAGCACGGAGAAAAGCATTAACACTCCGTGAAAACATGTGATCCTCATACCTAAGCCTTTCCCTCCAGTTGTCCCAATTTCTGTCACTTTGGGGCCTTTGGTTCCGGACATAGACATGTGCATACAACTTGTAGATACAATCTAAGCAATAAATATAGAGCTTAAATCTAAGATCATGCCACTCGGGCCCTAGTGACAAGCATTAAACATAACAAGATTGCAGCAACAATAACTTCACAAACTTTGTAGATAGACAATCATAACGTAACAATCCATCGGATCCCAACAAACACAACACCGATTACATCAGATGAATCTCAATCATGTAAGGCAGCTCATGAGATCATTGTATTGAAGTACATGGGGAGAGAATACCAACTAGCTACAGCTAGAACCCGTAGTCCATGGAACTACTCACGGAGCATGATGGAGACGGTGGCGTTGATGGAGATGGCTTCGGGGCACTTCCCCGGCGGCGTGCGAACAGATTCTTTCCCCCGAATTGGAGTTTTCGCGATGGTCGCGGCCGGGAGTCTTTCCGGAGTTTCACAATCGCATTGCGTTTTTAGGTCGAAAGGGCTTAAATAGGCGAAGAGGCGGCGCAGAGGGCTCGGGGTGGCCCCACGCAGGCCGGCGTGGCCAGGCCTCGGGGGCCGCGCCGCCACATGTTGTGGCCCCCACGACTCTCCTCCGACTCTCCCTTCGGTGTTGGATGCTCCGGGAAAAATAGGATGTTTGGCGTTGATTTCGTCCAATTCCGAGAATATTGCCCGAACAGCCTTTCTAGAACCAAAAACAACAAAAACAGGAACTGCGCTGTGGCATCTTGTTAATAGGGTTCCGGAAAATGCATAAAAACATTATAAAGTAGCAAACATGTAAGTATTGTCATAAAACAAGCATGGAACGTCAGAAATTATGGATACGTTGGAGACGTATCAGGTCCCTTTTCCTACTCGTCCTCGAGTAGGTAAACGATAAAAAGAATAATTTCGGTAGTGACATGCTACTTACATAACCTTGATCATACTATTACAAAGCATATGAAATGAATGAAGTGACTCAAGGCAATGATCTATAGGTGCTAACAAATAGATAACATATAGCAAAACTTTTCATGAATAGTACTTTCAAGACAAGCATCAAAAGTCTTGCATAAGAGTTAACTCATAAAGCAATAAATTCAAAGTAAAGGCATTGAAGCAACACAAAGGAAGATTTAAGTTTCAGCGGTTGCTTTCAACTTTCAACATGCATATATCATGGATAATTGTCAACACAAAGTAATATGATAAATGCAAATAAGTAAGTATGTAAGAATCAATGCACAATTAACACAAGTGTTTGCTTCTAAGATGGAAGTAGGTAAACTGACTCAACATAAAGTAAAAGAATGACCCTTCGCAGAGGGAAGCATTGATTGCTATATTTGTGCTAGAGCTTTGGTTTTGAAAACATAAAGAGATATAAAAGTAAAGTTTTGAGAGGTGTTTGTTGTTGTCAACGAATGGTAGTGGGCACTCTAACCCCCTTGCCAGACAAACCTTCAAAGAGCGGCTCCATTTTATTTTATTTTTGGGTGGCACTCCTTCCAACCTTTCTTTCACAAACCATGGCTAACCGAAACCTCGGGTGCCTGCCAACAATCTCATACCATGAAGGAGTGCTTTTTTATTAGTTTTATTATGATGACACTCCTCCCACCTTTGCTTTCTCAAGCCATGGCTAACCGAACTCTTCGTCAGCCGTCCAACAATCACATACCATGGAGGAGTGTCTATTTTTGTTAATTAATTGGGAACGGAATCCCATTGCCGCCTCTTTTGCAAAATAATTGGATGCGGATTAAGCCACTAGTCCATTGGTGAAAGTTGCCCAACAAGATTGAAAGATAAACACCACATACCTCATGAGCTATAAAACATTGACACAAATCAGAGGTGATAAATTTTGAATTGTTTAAAGGTAGCACTCAAGCAATTTACTTTGGAATGGCTGAGAAATACCATGTAGTAGGTAGGTATGGTGACACAAATGGCATAGTGGTTGGCTCAAGGATTTTGGATGCATGAGAAGTATTCCCTCTCGATATAAGGCTTAGGCTAGCAAGGTTATTTGAACTCAAGTATGAACCGGTACAGCAAAACTTACATAAGAACATATTGCAAGCATTATAATACTTTACACGTCTTCCTTGTTGCTCAAACACTTTTACCAGAAAATATCTAGACCTTAAGAGAGACCAATCATGCAAACCAATTTTAACAAGCTCTATAGTAGTTCTCCACTAATAGGTTTAAACTACATGAAAAAACTTAATCATGATCTACTTGAGAGCTCAAAACAATTTCCAAGTGTCAAATTATTCAAGACATTCTGAAGCACTTTCTGTTTCCAACCAAATAACAATAAGTATTGTAGCTTCCAACTTTTATCATTGAACATTAAAAGTAAAACGAAGAACAAGTGTTCATTATGAAAAAGCGGGCGTCTCTCTCCCAAACAAGGATTTCTAGGATCCATCTTTATTCAAACACAAGCAAAAATAAAAACACACAGACGCTCCAAGTAAAGCACATATGATGTGACCGAATAAAAATATAGTTTCAATAGAAGAAACCTGATAAGTTGATGAAGAAGGGATGCCTTGGGCATCCCCAAGCTTAGACGCTTGAGTCTTCTTGAAATATGAGGGATGAACCACGGGGCATCCCCAAGCTTAGACTTTTCACTCTTCTTGATCATATATCATCCTCCTCTCTTGACCCTTGAAAACTTCCTTCACACCAAACTTCTCATAAACTTCATTAGAGGGGTTAGTACTCAAAAACTTTAATCCACCTTGGTCCTGTAGTGACACATTGCAAGAACTCAATAAAACATTAGCTACAGCTCTCCACGCTAGAAAGCCTCACTTAAAGTCCACAAGAGACAATGCAAAAACAGAGACAGAATCTGTCCAGAACAGCCAGTAAACACGAATTTTTAAATGGTACTTCCGTTGCTCAAATCAGAAAACTTAAAACTAATGAAAGTTGCGTACATATCTGAGAACGCGCACGTAAATTGGCAGATTTTTCTAGTTACCTACAGAGAGCACTGCCCAGATTCGTGACAGATAGAAATCTGTTTCAGCGCAATCCAAATCTAGTATCAACCTTCTATTAGAGACTTCACTTGGCACAACAATGCAATAAAATAAAGATAAGGAGAGATTGCTACAGTAGTAACAACTTCCAAGACACAACAAAACAGTAGCAAAATAAAGACATGGGTTATCTCCCAAGAAGTGCTTTCTTTATAGCCATTAAGATGGGCTCAGCAGTTTTAATGATGCTCACATGGAAAATAGAAATTGAAGCAAGAGAGCATCAAGAAGCAAATTCAAAACACATTTAAGTCTAATCCACTTCATATGAAAAGGAATCTTGTACACAAATAAATTCATGAAGAACAAAGTGACAAGCGTAGCAAGATAAAACAAGAGTAACTTCACAATTCTCAACATAAAGAGGGGAAACTTAACATTATTAAGATGCATATAACCATGTTTCCCTCTCTCATAATAATTTTCAGTAGCTTCATGAACAAACTCAACAATATAACTATCACATAAAGCATGTTTCTCATGATTCACAAACACATAATTTTTATCAAGCTTAAAAATAGCGGGATTAAAACTTTCAAACTCACTTTTATCAATAATATAACAAGATGATTGATCAATCTCAAGAGATATGGGACTCCTAGATAAAGTCAAGACCTCTCCAATCCCATTTTCATTAGTAGTACAATTAGTATTATCAAGTAACATAGGACCATCATCTAGAGACTTATCATAGACATTTGCTAAACAAAATTCTTTAGTGTCATGCATTTCGACATTAGGCACAAACAAAGCATTATCATAAGATTTATCAAAATAGCATGGATTATCATAGATAACAGTAGGGTAATTATTCTCACAAGTTTTACTCATAGGTAATATTTCAAGAGAATCCACAGGCATATAACATTCAACCTCCTTTGGTAAGCATGGAGGACAATCAAATAGTGTAAGAGATAAAGAGTTACTCTCATTAGAAGGTTGGCATGGGTAGCTAATCCATTCTTCCTCCTTTTGTTCATCACTCTCCTCTTCTTTTTCATCCAATTACAGGTTCATCAATTTCCTCCTCTTTTTCATCCAATGAGCTTTCAGGTTCATCAATTTCTTCTTTCACAAGTTCCTGCAAATCGTGAGTTCATTCTTGTGCATTAATGAGTCTCTCTTTATAATCAATGATATAAGGGTTATCACTGTAGCTTTCTATGCAAAAATTAAGGATAGAAGAGACATAATCTTTAAGGTCCTTACAAACAACACAAGTTTCATAATTTTTAGACATGAAGGATTCTATTTCAGAGGCTCCCATAAACAAATTGTTCTACCTCTTCGAACCCAAGATGAATATAGTTATTCCAATTATAGTTCATAATTAAAACTTCCTCACTAAAGCCACATTGAAATTTCAGATGTTTAGTATCCTGTTTAGAGCAACATTTATATCATGGCGTTTAAGCAAAATTTTAGCAATTGCATTCAATTTTTCTATCACAGCACTCATCACTTCACCCGCTCTTGATTCTCTATAATTATTATATAATACTATAAGCTCCAACATAGTTATGCGTTCTTCCATAACAACAGTTTTTAAGTTTTAGGTTTTTCAATTTTTATGGATTTTTGGATATATGAGAAAAATAAAACAAGACAAAAACAAACTAGACAAAAGTAAACTAAGTAAAATAATACTAGACAGAAATAAACTAAGCACAAACAAACTAGACAAAAGTAAACTAAGCAAAACAAAATAAAGTAAAACAGAGAGAGAGGTAGAGTGTACTCCCGTGAACTTATGAGTAGAGCTATGCCCCCGGCAACGGCGCCAGAAAATAGTCTTGATGACCCACAAGTATAGGGGATTCAACAGTCTTCGAGGAAGTAAAACCCAAATTTATTGATTCACACGGGAGGTAAAGAATACTTATAAGCCTTAAAAGGAGTTGTCAATTCAGCCGCACTGGAAAAGCACTAGTAACGGGGTGATGTGAAAGCAGCAGTAATATGAGAGCAAAGAGTAACAAAGAACACACAGTAGCAATAATATGAGAGCGATGGCACCAGAAAATAGTTGATACTACTTGCAATGTCATGTAGAACGAGTATATGATGATGAAAGATGGACCGGGGTTCCCAGCTATCTACACTAGTGGTAACTCTCCAATAACAAGTGTTGGGTGAACAAATTACAGTTGGGCAATTGATAGGATTGAAATAGCATTAAGACAGAATATCAAGTCTATTAATCATGTAGGCATGTTTCCCATATATAGTCATACGTGTGCTCGCAATGAGAAACTTGTACAACATCTTTTGTCCTACCAGCCGGTGGCAGCCGGGCCTCTAGGGAATCTCCGGAAATTAAGGTACTCCTTTTAATAGAGCACCCGTGAGCAAAGCATTAACACTGCGAAAACATGTGATCCTCATATCTAAGCCTTTCCTCCAGGTTGTCCCATTTCTGTCACTTTGGGGCCTTGGTCCCCACACATGACATGTGCATACAACTTGTAGATAATCTAAGCAATAAGTATAGAGCTTAAATTAAGATCATGCCACTCGGGCCCTAGTGACAAGCATTAAACACAACAGATTGCAGCAACAATAACTTCACAAACTTTGTAGATAGACAATCATAACGTAACAATCCATCGGATCCCAACAAACACAACACCGATTACATCAGATGAATCTCAATCATGTAAGGCAGCTCATGAGATCATTGTATTGAAGTACATGTGAGAGAATACCAACTAGCTACAGCTAGAACCCGTAGTCCATGGGGGAACTACTCACGGAGCATGATGGAGGCGGTGGCGTTGATGGAGATGGCTTCCGGGGGCACTTCCGCGTCCCGGCGGCGTGGAACAGATCTCCGAATTGGAGTTTCGCGGATGGCGGCGCGCCCCGGAGTCTTTCTTGGAGTTTCACACCTGCATCTGCGCTTTAGGTCGAAAGGGCTTAAATAGGCGAAGAGGCGGCGCAGGAGGGCTGACGGGTGGCCCCACACGAGGCCGGCGCGGCTAGGCCTCGGGGCCGCGCCGCCCACATGTGTGGTGCCCCCCGGCTCTCCTCCGACCCTCCTTCGGTGTTCTGGATGCTTCCGGGGAAAATAGGATGTTTGGCGTTGATTTCGTCCAATTCCGAGAATATTGCCCGAACAGCCTTTCTCGGGAACCAAAAACAATAGAAAACAGGAACGCACCGTGGCATCTTGTTAATAGGTTGGGTTCCGGAAAATGCATAAAAACATTATAAAGTGCGAGCAAAACATGTAAGTATTGTCATAAAACAAGCATGGAACATCAGAAATTATGGATACGTTGGAGACGTATCATCGACCTGTGAATCCGGGACTGGAAGTGGAGGAGACGGCGGTGGAGGGAACTGGCCAGCGCCGGGGCGGTTCGCCATTGCCACTGGTGGTGGAGGAGACGACGGTGGAGCGACGAGGGCTGTGTTTGTTGCCGCGGCTGTGGTGGCTACCAATTACGCCGGGAGGCCTTTTATAGACGCCGACGTCGGGAAGAAAGCGCGGGAAGAGGCGAGAAGAGGCGGGAAGATCGCGCGGGAACGGGCGTGGCGTGCGAACGCCGGCGACGCGTGGAGGCTGCGCAGCACCGACGGGACGTCTCGCCTGCCTCTCCGTCGCCATTAAGGCAAAGATGCCGTCGCGCGATTAACTTCCGCCGCGAGGTAGGCGATGGTTAGGTCCAAACTTGAATGAGTCACGACGGGTTGGCCCCGCCACTCCCCGCCTCGCACCGTTGTGTCTGTCGTGCCCGGTGTGTCCCCTGTGGGACGGGGACGCTCGAGGCGCCGGACACCGTATCGGGCCGCGCCGGACAAAATTGGGCTTTGGGGGACGCGGCTAGAACGGTTTCTTGGTCCGGCGCGCCCAAATTGCTTTGGTGGACGCGACTAGAGATGCTCTAAACTTAGCTTTTGCTGGAAATCCCCGATGATTGTCGAAATTTGTTCCTTCAAATCCCTAATTTTGCCTCTGAATTCAACGCTACCCACTGAGTTCCATAACGTGTCGAATGTGCAGTGGACGAGCCTTTCGCCGGTGCTGACGTATCGACTCGGTATTCCCTGGACGCACTCCTGAACCTGGCGAGAGTCGCGCGCTGCTGGCGTGCCAGGTAGCAACGGCACGCGTTGTCTAAGGGTGGAACTGGCTCGGTCCGTGCGTTCCATCCCCGGCCACCACAACAATCTTTTTGTCTCTCAAGGCCCCTGGCATAAACAATTGGACTTTGTACCTGTGGATCAGCACAACCATTTTGTCTCTCTCATCAGAGATAATGGTAGCTGGTCGAGAAGCTCATTTCACTTGCATCCACATGCTGGAAAAACTCTATTATTGCCTAACTTATGAGTCTATTTAGGGGTAGGCCCAAAAATCTTGGAAGGATCGGAATGCTAGATATTGAGTGATCTGGATGCGCGCTACGTCTTAGATGGCCTTGACTCCAATGGAAGGACCCCAAACGTGCTTGGGCTGGATCCAAGCTTCCCTGTGATGATGCAGACATGGCTCTTTTTAGGGCCTCAACCAAGATCGTTATTGGCGACGGGGAGACTGCCTCCTTCTGGCACGACAACTGGTGTGACCGGGGTCCACTCTCTCAGTGGGCGCCTGATATTTTCAAAATCGCCACAAGGAAAAAACTGCATGGTTGCAAAAGAGTTTCGTCACAACAACTGGATCCGCTCGGTTATCAATATTACCTCTCCCGTCCACTTGGCGCAATACATTGAGGTTTGGGATACCTTGGAGACAACCGCCCTCGTCCCTAAGAGATCGGACTCCATCTCTTGGCAGCTGTCCACATATGGGACATATAGTGCTAAATCTGCTTACAATGCTCAGTTCTTCGGTAGGTTCGATGCCAAGAAGATCTGGGATGCTCATGCGGAGCCGAAATGCAAATTGTTCGGCTAGCTCGCTCTCCACGGGAAGTGTTGTGGGTATACTCCATGGGTGTACCATCAATGGTGCCTAGATCCAGCAAGCCCCGGTGACCCACAGATGGTGGTGGTGGCTTACAGCCCACCGGGCGGCTCAGTTGCTGCTGATCAAGATGGAAGAAGTCCAGCCCAGGAACAAGGAGCCAGATCCAAGCCGACTAATGCAAGGATTCGGATCCTACAAGGCCCATGAAGGTAGCCGGATCCAGTATGACGTTTTAGGTATAGGCGGCTCCTTGAAGTGCACGACAATGTAATGTTCCCTAGTTAGGCAAGTTTGTATTCCGATTAGGACTCTCCATGTAAACCCTAGATCCCGGCGCTTTATAAGCCGGATCCCGGGAGCCTAGAGGCACAACCACAACTCATTGTAACAATGCTAAAGCGCCCATATAATTCCAGACAAGCAGCAGTAGGCCCTGCCTCAGTGCAGCCTTCCGAAGCTGGGTAAATCGCGTACCACCATCCCAATGGCGCTCCGCCCTTTGCCCCCCACTTCTGCCCCCCTTCGTGAGGATCCCTCCTCCGGGGTACTGTCGAATAGGCAACGACAGTTGGCGCCCATCGTGGGGCCAGCGGCATCTGGAGGCCGGCACCGGGAGGGTTCTACCTTCGGAGGTATCGGCCACACCATTGCCATGGGGCGCGTCTTGTACGCCGACAACTTTCCGATCGTCCCTCAGGACGAGTGCTGCATTCCGGCTAGGACAGACCCCGTCAAGCTCTCCATCATCCCGACCGGCGGGATACACATATTCATCGACGAGACTGTCGATTCCGACAGAAACACACTAGTAAGTACTACAGCTACGACCGCCGCCGAACAAGACGCAACTGCAAAGATCCGATCTGACTTGCAGGAACTTCCCAGGGAAGATTCCGCCTTAGATCTAGAATTTTCAACACCTACCCAATCCGCCCCTGAGCAGGAAACAACGGTGGAAGACCAATGCAGATCCTCCTGGGTTTCCCAGGTGTTAGAAAATCAGAGGTGACACTTCGTGCACTTCCTTGCGCACACAGTGGGATCCGCACCTCCACAGGAAGGTGCTCGACCCATGCAGACAGAGGATGCTGGAACAACAACAAAACCAAGCACCAAGAAGGTGCTGGAGAAAATTAGGATTCAGTACTCGGAAGCCTCAACCCACTCTCAGGTGACGTCTTCCCCATGGCTTTTGAAGAGTATAAAGCACACTGCAAGGAGTTGGAGGACGTGGAGAAAGCTGACGGTGAATCATCTCCGCCAAAACAGGTCTTCGCGACCTTGGCTGGTATTGATGATGACGAGGATGACGACCTAGAGAAGACTCCGCCTCAAGCAACTATCCCGGATCCAGCCTAGCCAGAGGCCTCGCCGCGGGTTCGTGCCTGTCGGACGTCGGAACCACCGCAGGGCCGGAGCCTGAAGTTTTATGAAGGGATGGCAGCTGAGACACTCGTGGACATAGAAGGACAACGCGAAGAACACGCCCAACAAAAAGAGACCCTGACAAATCCAATCACCCCAGAGGTGGCTGCGGATCCGGAAGCTTTTGAAGCTAGGCGTAAAGAACTCCTGGCGGAAGCTCAAAGCATAGTCAAGGTCATAGCATCAGTCCTTCAGTACAAGATGGAAACCGACAAGTTGTATGAGCAAGCCATAGAGAGCATGCGTTTGGCGGAGGAAGAATACGTGAAAGCCAGAGAGCTTGCAGAGGAGTGGAAAAACACAGTTAAAGAAACCCATGAGGAAGTGAGGCAGATGCAAAGAGATACTATCTGCCCTCGCAACATCAACTTTGACAGTGCAGCTCGCCACAAGCCTCTGGCAACTCCAAAGGACAACATGAAAAGAGCAGCGGAGCTCCTGACAATGACCAGATTGACATTGAGTATCTGTGAACAATCATTGGCATGACCATGTAGCAACAGAGCAAGGCGGATACTTCGCGCAGATTGGAATCCAACCCGGATGCATGTGTGCCCACAACGCAGAAGTACCCTATCGGAAATCCAAGGGAGCACCGCGAGGATCAATCGCCCACCGGATCAACGGAGCGTCGGAGAAAAACCAAAGAGCATTCAAATCCGATCCCCATATCCTCGGATACTCCTAAGGATAAAACAAGGTAAAGGATGTGATGTACTCTGGCAAAGACAAGTATAGGAACCCATCACTGCCAAGGAATCAGTACGCGCCTCCGCGCCCTCGCCAGCGTAGTCCTTCCGGAAACGTCAGACCCCATGGGCCTGGCGGAATTAATATCCGCGACAATGTTGAGCCCAGAAGAAGCAGGAATGAAGAGCGCGCACCTGAGCCCAGGCAACCTCGGCATGAAGGAGGCAGCCGCCAAGATGGCGAAGGTAGCCATCGCAGCCGGAGCCAACATCGCCAGGAAGGACGCAGAGAGTCTGATGGCGGAAGCAAGAGGCACCATAAGCCCCCGCACGGTTCTCCGTCACCACCACCTAGTAAGGGAGGTGAAGGTGGAGGCAGACGGTCACGCTCCCACTTAGAGTCCCCTAAGCACATTCGGAGCTCACGAGACGCATGTGAACGTCTAAACAAATACAAAGTTGGCTACATTGGCCCAAAGTGCTTTGGAAAAAGGATCCGCCAAGAAAAAAACACCAAAAGGCCTGAACATCAAGCTACCCGGAAACTTGAAGCATTATGATGGCAGAGAGAGACCCGATACCTGTATTGATGACTACTTTAATGCTAACAACTTTGCTTGAGGGACCCCAAACATGTCCAGCCGTATGCTCCAGTTGTACCTTGTTGGCCCTGCCCGGACTTGGCTCAGTGTCCTCCTGGAGAATTCCATCTTTTGTTGGTTTGACCTGAAGATAGCCTTTGAGGCACACTTTAGGGGCACCTACAAGAGACCATCCACGGCCAGTGACTTGCAGGTGTGCATACAAAAGAAAAACGAAACCTCTCGAGAGTACCTCACTCGATGGTTAGAAATGAGAAACGACTGCGAGAATGTCGACGACCAAACAACTATGCTGGCCTTCATAGGAGGTTTGTAGAGGGGAGGACTGCTCCGACACAGGTTGACGTGCGAGTACAATGAGCAGAATCTAAACCTAGACAAGATGATCTCCATCGCCAGCACCCACACCGTCGCAGATGATGACGCAGGCGGAGAACTTCCAGCCACAACCCTACCACTGCACCACTAGAAGAAAAACCGTGACGGCATTAACAAGCGGAAAAATCCCCCGATGAACAGAAGAATGGCGGATCCGACATGGTTTCCATGGCGTTCCAACGAGGTCAAGGTGACGGAAGAGGCCGCGGCTGTGGTGGCGGAGCCGGCAGAGGCCAGCAGCACGCTGACGAGGTCACTTCTGCCGGAACCCGCGCTCCTCAAACCTATGAAGAATACAGGGACATGCCGTGCCTGGCTCATATTGATCCGGCAACAGGAAAATCCTCTCATACAAACTGCAATTGCAAATTGGTCAACGATCTTAAGACGGATCCAAAAGTGGGATACAAGCGTGCAAGGAAGCATCGTCCACGTGGCAAAGGAGGCAAAGGCAAGAACAAGGATAAGGACAAGGACGAGGAAAGCTCCGAGGCCATCTATGAGGATAGGGCTTCACCGGAACCCAAAGAGGGTAATGCAACAAACACCTCCAACCCCTTTGGAAAGAAAAGTGCAGGAGCATATCACACTTTCCTCAGGATTCCGGCAGTTCGGGCGAAGAAATCCGCCCTCCGGACCTTGAACACCACGCTTCCGGCTGTACCACAGTATGTTTAGTGGTCGAAAAAACCATGCACATTTGACAGAGCCGATCATCCAGCCGTCATCCCTAAAAAGTGCTACGCTTTGGATGTTAGTCCCCACATCGATGGGTATGACTTCTCCAAGTGCCTCATGGACAGCGGAGCCACCTTAAACATCATGTACCTGGAAACTCTAGAGAAGATGAACCTTACCAAGGAACAACTTAAGCACAACACTACGAAATTCCATGGTGTGGTTCCGGGTAAAAAGGAAAACTCCTTGGGCAGCATCAAACTTCCTGTGGCCTTCGGCGATGTTAAAAATTACCGTGAAGAGTTGATCACATTTGAGGTTGTGCCCTTCAAAAGTTCCTACCATGTGATCTTCGCATGCCAACCTACCACAAGTTCCATGCAAGGCCGTGATACATCTACAACAAGCTCAAGATTTCGGGTCCTAACGGTATGATCACCATATCTGGAGATTACAAGAAAGCTCAAGACTACGAGGAGGGTGAAGCTGCCTTCGTGGAGTCAGTTATCTCTGGAGAGGAGCTGCAAGGCTACAGAGCCGCGGTGGATCCGGCTGAGATGCACACCACCAAGAAGCAGATCTCCTATCAGAAGACCATGTTCAAGGCCGCGATAGATACCAAAAAGGTTGACCTCAAGCAAGGTGACGCCTCCAAGCAGGTTTCTGTTGGCACTGGCCTGGACCCCACATAGGAAGACACGCTCGTCGAGTTTCTGTGAGCTAACATGGATATCTTTGCATGGCAACCTTCTGACATGTCCGAGACCAAGGGAACTCGGCGAGCACTACCTCAACATAATCCCGGTGCCAAACCGGTGAAGCAAGCTATGCGACACTTGATAAGAAGCGCTGCGCCATAGTCATGGAATTAGCAAAGTTACTAGAGGCATGTTTTGTAATAGAAGTTATCCACACAGACTGGGTCGCAAATCTCGTCCTTGTACCCAAAAATAATTATGAAATACTAATAATGTGCATCGATTACTCCGGCTTGAATAAACACTATCCGAAGGATCCGTTTCCCCTGCCGCGCATTGACCAAGTCATTGACTCGACGGTGGGGGCTGAACTTCTTTGTTTTCTGGACGCATATTCCGGGTATCATCAGATCCGGATGAAGAAGTCTGACCAAAAGGTGACTTACTTTATCACCCCTTCGGCACTTACTATGTCACCATGCCTTTGGTTTGAAATACAGTTATATATCAACAGCACAATGTCTATGCCCAAGGACCAGGATTGGCCAGAACGCACGCTACATCGACGACATCGCTGTCATGACCCGGAAAGGATCCGACTTTTTGGGGGGATGACCCCCGGGATGCCAAAGGCATGCCAAACCGATGGTCTTATCCATCAAGATACCGGTTTAATATTTATACCGGAACTCAAAGATAGGAATTTGGCTAAGAAGTTATTGTGATTCCCAAGAGGGGTATGCTTTAATCAGAAGGAAAGATACCCAGAGCACCGGAAGGCCAAGAGCTGTCGGTCGAATGGTCAAAGATTCCACGAGCTAAAAGACAAGGATGAGCTAAGCAAAGTAGCTTTAAACGGATTCAAGACAAAGAAGAGGATGACGGCCAAAGAAGCGACGTCAGCCTCCTCGTTTAAAGAAGACCCCGTGTCATCTATGATTAAAGTAGCTTTATAAAGTATTTTTAAAGTAGTTTGTCTAGTCAAAGATCCCATTAGGTTTCTTGGTCCTCTGTAAGCTACCCTCTCCCCTATATGAGAGGGGGCAGCTTTTTCATACGCGCGGAGCAATAGAGAGAACCTTGTAAGCTTGAAACTGTAACCTGTGGAGATAGTGATCTAGAGAGAGTTCTTCCTTGTGTATTTCTTCTTCAACCTCGGCCTTGGCCAAGTTCTTGAGGAAACCATCCGAAAGTTCATCCCATCTAGTCACAAACCCTCCCCCGAATCCTCTAGCGTCCATTCGGCCCCAAGATAAGCCATCCTATGCCATCCGTTTGTTCCCCACGACGATAGCTGGCGCCACCGTGGGGCCCGAAGTGGCGCTTTGCCGGAGTTCATATTCGCGGCATCCTCGACATCAACGGCGAGCGCTGTGTCCGCGCCGTGCAACGCATCTACAACATGGACTTCATCAACGATAACGGCTGCTTCGCCAACGGCGGCAAGTTCCCGCAGAACGGCCGCACCATCGAGTTCGCGCATCCGCGTCTATTTCGGCACCGCTCCCGTGCGCCGCGCTCTCGACGGTGCCGGTGGCGCCGGATCCACCAAGATGGCTGTGTGCTGGCCGCGCCGCCGCAGCGTGGAGGTCATGATGGCTGGTGCGGTCAACACCGGCAAGGGAGCTGTGGAGGAAGGAGATGAACGCGCGGCATCGACCCGCCCGGCAAAACCGCCGCTGGAGCGTGACGCCGGCGTCGCGGGAGCATCGTCAGCACCACCGGCAACACCTCTTCAAGCGGCGATGCACACGCTGGCCACGCCCATCGCGCAGAACATCGACCCGCAAAGGCTCAGGAGGAGCTGGAGGCCACGCGCAAGGCCCTGCTTACCGGGGGCGCCGACATCATCCGGGCGCAGCGCGAGCTGAACCTAACCCTACGTGAGTACAACGCTGCCCATGGCTTTGCTTCAGTTAGTGCTCATGCTACAGGATACCGGAAACCGCTTAAGGCTCAATCTAGATCAGATTTACAGTTCTTACCGAAGAGTGCATCTCGTATCTGTAAGCATCGTAGAGAAGCCTAAGTACAGTAGTCCGATAAAACTATAAAAGCCTAAAGCCGCAGAGAATTATGTGAATCGCTTTCCGTGACGAAGGCAAAGCGCAAGAACGTGTAAAAGAGCTGTTGAAAACTATTGAGCAAGAAATGTCGAGCAGCTAGCTGTTGAACGAGGCAATGGCCTCAAAACTGCTCAACGAAGAATGCCGCAAGTCCTGTGGGTGCATCGCCCCTCATCCCAAAAAGAAGGGAGAGAGAAAGAACGACGGCAGATGACTGTATGATCCACCCTGCCGGAGCAAAAGCCGGGCAACATGATGCGGTAGCCAAGGGGCAGAAGCCAAACGCAAGGGGCTATGTGAACAATCATGCTTAGAGATTAACAAATTTCCGCAAGAGGCGTACATGGATGAAGAAATGCCACCATTCGTGGTACTGCAAGAGCCGCAACCGAAGAATATGACGAGTCGATTCCGAGGTGGAACCAACAAGAGTCCACCGGAACCCTTTGGGGAACGTTCTGAAAGATGTTTGCCACCGGATGCAGGCACGTTGGACAGGTACATCTTTCTCAAAGCGAATGTGAGGGACCTCCCGGCCCAAGGTGTTTTGGTCCACGGATCATGAGAGAAGAACCACCGAGGCGCACTTCCAGCTTGCCCCGGGACACGAACATATGATGGAACCCATCAAGTCGAAGACTGCTGGTAGAATGTATGTACCGTTTATGTGGTGTGTAAACCGCGCATGTAAGAATCATACCGGTCCACTCGTGGGTCCCGCGAGGATTTGCTTAACAATTTGCCAGAAGTATTAACGGATGGTTGATTTTGAGGAAGCATTTGTGAACAACTTCAGCAGAAGACATACAAAAGGCCAAACTGCCCCCAAGAACTTGCTACTGTGCCAACAAGCAGGTAGAACCTGAGATTATCTCACCCAAGTGGAACTCAATGAGAAACACATGTGAAGGAGTGATTGAGGCACAAGCCATTGCTTGGTTCAGCCAAGATGCCGGAGAGGATCACCTTTGTGGCAAAGGCTAGAGAAGCATGCCAACGACCTTGGCGGAAATGATACGTGTGGCAGAGGCTATGCATTGGGAGACTCAATGCAACCGGCAAAGGCAAGCCGAGCCGAGCAACAAATCCGCCTCAACAGCAACACTGGACAACGAACAACAAAAGAAGGGAAGATTTTCCTGATCGGAAGGTACGGCTGCAACAAGTTGCCGCAAAGGTAAGAAAATTATGACGCGGGGCAGTCAGAGACAAAACCTGATCGCAGCCATGGCGGGTCCTAAGAAGCAAAAGGTCGAGAAGAAACCCTCGCGTAAAGAAATTGGCAAGAGCCTGTGAAATACACCATGGAAGCCGCCATGGACCAACCTTGCTTGGCACACGCCGAACCCGGACCACCCGTCAAACCATCTGACGAAGGATTGTTTTTGGACCAAGTACTTGATGCAAAAGGGTGCAGTGAAAGATGCGCAAGGACAAGGGTGCGCCACAGTGTTGCCGCCGCCGCAAGATATGCTGCGCCAACAACAACTGCCACCACCACCACCGCTTACTGGAGCAAATGCTCTACCGGTACAACATCAACCAAACAGGCAGCAGTACCAGTAGGTTAACCGGGTGGAAGAGAATCGTGACCAACCACCTCCACCGGCACCTTTAGGCCGGAATGTTTACGAAGACCCACACTTGTGCATGGTTGTCTTTGTCACCGAGCCAACCGACAGGCGAGCGTGCATCGCCTTCCATGGAAGTGAACGCGGTGATGCCGGCAGTACCCAAGTACATGCTATGGCCGATCAGGAAATAACCTGGTCGTTCAAGGATCACCCTAAAATCATGCCGAATCCGGCGGATATGCTCTTGTTGTGGACCCAATCATGAAGGGGCCGGAAACTCGAGTAAAATTCAGCAAGGTGCCGATAGACAACAGCAGCATAAACATCATGTACAAACACACAATGTGAACGCTGGGCATAACGGAGAATATGCTGCAGCCAACTCACACAACTTTCCATGGGATTGTTCCCGGTTTGTCTTGCGCCCGATAGGAAAAGTTCGGGTGGATGTGTCGTTTGGAGGACGTGACAATTGTCGTGTTGAGAACATTGAGTTTGAGGTGGTGGACTTAGATAGTCCTTACCATGCATTGTTGGGGAGACCGGCACTGGCAGCTTTCATGGCATCAACCCATACGGCTTACCTCAAGATGAAGATGCCGGCACCTCGTGGACCCTTGACTGTGGTGGGAAACTATAAGGTCTCAATGGAAACTGCTTCCGCCGGATCCAACCTGGCAGAGCCACCGTGATAGCGGAGGAAAGAAAAGAATGCAATCGTCGTTGCGCCGTTCGCTCTCGTGTTGAGCTTAGCAAGAATGAGTGGAAATCCTTTCACCGCATCTGCCGACGAACGAGACAAAGGACATTGTGCTGGATCCGGCTTACTCCGAGCGCACCGCGTTCGTATCGGTGCCGGCCTCGCCACATAGGAAAGCGCGCTCGTCGCTTCCTCCGTGAGAATCGGAACATCTTTGCCTGGTCTACTAATGACTTGGTAGGAGTTCCGAGGGAGCTGGCTGAGCACTCTCTAAACGTCCGGAAGATGCTAAGCCGGTGCGTCAACCTTTGCGCCGGTTCGCTGAAGATAGAGGAAAATCATTGGAGAAGAAGTACTAAGCTGTTGGTTGCCTGTTTCATCGTGGAGGTCACCACACGCAGTGGCTGGCTAATCCGTGATGGTCGAGAAGAAAAAGATGAGAACCCGGAGGCACAAGCTCCAAAGGTGTGGCGCATGTGCATCGACTACACCAACCTCAACAAAGCTTGCCCAAGAGATCCTTTCCCTTTGCCCCGAATCGATCAAGTGATTGATTCTACTGCTGGGTGTGAGTTGTTGTCGTTCCTGGATGCGTATTCCGGCTTCCACCAAATCCCCAAAAAGAAGATCAAATAAAAACTGCGTTCATTACCCCGCACGGGGCTTATTGCTATGTTACAATGCCTTTTGGTTTGCGCAACGCTGGTGCAACGTACCAGCGCTGTATGCAAAAATGCTTGTTTGATCAAATCGGAAAGAATGTGCAAGTTTATGTGGATGATATTGTGATAAAAACTAAAGTAAAAGATACCTTGATCGATGACATCCGGCAAACATTTGATAACCTAAGACGGTTCCGGGTGAAACTCAATCCGGCAAAATGCACCTTCGGTGTCCCTGCCGGCAAGCTGCTTGGTTTCCTTGTGTCTGGGGCATTGAGGTTAATCCGGTAAAGATCCGGGCAATAGAAAGAATGACTATCCCACGGGAACTGACAGATGTGCAAAAGTTCACCGGAAGCTTGGCATCGCTAAGCCGGTTCATAAGCAGGCTAGGAGAAAAGGCCTTGCCACTCTATGCTTTGATGAAAAAATCGGATACTTTCGTCTGGACCACACAGGCAGACACAGCGTTTAAAGAATTGAAGAACATGCTCGTAACGGCCCCAATTTTGGCCTCACCCTTGGAAAGAGAGCCTATGTTGCTTTATATAGCGGCAACGAACCGGGTGGTTAGTGTTGTGGTAGTGGTGGAAAGAGAAGAGGAAGGAAAAACCGTCCAGAGGCCGGTATACTACCTGAGCGAGGTGCTCTCCTCTCAAAGCAAAACTACCCACACTTCCAAAAAATGACTTATGGCGTGTTCATGGCCGCCACGAAGCTCAAGCATTACTTTGAGGAGCACCCCATGAAGGTGGTGAGTGAGGCACCCATCTCCGATATCATGGGTAACAAGGACGCCAGCGGCCGGATTGCAAAATGGGCAATTCAGCTATCACCGTATGTACCGGTGTATGAAAGAAGAGATGCCATAAAGTCGCAAGCTTTAGCTGATTTTTGGTCGATTGGGCGGAGACAACCACAAGCCGCGCAGAGCACAAAATAGAACATCGGAAGATGCACTTGACGGATCCAAACTCAAAGAAGGTCTGGGTGCGGTGTGGTACTCACCTCACTCTAAGGGAGATCACCTCCGGCATGTTTTACAAATGCACCAGGGCATCAAACAATGTCGCCGAGTATGAAGCTCGATACACGGGCTTAAGGTCGCAAAAGAGATTGGAGCGCTCCGGATCATTTGCTACGGCGATTCAGATCTTGGTGCAGCAGTGTTCCGGAGATTGGGATGCAAAAGATGCAAACATGGCCTCATACCGGTTCCATGTGCAAAAGATTGCCGGCTTCTTCGAAGGGTGTGAGTTTCACCATGTGCCGCGTGCAAAATGAAGCCGCGGATG
The DNA here is from genome assembly GCA_030979885.1 of Lolium multiflorum. Taxonomy (NCBI): domain Eukaryota; kingdom Viridiplantae; phylum Streptophyta; class Magnoliopsida; order Poales; family Poaceae; genus Lolium; species Lolium multiflorum. The sequence goes on from CM061748.1 coordinate 146,555,925, forward strand.
CTCTATCCAAGTTGGGCTCATCTAGGCAAGAAATTCCACCCGGAATAGCCTTGGCACATTTAAGAGTTCCATCAATCAAGCCAAGCCCGGAGTCGGAATCAATTTCGTACCGGAGTCGCATGTGGTGCCAATGGAGATTGACGGGAAACCCGGGGACTGCTCCAAGAAACTGGGAGCGGTCAAACTCGGGATCAAGACGCCATGCCGGGAGAGGCAATGCTCGTGGACAGCATGGACATAGACATGCCGGTGTTTGTGGTTAGAGAAGCGCCATCTTGGGTTAAACCTATTAAGGAATTCCTGGTCAACGGCACCTTGCCGGTTGATGAAAATGAGTCCAGAAGGATACAGAGGAGGTCCAAAGCTTACACTATCATCAACGGTGAGGCATACAAAAGAAGTGTTACCGGTGTCCTACAAAGATGTGTGGAGCCGGAAGAAGGAAGAGAAATGCTTGAGGAGATTCATCGAGGAGAATGCGGGCACCACGCTTCGTCAAGGGCACTGGTGGCAAAAGTGTTCCGGCATGGATTCTATTGGCCAACGGCTTTGGAAAATGCGGAGGATATGGTAAGAAAATGCAATGGGTGCAAGAGGTACGCCAAGCAAAACCATACCCCAGCATCCGGTTTAAAAACCATACCGCTAACTTGGCCATTCGCCGTCTGGTGCCTGGACATGGTTGGACCATTTAAAACCGCAAGGGGAAACATGACCCACATCTTGGTAATGGTGGATAAGTTCACCAAGTGGCTGGAAGTGAAGCCTATCGCAAAATGTGATGGCCACACAGCGGTAAAATTCTTAAAAGATGTAATTCTGCGGTATGGATACCCGCATAGTATCATAACTGACAATGGCTCAAACTTTGCTCAAGGAGAGTTCAAAAGGATTTGTGAAGACAAGAACATCCGGCTGGATTTGTGCCGTGGCACACCCAAGGCAATGGCCAAGTTGAAAGACGAATGCTTTGGTACTTTCCGGTATTAACCAAGACTCATTGATGCAATGGAAAAATCGCCGGGATGTTGGATCGATGAGCTACCGCCGTGCTGTGGAGTCTAAGAACAACTCCGAACCGGTCTACCGGATACACGCCATTCTTCATGGTTTATGGAGTAGAAGCGGTCATAACAACCGACATTCTCCATGATTCCCCAAGGGTGCAACTCTATACCGAAGAAGAGGTAAAGGAGGCCCGGGAAAATGATGTGGACTTGCTAGAAGAAGCAAGAGAACTAGCTCTGGCAAGAACACCATTTATCAGCAAAACCTCAGACGCTATCATAGCCGGAAGGTTAATCCAAGAGTGTTCCGAGAAGGGGACCTGGTGCTACGCCTGGTGCAGCGCACTGAAGGCCGGCACAAACTTTCCCCTCCATGGGAAGGACCTTTCATTGTGAGCAAGGCTCTCCACAATGATGCCTATTACCTAATTGATGCACAGGAATGGAAGAAAGGAAAGGCGGACAAGTCAGGAGAGGAGACCAAACGCCCTTGGAATGTAGATTTGTTGCGTCCTTTCTACTCTTGAAGTGGTGCTGTAAGAGTTCCTTTTTTGTACCTTAATTGCTATGAATAAAAAGATGTCGGAACCTCGAATGAATCTCGGGGACTACCCTTACTAAGTTGCATGAAACATGTTTATTTTTTCTGTTGCCGGTTGCTTATTGAATGTTTTTTCTTTCCGGTTTAGTAATGTGCTAGACCCTACCGGAGTCTTCGACTCTGCTGTTGTCCATAACTTGGCTTCATGGCAAGCAAGATAAACCGGTAGGGGATAAGCACATGAACTGCGGGAAGGGAGAGCAGGAGAGAACAATCCGGAAAAGTTTAACTAACCCCGGTTATACCGGTTTTTTGCAAAAATTTCAAGTTATTTCTAAGTTCAAGAAAATGCTTGCTTGGTAAAAGAACTTGTGCTCATACGCCAAAATGCCTGCAGAAGGTAGGCAGAGCCAAGGCAAAAGAGCCAAGTATGCATTGATACGTCTCCAACGTATCGATAATTTCTTATGTTCCATGCCACTTTATTGATGTTATCTACATGTTTTATACACATTATATGTCATTATTATGCGTTTTCGGAACTAACCTATTGACGAGATGCCGAAAGGCCAGTGTTTTCTCGTCGTTTTTGGTTTCAAAACTTAGTACGAAATATTCTCTGAACGGACGAAATCACCGCCAAAGTTCCTATTTTTCCCGGAAGCTTCCAGAGCACCGAGGATGAGAGGGGAGCCTGTGGGGCCCCACACCACACCCCGGCGCTGGGGCGCCCCCTAGGGTGTGGGCACCCCGTGGCCCCTCCGACTCCCTCTCGGCGCCTCTTTAAGCCTCCCTGACCTAAAAACACCCAGACCACGATACGGAGAAAACCTTCCAGCCGTCGCCATCGCGAAATCAAGATTCGGGGACAGAAGTCTCTGTTCCGCACTCCCGGACGGAATTGCCCCCGAGCTGCCTCCACCACCGTCTCCACCGCCATCTTCACCGCCATCGCCGCCTCCATGATGGGGAGGGAGTAACCACCCGGGGCTGAGGGCTCTACCGTAGCTATGTGGTTCATCTCTCTTTATGTGATCTAGTTGAATATTGTCCATGTGCTACTCTAGTGATGTTATTAAAGTACTCTATTCCTCCTCCATGTGTGTAATGGTGATAGTGTGTGCACCGTGTGAGTACTTGGCATAGGCTATGATTATGATCTCTTGTAGATTATGAAGTTAATTATTGCTATGATGGTATTGATGTATTATTCCTCCTACATATGCATGATGGTGACAGTGGGCATGCTATGTTAGTTCTTGGTGTAATTATGTTGATCTATCTTGCACTCTAAGGTTATTTAAACATGAACATTGCATTGTGGAGCTTGTTAACTCCGGCATTGAGGGTTCGTGTAATCCTACGCAATGTGTTCATCATCCAACAAAAGAGTGTAGAGTAGTCCTATTATGTGATCATTGTTGAGAGTGTCCACTAGTGAAAGCAGGATCCCTAGGCCTTGCTTCCAAGCATCGAATCTCCGTTTGTTTACTGTTTTGTTGCATGTTTACTCGCTGCCATATTTTATTCAGATTGCTATTACCACTCATATACATCCATATTACTTGTATTTCACTATCTCTTCGCTTAACTAGTGCACCTATACACCTGACAAGTGTATTTGGTGTGTTGGGGACACAAGAGACTTGCTTTGTGATTGCAGGGTTGCTTGAGAGGGATATCTTTGACCTCTTCCTCCCGAGTTCGATAAACCTTGGGTAATCCACTTAAGGGAAACTTGCTGCTGTTCTACAAACCTCTCACTTGGAGGCCCAACACCGTTCACAAGAAAGGAGGGGAACGTGGACATCAAGCACTTTTCTCGCGCTCGTTGCCGGAGGAAAGGTAAAAGGTACTCACACTCCGATCTGGCTACTAAGCTATTTTCCTGCGCCGTAAGTGCTCCAAGCTATTTCCTTTAGACTTAATTGCGACATTTGGTTTCTTGTTTACACTAGTTAGGCATAATGGACAACAATGACCTTTTTATTCTATTTCCTGATTTAAGACATGGATGGTTTGATGCGAAAATTAAAAAACCCATGGAACATATTAATATGAATGCTTTGAACACTATTGTTGCTAATGATATGGAAAATTCTAAGCTTGGGGAAGCTGGCTTTGATGAGCATGATATTTTTAGTCCCCCAAGCATTGAGGAGAAAATTTACTTTGATGATACTTTGCCTCTTATATTTGATGATAAGAATAATAATGATAGCCTTTATTGAATTTGCTCCCACTACAACTAATAAAATTGATTATGCCTATGTGGAGAGTAATAATTTTATGCATGAGACTCATGATAAGAATGCTTTATGTGATAGTTATATTGTTGAGTTTGCTCATGTTGCTACTGAAAGTTATTATGAGAGAGGAAATATGGTTGTAAAAAATTTCATGTTACTAAAACACCTCTCTATGTGCTGAAATTTTTGAAGCTACACTTGTTTTATCTTCCTATGCTTGTTACTTTGCTCTTCATGAACTTGTTTATTTACAAGATTCCTATGCATAGGAAGCATGTTAGACTTAAATGTGTTTTGAATTTGCATCTTGATGTTCTCTTTTGCTTCATTGTCTATTTTCATGAGAGCATCATCATTAAAACTGCTGAGCCCATCTTAATGGCTATAAAGAAAGAACTTCTTGGGAGATAACCCATGTGTTATTTTTGCTACAGTACTTTGTTTTGTTGAGTCTTGGAAGTTGTTTACTACTGTAGCAACCTCTCCTTATCATGTTTTTGTGCCAAGTAAAGTTTCTATGTTAAAGTTGATGTTATATTTGGGATTGCTGCGCAGAAACAGCATTGCTGTCTCGTCACGAATCTGGGCCTATTTCTCTGTAGAAAATTCAAAAAATCTGCCAATTTACGAGCGTGATCCTCAGTATGTACGCAACTTTCATTAGTTTTGAGTTTTTCCGTTTGAGCAAGTCTGGTGCCATTTTAAAATTCTTTACGGACTGTTCTGTTTTTGACAGATTCTGCCTTTATTTCGCATTGCCGCTTTTGTTAAGTTGAATGAGTTTCTTTGTTCCATTAACTTCAGAAGTTTGTGCAATGTCCAGAAGTGTTAAGAATGATTGTGTCACCTCTGAACATGTGAATTTTTGATTATGCACTAACCCTCTAATGAGTTTGCTTGAAGTTTGGTGTGAAGGAAGTTTTCAAGGGTCAATAGAAGAGGGTGATATAATGAGATCGAGAAGAGTGAAAGGTCTAGCTTGGGATGCCCCGGTGGTTCATCCCTGCATATTTCAAGAAGACTCAAGCATCTAAGCTTGGGGATGCCCAAGGCATCCCCTTCTTCATCACAACTTATCAGGTTTCTTCTAGTGAAACTATATTTTTATTCCATCACATCCTATGTACTTTACTTGGAGCGTCTGTGTGCTTTTATTTTTGTTTTTGTTTTGTTATCTTAGTTCTCTGAATAAGTTCATCCTTGTGTGGGAGAGAGACACGCTCCGCTGGTTCGTATGAACACATGTGTTCTTAGCTCATAATATTCATGGCGAAGTTTCCTCTTCGTTAAATTGTTATATGGTTGGAATTGGAAAATGCTACATGTAGTAATTGGTAAAATGTCTTGGATAATGTGATACTTGGCAATTGTTGTGCTCATGTTTAAGCTCTTGCATCATATACTTTGCACCTATTAGTGAAGAAATACATAGAGCATGCTAAAATTTGGTTTGCACAATTGGTTTCTCTAAGGTCTAGATAATTTCTAGTATTGAGTTTGAACAACAAGGAAGACGGTGTAGAGTCTTATAATGTTTACAATATGTCTTTTATGTGAGTTTTGCTGCACCGTTTCATCCTTGAGTTTGCTTCAAATAACCTTGCTAGCCTAAACCTTGTATCGAGAGGGAATACTTCTCATGCATCCAAAATCCTTGAGCCAACTACTATGCCATTTGTGTCCACCATACCTACCTACTACATGGTATTTCTCCGCCATTCCAAAGTAAATTGCTTGAGTGCTACCTTTAAACAATTCAAAAGTTATTACCTCTTATTTGTGTCAATGTTTTATAGCTCATGAGGAAGTATGTGGTGTTTTATCTTTCGATCTTGTCATTTACTTTTGACAGACTTTCACAATGGACTAGTGGCTTCATCCGCTTATCCAATAATTTTGCAAAAAGAGCTGGCAATGAGGTTCCCAGCCTCAATTAATTAACTTGCATTAATAATTCTCTTCACATGTTTTGCTCTGATTCATCAGTAAGCAACTTAATTTGCAAATAGACACTCCTCCATGGTATGTGAATGTTGGAAGGCACCCGAGGATTCGGTTAGCCATGGCTTGTGTAAGCAAAAGGTTGGGAGGAGTGTCATCCATAAATAAAGAAAACTAAACTAAAGTACATGTGTAAACAAAAGAGAAGAGGGATGATCTACCTTGCTGGTAGAGATAACGTCCTTCATGGGAGCCGCTCTTGAAAGTCTGGTTGATGAGGTGGTTAGAGTACCCGCTACCATTCGTTGACAACAACAAACACTCCTCAAAACTTTACTTTTATACTCTCTGATGTTTTCAAAATAAAAGCTCTAGCACAAATATAGCAATCGATGCTTTCCTCTTTGAAGGGCCATTCTTTTACTTTATTGTTGAGTCATTTACCTATTCTTTCTATCTTAGAAGCAAACACTTGTATAAATTGTGTGCATTGATTCTTACATGTTTACCTATTGCACTTGTTATATTACTTTGTGTTGACAATTATCTACGAGATATACATGTTAAAGTTGAAAGCAACCTGAAACTTATATCTTCCTTGTGTTGTTTCAAAGCTTTCACTAAGAATTTATTGCTTATGAGTTAACTCTATGCAAGACTCATTGATGCTTGTCTTGAAAGTATTATTCATGAAAAGTCTTTGTTATGTGATTCATTTGTTTACTCATTATCTTCATCATTGCTTCGAATCTCTGCATTTATCTCATGTGCTTACAATATGATCAAGGATATGATGGCATGTCACTCGTAAATTATCTTTGTTATCGTTTTACCTGTCGGACTGTTAACTAAGCTAGATGTGACACGTCTCCAACGTAGATAATTTCTATGTTCCATGCCACTTTATTGATGTTATCTACATGTTTTATACACATTATACGTCATTATTATTTTCCGGAACTAACCTATTGACGAGATGCCGAAAGGCCGCTGTTTCTGCTTTTGGTTTCAAATCCTAGTAACGAAATATTCTGAATCTGACTAAATCGCTAAAGTTCCTTTCCTAAGCTGAGCACCTGAGGATGAGAGGGGAGCTGTGGGGCCCCACACCACACCCCGGCGGCCGGGCGCGCCCCCTAGGGTGTGGGCACCCGTGGCCCTCCGACTCCCTCTCCGCGCCTATTTAAGCCTCCCACCTAAAACACCGCCGAGACCACGATACGGAGAAAAACCTTCCAGAGCCGCCGCCATCGCGAAATCAAGATTCGGGGACAGAACTCTCCTGTTCCGCACTCGCCGGACGGAATTGCCCCCGGAGCCGTCTCCACCACCGTCTCCACCGCCATCTTCACCGCCATCGCTGCCTCCATGATGGGGAGGAGTAATTCACCGGGGCTGAGGGCTCGCAGCTATGTGGTTCATCTCTTTATGTGATCTAGTTGAATATTGTCCATGTGCTACTTAGTGATGTTATTAAAGTACTTCTCCTCCATGTGTGTAATGGTGATAGTGTGTGCACCGTGTGAGTACTTGGCATAGGCTATGATTATGATCTCTTGTAGATTATGAAGTTAATTATTGCTATGATGGTATTGATGTGTATTATTCCTCCTACATATGCATGATGGTGACAGTGTGCATGCTATGTTAGTTCTTGGTGTAATTATGTTGATCTATCTTGCACTCTAAGGTTATTTAAACATGAACATTGCATTGTGAGCTTGTTAACTCCGGCATTGAGGGTTCGTGTAACCTACGCAATGCGTTCATCATCCAACAAAAGAGTGTAGAGTAGTCCTATTATGTGATCATTGTTGAGAGTGTCCACTAGTGAAAGGATCCCTAGGCCTTGCTTCCAAGCATCGAATCTCCGTTTGTTTCCTGTTTTGTTGCATGTTTACTCGCTGCCATATTTTATTCAGATTGCTATTACCACTCATATACATCCATATTACTTGTATTTCACTATCTCTTCGCCGAACTAGTGCACCTATACACACGACAAGTGTATTTGGTGTGTTGGGGACACAAGAGACTTCTTGCTTTGTGATTACAGGTTGCTTGAGAGGGATATCTTTCTACCTCTTCCTCCTGAGTTCGATAAACCTTGGGTAATCCACTTAAGGAAACTTGCTGCTGTTCTACAAACCTCTGCACTTGGAGGCCCAACACTGTCTACAGGAAAGGAGGGGGAACGTGGACATCATGCATCAATTGGATGCGGAAACAATTTCGGAATCATTGCAAGTGCAAGAAAAAGCAACTCAACAAGCAAATATCTTAAGACGAACATAACTTAATAAGTTACCGGTACAGCTTACCGGCATAAAATGTTGCAGCACAAACAAAGGTTAAGTTTTGTCTTACGTCATAAACCCCGGCATATCGGGGTAGAATTTAACAAGTTTCATGACAAAGTAATCAGGAACAGGTGAAATCTATGAGAAGACAAAGTCAGGCAGTAGGGGCTTCCGGGGCAGCAGCGCCGGCATCGAGTTGGCGGTGGCACATCCTCGCCTTCATCTTCCTCCGCTCGGATAATCTTTGACATCTTCAGGAGGGGGGATGAAGGTGCACATGTCGGCATACCCGCGATGTGGTACGCGCGGTCCTGCCGCTAGCGGTAAGAACCGGATCCACATCGTGGGAGCACCTTCACGCACGCCGATGAAAGCATCCAGATCCAACTCCGGATACCGTGAGCAGGCAATGCGGAGCGCCGAGTCCGCTTCGGCGCGGGCAGCAGAGCACTGCCACTCCCGGATCCGCCGACAGGCATTAACCGGTCGCTAATGAGGGAGAAGGTCTCCGGCACCGCTTCACCAGGCCAGAGGGTCTTGAAAAGCTGGGAGGCTACTTCAGGGATGTCGGAAAGGTTCCGATCCACTGAGCGCATGTGGGAGATCCGCGCGCTTAGAGCAACCAAGTGATCATAAGGATCCCAAGGTGCACCCAAGTTGTTGCCGGCCTGCTGTGCCCGGTGCTCCGCAACCTTCTTTATGGCATGGGCCTGGGAGTCCGGAAAGAGCCCTACGAAACAAACGAAAGCTAAGTATATGATACCGGAATGAATAAGCTTGTAAACGGAAACCGGAAAGAGAAAAGGAGAAACATACGGAGGGCAAGCTCGTCCGCGTGACCGAAGGTCGTACTCCTTCTGCTGGCCAGCCGCAACCTCGCCCCTGGCTGCTTTGTGGGCCTTCTTGGCCTCCTCCGCAGCAGCCTTGTGCGCTTGCGGCCTTGCCCTCGGCTTTAGCGCCTTGGCGTCCTCAGCCTCTCGCGCAACACCACATTGGCGTTGCCGGCATCCTCCAGCCGCCTCTGAGCCTCCGCCTCCGCAAGCAGCCTTCGCGGCCTTCGCCTCTCGCCGGACTCCCCCGGATAGCCCGATCCTTGAGCTCTCCGGAAATCTCCTTCTGGGCCTCCAGGGCCTTCTCGTGATCCCGGATGAGCTGCTCCTTTTCAGCTAAGAGCCGGAAGAGAAGATATTAGCAAAACACAAAGGCAAGTGAGAAGCAAGTCAACCGGAAAGATAGAAGTTGTACCTTGGAGTTTGGCAACCTGGTCCTTGAGGGCCTCAATGGAGGCTTCCGGATAGCTATGTGCAAAAAACTTGTAAGTCACAAAGAAAAGAAAACCTTCCAAAAAGATGTCGGAGGTGCGAGAAGTTACCTAGGCACTTGCCGTGCGCTCACAAGGCTCCGGTGCTCCCATAGAAGCTCCTCAAAGAGAGCCTTCCAGGCGGCCGTGCTCGTATAAGGAGATGATGTTAGTGAAGAACGAAGGATTTTAACCCGAAACTCGGGGAGGTTATGCCGGTTTCGTGCATTTCTAGTAAGTTTTGCGCTAAGAGCGAGCTCTCAACCCAAAACTCGGGGACTGGGAGTTTGCGGCATCTTTTAAAAGAGAGTTTTGCGCTAAGAGCAAGCTCTCAACCCAAAACTCGGGACTGGAGTTGGGTAAGAAAGATGCCGGTTTCGGAAATTTCTTAAAAAGGAAGTTTGCGCTAAGAGTTGCACTCTAAACCCAAAACTCGGGGACTGGGAGGATAGACAAGATCCGGAAAGAAGAAAACCGGCATCAAGAAAATTTACGAGAGAAGTTGATAAAACTTACCACCACGTTGGCGGTGGCGTCGTACCACGCGCTGTCGAACTCCTTCACGGCACGCTTGAGGCGCGAGAAGTGTTCTTCAGTAGAGCGAGGGCCGGCAGGATCTGGCGCTGGGAGGCGGCACTTCCCCAAGCCGCGGGTAGCTGCAGAGATGTCCGCATCGCTCCAGCACTGGGCATAGGGAGGAGAGGCCCCAAGTCTTGGCCTCCGCGCTTAAGCTCAACGATCCGGCCCAAGAGGCCGGAAGGTTTGTCTTGGACCACCATGGCGGCAGCCCGGCGTGCAGCACTAAGGGCTGCGAACCGCTTGAGGCGCTGCCATCCGTGGCCGTGCGACGCCCCCGGCTTGAGATAGTCGGTGATCTTGAGGGACGCCGGCGGCGGCTTAGGCGCGGTCGCAGAAGCTCCTTGGTCAGTGGAGGCGTTGGCGTGGGCCCTGCCTCAGAGCAGAGGTTCCCGTGGCGGCGGCGGTGCTGAAGTTTCCTGCGCGGAAGCCGGCGGTCTTGGAGGACGTTTTCCTTTTTTCTTTCAAGGACGGAGGAACAGAAGGTTCCGCCCGCCCGGCAGTTCTTTTCCGGCGCCCATGTTGTCGGCGCCGTGTCTTGGGTCTCTCGAGGGAGGCAAAGTCCCTCCTCCGCGGGATCTGGCGGTGTAGGGGCCGCGCGCCCGAACTTGTTGTGCCCCCTGAAGGGGAGGCAGAGGTGTTGCCGGCACCCGATGGTGCCGGGCTGGAATGAGGAGGAGGAGTCGAGGTCCCGGCCGAGCCGGGCAGAGCCCTGCACCAAGCTTGAGCGCGGGCTGAAAGAGAGAAAAGAAGAAGGTTGGGAAAAAAGCAACCGGAAAAGAACTCGGTGAAAACAAAACAAGCAAAGAGAAAAGCCTTACCCGGTAGCCGTCGGCATCTGCTTGCCCTTGTGGCGCCTCATGGCAACGACCTTACCCGCGACGGGCTCGGTCCGGAAGCGCTTGGCAGGAGGAGCTTGGCTTGAGCCGGCATCGGAGGTCGCGTCTTGTTCTTCTGGCCCTGGGCCATGAGTTTGTCCACAAAGTCCTGGCCAGCCTCGGCCTGCAGCGGCGCCACGTGCTCATGGACCTGTGGGTTGACGTTGGCTGAGGGCACATCTACAGAAGAACAATAGCAAAGGAATATGAGAAGTATAGAAGAAAAGCTACCTCAAGGATGGTCAATTCATCAGACGAACCGGAAGGTTCCGGCGGAGCTTTGCCAAGGCGCGCGGCTGGAGTCCGGCCCATCTTCAAGTCCTTCCAGAAGATGACGGGGTCGGGGTCGAACTTGTCGAGACCGCGCTTCCGGCAACGGCCTCGCTTGTCGGATTCGATGCCGGGGAAACGGTCCTTGGCCTGAAAAAAAAAAGAAAAAGAGGTTAGCCGCAATAAAAGCTTCCGAGAACCGACCCGAGTTGTGTAATTTCTTACTTCTTGGGTCGGAGGGTTAGTAGAGCTAAGAGGCCGGAGGCCCCATTCCCAGTCTTCCGGCATGGAGGTCTGGCAGATCTGCCGGCCTTGAGGACGACGTCCTTCTTGTTGAGAGGGAGGCCGGTGATCTTGGTAGGATCGCGGGACCATACATCTCGCACATCTTGTGGGCGCGGCGCTTAAGAGGAAGCACCCGGCGCGAGATGAAGGTGCGGATGATGTCGTCGGAGCAGAGGTTGGTGTCCTTCATGCGCTGTTTCATGAAGCGTATAATCCGGTTTGTCTCGTTGTGAGACTCTTTGGATTGTAGCTCCAGCTTAGTCTTGGTGGGCTGCCGGATCAAAAAGGAGGCAGATCAATGAGATCTGCGGCGCCGTTGTTCTTAACGTAGAAGAAGGTCCCTTGCCATGACCGGCATGACTCAAGACCGGAGAATTTGAAGAAGGGGCTCACTTGACGAGAGCCAATGATGCAGGACCCGCATTGTACGGGGGGTTTAGGTTTCGGAATGTCTAAGCCCTGAACGGAATTAATCCGAAGGGCGAAGAATCGAGCAAACGCTCGCGAGTGGGACGAATGCCGATGTATGCCTCCATGAAGGTGACATAGCAAGAAAGGAAAGAAGGCGTTGCCGGGAAGATGGTGAGGTTGAGTTTGTAGAAATCGAGAAATCCCGGAAAGGGAAGAGACGGGGAGGCCGGCCGTTCGAAGTGAGCGAGAAAGACAACGCGTTCACCGGGTTCGAGCACCGTTCAATCTGCCGCTGAATCCGGCAGTTACTCCTTCCGAATCCTCCGGACCGGTACAACCAATCTCATCGACTAACGCTCGGAGCCCATCCAGGCCCGCGGTGACCTCGAGATCACCAAGCTTGGCTAGAGCTTCCGGCATATTTTTCTGGGCGCTATCGGCCCATCTCGCTAGAGATCTCGCATCGACCCCGCCGATGCGGATCTTCCGGTTACCGGAGGAAGAAGTGGAAACGTATTGTTCTAAGACATTCGGATTTGAGAGTTTTCGGTATACTCGGAAAAACAGATTCCCCAAGAACTACCCCCGCGAGAAGATCTACGAAGGAGAGAAAGGAAAGAAAAGGAAAGAATAAATATGCTTTCAACTCAAGATCTGAACTACAAGCAAAAGAGGAGTAAACGTGAATAAGGCCTAACCTGGGGCGGCGGACTCGCAGAGGGAGAGGTTCGCCGGTGTGAGGGAGAGCTTGCTGTAGGCAGGGAGGTCCGGCGACGGCGAAGCGGAGAAGAGCGCGAAAGAGCGCCAATGTCGCGGCCAAGAAGAAGGCGCCACAAAGGTTCTTCCCGTGGCGAGGTCCGGCGACGTCCGACGGTGCGTTGGCAAAGATTTGCTCGGCGGCGGAACTTAAGCAAGCAAATGGAGCGGCGGAGGCGTACGAGCGAGGAGCGGTAGTGCGCAAGGAAGTGGAAAATGCGAAGAAGAAGAAGGAGAAGGGGCGGTTTAGCCTTATAAGGGAAGAGAAGTGGACTGGAAAACCGCCGAACCGTAGCGGTTCAGCCCATGGGCCGCGACGGTTCGCTCGCGTGAGCCACGTGGCGCGATGATACACGCGCGGAAGAGAAGGGCCACAGGGAGGCACACACGGATCCGGAGAAGTGGTTGGGATCCGCTGTGGATCAATTAATGCGCGCGCGAAGCCGAACGGAGTGACTACGACACCTGGCGCACACACAACGCGATGTCTCTGACAGGCGCTGGACTCGATATATTCTCGACTTCGCCGAGGAAGTGTTAAATGAACAAGATGCCGGAAGATAAGCAGCCGGAGAATGCCTTGCAAAGAAAGAGGGCATGAGTTCGGCAAAGATGCCGGAGCTGAGCGCCGGTATATTAAACCGGTATACAAGAACATGAGAACCTGGCATGGTCTGTTGGATAGAATCCGCCGACTATACCAGCTTCGGGACTAATGTTGGGATGACCCCCGGTATGCCAAAGGCATGCCAAACCGGATGGTCTTATCCATCAAGATACCGGTTTAATATTTATACCGGAACTCAAAGATAGGAATTTGGCTAAGTAAGCTAAGCCAGTATCGCCAAGGGGTATGCCGGAATCAAGAAGGAAAGATACGGAGCACCGGAAGGAAGAGCGTGTTTGAACCGGTCAAAGATTCCGTCAGAGCTAAAAGACAAGGATGAGCTAAGCAAAGTAGCTTTAAACGAAGGCCGAAGACAAAGAAGAGGATGACGGCCAAAGAAGCCGAGGACGTCAGCCTCCTGTTAAAGAAGACCCCGGTGTCATCTATGATTAAAGTAGCTTTATAAAGTATCTTTGTAAAGTAGTTTGTCTAGTCAAAGATCCCATTAGGGTTTCTTGTCCCGTAAGCCACCCTCTCCCTATATAAGGAGAGGGGCAGCCTCTTCATACGCGCGGAGCAATAGAGAGAACCTTGTAAGCTTGAACCTGTAACCTGTGAAGATCAATGAAAATGGTGATCTAGAGAGAGTTCTTCCTTGTGTCTTTCTTCTTCAACCTCTGGCCTTGGCCAAGTTCTTGAGGAAACCATCCGGAAGCTCATCCCATCTAGTCACAAACCCTCCCCCGAATCTAGCGTCCATTCGGCCCCAAGATAAGCCATCCTATGGCATCCGTTTGTTCCCACGACGACAACTTTATCGATCTTCGGAGACCTTTGAAAATCTCCGAGATACAAGATGATGTTAAATCCTCTTAAGTGCCGTTGGCGTACCAACAAAACTCCTTTGCTTCATTGTCTCGCACAGAGGCATTGAGGTAAACCCGGCAAAATCAAGGCCATCCTCAACATCAAACGGCCAACTTGTCTCAAAGATGTCTGGGACGATGCAGCAGATGCATCACTTCAGGAGTTGAAGAACATACTCTCCTCCCCACCTATCTTGGCAGCACAAGAAGTCGGAACCTATGTTCCTCTACTTGGCATCTTCCAACAAGGTCATCAACATCGTAGTCGTGGTGGAGCGAAAGGATGAAGAATACGAGTACGGAGTCCAACGGCCCGTCTAATACATTAGAGAGGTCCTCAAGGAATCCAAACAGAGATACCCTCACTTTCAGAAGCTAGCCTATGGAGTATTCCTAGGAAGCCGGAAGCTGAGACACTATTTCCAGGAGCATCCAATGACAGTTGTGAGCACAACTCCATTGTCAACTATCATCAACAACTCCGATGCAACAGGACGTGTAGCAAAGTTGGGAATAGAACTCTCCGCCTTCGACTTCAACTACAAAGCCAGGAATGCAATCAAGTCACAGATTTTGGCGGATTTTTTCGTCAACTGGACCGAAGCACCAGAGGGCACACCTGTGCCGGAACCAGAAGCCTGGTTCATGCACTTTTACGGATCCAAGCAACATCAAGGCTTGGGGGCTGGAGTTACCCTGAAGTCACCTATCGGAGAAGAGTTGCAGTATGTTCTGCAGATTCATTTCGAGGCCACCAATAAAATGGCGTAATATGAGGCTCTACTACATGCACTACGCATCGCAAAGGAAATCGGGATCAAGCACATCATATGCTGCGGATACTCTGACGTGGTGGCACAACAAGTAGCCGAAACCTAGAACGCAGGGAACTCCGTCATGGCGCTTTAGAGATGAAGTTGACGAGATCGCCAAGTGCTTTCTCGGATACGAAGTCAACTACATCAGGAGAAACGATAACACAACGGAGACATGCCGTCCAAGCTCGGATCCGCTAGAAGACAATTGCACCAGGAATTTTCCTTGAGCACTTGAGGACACCGTCGGAAAGGCGCTGTGGTGACCATACATCGCATGGTGTAGTATGCAATTCTGAAATAACACCAATGAAACACCGTTCCACTAGTATTACATCGCTCAGAGTGGTACAACATATGCTGGTCCAAGGCATGTCTATAGAATTACATATAGACTCTGCAGAAGATCAGCACAAACTCCTACTTTACAATGAGGTAAATCTACAAATAAACTCCATAAGAACGACTCGTAGTCTAATCCTATCACAAACTCTATCTAAAGAGTTACTTAATTGGCTAAAGAGGCTATGAATGGATTCTAACTAAATAGGAGTTAGGTTTAGGAAGCCAGTTCCCTTCTATGACTAATCTAGGTTTTCTCCTTGTTGGATGTGGTGTTTGACTCTTCTGACAGGTTCATGTCCCTTGAAGTAGTTGTTGACTCCTCGGTCTTCGAGTTGCACTGTAGATCCTCCTTTGATGCCTCCATATCTAAGCAGAGGATTTAAGAGTGGGATGAGTACGAGCGTACTCAACAAGTTCATTATAGGAACGAGGTGTTTAATGCACTAGCTACAGCCATAGACCAGAAAGTCATAGGCAATGCAATTTTTGTAAACATTTCTTCAAAAGGTTGCTTTTATTCTGAAGATCTATGTCCGTCAGCCTTCACCGGTTTACTAGAACTTCATGGAGTTCCTTTCCACGTGTTCGCAGCTCCATAACGGAACAGGGAGTGACAGTCACGATTCATTACACTCGCAGAGGTGTGTTGCTTTACCCATAAGAGATCTTAACCTTGGTGCCAACCGGCTCAAGTTTCCCATCCACACTTCCGTGGTGTGAGGCCCGGTATAAGGTCCTAGTCAATATTGCATTTCCCCGCGACCGCACACCCACCCTTTGTTGCAATTCCGACCTTGGGTCCTCGCCTATATCACTTGGATATCTTCCGACCTCGACAACTACCAGGTCGCAACCATGGTCCTTCGCCGGATTGCAACCCATCATAGACCGCATTACCGTGGGGAATTAGAATGCGATCCCCACCCTCAAGTTGTTCTCGCAAGACAACTACGGTAAGCGCATCCGTTGATGTACGAGAGGAGGAAACACACTTGACTACTCCGTCCCACTCAGATCTTATGGTTAACACGGGTATTATGGCACAAGAATCATTGGACGACATTTGTTGTTAATCCTAGATGGATATAAACACGTGCAATGGAACCTCCACCATACTCATGACATTGTTCCATTGCCCACCACTTAGTCATATTCATATTTATGAAGATAGCAATTTTACTTTTCATGCAAGAGTGATAAGTATAGTAATTTGCAAGTGATTTGGTTAAAATACTCAAATTGACATGAGCAAGCGATGAACTTGCCTTTCTTGACTACAAGATTATGCAGGCAAGGTCTTCGATACGCATAACTCCAAATTCTAAATAGCATCATCGTCCTAAGGACGATGTTTAAAAGATTGGCAAGGATGCAATAATGTATAAGTATGAGATGCAATCGCTCTAAGCGTGACCTAACCCCGATGATTTAGGATTAGTGAGTTGGTAAGATTGGTTTAGGGTGTGTTGCACTTTTAGATTGATTCCACAAACAAGGTTCTTATTAGGGTTTGGTTATCTTAGTATCATAAACAAGTGGTATAATGCATAATAACAATCATACATACCAAGGAATAGTAGTTGTATAATAAGTAAAGAGCAGTTGTCCATTTTAAATCCTATAGTGCATGGTTGATGATTACTTATTATATACTTCAAAAGGATAACTTTTTAAAGAACATGTTCCTTGATAAAGAATAAGTATGATAATTAGTGTTGTGGGGTTCTATAGTTTACTATGAGTTCCAAGCTAGTTTCTGGAGTAAAGGTTAGATGGATCACAACAGAGTTGGATTCATCAGCATATAGAGCTTGTGTAGTTTTAGTTAAGCATGAGCATCTTAAGCAATTAATTATGCATGGTTGCTATCATGGTTGGTTTTATTCTATTGGTGATAGATAGCTATGGTCCATAGGTCCTATTTGGCAGGTTTGAGGCTACTCTTTATTTTCTTCAAAAGAATAAATTTTGAAGAACATAATTCTTAAGGAATAAAAAGTATTTCAATGAAGGCTTATGGTGTCTAGGGTTTGCTATTGTATCCACTAAGTAAAGAACAATTGGTTCCTAAATAAGATGGTTTATAAATATCTAACACTAGTAGGATTTAGGGTGTATGGTTTATGATGCAGAATATGGGGTATGTTTGCTATTAGGTTTCATCACAATGGTGTGATGCTAGATAAGGAAAATTAAGGATGATGGCTTTGTTACAGGGAACTAGGGTTTATGTTTAATTGATCCCACTAAATCATCTAGGTTTTATTAGTATGAACACATGAAATACTAATTTATTATCAAGAGGGTTCCTATATTTTATGTGAACATGGGTATGCATTTAGTTGCTAATTATGGAGCTATAAGTGATAAGAAATTATCATGGTCACATTATATAACCTAAGGTTTAGGTTAGGAGCAAGTTAGGGTTCACATAAAATAATAGAGTTAGGGTTTTAGTTCATAATGGAATTAGGGTTTTAGGGTTTCACATGAACTTGTGAATTTATGATTTTATTCTTAATGGATCTAGGGTTTCCTATTTGTGATACAATTCTTAAGCTAATAACTTGATGACCAAGTTTAAGTTATTAATAACTTTGGATTAATAAAATAATAATGGACTTGGCCTTTTATTATTATTTTTTATTAAGAATTAATAATTAGGATAAATACCATTTAGGGTTTAAATCCTTCTAATAAGGATTTAATAATATATTGATAAAAGAAACTTTAGTTTTACTATTTTCTTTAATTGCTTACTTGTTTTTATTTATTTTAGAATTTTTTCCTAATTATTGAATTTTAATTGAATTTAGAATAAATGAAAAGGCTTAATTAATAATGGTTAAACAATTAAATTTTTATTAAAAATAAAAATTTCATATTATATTTTTATTGAATTGATTTTATTTTTATAAGAATTTTGATATCTCATTTATATTTTTCCGAGTTATAATGAATTTTCTAAATATCAGCAAATTTTCAGTAATTATTGAATTTGAATTAAAACTGAAAACTACTAAACGCACCCGGGTTAAACCTACCCCTACTCACTGACTAATGGGCCAGTGGCCATGTCACACGCCACGGCGGCACCAACGTGGCATGGTTCACGGTGGTCGGCGGGACAATCGACAACGGCGCCGGCGTTCCCGGGCATGCGAGGACGTGCGACTGGTTCCGTTCGAACCAGCACGCAAAGGCGAACCATATGGTGGCAGCGCCGCTCGGGAATGGTCACCGGAATCTCGCCGGCGATCATGATCTGCAGCGGGTTCCGACGCGCAACAGTGCTAGCAACCTACAACGCGGGCTAGGATGCAATAGGAGGCTCTCGAGAAGCGGAAGATCACCTGGATGCTTTTGGAACTATTGTTGGGGTCGATTGAGGACAGAGGCAACGAGGCGGTCGCCATTTCCCTCGCAGAACTGCGAAAGGGATCGGCCAAATTCTCCCTTCTCTGAGCTCCACTTGACGCGTGACTTCACCAGGTGAACGAGGACGACGAGGCGCTCCTCCTGAGCTCATCGGCTGGCTCCGGGGTGGTCTGGAACGGTGGGGCGATACGGTTGCTGGCGGCTAGGGTTTCGGCATAGCGGCGAGAAGAAAGAAAATGGGACGCTAGGGTTTCCTCCCCCATATTTATACGGCCTCTGGCGGTCGTCGTCGAGCGCTTGGTCAACAACGGCGGCCGAGACGTGTCCCTCTTCAATGTGCTGGCGGCGTCCCGTGCGTGCGTCGATGGCGAAGACGAAGATGAAGGCATCTTCTCCGCGTGCATTCGACGTGAATCGGTATCCTGGGCTGGGCTAGTTTACTGGCGTTGGGCTGGTGCTGGGTTGCTGTGGTGGGCTGCTGCGGCTAGGTAAGCCCTCTCTTCTTTTATTTTTCTGTTTTGTTTTTCTATTTTCTATTTTGTTATTTGAATTATGATTTGAATTACCATTTGTCTTGCAGGATTTTAAATATGTTAATGATCTTGAAAGTTATCAAGATATTAATAGAAATACTTTAAAGTACCAAAATATTATTGTTGTGTATTAGAAAATTTAGTATGAATACTAGAACATTGATTTATTAATTACTATTGGGATTTGAATTAAATATCCCAATAGGTAGGATTTTGGAATACCCAATTTGAAAGGTTAAATTATATTTCAAAAGGCCATTCTGATTACCTATGGATAGGTAGAACTTTAAGTGGAATTTCTTTGAAAGAGTTAACTTAAAAGTTATAATTCAGGTTCTTATTTAAGAATATGGTCACTTCCCTATTATTTTATGTGGTCATTTAATTGATAAGGAGTTGGGACTTAGGTTAAATCTATTCCAAGTTTACTACTATTAACTCTAGCTTTGAAATACCTAGAGTGGACATTATTCTCATCATGGTTTGGTTTTGGTTTATGAGGATAAGTGGTTGATCACACATGGGTTTAATTCTAGGATTTTGCACTAGGTGCTTCTTATGTTCAATCATTGAAGCATAAGATTTAACTAGTGAGCAATTCTGGGGTTCTAGTTATATTCACTTAATGGCACATGGATTGAAACTCAATTATGGCCTAGGTTTTAATTGTGATCAACTAAGTGATGCACAACTAGGGTTGAGATATAGTTCTAGATTATAGATATGGATTGGCACCATATTGAATTAGCTAGGTTTAGTCTCCCCCACTATTGAGAGGATATGTATCTCTAAATATTGTTAAGGTTCTCACAAAGCTTGGCTAGGCAAGGTCATGATATCCTTCATATGTTTCACTACTTAAGATGTGGAGAATAATCTAGGGTTCCTCACTTAGTAGTCTCCCTATGATTTCATGTGATTGATGATATCTGCTTATTATACTAAGTTTAAATTATGGCTTATTCTCCTATTTCTCCAAAGCGTGATCATGGCATTATCATGATCCACTTATTCTTATTAGCTTCTTACTTAAAATTCTTAGGGTTTATGATCATTACCCAATGGTGATGATCATGCATGGGATGGCTTCACAAAGTATCACTAGATGTATTTGGCTAGGGTTATACCAATTACCTCTCTCACTCCACAAGGACTTGGACTATAATCTAGGGTTCTACTCAAGGAATGATGATGCGATTATCTGAATATGTGGTTTGCCTAAGAATTCTACCTTGCTATCTTCTGTAGCTTGTCCTTCAGGAATTCTGATAAACATGCTTCTTGTGGTATGCCTCCACCTCCTAGCTGCTTCATCTTGGTCCTATCTAAATCATGGAGTGGCCCAACTCTTTGGTTTTCTTGTATCATGGTACAAGATGATGAAATGGATGAGGTAGAGGGTTCCTTTTATAGGCTTGGGCATGCTCTAATATCATGACACATAGGTGGGTGACTCTTGTTTTGATTTGATGAGTAAGGTGCTTGGTTGTCATGCTCACATCCATAGCAATCCTTTAATCATGAGGTGGCATAGCTTAGGATTCAAGCTATGTAGATATTTTCATCCTATGTGGCATGGGTATTATCCTCTCATTTGATTTGGATAGCCAAGTGGCTTTTGTTACTAAATATCTTGTGAATGATTGTATGCTTGTGGGTGAGTCACTATATCATATGTGATTGTATTTATATTATAATTGGGATGAAAATGTCAAAGATAAGGATTGTACCCCAATTTTGAATCGTGATGTTTGATTTCACCAAGGCATGATCATATGAGTTTCAAAATACTCATAGTTTATTTTATTCAAATAGTTTGAACTAAAATTCGTAATGTAAACGAATTTAGTTTTGTGATATTCCATAAATTTAATAAGTTATGATTAAAATCATAATGTGTGGCTTTTATGCACTTAGGTCCTTGTGTTTTACCATATTTGGTAATAAATTTTAAAGTGATTTCAGTTATACCCCAAAGTAGTTGCTCAACTTTTAAGTGTTAATAATTTAGAGTTTGTTTCTTATCTCTTTGATGGTATAGACCTCTCCCATCTCTAGGGTTTAATGATAAGCTTGTGTTGGTGTTGAGATCAAGAGATTAGTTCAAGAAATACCATGGGGTTCATGGTAGGAACATAGATTAGTTTAAGACATGGAAAAGATAAGACAAGAATAGTTTCTCCATTTTATTGTTACTTGATTTGTAGTTGAATATGAATCAAGGTGTTGGTGCAAGGAATACCCTATTATGATCTTTTAGAAGATCAAGCAATTGATCATTGCTTAAAGTGTTGTTGTGTTGGTTTTAGTTCCATTTGATCTAACCCTTAGATCAAATCACCTCTACCAAAACAAGGTTTTAACAAAGGTCACATTGAGGTTTATAGCACTTGACTTGATGAGCTACTTCAATTCCACCAAGGTCAAGTGAAACTTCAGTTACTGTGACTGTTTTACTTTAAAGCGCGAAAATTACCCGGATTTTCTATGCATGAATGCAATGCACACATCTCTTTCCTCGTTTTGTAACCCTAAATCCTGGGATATTACAAGTCCCCCTTAAACTAAACTTCGTCCTCGAAGTTTGAACTCTCTCACGTTTCGAGTGTGGATTTGACTTGTGCAGACTACAACTTTTCTCGAACTTCGTGGTGATCTTACTGGATATAATTGAATATACCCCTTGTCCAGATTCTTCCTGGAATCCAATAGTGTCTGTCCCTGAGCCATGGCTTCTTACTTTTATTCTTTGATTTCTTCCAACTTTATAAACTTGTTTCCTTTCTCTTTGAAGATTCACTGCTTGGAACTTATTCTGGTGCTTATAGTCTTAACTGAAGACTAATTTGATAACATACCCCTCTTTGGTTATCCAAAAACTTGGTTCTACAAGATTTGTGTAAGGTAGGTTCTATTTCCCATTACCAGCTAAAACTACGGTAATGGTTCTTAGTAAGGTATTTACCATAGGAATGGTCTTGATGGTTTATTTACTAAGAATGGATTAGACTCACTTAGTCTATCCAATCATGGATTATGGTTGATACCTATAACTATTTTGGGTTCTTTAGGTTCCATGAAAGGAATCTTTCAATTAGTCTTTGGTTTTGGTATGGTCAAACTCCTTCGGTCTTTGACCTACTTGAGCTTTGTTTGGTCTCCGTATCTTCTTCATCCATCTTCCTTATTCTTGACTTACTTGAGATTTCGTATTTCTGAGTAGATATTACTCACTTTCTCAAGTTATAGTCCAATTCTTACTTCCTCGAGGTATAAATCTCGACTTCTGGTCTGACATCCTTCTGAAAGTAGTGTCCAACAATCTTATGAAAATAAGATCGAACTTCCTCTCAGTTCAGACCTTCATCTTCTATCTTGCTCAAAATATTGAGTCTTTGTACATCCAACTCAATCTTTACTCTCCCCCTTGGAGTTTTCTTATGATGTTCAACTCCTTTTCTTCCAACCATTGGACTCATGGTTAGAATATTGGTTTGGGTCTAGCTTATGGTTTGTACTCTTCTAAGGTCCCGCGAAGAATCTTTGTGGTGTATCCACACAATTGTGGACATCCGACATGAATCCTTCGACTGAATGTTTATAAGTCAGAGCTATTTGGCTGTCAAGATTTTATTTGTTCACAACTTCTTTTTACAAATAATCCAATTGTGGACTACTTGATACCAATTGTGGCTATTTGATAACCAAAAATAGACTCAATTATGGTTTCTAATCAACTGGGCAAGACATTTTCTACTCTATCTCCCAATATTTATCCTATACCAACTGCAGTCTTCTTATATCCGCTATGGTTTCATATGTCATCTTCCTTGCTTCAGGGTTTATTTTGCAAGAAAACCACTAGTTGACACTATGAATATAGTATCCTAAGTGATTTCCCATTCATTCCCTCTTCTATAATGACTATGGTTCTACTTCTACTTCTCCATAATAATCATATTTCTCACCTTCATGCTTCTTCCGTACTAAAGTACACCTTTGTTGAGGTTAAGCATGAGTTTCGATTGATACTTCCTTCAGAGTATTGTGGTTACTTCCCACAACTTCACTTCCTTTTTCTTATGAACCTTCCTCTTGTATTCAAAATCTTCAGAATTCGTCACTTTCTCACACGAATACCATTACCCTCTAGATCTATAGCATTAAGTAAGAACTTGATATTGCAACATGCACTTGCATAACAAAGTCAAACTTAATGTATGGATCTAGTCAAAAAATGAAAATCCAATAAAATCCAAGAAGATTCAGCTTTGTGTATATCATACACACCATCATAAGCCTGAATATAATAGTTGAGTAAGACATCTCTAAACATCAGGCTCTGATGTGTAGTATATAACACCACATAAGATAGGTTTAGGTTGTGATACTTAGCACATATATATGGCATACTACTATTTGTATCAATATTTACCCTAATTGCACAATTGCAATAAGATAAACTTGAAACAAAAGGGTCTAGGGTAGTTAAGGTTAACCTAATTTCCTTTGGAAGTTCTAACTTAGCTTCCATTTTGTTGAGGACTACTTCACATGATATGTCTAGGTTCTAACATCGCTACTCTAAACTCGTAACTATTAGAGGATAGCTCCTATACTTCCAAGTGTTTCTATGATGTGGCTATGGTCCAGGTATACTTTGCACAGTTACCATGGTTTTAAGGTTTGAATTCTTGTACTAACATCTACCTTCTCATTATACTCCTTCTAAATATTTATGATATTCTACTCCATCACATAACGATTCTCATGTGAATCATATGTGATTATTATCTCTACCATGTAAGTAGACATATTTTATTACTATCACTCTTCCTTACCTCCCATGATTGACTCATCATGGTCTATACTACCTCATATAACTCATAGTTGTCACTTACTATCAACTGTTTCACAAGTTTGGATAGATTTTACTTACCCATTACTTGTCTTGGTATACACCTTCTAATAGGATATCTATCTTCTATACATATCTTCATCACTTGATATTACTCCTATTACAGGTCTGAATAACTCTTACTTAACTATAACATGTGTTGGTACACATCTTCCAATAGGATATCTTCCTTATGGTTGTATCCTCTCTTTGGACGACTACCATGTATTGTATACCAATTGTGGTATATACACAACTATTGTTTTAAGGACTTAATGGTGTGCTACATACTTGGAATTAGCTAACTAACTTTACTTAGGAAAGATAGGTAAGAAAGGTAGACTCAAGTGTGTCAGGATTATTCTCAAGTGAATATCCATCTCAAGTCATAAGAGGTATTTGGTTTAACTAAAACAATTTCCTATAGACACTACCAATACCTATAGGTCTCCTTTAAAGGGTTTTAATCCTAGAGTCAAAGCATTTGCCCTGATACCAACTGTGGTGACTCAGCATACCACTGCATGGTGTAGTATGCAAGTCGTAACACCAATGAAACACCGTTCCACTAGTATTACATCGCTCAGAGTGGTACAATAGAAACATATGCGGGTCCAAGGCATGTCTATAGAATTACATATAGACTCTGTTACAGAAGATCAGCACAAACTCCTACTTTACAATGAGGTAAATCTGCAAATAAACTCCATAAGAACGACTCGTAGTCTAATTCTATCATGAACTCATCTAAAGAGTTACTTAACTGGCTAAAGATGCTATGAATGGATTCTAACTAAATAGGAGCTAGGTTTGGGAAGCCTGTTCCCTTCTATGGCTAATCTATGTTTTCTCCTTGTTGGATGTGGTGTTTGACTCTTCTGACAGGTTCCTGTCCCTTGAAGTAGTTGTTGACTCCTCGGTCTTCAAGTTGCACCATAGATCCTCCTTCGATGCCTCCATATCTAAGAGGATTTAAGAGTGGGATGAGTACGAGCGTACTCAACAAGTTCATTATAGGAAAGAGGTGTTTAATGCACTAGCTACGGCCATAGACCAGAAAGTCATAGGCAATGCAAGTTTTTGTAAACATTTCTTCAAACGGTTGCTTTTATTCAAGAGCTATGTCCGTCACTTCACCGTTACTAGAACTTCATGGAGTTCCTTTCCGCGTCAGTTCCATAACCGAAGGGAGTGACAGTCACGATTCATTACACTCGAGGTGTGTTGCTTTACCCATAAGAGATCTTAACCTTGGTGCCACCGGCTCGAGTTTCCGTCCACACTTCCGTGGTGTGAGGCCCGGTATAAGTTCCTAGTCTATATTGCATTTCCGCGCGACCTCGCACACCCACCCTTTGTTGCAATTCCGACCTTGGGTCCTCGCCGGCCTTATCACTTGGATATCTTCCGACCTCGACAACTACCAGGTCGCAACCATGGTCCTTCGCCGGCCGTTGCAACCCATCATAGACCGCATTACCGTGGGGAATTAAAATGGGATCCCCACCCTCAAGTTGTTCTCGCAAGACACAACTGCTACGGTAAGCGCATCCGTTGTTGTACGAGAGGAGGAAACACACTTGAATACTCCGTCCCACTCCAGATCTTATGGTTAACACGGGTATTACGGCACAAGAATCACTGGACGACATTTGTGGTTAATCCTAGATGGATATAAACCCTTGCAATGGAACCTCCACCATACTCATGCCATGGTTCCATTGCCCACCACTTAGTCATATTCATATTTATGAAGATAGCAATTTTACTTTTCATGCAAGAGTGATAAGTATAGTAATTTGCAAGTAATTTGGTAAAAATACTCAAATTGACATGAGCAAGCGATGAACTTGACTTTCTTGACTCCAAGATTATGCAGGCAAGGTCTTCGATACGCAATAACTCCAAATTCTGAAATAGCATCATCGTCTGGTA